>OU696529.1:116452887-117702887 GCA_916048285.2 Bellardia pandia | reverse complement strand
TTTTGGGTTGTGGTGCATACTTAAAGGACAACATATGTATCTTTTTCCATCAGAGCCAAACCAACAACATTTTGATTTATGGCACCAGATGATTTTCTTCCAGAAAATTATTGGTTTTTCTAAATGCTCACGTTCAAAAGAAATTCGGAACTGTTAGTTTTTTTTTAACGTGTGGCTTTTGCTGAGCAATGCATCGATATAAAATTCTTCATTTAGTATTTTGTTTATAATTTTAGAGGACACGTCAATACCGAGTTTTGTTATAAAATCTCTTTGAATTATGGAAGAGTTTTAAGGGCTGCACCGTAGTTCTGCACTTAGACTCTCTAAATTCTTTTTTAGTCTATTTTATGGCTTTTCTACGTTTTGGAGCCTGTGTAACATTTCTATTGTAATATTTCTCAAAATTGTTGCATTTTTCCCCTACAACTCTTATTCAACGCTAATAGATGGGAACTTTTAAAAAATTTCACAGTTGGTTAAACAGTTTTTACGATTAATTCGTGCGCATTTCGATTTATAAGTACGCCTTCCAAAAATTACTTAAAAGACCTTAAGTCTCTTTGTGGTATTTAAATAAAATTATACACAAATAAATTTCATTTATAAAAACGTCATGTTACTTAATTTTTTTACTTTTTATACCCAAAAACAAAAAAGGAGGTGTATTAAGTTGCTCATTCCATTTACAACACATCGAAATATTGGTCGCAGAATAAAAAAAGTTTATAATTATGATTCCTTATAAGTTTCTAAGACGATTTAACAATTCCTGTTCGTTAGTTGAAAACATGATAGAGCTTCGAAAACAGGACATAAAACAATTTAATTTGTAATAAACATTATTTTTTCCGCCGCATGTTTGAATGGCGAAATCGGTAAAGTAGAATACGAGTTATAGATTAAAATGTTAGACAACATTTTATTATAATATAATAATAATATTTTTCAATAATAGCGTGGAATTTTGGACACTTTATTTTTAATATAGAAGAACATATTCTATTGAAAGTGGTAAGAATCGGTCCAAGAGCTCTCATAGCCCCCATGTAAATGTTTTTCCAGAATTTGGCTTTATGGTACATAAATGTCTATAGAACAGCAGTATCCATACAAAATTCAGCAAAAATAAATTTCATGCAACGATAAATCTCAAAACTCTCTTTTGTTATCATCGGTTCATATTTTGGCATAGCCTCATATAAAGTTCACTTAAGAAAATCTCTTAAATGCGCATAAATGTCTTATAAACATCAATATATTTTATTGAAGTTCAACAAAAATCATTCACACAGTTATACGTACATATAAATCGTTTTACAGAATTTAATGCTGATCGTTCCACAATAGTTCCCTTATCAAAACTACTTCTGCAAATCTCATTAATTTACATAAACATCCATATAGAACCAAAATTTTACACAGATCAGTTATAAGTAGATAAAAATTTGTGATAATTAGTCCATAACTGACCATGTACTCCTATACAACGTGCACTTCCGAGAATAACCACACTGTATAAAGACAATTTTGACACTTCAATTTCATTTTAATTTCTTAGGGCTTTTTGGTGTATAATCGTTACACGCTGCAAAATTATAAACAAATGGCAGTTCTGAACGAAAATTTTATTATTTTCTGTCTCGTGACATCTGGTTGCTTTGTGGAATAACTGGAATATAAAATAAAATACAAAGTAAAATACACTTCCAACAAATGGAAATTACGGTACAAGATTTTATAACAATCGCCCAATAACAGTTAATAGCACACATGTAAGAGAAATAAAGTAACCCGTATAATTATTGTTAACGAAACAAACTGTAAAAAAAATAAATTTTAAGTAATCATGGATCACACTACTGTGATTTGACGGTGGACACAGCCGAATATAAACTCTTACTTGTTTTTTTTTTTATTTGTTTTTATCTGGAAATAATTTGTTCATATATATTGTTACAATTGACAGATTGCTAAAATTTTTAGGGTGCAAATTTTTAACTTTAAATTAATACAATACATATTTACATACATATAGTACATACATATGTATGTACATATACATATACGTATGTTGTACATATACGAGTATGTTGTACAATATATTGCTGTTTCAAATTATTTTCTATGGTAAAATGTTACATCAATTAAGTGTTTTTAACACTACCAACCCTATGCACAACTAAATTTATCTCAATCATAAATAAAAAACGTGCTGATTGAATATTTCAAGCAGTAACATTTTGAATGACAAACATAAACTACTCTTATTATTCTTTAACTGAGGTTTTAAAATGAATGAAATCCTGACAAATATATAAAAAAGTATTCAATGAAAACCACAAGTCGTGCTCTTTCTCATGCTCTGCTGAACGTTTATGGAAAAAAAAGAAACAACAAGAATATTAAGAATGTGAAAAACAACAACTATATCTATATAAACACTACAAATAACAAACTTGAGACATACAGATAGACAATATTAGTGCAAGAATGTGTGTGCAACTGAATGTATTTTAAATTTTAAGTAGTATTAGTGGAGTGTAGTAGTAGTAGTTGTTTTTTAGGTTTTTTATTCTAACTTCTGACATTTACTGTTCCAGCAACGACAAGGGATAACAATGAAGTATGTTTGGGGCATATTTTGGCTGCAAGACACGTAGTTAAAACATGATTTATGTGCTTAAAAAAACTACCCATATAACTATATATGTATGTCTATATGTATATTTGCACTCCCTCACAACATAGTTTATATGTATGTATGTATATCTAGTGCATTTTCATTTTTTATGACTACATGAAATTCATGCACTCACACATTTATATTAGTGACGGTTTAAGAAAGTTTTATACAGCCCTACATACAATAAAGAACTTTTCAACAGGAGCTTTGTTTTTCAAAACTAAAATAAAAGAAAGATTTTATATGAAAAGTATTACAATTTATTATTATATTGGCAAGAGTAATTAATGTATTAAAACTGAAATGATATTATAAATGAAAAATGCTATAAGAAAGATGTCCAACATGACCACTCATAAAAATGTGTCATGTATTATGAGATCTAAGGCTTTAATTGGCTCTGTAAAGACTTACTGCTGTATTCATAAAAAATAAAGTAGGTTTGAAGTGTGCTTTTAGAGAAAATTTTCATACAAAATTTTCTTAAAGTACATTTGAAGTCTACTTTAATTTTTTATGAGTAAGGGCATCTATCTTTAATAAAGATAATCCCACAAAAAATAAAAACCCAGTCACGACTGCAGATATATAGTGCAACACACCGTTACAGGCTAAAAAGCCCAAATGGGGTAATTTTATCAGTTAACTTTTAAATTTAAATCTAAATTTAACTGATAAAATTAGAGACTCACAAGGACCGATAGTTACACAATTTTTTTTTCGAAATGTAGCATTTACAGATTTACTGGAAATTGCATTCATTGTAACAATTGTCAAAGTTTTTACTACTGATATGTCAACAAGCAAAATTTCCCAATTTGTATGCTATTAAAATATGTTCCTGTTTGAAAATAGAGTTCTTGTTAAAAACCCCTTTACTTGCATACTTACATACATATATAGATTTTTAAGCAACAGAGGTTAAGTTCTTTTTTTTGCACAAATCTCTGCTTGGGTTTCTAATGGCAGCACTTTAATGTATAAAAATGTTGGTTTAAATATTCTCTTGATTGACAAGAGTAGATAAATCATGGCAGAAAAGTGTGTCAAATTTACACCAGTCTTTAGTTTTTTTTCTTTGCTGTTTTGTTAGTTTGGCACAATTTATTGACGCACCAATGGATTTATTAAGGATATATCCGAAAATTATGTGTTTTCTCTTTTACTTTGATTTATCTCTGAAACTAGTCTGTAATAATTAAAAATAAATTTCAAAGTATAAAAGGCCAAGGACGATTACACAGTATAATGTGGACAGTGGAAAAAGAAAATGGAAGAGTTGGAAAATCTGTTACTAGCTGCAGGTCCTTTTTGGATTAAAAGCATTGTTCACTTAAAATCGGGTACATTAGAAAAGCTTTTTCAAAACCTTGTAGCAACACTTTCGTGTTTTTCTGTGATATGTGTTTAAATCTTAGCTAACGTAATTTGGTCAAAGAATGTTATCGAAACAGAAAACAAGACAAAAACATAAATGATGTTACAAAACGATACAAGCCAAATTAAAGTACACATCTTAGCTGAAAGGAAAGCAAAAATGTCATTAAATGGGAGCAGAAACATACAATGAAAATAATACGTTCAATATAGCAAATTCCGACAAGTACCACGCAACAACACTAGTGAAAACATTTTGACCATTTATAATTAATGAAGACCCATGTAAGAGAGCTGGGACAATAGCGTCAAATGTCTATATAATAACAATATCTGTAAGAGATATATGAGTATTTTAGAGACTTTTGTAATTGAAAATTATATGGGCGATTTGCCCATATATGAATCTAACGATATGAATTTATAAGAAAAACACTTTCATAATACATATTGGTTCATAACTTTAAAACTAACCAAATGTCGATGTTGAAACATTGTTTAAAAACTTTTCGCTTTTTGCGATGCCAATCTTTCAACGTTTTATCTCACGATATACTCTTTGAGCTATTGATAGAAATAACATTTATTTATATGCTATTCAAAGCGATAACTAAATGCGTTCAAAATAACAACGATTTACTATCATGTCAGAAATATTTTCTGAGTAATCTATGTTGAAAGAACCATCCAATCATTCCCATAAAAGTAATGGCTTTAAAAAAATTAAGTTGTTTTCAGTTTTAGTAACAATTTTTCAAATGCATTCAAAACTATTGTTTTTGAAAGAACATATTCGTGCTGAGTCGAAAAAATGCCTTAAGATAACAAATAACTGATTTTTTTACCTTTTCTATAATACCATTTATCTTCTAAGATCGATTTGATTAATTTTATATTAACTATTTCTAAGTCCTACCTTTCATGCCCTATCCTACATTAGACTTTATATTCAAGTTATAAAATCATGCTGCAGACATAAAATTGTATAAGAACACTTTGACATTTTCATTATACTCTACGCCACCATAGTAGGGAGAGTATATTGGAGAGTATATACCTTAAAGTATACTAAAGGACTCATATTCACTTCCTACAACGGTGTAACGATATTCGTCCGTCCGTCTGTCTATGTAAAGTTTTTGCGCAGAATACAGATCACAATTTTGAAGATATTTCAATAGAATTTGGTACATACTATTTTTGCGGCCCAATAAGGTTTGAGATTGAAATTGCTCCATTATTTCAGCTAGCCCTCATACATATGTCCTCCCGAAATAAGGGTTTATTGGTCATAAATTTTGCCACAAATAAGTTATACAAATTTTGTGCAAATCCATTCATATTTGACCATAGCTCCCATAAAAGGTCCTCTGCCGAAAATCACTCTAAATACTATAACTCTTTATAACCTACACCACCATAGTGGGGAGGATATATTGGATTTGTGCTGATGTTTGTAACGCCCAGAAATATTGGTCCAACACACACCTTAAAGTATACCGATCGACTCAGAATCATTTTCTGAGTCGATTTAACGATGTCCGTCTGGCTGGCTGGCTGTCCATGTCAAGCTTGTGCGCAGAGTATAGGTCACAATTTTGAAGGTATATTTTTTCGGTCCAAGGATGGACGGGATCGAAACTGGTAAACATCGGTTCATTATTTCACCTGGCCCCCATAGAAATTTCCTCCCAAAATTGTGGTTTATCGTTCATAAATGTATAAATTATGCAAGTATCTAAACAAATTTCATCACAAATGAGTGGTAAATGAAGCTAAATCACATCTACAAATTTTGGAACAGATCGGCTCATAATTCCTTGTAGATCCCATATAAGGCCCACTTCCGAAAATCACTTTAAGGAGCATAACTCTCTCAAAAATATTGGTATCTAAATAATATTTACCGCAAATATATTTCATATATATACAAATAATATGGTAGAATTTTATTATGATCCGTGCATAATTGGTCGTAGCTCCCATATAAGGCCCACTTCCAAAAATGACTTTAATGACCATAAATTTCTTAAAAACGTTGGTATTCAAATAAAATTTGACGCAAATAAGTTTCTTATATACAGAAATAATGCCACCTAATTTTATAATGGTCGGTCCATAATTAGTCGAAGCTCCCATATAAGACCCTCTCCGTATTTCTCTTTAAGCTCCATAAATCTTTTACAAGTATTTATTTGGAGATAAAGTTTAACATACATAATATCTATATTCATAGACATCATGACACTAAGTTTTTGTATGATCGGTCCACAATAGGTTATATGTCCCATATAACGCCCATTTCTGAAAAACTATTTTATATATATACTGGGTGTATGGTATTATATGGTCGGGCTTGACCGGCTATACTTTCTTACTGGTTTAAAAATACTGATATCCAAATAAAATAATAAAAATTCAATACAATTTAATGATGATCGTCCATAATTAGTCATAGTCCCATATATCAATCCATTGCAGTTTTTTTAAATATTGGCGGGAAGCTAAATCGAAGATGTTGTTTTATAAGAGATATTTCTACAGGCATTTTTTTCTATAAATATATCTTAGTGGAACAGGTGAAAAAGTATTGCTCTGCACCAAATTTATTCATATATTCCTATATTTTTAGTTTGAAGCTCTGCAACATAAAATGTTAGTCCCGATAGCTGTTTAAATTGTCTTTGTTTAGGTACATACATACATATATTCCAATATCCATAATAAGTCAGTATTTGAATTAGTTTCAAATTTACAGTAATCCACTCTTATTGTCATTGTTGGAGTGACCCGCCGGATTGTACTTTATTGGTTATAGTATATTTTTTGCAAGTTCCTTGTTCTTATGTTTTGTTTATAATCTCCGCTTATTGTGTGCTGTTGTGTTTTATAACATCATTTACAGTACTTTTTAGAAACACTATATTTTTTGGAATCACAGAACCCAACAATGTTTGATTTTAAAGAAGTTGTACATGATATTGTTTCTCTTTTGTTGTCTATTGCTCAGCAATCATGCAAATATCTTCCAATCGAACAGGTTTTTTTTCTGACAACTTAAATATATAATTAACAAACCCGAACGGTGAAGCGTTTTGGCTTATCTGCAGAAAACAAACAGAGCCTTTTGCGGGAATCGAACTCGCAACCTGACTGACTGACAGTCACGCACACTATCGCCTAGAGTATCAGGACATCCGAAAAATATTCTTTATTATTTTGTTTTTTTTTTTTTTTTTTTGTATATCAGCCTTTTTTGGAGGATGTAATTATTTGTTTATATTTATTTGTGTTTTTATAAAAATAGAGCAAAGATAAATATATATTTAATTGCAAATAAGTCTATAACCAGTTGTAAAACGACCATATTTTATATTTATATGTTTATTTTATTATTTGAATTTCACGTTTTCTATTGCAAACTACATATACATACATGTGTATGTTTAAACGTATATACATACATACATATATATATATCTTTTTACATATAAATGTAAATTACAGCAGTTTTTTAGAATTTTTAAATTTTGCCATAGTAAAGATAAACAAATATGTATGTATGTACTATATGTTTTTAGTTTTATTTTACATACATATAATTTTTGGCATGTAAATGAACAAAAAAATGAACAATATGGCGTAAAAATAGTTTTTAACTAAAAAACAACATTTGTAATATCTACTGTAACTTCAATTTCTGTTTCTTTCTAATGACTGCAACAACGCAAATTTACATTGAAATAATAAAACTAAAAAAAATATATAAAACAAAATTAAACAAAAATTCTAGAAATGGTTAACTAAGCCACAGATATACAAACTAGACTAATTTAAATGCAAACAAGTTGGAATATTTTTCCAAGTTTGTGTCGAATTATAAACCCCAGCTATAAATGTTATTTTAGAAATTTTCTTAGCGTAGCTGGAAAATTTATTGTTGAAAGCAAATCAATTCATAACTACCATTTGTTACATTCAGCCCCTTCTAACACTTAAGATCTACTAACAGTTTTCTATTCAAGTTATAAAGTTCTATTACTTACTTATTATTGTTTATTTGACATTTTTTAATTAAGATTTTGGTACTTATTAAAGCATTATGTATTTTTTATAAAATATTTTCTAAAAATGTTTATCCTGAAGAAGCTATTAAAAGAGTAGCGAAATATTGAAGTAAAAATTTAAATATTTTATAAAAAAGACCTAAAGCTTTAATAGTTCTCTTACTTGCTGTAGCGTGTTCGATTCTTTATATGGAAATATTTTGTTATATTTTCTTGCTACTAATTTAAAAACATAACAATTTGCATAACTGCAATACCCATAAAAATATTCTTGTTGTAATCGGACAGTGTAATGGAAGTACGTACAAAGAATTAGAAAGATACAAAAAACTGTATATTTAAGTAAGAGAATTTGTGTTTAATTTTTCTTCGAGTAATTATTTTAGTAAATAATACTCTTATAACTAGAATTGAGCAAAACATTTCAGTAGAAAAAATACTCTATGTTACAGAATGTTTTTGTAAAAACTAATGGACCCAACATGGGTTGTCATATGGGCTTAAATGATCTTGATTATTCTAAGCTTGTGAACGTACAAGCTAAATTAGAATTCGTCAAGCTAAAAAAATACGTTTTCATTTAAAATTCAGCTTTAAATAAAAATTTATATTATTCCATCAAATATTTTAAAAAATTCACTAGACGTTGTAAAATATTTGCATATCCTTCATGTGTGAGTTTGCTAACTTGTTATTTTGCAAATATTTGGAAGAAAATTACGAATGCTAAAAGAATGATACAACAATTTATACGCTTGTGGACTTGTTTTTTAGCACTTCGATGGTTGAGAAGGTCCCTGGGGAACTTTTTTATTTTCAAACTCAAATTACTCCTTGATGATCCTTGGGAATTATACCCGACCCCCACATGTATTTCAAAGAAATTTTATGTAGAATCGTTTAAAAAAACTTCAAGGCGATCCAATAGTGTTTTTCTACTAAGATTTATAGGTGTTTAGTACGGGAACCTGTGAATATATCCGCTGGAACCTTGTAATGAAATTTCAAGAAATCATTAACAAATGCTCTTTATTTTAGTTTGTTTAATTGTCTGAACACATCACAAATGTGTTCTTTGAATTTAAGTTACTTTTTGGATTATTTTATTGTGCTTTTCTAGAAAATATAATAGACTTTCGGACCCTTCAAAAATGTACCAAAAATGCAACACCGACTTTCCGTACTAGTGCTTATAACGTGGCCGACAACACAAGAAGGAATCCTCGACCAGTAGAAACCCCATACATATGATTCATTTATCATATTCTGCTCGATCATCACCGAAGACATGGCGTACATCATGATATGCGAATTGAATCGTAAAAACGTTTTCATATAAAATTTAATACAAAAAGACATGGGTCCCTGTGGACTTCATATAAGGGCAACGGATGACTCACTCGTCTGAAAGTTAGTAACTGATATTAAGTTGAAATCACATAAGTGTTATTTAACTGATGAAATGTTCTATTTACTAAGCTTGGATTCATAAATAGACAATACATTCTATCTCAATCATCATGAAATCAGGCACGAACAATTTCATAACAATACATTATACAATTATTCTATATATTATACATTATTTTATAGAAGTACTTTAGCTTCACAATATTGTTGCACAGTACAAAATCTAGTAGATTAAAACGTGTTAATTATTACAAATCCGAAGTGGTTCCGCTTTAACTTGTTCTAAATAAAATTCCTTGAAATCAAATCTGATTTAAAAACATGCAAAAGAAGAATAATCGGTGTCTTCTACTTAAAAAACACTATATTTCCTTTTCAAATATTAAAACAAATTTAGACTTTGATTTACATTCTAGAAAATCTAAATCTTTTTAGGCGATTTTTATTTCTCCAACATACACCAAACAATACACCAATTTGGAGCAAAATAAATGTTAAATACTTTCACGGATACTAAAATTTGGATTAAAATTTGTTTAGCTGAGATTTACCTCTACGATAGAAGATAGATATAAGCTTAATGATAAACCTCAGTGTCAGAATTCACCAATAATTGCCTAAATTTTCTCAGTATTGTTTAGAAACAAATTTATTTAAAACATTTCTCAAATTTATACGAATTTTGGATCAAGAATTAATCATGACTGCGATCATGCGCAGATAATTCAGTATGTTTGTGACCAAGTTGGAACATTTTTATATGAACCGCCTAGCAACAATGACTTGCAACATAACTTATTTTCTTCCACTTACAATCTATACGTATCTCGTATATGTATTGTAAATGGCTTTTTAAAAAGCAAAAAATTCAGATTGAACCATGCAGACTATTTAAATTTGAAAAGTATGTTTACAAATTTTCAAACAATTTGATATAAGAGCTTACAAACAATTGTCAAACAATTTAGTTAATAGTCTACGATTTGCAAACTTAAATATCAAGTTTGGTAACTTTTTAAATTCATAATTCATGGGTAACGCTTCATACAAAAAACTAGTTTAATAATAATCTTATTATTATTGTTGGCGGCATTATTCTGATTTGAAAAGATCTTATTCAAAGGTTTCACCACTAATTATGATTTTTGATTTTTCTGACGGAGCAGTTTTTTACGCAAAACAGTACGTATTTTGCGAGGCCCCTAATGTCAGTTCTGTTTTGACATTTGTGTAGTAAACACATGCGAAATACACGTTAATAAACAATGTTACGCTACACTGCTCCTGAACGCGGAATATTGCTGTCAGAACTGATATTAGGGGCCTCGCAAAATTTATAGCATTTTCTGATAGAAGGATTACTTTTGCGCCATCTTGTATTTGGCCCCTACTCTAAAGAAAGTGTATACTTTCAACCTTTTTGATGCAGATTTATGGAATTGACTGAGTGGTAGAATCGCGAGAATCTACAAATCATATTCAAACTGACTGTTATATCTGCCCGACAGGTCATATATTTAGGAAGTGGAATAAATCCCAACAATATTTATATAATTCTGAAGTGTCCTAATAATTGCAAAAACAAAAAACGCACTATACGAGTCGTTATAGATGGGATCTCATAAGACGAGTTGAAGGTTGAATCAGGGGTACCGCAAGGCTTCGTTCGTTCTCCAACTTTATTTCTATCATTTCTTTAGCAGATGATAGCAACATTTAGAAATATTCTTAATATATATATATGATGATATTTATATCATTCAACTATAGGGCAATGAGGCAAATATATGAATGATACACTTAACCAAGATTCTGTGACAATATCCAAATGGGCTTTTGTGAATAGAGTCACTTTTAACGCACGTAAGACTTAATGTTGTATGTTAACACACAAACGCACGGCATGTTGCTTCATCTATTTATTAATATTATTATTAAGGAATCAAACGCTCTCAATGTTCTAGGCTTGAGAATCCAGTGTGATGTCTGCTGTACTAAACACTTTTTTCAAGTGCATTGGTTTTTTTAAAGATGAAAGGAAAAAGTACTTCACTCCATCTGATCTCCTTATTATTTATAGCACCCATGAATATTCGACAGCATATGGAATTCAAGTCTCATGTAGGGGCCGGTGATGCGATGTCTATTTTGAAGTTACTTAACCGCGTACAGGAGGTTTTTATCGGTGAAAGTAGGGCATCCAACTCTATTGATTCACTGGAGTATCGCCACAATGTCAGTTGTGTTTCACTGTTATATCGATAACATAATGCAATATGTATGTTCTGCTGAAATTAGGGAACTTGTTCTCGAAACCCATTGTTTTATCCATAATACACGTTCTTTAGTCAGATCTCATTCAGTCATGGTCGACTGGACAGTGGAAAGCCGAAGTTTTCACTATCACTTTCAATATAGAAAAAATTAAATCATTTATTTACAAATACAACTCCCACTATCCTTCCTCCCATAACCTACTTTTACAGTACCTACAAAATGCATTGCAGGAGTAGGGGTCATCCGCTGATTGCAGGTCTAAACAAGAAAAAAAAACAATAATCACCATCAGTTTTCTGTTGGAAAGAATAGGAAGAACCTAGTATCTCGCCACTGGAATTATCAAAGACTCTTAATAAAAACCATGAATTATTGAATAACCTTTTCCTGTAGGTTTTAAGTAATTAAGAAATCATAGTTCTTCATTTATGTTTGTTTTTGTGAATGAGTTAGTTGTGATAATGAAAAACACTATAACATAAAGGAATGAAAAGCCATCAGTCTTTTCAACCTGAAAGTTTATGAAACGCAACACAGATTTCTTATTCTAAAGCTAGATTTACACGATTGTAATTTTCTTCAAAATTGCTCTTCAAAATGCTTCGTGTAAAAAACAAAATTTCTTCAAAATGTATTTATTTAATAACTATTAATAATTTTGAAGAATTTTTGCTGTCTACACGAGTTTTAAGCATTTTGAAGAGCAATTTTGAAGAAAATTACAACCGTGTAAATCTAGCTTAAGACGAATGCATTCGTTTTACATATAGAAACACGCTATACAAATTGATTTTGTGTGTTTTTAATATATTTATATGAATTAAGTCAATATTTTCCGTTTTTCTATAGTCTTAAGATAGTCAGCACAGAACAGTAGTTTTTCGTTATGTGTTAAAAGCATTTTTTGTTAAAAAAAAAATATTTCAAGTCTTTAACAAAAATATACAGTTTATATTCCGAAATACTTCTACTATACTTTTTTACTTAATATTTTTAATGGCACAGCTAAATTCCATCACGATTGTCTTATTTTTTGCAAAAGCTTATTTTTATTATTTTCTAATAAATCGCAATTTCAGAAAATCTTTCCTCTATACACAAATATAAAATTTGTATCTGAAAAGTTATCACACAATTCAAACAGTAAACTATACATACTGCAAAAAAATTTTACATACGCACGTACTTGCCTGCAACTAACTATAACAACACGTTGAGGCAACTTTATTATCATTGCAACGATAAGCATGTAACCACAAGAAAATATGATTTGGCTTCTTTCCTCTAACCTCGTACTGAGAATATTCAATGGAAAAATAACAGCAGCGTGTTAGTGTCGGGTATATGTACATACTGCATACATAAACTGCAAACATAGTAGCTTGTTTTTCTTTATTTTTTTCCCCCTCCTAAAATTACTTAGAGCGCTATAAACTACAGAACGTTTTAATTTTTTTTTCCTGTTCGCTTCTTGTTGTATGCGAGTATGGCGCAAGCGTGTACTGCTGCACGTACTAAAGTTGTGCGAAAATGTTTATCATTTAATTTAAACTTATTTAGTTAATTCGTAAAAAAAGAAACAATTTTCCAACAAGGATTTCGGGTGAAAGTTTTCTATAACTAATATTATTTATATATTTATGTAGATTTTGCATGTATAGCAAGTATTTATGTCTGTAGTAAGTAAAGTATATGCAAGTGATATTGTTTTAACGTAACAGCCCATTTAGATAAAGTTAAATTAATTTAATAAAAACTAGATAGTAGAAATTGTTATGCATTAAATAAATAATATCTAGATATCAATGACGCTAAAAAAAACTCTAAATATTAATATTTAGATCAAAGGAAATGTGTTATAAGCCGTGTAGATAAAATTAACTATTATAATCATGTATAAAAGTAAATGTGATTTTTGGAAGTGTGTTTTATATAGGAGAAATGATGGTGATTTGAGGAAGCATTTCTGCTGAATTTAATCCAGACACCAAAATCGATCATTATAGTGTTTAAAGTATATTATAAAAAGAAAACAAAAATGTTATTAAAAGAAACTAATAAAATTAAACAAGAGTTTATATTCAGCTGAGCCAAGTCCTATATATATCCACATATCATATATCAGTAGTGTGATTTATGTATACATACTTGAAACAAATTAGTTTTACATTTTGTAACGACAACGATGTTTATACGAGTTTTTTTTAATTTTTTGGTTCCCTTGTTGGGGATTCATTACATGCAGTGTTGACAATTTAGCATTTTACAGGCTAGATTTAGTCTTTTTATTCACCTTTTGGCCTTGAAATGTTTGGTTTGAGCTTCTAGCTTCTTTGAAACTTTTTGATTTTTAAAAACCCAGTTTATGAAACAAACATAATGGGAATGATGTGAGCTCGATGTCGGCATTGTACTCATACTTATATCCACCTGCATTTATAAGTCAACATTTTTGTGATTTTGGATAACTTAGAATAGTTAAATTGCAATGATGTAAAAGCACTTATATTTAAAATGTTATGAGTAGTTGTGAATCGTAAATAAACGATTCATTGCTGATCCCTGGTGCACATATGGCCCATAATATGTATTTTTAGTCTGTGACTAAGGATCCATAAACTAATATTGAACGTATTATAGCTGTATACATTCAGTTATGTACAGTCGGACCTCGATTATCCGTGATGATCGAAACCAGAAGCATTACGGATAATCGATTTTCACGATTTTGCAATTAATCAAGGCCCAACTGTACATAGTATATAATAATATATAATGATTTCATCAAGAAGCTTTTACGAATCTAGTTTTAGTTTAGCATTTTTTGCAGTAATTAAATTTTTTAAATATTCTTTAAATAGATCGAAAAACTCGAAAATTTATGTAACCACTTATCACAAAAAAAAAAACATACTTAAAAACTATTCTCAACCAAAAAAACAAACTAGTAGAAAAAATATTCAAACGTATAAAGCAAAAGGGACAAATATACAAAAAACACAAAAAATCAATTAAAATTCCTTTCTAAAAAATACTTGTGAATTCTAATTAAACAACACTTAAAAATGTCAGTATTGTCAACATCAATGATGAATGCCTTTGACTGTTTTTTTTTGTGTGAACAAGAAAATTAAAAAATAAAAAACAACGTTTATGCAGTTTGCGGTCGGTCCAACATATCCAAAAGAAGTGATGCAAAAAATCACAATAATGAAATAGAATTCTAAAATAACATAGAGCATTGATTTTGAGCCAATTTCAGCCACAATATCCGACACACATGTATGTATGTGTGTGTGTACATGTTAAAGGTAATTTTTGTCATGACAAAATTGTTCACTGCTTTACAGAAAATTTAACGGTGAAATGATTTTGCTTTCATTTCTGTTCTTTTGTTGATTTTACTATATTTTGGCTTATTGGACTTTTGCTAAGTTGAATTCTTAAATAACAAAAAGGAAAGCAAAATAATCGAAAATAATGAAAGCAAAAAGAAAAAAAAACTGTGTAATAAAATTCAAACTGTAAAAAGTAAAAGAAACTTGTTTAATGGAATTGCATCACAAGTATCAGTACAAAAGGTAAATGTAAGTGTAATCAAAAAGGTAGCATTTAAATTAAATAGAACAAAAATTGGATAAGAAAGAAAACTGAATCAAGACCTTAAAAATCTATTGGAATACGATCATCTGGTAGAATGAAAATAAAACCTACACTACTTGTTGGCAAATATAAATTAAATTTAGTTACTATTAGCAGTAATTATTTGTATTAAATCCGTTTTTCAAGTTGCAAACTAAAGTAATACCACAAAAACATTAAAATCCACTCAATTACTCCATAAAAATGGCTTTAAAAATGTCTCAAGAAATTAATAAACTAAACTAAAATTCTCATACGTCTTCTGCAGCAACTCAACTCTATTCAACACTTTGAAATCACTAGACTATAGTCAAGCAATTACTGTAAACGTCTGGCGTTACAAGTGCAAGCAGAAATATTGTAACAGCCTGAATCGATGTATGGTTAAAACGAAACCTATTGAATACTAAACCAATTTGCAAACATGTTAACTGGATCATCATGAAGTACCACTGCAAAAATAGAGGCAGTTTGTTAAAGATAAACGTATGCTAGCAAATATGTATATGTGTACATGCACACTGTGTAAACCACATGAACTTTTTCGGTTCATGCCATTTTGTCTTTAAGCAAGTTCTTTTGTTTAACATTTTCGCCTTTGTTTAGCAACTTTTGTAACAGATATACAGATTAACATGCACTCGTATACACATATTTATAAACCTATGTTGCGTAGTTTCCTTCAGCTTAACACAATAATTTTCATTGGAACACAAAGAAAAGAAAACAACATGGTCAGTAGGTTCAGCTGCAGTATTTGGAAAATCCTGTATTAAAAGAGTTTTATTTAGTTATTTACTTTGGCACGCTACGTTATGTAATGTTGGTGGATATTGTCATTAAAAAGTCATTTTTAACTAGGCCTATTAACAGCTCACCATGCGTTTGTATTCCGTTAAGTAAATATTAAGGTTTTTACATTATTCGTATTTCCAAAGTCTCACATTGTTTCATTGCTTCACTTAAAAACCAAGTGCAGCAAGTTAAAGCAATTTCAAATAACATATAAGCTGTCTAATGGTGAATACAATTAATTACATTATATGCTGACTATGTAATTACTTTCAATATTCATTCAATATTTATCAGCAACATTTATATATAAATATTTATTGCGTGCTGATGAATGAAAAAACATTGCAAATAATTGATAATTAGATATTATGTTTTTTGTTCTTTGTCAGTTAATATATTTCTTAAAGATACAACTAATTGTAAAACATTGTTCATATTATATCCAATCGTATATATATTTAAATATTAAGAAAAATTAGTACAAGAAATATACAATAGATTTTCATTAATAAAATTTCTTTTTTTTCCATTTTTATTCCAAATTGCAAATATTTTTGTTATTGTCTAGAACTGAAGTGCTACAAATTAATATTGCTTTAACATTATTCAATTCTGATATTGCAAAGCCAGTATTTTTGGCTGAGAAAAGAAAAGAGAATATAAGGGGTAAAAACTTGACAGTTTCTTTCTATTCCATTCATGCATGTTAATTTGCATGAAAATCTAAGAAAATGGAATTGTCGAGTATGAATAAAATGCCAAGTTCAAAAGAGAATTGAACAAAAACTGGTCAGCTGAAGTGTGTAACACATGACTTACTTTCCTTTGACAAAAGCCCAATAATATTCATCACAATTAGGATAATAAGGATACTATTTTATTTATCTATTAAGTATGAATTCTTCTTTTTCGAAACTAACGAATCGCCAAAAAACTTTACTGAACGTTGGTGGCGTCACATAAGAGGCAGCAAACGAAGCATTATTTTGTAGAGACTTCCCTATTCACAGTTTAAGAGTTGATCAGAACACAATTTTTTTTAAAAAAAACTTTGGAATAAAATATCAAAACCATACCAAACCCTGATTGTTTTATTTTATAAATTTTTTAAATTTTCAGAACTGTTTTGCAATAAAATAAAATATGAAAATATAAACAAAAAATATTCTAATAAATGCTTGAAGTTTAAAATTAAAAGGTTTTTGTTATCATTGATATTTCTTTTATTTCGGCTCGAGTTCATTAAATTTAATTTTTCATTAAATTATTTTTACTGAAGTTAGGAATTGTTACATGAAAATTATTATTAAAATTTATTGATAATTTTTCTTGGCTTAGGATTCGTACCTGGGTTGTTGGTTGAATTTACATATGTTCCGAGACACAACACTTTATCTCATCAGAATTCTTTGCGTTCTCTCTGCACCACTGCGGCACCCGCTAGCCTACAGTCAAACATCAATCCTTTAACCAGTATCACTGGTGGTTCGAAATTTGCTGTAATTATTATTTTTTTAACTTGTTTTACATGTTTTTTTATATTTTTTTTTATTTATTAATTAAATGAGAATTATTCCTCTTGCGAGTATAAATTGTAAAATTTAAAAAACTTGAAGTGGACTTCGATTAAAAATTTTTAAATTTTTTTATTTATTAAAAATTTTTATTTACAAGTTTCGTTGTTGCCATTTATATGCCTCAGCGTCTAATGACATTATTGAGGCCAGTTGGCATTTACTTATTCAAATTTTATAAACTTGTATTAAAATAAGCTTAAAAATATTTGTTTATATGTAATATTAAAAAAAAATTAAGCAAATATATTTATATTTACAACATTTATATATACAATTTTACATTTTTTACAGTTTTATGTACAAAATTCAAAATGAAAAGTTATCTTAGAAGCATTTCTAAATTTCTTAATAAGAATTAATTTACATTAATCTGAAAAGCAGATACAGTATTTATAGTTTTTATGTATTGTGGTAAATTGTTATATTCAAAATAGCCAATGTGTTTAACTCTTTGTTTTGTGGTTTCAAGTCTGCATCTAGTTGTTCTTAAATTGGAACTGGTTCTTGTATTGAGAGTTGTTTGATTCCTTGAGAAGACTTACTATCGTGTTATGACCAATGTTATAAAGAGATTTGAAAACATATATTGGCAAGATATTTTTACAAACTTCCTTATACAGAGTGGTTGTAGGGTAAGTCAATGGTAGGTTATATACGGTTTTGAGCAGGGTTGTCAACTTCGTGCGTTTCGCACCATTTTTGGTGCTTTTTTAAATTTTTGGTGCGAAAAATTCTTTAGTTGGTGCGCGGTGCGCTTTTTAATTTTTGGTGGCACCAAAGCAAATTCAACACAACTTTTCAGTTTGAGAAAAAATCTTTCTCCAATAAAGTACACCTGTTTCAGTACCATTTCATACAATACTGCAAAATTTGTTTGTGTACTTCGGCGAGTTTTTTAATTTTTTCGAAAATGTGATGAAATCTTTATTTTTACTAATTTTTAATAATTCATAACTCATGAAATCTATACGATGAAAAAATGTATTTTAAATACGAATGTATGATAAATGAAATCAAATTCTTCAAACATCTTTGTTTGAAAATCCAATTAACATTTTAAACATGTAAATAAAATTTCTTGTATAGCCTGATGGTTTGGTCTACTGAACTGTAGACGATCAACCAGGGTTAAAGTACCAGTGGAATCCTAAAAAGTTTTATTGGAAAAAATCAAATAGAAGTACTTTAACTAGAAAACAAAAATATATAAAAAAAGTACCAAATATGTGCTAAAATTAGCTTTTTTACCAATTAGTACTTTAGTTCCGAATATCATATTGTGAGTTAAATTTTGAGTGGTTAAATGCTTACTTTATCTTTATTAGCTCATTTATTAAAAACTTTTACAAATAATCGTTGATAAAAAGTTTTTTATAGCATTTATGATATTAAAAAATTTCAAATTAATTCAATAAATATTTGACACGAAAACGAAATTATTAACTTGGTGCGTTTTTTGTAAATGGTACGCTCTTTTCTCCATTTTGGTGCGTTTTTGAAATTTCAAAGTTAACAACGCTGGTTTTGAGTGCTTTGTTTTGTACTCTTTGGAGAGACTGCAATTAAATAGTTCAACTGACTCAGAATCAATGTTTGATAAAGCATTAATTTTGTAATTTATATTTAAATTTATATAAGGTTCCTATTATTGGGTATATTTTTGATTTAATAGTTTCAATATATAGGTTCCATTTTAAGTTGCTTTGAAATATTACTCCTAACTATTTTACAGAGTCACACTCCAAAACCTGTTCTCAATTTGCAATAATACCAAAATTCTCTATGTTTGTATATAAATAGGGCTCAAATCTTATAAATTTAGTCTTTGTCGTATTAATGACTAACTTATTTAGCCTTGAAAATTTAAAAATCATGTCTGCATCTTTCTGCATGTGGGCTCTTAACGCTGTTTCATGTTTATAAGGATAGAAAATAGATATATCATCTGCATACAAGTATATTTTTTCATTAAGCTCGAGATTCACAATATCATTTATATAAATAGTAAATAATAGTGGGCCTAAAACGCTGCCTTGTGGAACACCGTGTAGTATAGAGTATTTTGATGCCAATTTTATAATATTTTATTTAAAATTATTATTTTTTCTTATATATATGCAGTAAAAATTAGGAAATATATTAAGAAAAAACAATGATATATATTTTAATAATGAAAACCTAAGATCACAAATACAGTTTGTAAAGCAATTTCGCTCATCAATTAGCTCATTAGTAATGTTAAACTATTAACTTAACAACCAAAATAAATAATCTATTTCATTTATCCAATTTTTGGTTTTCTTTTCCAGCATTCACCGGTAGCAGCGAAAATCCAAAAAATATAAAATAATTGCCACCCAGTATATATATTTACTGCCGTATTCATAAAATATCAAGTAGGTTTGAAGTGTGCTTTTAGACAAAATTTTCTTAAAGTACATTTGAAGTCTACTTTATTTTTTTTTTTGCATAAGGCTGTTAAAGTGTACGTATGAGTAATATATGTCTTTATAAAAAAAAATTAAATATTACTTATACGTCACCAACTTTTTTGTAATGCCAAACACCTTCTACGTTTCCAATTAACACTAAAATTCAATTTGCTGGGTTATACTCATTCGAGTATTCAGTTACATTTAAGCAGTATAACTTGTAAGTAAACGTAATACTTATATGCTTTTGACATTTGTAAGTCCTGTTTTGCACTTTTCAGTTTTAGCTGGCCAGTTTATGTTGAATTTTCTTTTGAACTTGCCATTTTATTCACGCAAGTCAATTAGAAAACAGAAAATTGACTAATACGGTCAAGTTTGTAACCCTTTTAATCTCTTTTCCCTTGTCATTCAAAAATACATGTTTTGACGCGTCAGAATTAAAGAGTGTGGAAGCAAATGCAATTATAATTAAATATTACTCAGACAGATGATAGATTTTTCAAAATTCTTAAATTCTTAATGTTCTTGTAAAACATCCTGCTTCCAACAATGCTCTACATAGGGAAAAGATTTGTAAGATAAGTAAGTGATCTTGTAAATAGTTATCTTAACGAAACGCGTAATTTAGTTGAAATACGACAAAAATAATCCATATTAGTATACATAGTATATTAAAATCGTCGTAGCCAATTTCTTGCCCATTGGTCCATATTAGGCCATAGCAGCAATATAAATTATGTTTCCGAAAATCC
Source organism: Bellardia pandia (assembly GCA_916048285.2). Lineage (NCBI taxonomy): Eukaryota > Metazoa > Arthropoda > Insecta > Diptera > Calliphoridae > Bellardia > Bellardia pandia. The sequence goes on along the minus strand of OU696529.1, from coordinate 117,681,869 downwards.
CCTAAATAGGCATAAATCTCTAACAAATATCATTATCAAGTTTAAATGCGCCACAAATAACAAATATATATATATATGAATCGTCATATTGAATTTCATTGTGATGGGTTCATAATATGTCATAACTCCCATATGAGCACTACTGCCAAAAAAAACTCAATAATGTACGTCAATATCTTTTAAATATCAATATCGAAGCAAAATTTTACAAAGATCAATTTAATGTATACATAAATTATACTCTTGGATTTTTTAAAGGTTAGTCCGTAATTGACCATAACTGCCATAGATCCACTCCCGAGAATAACTGGAATATAAAATTCTTGTATATATTGTTATTGAGATGAAATTCAACCAAAATAAGCCTCAAATAAATTATGGCACAATATTTTTGCACAATTGCCCCATATTAGGTGATGCATCCGAAAAACTCGTATAAATGTCATTATTTATATATTTATAATAATTAAATTTAGAATCACCACAGTCGTGAAACATGAAACTCTTATTTGTTTAAAATTCAAAAAGGTCAAAATAAAATATATAAATATGAATCACAGTACTAAATATCCGGTGCTATTGTCTAATTAAACAATATTGTAAAAGGAGATAAAGCGGAGAGATACTAAAGTTCAGTAATTATTTAAGTACGAATAAGGCATTTTTAGTCGCCTATTAAACGCGTTCAATGTCTTAGCAAACTTATATTTTCTTTTTCTTCAGCAGCTTCTGTTTAAGTCACTGAACAAATACCAACTGTTCATGATTAATTACATCTTTAATTTGAGCTACGCGGCGATTCTTATCTCTTTTTGCTTGAACAAATTTTGAAAGTTCTATTTAAATATGTAGATGTTGTTCTCATTTTTTCGCCGCATATTCTACATTTTATGTTTCCTTACATTCCTTTCAGTTGTGATTATTCTGGGAAGAATGTTTGTCAGTCCGTATTTCTTTTTGCTTTTCGTAACTTATTTTTAGAGTTACTTGTCAGTAATTTTCTTAGTATTTGTGTGTGTTTTCCCCCGTTTGTCGTTTGTGTTGGGTATTTATGTGTATTGAGTAGTGTAGACAGTTTTACGAGTTCATGGGGAATTTATGTTGGCTTAATTTATGGCCATGATTAAATGGTAAATATGGTTCAGCTGGCGGTGATTTGTTTAAATAAATGGCATTTAATTGTTTACATCTTTACCATTTTACTATTGCATTCGTTATACATATCAGTTCAATAGCATCAACGAAAAAGTTACAAAATCAACCAAAAAAGCAATCAAAAAAAGAAGATATTTATAAATACTTAGCCAATTATTGTTATTATGGAGTATTGTGGATTGTATTTTAAGATATTACAAAAACAACCCAACAATTAAAATAAATTTAATTTCTTGGCAGATTTTAATTTTCAAAGTGTTTTTGCTTACTTAGTAAAATGTGCATACATACATACAAACATATATATAATTAGCTAAGACCATAAGAGGATTTATTAAAAAGAATGTTACCAATCGTAAGCTTTTGAATTTGAAATTTTTAACCGTGAAGCCAATTAATTACTTTTTAAGCTGACTAATTGTCCCGCTTCAATGTTTATCAGCAACATTAATATTCAAATATTGTTGAGGGTTTATGAATGAAAAACAATAAATTCATTAAGCGTTCAAAGTTAATAATTTGGTATTAAGTTTTTGTTTTCGTTGGATATTACACTTTTAAAAAAATAAAAGCGTTTGTATAGTCTTTATGAGTGGCTACAAATATTTATGAAATTGCTATTAGTGCTGTTTAACAGGATATAATTTACAAAACTTTAATTAATCAATAAAAAAACAAACTAAGAATTGAATAAGGGCCATAACTAAATTTTGACATTGCCATCATACAACAGAATCATTACTTTTTTTTAAAGAGAAGTAACACTCAGCCCATTATTATAATTGAGTTACTTTCTTTGCAAAGGGGATAGGTTGAAGAAGTAAAGGTGCTGAAAGTAGAAGAATGCTTTATAACACATCTCCGCCTCTGGTGATGAGTGGGCGCATTATTTATAAACCTTGATTATAGCCTTTAGTCCGCTTTAACACTCTTTTATTATGACTCACCCGGGCAATTATTTTTGGGAAAAGAGAATAAACGGATTACAAACTTGACGGTTGGTTGGTTTACGTGGTTGCCTGCTGCCTGCACGCATTCAAGTGGAATCTTTTGTTTCCATTTTGAAAACTATCACACTCGTTGAACGGATAATGGTACTAGATCTTTTCCAGATGCTAGTACATAATAAGTACTATATTCAGCCTGTTGCGTTCAGGTATCGGATGAAATCGCCCCATCTAATACTGCTAGGTTGTTTGGTATATGATTGTTGAAAAATTTAAGTCTAGAGTTTTCCGGAACCTGGCAACTGCGGCAGTGATCATTGATCGGAAGTCCGAGTCTGCTGGCGTGCTTACCAATCGTCCAGTTACCGGTTAGCACTGCTATGATTCTCGAGATGTCCTTTCGTTTCACATTAACCCTAGATAGATAACGTACGTCTATCAGATGTATGCCTTTTTAATTTTGTTCTCTGTCTCTGTTGTTTTTTATTTATCTTAGTTGATCTCAGTAGCTTGCAAGTGGTGGTTATGTTTGTGCGGTAAGTTGATTATTTTTCTGAGAAATTGCAAACAATACGTCTCAGAGACGTTGTTCATTGATTTGAAAAAGGTTGTTTGTGCTATGTTAATTTTTATTCTCTATTGAATTTTAATCAATTTTTCTTTATTATTATTTTAATTTACAAAGTTTTTGTGTTATCAAATAGAAAACTTTACAAATAAATGATTTCAATAAAACATAAACCAATTTTTAATTATTTAAAGTCCTTAAAAGGATGCTAGAAACACTTCGTCTTTCAGCCGTAGCGTTATCTTTACCGTACAAAAGAATAACGTTATCTTTCTAGGGTTAAAGAGCTGTAAACTGCGCTTCTCATTATATGCTGGCCACATATTTCTAGTGATCCTGCAGGTGTCCAGATTACGCCACCTAATACCAGCTTTTTAAAAGTAGTGTCTGAAGATTTCACTTTTAATAGTCCCAAGTGGTGTTGCGACTGAAACGCCAGTTGAAACATCTGAAGCGGATCATTCTTTGGCCAGTTCGTCTGCCCTCTCCTTGCAAACTAGAGTAATTCCAGTTAGACGACCTAGCCTTGACAGCTCTTCTTTGCATTGCCTGACTGGAATAGATGTTTTTGTATGGGATTTGGGTGATATGAGTGCCGCCTGCCTGTCGAAAAAATGGCTGTGTTGCCGCGAATATTTTTTTCGCATAAAATTATCCATGTTTCAGTCATCGCCAGTATCTCAGCCTGATATACACTAGATTTGCTTAGAAGGCGTATAGAAAGTTTTAAACTAAGTTCATTGCAGTAGACTCCAAAACCAAACTCTAATGTCAAATCCATCGATAGTCGCCCCACTCGATAGTTTCGATAGTGATAGTCACATTCGATAGTTTGTCATCGAATTTTAAAAACTGTATGCAAAAACAATTCTTAACTTAAAGTACGTATGTTTTGGACTTGTCTTTTTCTACCAAAATTTGCTTAAAGCTATGTATATTAAAACATATTTGCCAAATGTGACCGTAGGTTTAAAAAAATAAAATATTTCAACGTCACTTTAAGGTAGGTACGTAGCTGCTTTAAATTATGATGTTATCATCGCTTTGCAAGACGTGCATGATACTTTAAGGAATTATATACTGACGAATTCGCTATTAACAAAGCAATTTTTAAGAAGTATTTTCAAATATACTATAGTAAAAAGTAGACATGGGAGAAAATGTATTCAAAAATGTTTTCTACAAGAGCAGCATGTATATATTATACTATATTATTGTACTGGAAACGCTTTCCAACTTAAATTTAATAAAATCGTTATATTTTTAGCATCCAATTAATTAAGAAACTCTAATCCAAAAATTTACCAAAAGAAATAGGTAAACATGTAAACATGCACTTTATTTAAAGCATTTCTTATACTCACACAAACTATGTCCTTGCTAAATGCACTGTTGCATTTGCAAGTTTAAATATTGCACATAATGCCAGTGTCATAAAGCTCAACTTTAATTTTTAAAACATTAAATAACACTTTAAGTTAAAAGTGACATGTCCTTACAACAAAAAAAAAAAAAAAACAAAGCAAAAAAGAAACCCGTAAATAAAAACGAAAACATGTACAAGCAATTACTGCTGAACCATGTGTAAATTTTTCATGACCACTTAGTCCTTAGAAAACAACAAGTAGATGTTGCAAGAGATGCTTATGTTGTTAGAACTCTTAGGGGGTTGTCGTTGTCGCCATTGTCATTGCTGCTGTTGGTTTGTTTGTTTGTTACTGTGGCTGTTTGCTGTTGTTCTTGTTATTGTTGGCGACATTGTTTGTTATTATTGTTACTATTACTGTCAACTTCAATGCCTCCCAAGGCACCATATAAGTACTCGTACCACAACAGCAAAAAAAAAACACAAAACCTACACAATAATGCTCTCTCCCATAAATAGAATAGAAATGTAAGAGACAACAATTATGGCAGCATAATATGGCTTAAAATTGTTTGATAATTTAAGACAAAACATGCCAGTTTACATCAGTGGAGCGCTGCAGATTTAGTAATTCAGTTCGCAAGAAAAAAACGCTAAATTCAAAAGTTTTCGCATTCATTTTACTTTATATATTAATGCATTTAATTGATATTTAAACAACTTTATGTGTTTGTAAATAAAACATCAAAAAGGCGAGACTAAAACTAACGTATTACGTTTTTTTTTAATTACGTTTTTAACTAAAACCACTTTTTTATTTAGTTAAGTTAAATTATATATTCTAAGAATTATACGTATTGGATTATTATCCCTTGCATTTTAATACCTATTTCTTTACATTTAAAATTAAATTTTAATAATATATTGGATTAGTATCCTTTTATTATTTATACAGACGTACTGGACTATTATTCTTAATTGCGTTTTTATAACTATTTATTAATTTACAAATCCTTATTATCAATCATTGGTTTTTGTTATGTGAACTTTACTGTTCGGCTGCCAAAATCTGATTGATTTACTTATTGATACTTGATTATGATTGTGCATGCCTTGAGTTGTTTATTTAAATTTTAACAGTTTTTATAACAACAATAACAATAATTTCATAAATCTTATTATAACAAATATATGTAGTTCTATTAATAGAATCGTTAAAATTATTTTAGTTTAGTTTAAGTAAACAATCAGTGGCATCATATAAAGAGGGGTGCAATGTAAAATAATAACGGGTCCGCCATCTAACGTTTTTTTCAACTATTGTGTGTGTGCGTTTCTGCTCATTAACTTCTATTATTCATTGCTCTAACTATTTTTTTAATTCAAACATATGATTTTGTAGGTAGTGAGATGCTTCTGGAGCAGTTGCCAGGAGCTGGGGGAAAAAAGGTAAATGGACTTTAAAATAAGCCATAAAAATTAATTCCTTTTAAAAAGGTACAAATAAAAAGTCAACACAATTATAATTCCAATTCTCTGGTTTTCCGAATTAAACGTACAAGTAAAATAAAGTAAAATAAAGTAATACGATTAAAAAAAACACTTCAATTATAAAACATGTAACAGATATATAAGAATAAAATATATGCATTCAAGTTCGTATTTTCATCAGTTGGGTCATATTTTATTCTTTAGTATTTGTGACTCAATGACTTAAAATTTAAAGCCAACCTAAGACCGAGGTAGTTATAAAATAGGCAAACAATACTTACTTATTTTAACAGATTACTTTATAAATATTGTTAGCTTTTTAATTAATCTATTAAAAGGGTGTATATAGCAAATTTTAAAGATGTCAAAAAAAGTTTGTTGTTTAAATAATTTAATAATTTTCAATTGGTTTCTGACATGGAATCATGACCTCCGATATACTTAAAATTTGATTTGCTTTAGAAGCTAAAGAGTGAAATCAGATCTACCAAACAAATCAGATTTTTAAAAGATAGTAATATACCTTTTTACGTTTTTTTTCAGAGTAAGATTTCAAGTGCGCCTATAAACTAGGCTGGGTGTTTTCTGCAGATTAGCCATAAAGCTTCGCAGTTTGTGTTTGTATATTAGACCATCAAGCCACACATTATCAAATGCTCGATGAAAAGAACAAAACAATGTTTCAAATGTTTTCCTTACGACACTTATTGTGTTTTATTCTAAATCCAAATTGCTGATTCGGCATACAATTGTTTTCAATTAAAATCGCATACAACTTGTTCATGTGTATCTTCTCGAATAGCTTCGATATATTTGACAATAGGCTGATGAGCCTATATGATTTTACTTTCGTTTGATCTTAACCCAACATCATGATAATCAGTGAAACCCTCAATTTTGAAGGACAATGTTAAATTATGAGGATAATTTTAAAAATAAAAAGTTTATTAAATCTAATTAGCTGGTTAGTTAGAGCAGCCAAATTCTAGTGTTCTTGCCGGTATGTTTTCAGAACAATGTGTACGTAAGTATTTTCTATATATGTCCCTGTAAATATATTTGGATCAAAAATTTTTACTGGTTCAATCTATTTTGCTCATTTGTGGACATATGATTTAGCCATTAGCATTTTTTATAAAATTTGGTTTTTAAACTTTTGACGAACGAATTAAGATAAATTTGTTTAGCAATTCTGTACTTAGGCATTTGCGTTTTACCTCACTTTTTCACATTAGAGACTAGTACTATAAATAATGTGACATTTGAAGTTTTCAAATTTAAGGCATTAAGGCATATAGTGTTACTATATGTAACTACATATGTATGTCTCAGAATAATATATATTTGTTTTTTTTTTCTTACTTAATGCAGAAACTTTTCGATAACACAATTCAATAAGCTCACTTTAAGTTTTCTAACAAACTTTTGCACAATTTCTGTAATTAAATACTGTCTTTTTTTCAAACACAAACGTTTAATTGAACAATTTATTCTCAATTTAAGTACTTTATTTTACAATTTGATATTTTCTTTTGCATCTCTTACAAAACAACCCATTAACGTTGGTTTTGTATTCATTGCATGTCATTTGATAAAAAAAGCAAAGAAACTTCAAACAAATGTTACTACTTAGTAGTGTAACTTGCATATCATTGTGTATTTCCAATCACTGAGACTGAGACGGAAGTAAAAAATTATGGTTAACAAGTATGGGTACTAGTGTGTACGTACTTTTTAAAGAAGTGTTTCAGCTAGTAAATAAAGTACTTGCCACGAAAACTAAAATTAAAATATTTTTTTAATGCTTTAATTAGCTAACATCTTACATTTAATTGAACAATTTAAATGCTTTGATTTTTAAATAATTAAATTATTAATGAATGAATTTTTTATATTTTTAATTTTTATTAAGTTTTACTAGAATTATTTAAAGAAGTGCTGCGGTCTATATTCTGTCTATGTCAATATATAAATTTCATCGAATTCAAAAGACTTAAGGTTAGAAAATTCATTGCCACTTTAAATAAAAACTAATTTCTTTCCAACTGTTTCTCCCATGAAAACCACTTAATGATAAAAAAAAAGAAACTGTTTTTCATTCACCCCTATCGTGAATAAAAATTCCACATGAAATTTGGTCCCTTTTCACACTTTTTAAAATTCAATGTTAAAAAAATAAAAGGGAACAAATTTCATATGGAATTTTTATTCACGATAGGGGTGAATGTATTATTATCATATGTGTCGTATGAGCGATTTTTTGTATTTATTAATTAAGAAAAATAAATAATACGCATACGCTACGTATGTTTATAAGTCGTTCAACTTTGATTTTCTTAAAAAATAACAATTACACTTATAACTCGCTTTGCGTCCAGTGTTGCCATTTTAGTACTTTCAGTGCTAGATTTAGCATTTTGTTTCTCGAAAATGCATTGAAATTTTTAAAAATTATGCTAAATGCTTTTTAGCATAATTTGCTTGATAAAAATCAATTTTTTTCTCGAAAAAATTCGTATTGTTTTACTCCAAAAAATACTTTTGTAAAAATAAACAAGTAAGAAAGTATAGTCGGTCAAGCCCGACCATATAATACCCTACACCCAGTATATGTATAAAACAGTTTGTTAGAAATGTGCGCTAAATGGGAGATATGACCATCCAAAAATTTGGTGTCATGATTTCTGTGAACATAAATATTGTGTATGTTAAACTTTATCTCGATATAAATACTTTTAAAAGATTTGTGGAGGTTAAAGTTGATTATGTGGGTGTTTCGACTAATTACGGACCGACCATTATAAAATTAGGTGTCATCATTTCTGTATATTATTTGTGTCGAATTTTATTTGATTACCAACATTCTTAAGAAATTTATAATCGTTAAAGTGATTTTCGGAAGTGGTCCATTTATAGAAGCTACGACTAGTTATGTACCGATCATAATAAAATTGTACCGTATTATTTGTAAACATATGAGATATATTTGTGTTAAATATTATTTGGATGCCAACATTTTTGAGTGAGTTATGCTCTTTAAAGTCATTTTCAATTGTGATCATTCGTAGCAATTAGTTTTGGTGTCTTTGGAATCTGCCTACATTTGAAGCTGAGGCTACTCCCCATAGCTGTTTTCTAAAATACCATATCAGTTTTAGGATCGAGTTATAAAGTAAGAGTTTATAATCTAAACTAAGAAGCCTAGAGTTTCTACCAAGGAGCCAATTAATTTGGATCAATTCCATTTAATTTTTTTTTTATATTTAAAATCATCTTTCTTTTTTTTTATATACTATATACAATTCAATTTCATTTGAGTGAATTTTGCATCTATATGGGATTTCCATGAAGGGCGTCGATCGTGGTGTATACCCAAGTATTTAACTTTGTATTTGTGTGTTATTGCTTGATTATTGTTATAAAGGGGAGAGCATGATTCTCTACGCAACGTAAAAGTTATGTGTGTGCATTTCTGCTCATTAACTTTTATCCTTCATTGCTTTAACCAGTTTTCTAATTCAGATATATGATAGTGTAGGTAGTAAGATGCTTCTTAAGGCTTTTCACGAATGCAGTATCATCATCAAATGAAGATGTGTGACGTACGATTGTTTGTTGGCATATTTTTTGTGTATATAAAGTATAAGAAGGGTCCCAGCTGCTTCAATAGGTTGTGCGGAGCTTTAGAATTCTCCTTATTTATGTACTAACTGGCCTTCCAGCCTTCCATTAGGTTATGTGTGTTTACGGTAAGTAAGTTTAGTTTAATCTTCCATATTAGGCCATCATGAAACACTTTATCAAACGTTTGAGAAATTCCAATAAAAAGATCTGTCTGTATTTGTATTTATTTATGTCTTATAAAAGGTAGTAATTTGATATTTATTTTGAACTGTTTGCAAATTATCCAATACAAATCAAATTATAATAAAAACTATTAAAACTAATAAAGAAACTATCAAGAGCCATTAAGAACATTATTCTAGCAAATACAAAATGCTGCTATTGTATGCGATTTGTAGCTTAAAACAAGTCAATGATTGGTCATAAGAGTCCAAAAAAGGCGTTATGTTGTTCACAAACCACAAATCTGCGATCGCAAAAAGCTATTAATATATGCGGAGGCACAAATCATAATAACAAAAATGAAAAGAGACAAGTGTTTAACACCAAAATATGCTTCTATATCAATAGAAAACCCCGTTTCTCGATAGACAGCAGGGCGTGCCCTTCGCGATATTGGTTACAATCAGCAATAAAAAAATTTTAAATCTGGGGCCAAATTACCGCATTCGATATCGAGTAAAATTTATCGTTGTTTTCTTATTTTTTGATATTTTTTAGTTAGGCTTTGAGTTTATTAAATTTAATTTTCATTAAATTATTTTTACAAAAGTAGGAATTGTTTTACAACTTGAAAACATTTTATTTTTGATAATTTTTCTTGACTGTGATTCGAACCTGGGTTGTTGGTTGAATTTACATATATTTCGAGAAACACCACTTTCTCTCATCAGCCTTCTTTTTGCGTGCTGACCCCTTTGCTCCACTACGGTGCCTGCTAGTTAACAGACAACATCAATCCTTTAACCAGTGACTGTTAGTTCGAAGTTTTCTGTAATTATCATTTTTTATTAATTTCTATTTATAGTTGTTTTTTCCTTTTCTTCAGTTTTTTCTTTCGTATTCATGTCAAGACTTCGTCTAGAAAACCTGAATACATTTGTTTATTATGTTTGTTGTCCACTTTCTTATTTCTTATTTGAGATTATGGCATTCAATATCGAGCAAGAAATTTAGTACATTTTATCATAATTTCAATATCGAAATCATTTTTCGATACGATAGCTCATTCGATCACGAATACGGTAATTTGGCCCCTGCAATATCAATAGAAAATGTTAAGGCTCGGTTAAAAATTGCCAGAGAGCACAGAAATTGGTAAACAAAATAAAAACCTGAATTGGCGATAAAGTAACAATCAAGTCTGGTGGGAGTAGCATCATGATATTGGGTTACTTTACATGGTGGCACTTTGGATCATTGCAAAAAATCAAAGGAATGGTGAGTAGATTATCTGCGAATTTTGCAAACTCATCTCCAAGATTTTTGTAGATAAGAGCGTCTATCATGTGGATGAATTTCGTTTTCAGATGGATGGTGACCCAAAGCATACCTCCAAAAAAGTGGCTTAGCTAGCAGAATTTTCTTTAGATGCCAGCAAAAAGTCCCAACCTCTATCCAATTGAGAATGTGTTGTCAAGCATAAACAGATAGTGGGAGTAGCTTTGCGAATAAGAAAGTATTCCAAAGAATTAACTGAATAATTGTTGGACAGATTACCAAAACGTGCAAAAAGTGATTTAAGAAATAACTGCATTTTGGGAAAATATTAAAAATACTATCATTTCCTAAAGTTGTTTTATGGTGCAATATTCAGTACAGGCTAGTTGTTTTAGTTTTAAATCACTTAAATAATTTTTAATGATTTTTTTTAAATTTTTTAGGTCTAAATTTTGGCCGCCGATCAGTAGCGCCTCCATTTCAATCTCCCCTAAAATATTTCAACTCTGACTGTGTAAAATTTAATTAAGACATCTCGAACCATTCACGCGTTAACGAATTATTACCAAAATAAAATATTTCTAAAGCACTATGCAGTGTATGTTACTGCAACTGTGAAGAAATTATTTCTATGTGACATTTAAAGCTTCAGTCTTCTAGAATTTGCAATAATCACAACTACATCTTAGTACCACAAGTTACAGTTAAGTACCAATTCGTTTTTAAATGTAATTAAACATCACTGATCTGTGGCATCGTTTATCGTTATAAGTGTTTGTAAGTACTACTACATACTTGCATACGTCTGATGGTACATTTATGTGCATTCAGCAGGCAGGAAAAAAGTATGTCAAAGTTTTCATAATTACACTGATATGCAATTAATTTATGACAACTTGTCTTTTACTTTATTGTAGTAGTTTTAACTAACTAGTACAACAATGTAAAAGTAGTGGTAGCAGCAGACTTTGTCAACGTCATCATCATCACCAACATCGTCGTTTAGCATTTGATGATGATTTAACATTTTATGTGCTTGAAAATTTGATTGCTGTTGTGGCTGCTCATGTCTGTGGGTAAGTGGAAGAACAAATTATGAAAAAATGGAAAGAATCACACAATAGAAATATTTTGTATGGAACTCTTTTTAAGCCAAGTAGCTGGAAAATGAATGAAAATGAATGTGTGCTTTTGTACAAAATAATAATACATACTTATAAGGTTGGCCTGAAAAGTTTTTAATATTTTTTTTATGGTTTAAAGAGAACAATATTTATCTATTGGTAATTCGAAATCAATGGGTCTCTTCTGAAATAATTTCTAAATTCAATTTAAACTTACATAATTGAAAATATAACTGAAGGTCAATAAAATCATATCTGAAAACTAGATTATAATTTCTCAGACCTCCCTCATGCATAGATGCTATATATGTACGTACACAATTGTTTCTTCACATTTGCTTTTCACTTTTCTCTGTATAGTTTCCAATTTCTTTTCTTTTTTTTCCTGAATTTGAATTTTGTTTTATTGTCAATATTTTACTTTTGCTTTTGTTTTATGTTACTGCTGTTGTATTTCCCTTGTTGTTTGCAAAGGAGGTTATAAAACATTGTACCAGTGGCAATATGTCAGCATTAAAAAAGATTTTCTCTCTAGAGTTTATTCCCACTTCAAGTCGTTGTAATTGAATGCTTTATATTGATAGGAACAATTTTCCTCCAGCAACAAAAACATTGTTTATTTGAAAGATTTTAGTTATTTATGAATCTTAAAGGAAAATAAATTCAAATGTGATGAAATAAAGTTTCAATTGGACGAAAATAGACAACGGAGTAAATTAACATATAAGCTTTTTATTGTTGTAGAAATACAAAACATAATTTTATTAAATTTATGTATGACAGTTAGTAAGGACATATTTAAATAGATTAGTTAATGTCAGAGTTGCTTTAAAAATTTTATTTCTGGTATATCGCATTCAACCGAGCGAAATATACGAGGTCCATTCGAAAACTTTTTAGCGTAGAACAGAAAGACAATAGTAAGTTTTTCTAAAACATTTTTACTTTTCAATATAATCTCCTGAATCTTCAAAACACTTAGTCAAATGCTTACCTAGCACTTCTATCTCTTGATTAAAATAGTTTTCCTCAAGGTATTTGAAATGATGGTTTACAACTGTAATTTCATCTTCATGTGAGGTAAAACGCTTGCCAGCTAGGAATTTTTTTAGATTTGGGAACACTTTAAAGTCAGAGGGAACTAAAGCAGGCCAATAAGTTGGGTGGTCAAGCAACTCGTACTTTAATTCGTTGATTTTATCCATTGTTAAAATACTCTTGTGCGCTATCTTGATGAAAAATTATTTTTTTTTTTTGGAAGCCAGGATGTGTGTCTAGAATCTTTCCTCTTCATTGATCGAAAATGTTGCAGTACTACTCTGAATTTATTGTTTTATCCTTTTGCAGATAGTAAATCAATAAAATACCTTTGAAGTCCCAAAAACCCGCAATAACCCTACCAGACGATTGAATGGTTTTTTCCTCCTTTGGTGCATTTTCTCCAGCTTGGATTGTTCTTATGTCTCTGGAGTATAGCGGTGGATCCACGTCTCATCAACAGTTATGAAACGACGCTTAGGATTCATTTTATTTTTATTTTGAGAAATGTACATTCATGCAAAACTAAATGGACTTGCTATGGGCATGACATTGGCTATTTCAAGCACTTTTATTCGCCGATCATTTAATACCATATCAGGCACTTTCACTAGAATTTCTGTTGTTGTTGCTGTTATTGGACGTCCACTACGTGGTTCAGCCTCAATTTTTGTACGACCACGTTTAAATTCAGCAACCCAATTTTTTGCTGTTTCGTATGAAGGAACACTTTCACCTGACACACTCACCATATAATTATGAATTTCTTGTCCTGATGAACCTATTTTATTTTAATATATAATATACCACGAATTTCTAATTTTTCCATTGTAAAAAAATATCGGAACAGCTCTTTCTATATGAAGGAGTTTCCAGAACAAAAAGAAATTTAACATGTGTTGATACCACAGATGAAAGTTTTCAAAACACTTACAACCTGGCCCACGATGTCGAACGATAACCTTCGCTTAGATAGGACTTAAGACACAAACTTTTTATCGTATCTATTGATTTACTCAATCAAGTTTTTTTTATTCCACAATCAAGTTTGTGTCTTAAGTCTTATCTAAGCGAACGTTAATGTTCGACATCGTGGGCCAGGGGGTTAACTTTTTTCCGTGTATACCGCGTTTTCTGTTCTAGGCTAAGAAGATTCCGAACTGCCTCGTATTTTAGGTGGCATGATAGTCCGCTTTGACACACTTCAGTTTTAGGTGAACAGTTTTTCTTCAATTCTCTTTTAAACTTGCCATTGATACACGTCAATTCAAAGGAAATAAGAAAATGGACTTGTACCATCAAGTTTGTACTCCTTTTATGCTTTTTCTCCTTCTCATCCAAAAATACTTGCCTTGACGAGTCAGAATTGAAGAGTGTAAAAGCGGATGTAGAGTGAGTAGAAAACAGTTCGTTACATTGAAAGCTTTTGAAAATTCATTAACGAAAGTTTATAATAATGATTTTCCGAAAAAAATAACTTAACTCTTTACAAAATGTTTCTGCCGATAGTTTTTTCTAATCACACAGAAAATAACTTATAAAACAATCAAAAGCATTTTTAAAGTAAACATCAAATACTTAAAATACAAAAGTTATTTCACTAATTACACCCATATTTCAATATTTTCATGCCACATTTTGTCACTAACATACACTAATGCGCCGCAGTCATGTCTTTTACCCCAAACATTTATATACATTTCTATACTTATATTTTCTCACACAATTTTGTGCTTATATATGTTTGTGTAGATATCAAACAAATTAATTTACAAACACAAATACATCAATTAGTAATTAGAAACTTAAGTCAATTATACGTTTAATTATGAAAATCATTATAAACATTTACACCCACTAACTATAAATAAAGTTATAAATTCATTCAATTCACTCCATTCATTAGGCAGTGGTATGGCAAATTTAACAGCAAAAATTATTTTATAATCGGTTTAAAGAAACCAACTGAACACCCTAAACCCCTATGCTTGTAACTATGTATGTATGTTAATTTGTTAATGTTCATCAACACGACTTATTTATTTACAAGAATTCTTTGAAGTGGTTTTAGCTTGGATGTGGTTTATATACATACATAGATATGTACATGCATACGTTTATTTAATTACACAATTCAACAAGTTGTTTTAGTTTTAATTAAAAATTGTAGGCAAAAATTATTAATATGAAAATCATCTGTAGACAAAAACTAAAACTTGTAACATGTCGCTATGGAAATAGGAGACATTATGTTTTTTTTCATCACACTGCACTCTTTTAGTTTATGTAAAATAAATACAACTAAATATTTTTAAAATTTAATTAATATCTAAAATATTATAAAATTATTGTTCAATTCACAGCTGATATTGTTATGTTATAGAAGTTGTATGTCGCCCTAATTTACAATAGTTGTACAAACAATTGTTGTTGCTAAATCCTATATAAATATTTTGTACAATACCTACGACATTTTTACATATGTTTTTCGAATGTTGTTTAAAAGTTTAAATGTTGCCAAAAGTAAAAATCTGCAACTCTACCAAAAAATTATTAATTTTAGTTTAAGAAAATAACCAACCAGTAACAATCAACTGATTGACCAATTTAAAACAAGAAAATAAATTTAATAAACAATAAATTTAAATAATGGAAATTCTTGTCTTTAATTTATGAAAAACAATTGTTAATCTCTTTAAGAGAAAAGTTTTTTTTATTCAGGCTAATAGTTCGAATTTTCAAGAATGCTATTGTAAAGTACTGGAACAATTGGCAAATTGGAATGCATTTGCGACCCGGCCAAGGGCGTCATCAGCAATCTTCATTATCCACAATCAATCTGTAAACATCATCTATTTAACTCACCGTTTTTTGTGAAATATAATCCCAGAATTATCATATTTCTTTTTACGTGTTGTGAGTTTAGCACGAAATTTACGTACGTTTACAATGTGTGTTAGGCCGGGACTTGAAAGCAAAAAAGACTTCAAACAGTAATTTTTTTTATTTTCTTTTCTATTAGTAAGTTAATTATATTTTTCATTTACATATGTTCTGACTAAATACATTTCTAAAGAGAAACAAGTAAGAGTGCTATATTCGGCTGTGCCGAATCTTAAATACCCTTCACCTAAGCGTAATAAGAAATACAGAAACTACACTAGACTAGAATATCCTAATTCTGTGTTTTCTATTCAGTGTTAGTGCAAATTTTATTAGTATTTGATATATTGTTTGAAACACAATTTTACGACCAACATAATTTATGTTAAATATTTTGAAATGTTGTCTAATTTTTACCATTTTTAATTGATTTAATTACCAATTCTTACCATAACTTACAGAGTCTGTCTGATGTTCATAATAATCTTCAGTGTAATATAACAAACAGAGTATAAAAAGGGATACAATTCGATTTTAGTGATTTTGCTCAAAAAAAAAAAAAAAAAAAACAAAATCAAATAGGGCTTTTAGAGGAGATACCAGCAAAAAAAAAATTTGTTGCCGGTCACGCCTATTTTCGAGGAGGCGGGCCCTTAAAGTTGAAAATACATAGGCCTATATCTCGGGAACTACTGGGTGTCTGATAATTTGTAATACATTAAATAAAAGGTATTAAAAATACCTTTCCAACGATATATATCATGATTATAAAATATGGACCGAATATGGGTTAAATCCGAAAAGAATATTTTTTGACCCGAATTTATTTGTTTTTTGGAAATGGTTCTATATGGCAGGTATGACAAATTATGGGCCGATCTTCTTAAATTTTGGAACAGTTATTTTCATGCATATGAGGATATTTCACGTAGAATTTCAACATAATAACGGTATATTTAAGATATATATTAGTATTAACGTGGATTTCGAGAGTGGACCTTATGTGGGGGATATTGTCAAATATGGACCGATATTCTCAAAATCCAGCAGTTAGATTTAGGCATGTATGTAAATGATCAGTGTAAAATTTTGGATTGGTACCCTTATTTATAAGCGATTTATGGGTATTAAAGTGATTTTCGGAAGAGGGCTTTATATGGGGCATACGGTTAAAAATAGACCGAAATTCACAAAATTTTGTGGGATGATTTTTGTATATATTAAAATGATCTGTGCAAAGTTTTGAGTCGGTACCGATATTTATACAATATATATAGGGAAAAATCTCTTTTTCAGATGTGGTCCTTGTATGGGAGCTATGACCAGTTCTGGGCCGACCACCATAAAATTTAGTACAGCAATTTATTTGCCTATAAAGAGTATTTATGTAAAATTTTAGCCGTTTAACATTATTTATATCTGTTTTATGCGTATTTAAGTGAATTTTGTAAGTGGACTTTATATGGGGTCTATGGTCAAACATGGACCGAATTAAAAAAAAATTCGTTTTGAGATTTCTTTTTGTATAAAACTTATTTTTGCTGAATTTTGTCTTGATATTCCAATTTTATAGGCATTTATTTATCATTAAGCCATATTTCGGGAATATATATATTTGTATGGGGGCTATAAGAAATCATGGACCGATTCTTACTATTTTCCGCACACTTTCTTCTTTTATAGTACAAACAACGTATACAAAATTTCATGGTATTATCTGCAATAGTTTTCAAAATATTGCAATAAAATGGATGAAAAATATGAAATTTTTATGGAGGTGGTCTCACATATAGGTTCATAACTCTGGTTAACCTAAACCGATTTTGCTGATTTTAAATAGCAAACTTCTCGAAAGCACTTCTGAGAGAATTATTGAAGGTTTGGATCCCGAGTATATCTGGGGACTTCAAAAAACTGATTTCAACAGACAGACAGACAGACAGACAGACAGACAGACGGACATGGCTTAATCGACTTCGCTATCTATAAGGATCCAGAATATATATACTTTATAGGGTCGGAAAATTTTTTTGTGGAAATTACACACGGAATGACAAACTTATATATACCCTTCTCACGATGGTGAAGGGTATAAAAATAAATAAAATAATAAAAATAAATAAAATAAATAAAAAATAATAAAATAAAGTGCCAAAATGGTGATTTTTTTAAATGTTTGTATGGGGAACCCCTCAGGGGAGTTCCAGAAGGTGTGCCACTGGCATGGGTGGATCGGCCCTCCAAAGTTAGTGGGGGGTCATACATTTGGACTCGATTAGGGCACTCTAAATGGGCCAAAGTGGGATTTTTCAAAACTTGACCCTACGGGAAAAAAGTCAACAGTTGGGGGGGTAGTAGAATTCGTTTTAGAGGTATGGTTCCTTCGGCAAAGTTTCTTATTTTGGTCCCTAGAATACGATTTTCACTGAGCCATGGGCGATTACTAAATCGACCCGCCCTAATGTGTGTGTATTCTTTATTATTACTTACAAATCTTGTATTATTATTAATCTCACTTGTATTATTAATTTCATTTATTAAGTTCTGTATATTTGTTTCAATATTTTACTGTTGACGTTATGAAAGCTTGACAACATTAACATACGACTTTGCGCAAAATTCTATTTACAATCAGATAGTAAAATCATACAATATACAACATACAACATCACTTGTAACTAGAACATATGTATTGTTCATTAGCTATTTTTATGCAAATGTGAATGATAAAACATCTAAAACTACCCTTCCCCATTCTATGCATTATGTTATTATGCATAGTGGTCTGAAACTCAGGGCGCCTATACCGTGCATATGTCTAGCTATTCTTCGACTAGAAAGTAATCAGTAGATATCATCAGATCAGATATTTCAGCTTTTCTTTCAGTTATTACCCACTTTAGGTAGCCAAACGTTTTCAAATGCAAAAATACAGACATAAATTTAAATCTTTATGAGTTAAAGTTAAATTCGGAAGGATATAACAATAAATAGCAATATTACTTGGCCTCGAAATATTTAACTTTTAATTTTGCAATATCTTTACTTAATCACATTCATTACGAATTAAATATTTATGCATGAGTATTAGGATGTCTTTTATTTTGCACTATTTGGAGCTTCGATTCTGTAATATATGTTTATGCCGCATTAACATTAATTCACCTGCTAACAATCTCATTTATATATAAATTAATCTCCACAAGAAATCAAATAGTTTAAGATTTATTTAATTCCTAACCAATATATAAATGGTTTATTATATTGAACAAGTTTTATGTTTTAGCAAATTTCATATTTAACTTATTTAATTTATTAATGAAAGTCATTAATTTAAGGTTTATGATAACGCATAAACAGTTATACATATATGTATACAAAGCTTTAACTGTATGTATATCTACTTGAGTGAGTGAGTGCATTAGTAGACTCATCTACACGTGTAGGCAGTGAAATGTATTTTATGGTTTTCACTTAATAGGTACTAATTTACAATATGCTCGTACTCGAACTTGTTCATAAACTTGTATGCATGTAAACTACGCATAATCGTATAAATACGTTTATTCACCATAATGATGATGATTGTTTACGAAGCTACTGTATAAACAAACTGATTTATTCATTAATTTTATTATTTCTATGAGGTTCGAGGTTCGATTTTTCCCATGAAATAGAAAACTTGTATCTCTCTAGGCACACACAACATATTATTGTCCTAAATTTTTGCTCATGTAAAAATAACTCTCCAATTATTTTAGTGATTTGATGTTTAATCACATCTATATTTTTAAACCCTGATTTGGTATCCTCGTATAAGATACGTAATGTTGTATGTAAACATTTCTATAAAACAAATTTTAAACAAATGAGCTAGAGTTTTGTAATTACCAGTATCAGTAGTATTTAAAACATTGCGTAGCGTATTAGATATAAGTTCTTTTATACTGATGTGAAAATAAAAATCTCTTTTAATGATTAACCCATTACCCGCCGTACTTCATATTTTCACATCTAGTTGCCATCTTATTGACAAAGTAATGTCATTTGTTCTTGTTTTTATACACTTCACCTTCATGAGAAGGGTATATAAATATAAGTTTGTCATTCCGTGTGAAAGTTCCACAATATCATTAACCGACGCTATAAAGTATATATATTCTGGATCCTTATAGATACCGAAGTCGATTAAGCCATGTCCGTCTGTCTGTCGTCTGTCTGTCTGTCTGTTGAAATCAGTTTTTTAAGGCCCCAGATATCTTCGGGATCCAAGTCTTCAATAATTCTGTCAGAAATGCTTTCGAAAAATTTGCTATTTAAAATCAGCAAAATCGGTTTAGTTCAACCAGAGTTATGGACCAATATGTGAGACAACCTCCATAAAAATTTGATATTTTTCGTTTTATTGCAATATTTTGAAATATATTGCAGATAATACCATGAAATTTTGTATACGTTGTTTGTACTATAAAAGAAGAAAGTGTGAGGAAAATAGTAAAAATCGGTCCATGATTTCTCATAGCCCCCATACAAATATATATATTCCCGAAATATGGCTTAATGAATATCAAGACAAAATTCAGCAAAAATAAGTTTTATACAAAAAGAAATAACAAACCGAAATTTTTTTTAGTTCGGTCCATTTTTGACCATAGACCCCATATAAAGTCCACTTCCAAAATTCACTTAAATACGTATAAAACAGATATAAATAATGCTAAACAGCTAAAATTTGACATAAATACTCTTTATAGGAAAATAAATTGTTGTACTAAATTTTATGGTAGTCGGCCCAGAACTGGTCATAGCTCCCATACAAGGAACACATCTGAAAAAGACATTTTTCCCTATATATATTGTATAAATATCGGTGCCAACTTAAAATTTTGCACAGATCATTTAAATATATACAAAAATCATCCCACAAAATTTTGTGAATTTCAGTCTATTTTTAACCGTATTCCCCATATAAAGCCCTCTTCCGAAAATCACTTTAATACTCATAAATCTCTTATATATAAGGGTATCAATCCAAAATTTTACACCGATCATTTACATACATGCCTAAATCAAACTGCTAGATTTTGAGAATATCGGTCCATATTTGACAATTACCCCCACATAAGGTCCACTCTCGAAATCCACGCTAACACTAACATATATCTTAAATATACCGTTATTATGTTAAAATTCGACGTGAAATATCCTCATATGCATAAAAATAACTTTTCCAAAATTTAAGAAAATCGGCCATAATTTGTCATAGCTGCCATATAAGAATCATTTCCCAAAACCTACAAAAATGTCTAATAAATATCGATATCGAACCAACTTTTATATGGATCAGAAATTTTAATCCAGAAATCATATTAGTATCGGTTATACGGCAATTAAGCTACTGGATTTTGCAGCTGTCAGTAAATAATAGCTCCTGAATTAAGTCCTCTTCCGAGCATAACAACCAATCATAAAACTCTTGTAAAAACGCTATTGAGATGAAATTCAGCCAATATAATCCTAATATACAAAGAATTCACATTAGTGGATGCTGGATTTAGAAGCCATCGGTCCATAATTGGTCCACTTCTTCTATGCCACCCACAAATCTTGTGTAAATAATGTTATTGAAATCAAATTCAAAAAAAGCCTCATCTTATATCTTATCCTTTTTTATACTCTGTTTCTTAACTTGTTGTGAATATGGAAAAATGTTTTTTTTTTATTTACTAAATTGTTAAATTACAATCAAGATTATTATGGAAATCAAACAAACTCTGTAAATTACAGTAAGAATTGGTAATTACATCAATTATAAATGGTCGAAATTAGATAAAATTTCCAAATATTTAACATAAATTATGTTGGTTGTAAAATGGTCTTTCAGACAATATATCAAATACTAATAAAATTTGCACTAAGACTGAATTAAAAACACAGAATAAGAATATTCTAGTCCTATAACCAGTGTAGTTTTTCTATTTCGTAGTACGTTTAGGTGGAGGGTATTTAAGAGATATAGCACTCGAACTTGTTTTATGGTCCATTTAGCGGCCATTTAAAAAAAACTGTTTTTACATGTATACTGGGTGTAGGGTATTATATTATACCGAATATACTTTCTTACTTCTTGTATATGTATATTTTTATTTTGGGTTATTCTCCCTTTTTTATTTTGTAGGTGAAAAAGTATCAAGCTAGAATTGTTTCTTTTCTATAATATAAAATCAAGAGGTATCAACACTCAATCACAACTGGTGCCTTGTGTTGTTTGCAAACAAATCATTTAATCATACAACTACTTTGCATTGTCTCCATTACTTTAACGTCACGAATAGCTCAAAAGCGAAGATGAGTATGCTTAAGGGACCCCGTAGATACTCTGACTAATGCCGTATGATGTAAAAGCCGAAAGTCTCTGAGGATGAACGCCGCCAACCCGTACAAAATTAATTAACCTTTGCTTCCGGAAACTCATCTGCATCACCCTTTGGTGATCCACAATTGTTGATGTAGATAAACCACATGTTCAGAAAAATTTAAATCGATATCATCGGTATATCGCTTAATTGGAACATGCAGGAAAGTGGCAGAAATGGGCATCTGTATTCAATCGAATAGTGCATGCTGAAATCAAAACGCCTGGCTATAAACAAACTGAAGTTTAATAAATTTGTTACGGCTTTAAACACCTTTTAGAAACTATGAAAATGTATATACAAGCTTGTAAAATATTAAGCAAAGACCCATCCAGATTTCATACCTCTCTTATAATCTCCTTTTTATACCCATCACATAAAACAGTGGAACAATATTCCGTTGATAACTGTTTTTAAAAATTCAAAATAAATTCGTTCTTAGCCAGTCAATCTTAATTACCGAGTGATTTAGTCTGTTTAATATTACCTCAATGTCCTACTATTATAATATGAAATTTAACAATCACTTAAATCGACAATTCAGCACTTGGTCATTCAATTAAATTTCATTTAAATAATTCTGATTCAAATTAAATACGTATCTTAAGAATGCAAAATATTTTTTTATTCTTATATTCTTCAAGTTGTTGTTAATCGAAAACTTATTTCTGTGCTGAACTCAAAACCGTAAACTTTATCCAAAAATAATTTCTGTTAAGATGAACTGAAAAGGGATGAATGGGACAAAAAATATTTCTGTTCTTCTTAATTTGCTTTCGATTTCTTTTCGTTTCGTATCCACTTAACTTTCCTTCGAAAGTTTAAAATTACATTTAAAACAACTGCAAAATAAATATCGATAAAAATCATGACGATATTGGGATTTCTTTTCTTGTTGTTGGCTCCTTATCCTTCTTTTAATTTCTTTGAATTTTCCACTACAATATTCTTGAAAATAAAAGCCACACAAAATACTTTACTTACCATAAACTGCAGCTGTGTGTAACATTCGTGGCTGGTTGTTGTGAAAGGAAGTGTAGGTAAAAACACAACATCATCAGGGAAACTATTACAAACACAAAATATACAATTTAAGGATAAAACAGAACACACATATAAACATACATAGAAATGAACTAACTCTCTGGTATACACAAACATGCCAACTCTTGTATTAATGTTTGAACTAAAACATACACATGTAGTTTCACATCAAAAACATATACATACAATACACACACGCACACACACTCCATTATATATGTGAGAACAACTTGAACAGCAGCAGCAAAAGGTGTTAAAACAATTAACTGTTGGCATGTTTAACTTTTAGGTTTTTACGGTTTTCTATATTGTTGTAGTTTTTTTTTAGTCAGCTTGCTTCAGCTTTTTTCTCATATGTATTTTAGCAATGAATGCTGCTGCATATGTGCTGTATGCTGTCACAAGTGCAGTTAAATGCAAAAAAAATACTTGTTTTTATTTCACATATTCCTCTGCATAGCAAACACACCCACTAAATAAAACTATAAGCTTAATGTAAAAGTGTCACAAATGCACACCTGCACATTGACATAAATAGTTATTTTAAAATAGTAAAACTACTCATACTAGCAAACAATAGCACACACATTATAAGTAGGAAATCTTTGCTCAAGTTATTTAAATTAATTAATTTTTAAGAAGGTTTTTTTAATACATACCTATACATTGCTAACTTTACCACGCCAACAATTTGAGAGATTAAAGTATTGAAAAGTAATTTTGAAGACAACTCGTTGAAATTTCACTTATAAATCTCTATGGTGGGAGGCTATTAAAAACAGCACATTATCAGTAGCCCCATATAATTGTGTCTTTTGAAACTATTTATGTAAATTTTCATAATTCGATCGAAATAAATTTTAAATACAAACAAGTAATAAGGCCTAGCAAAATTTATAGCATTTTCTGATAGGAGGATTAATTTTGCGCCACCTTGTAGAGTTTCTTTTGCATTTGCCATTGTTTTTCGCCTCCTGCTTATTGACTTTTGGTTTTACTTTTCAATGAGTTGCTTGAAAAACTCTTGTTTTTGGAACATTCCATAAATATGGAAATGTCACTCATATTGTTTTCGCAGCTATAAAAGAATTTATTTTTCAACTAAAGTGCTTGCTAGCTAACACCATTGTTAACACTTTTCTAGACTAAAGGCAATTGAATACATAAGATAATGCTTTTAAATAATTCTGGTTTAGAAATATCATAAATATATTCCAAATAATCTTTGTTAAGTCCAAGTTATATCACCTATAATGAAAATGATTTAATTTGCATTATAGTCATTATCGTAGTCACAATTTAATGATGTAGGCAGATTATAATGTGAATGTCTTATTATAAGAAATAGCGAGCATTTCAAACCAACATATGGATATTTTATTTCGTGTTTATCTTGTTTATATTTTACATCAATTTAAAAACCATTTTAAGATTTGTCTGCATTGACGTGTTAAGAATGTGGCTCCAAGTATTACAAAAATAACAAAATGCTAAAAAAAATAAGCATGTACGAGTATGTATGTCTATAATAAAGGAAAAATGTGCTTCAGCAGGGAACATTTGCTGCTAAAATGAGTTTTTGTGACAGCATTCTATATTGTTAATGTGATACATAACATTTTCCTTTATTAAATATGTTTTTGATTTGTTATTAATTGGATTTGTTTGCGTTAATATCACAAGTAAAGGTTTGTTTAATGTGTCGTCAATGTATTAAATTGCAAATTTAAGACAAAAGCCGCAACAGGTAACACTTTGATGAACACATTGAATATATGTAAGTAAAAAGAATTTGTGATTGATACACTTGACAATAAGAATAGAATAACATAGATTAATTTGATAGACTATTAGTGTTTATACTTTAATTAATTTATTATTTACAGCTTAATTAAACTCGCTTTCAATGCAAAAATATATGTTGTAATTTTATATCAGATTCCAAAATAAATTGACAGCAATAACAATTACAGTGTTGGAGTAAATAAAAAGAACGATATTTTCAATTTAGCATTTAAGACATCATTGAATTTTCTGGACTAAAGAAAACTCGTTTTAAATATTGATTCTATGAATTAATATTCAATGATTTATTCTGAAAAAAAATACCATTTTTCATAAATTTTCCTCATAAGCATTAAAGAGATTCATAGCAAGCTTTTAAGTATAGTTTCATCATTATTTTTCAGTACCAGTGCTAAGGTAAGGTCACACTTTGCAAATATTTACTCAAGAAAGCATAACCACTTCTTTTAGCACAAATTTGTTTGACGTTGTTTACTCTTGCAAGAGTTTTGCAAGATCAAACGGCATCAAATAAAACAAAACTGAATATTTGTTGTGTCTTGTCCTAAATATACGATTTTTTTTAATTAATAAATGAGTTAAAATATATTTTACCAGACACATGTCGGCTCTTTTTTTGATTAAAGGCGGACGCATTTAAAATATTATTTCTAAGTTTATTTGTTTTGGAGATATATAGGTACTGGTTTTACCCGTTTTTGCCCCACTTATCCCTCTTAACGACCCAATTTCCAAAAATCCCTTCTTAGTGAATCTACATATTGTAAAAGGAACCCATTACCCGAATTTCAAGTTTCTAGCTTTAGCGGTTTGGGCTGTGCGATGATGAATGAAGCAGTCAGTCAGTCAGTCACGTTACTCTTTTATATATTTAGATTAAGTGTTTACGTTTTTTTAGGCAAAACTGTGCTCCTAAAGTATAAAAAATATGCCATAAAAAATTAAAAATGCGATTTTGTTTCAAACATAAAGTTTTATTAAAATATTTATAAAAAAAAAATAAAATACCAAGTTTAATAAACCATTTTATCTCTCGAATTTCTTTATATATGCATACTCAATAATTCGTTTAATTTTTCTTAGAACAATATATTTGAACTATTTCGTTGTGTATTTTAATTCACTCATTGAGGTAAAGATCACCTAATGTTTATATAATGTTTTTATACTATTTGAAAATATGTATATTAGGGTGAGGCGATTAGGATTGAAGGAAAAAAATCTTAATAGGCGCTTCGCGTTTCTTGGGATTGTGCTGAGCAAAAAAGTCCTTTAGACCATATGTCTACGGTGAAAATCGAGCCTCCCGATTTTGACTTGAAGTTTTTTCTCAGACTTTTGTCACGTTTTTTTTTTTTTTTTTTTTTTTTTTTTTTTTTTTTTTTTTGGTATTTTTTATCCACTACCAGGACAAAAATTGTAGCCAAGACAATAGTTAAGAACCTTCTGGTACATCGCAAAAGCATTGGAACGCTCCTTCAGGTGGTTTTGGCCTTGTGATAGCGCAAATTTTTCGTGAAAATATTGATAAATTACCATTTTCAGTTGTTCATAGCGCAAAATCATAAAAATTTTCTATTTCTTATTTTTATTCTATATTTGTATTTTATTATATTTTATTCTATTTATTTTATTTTTAAAGCGTGATCCATTTAGAGGTTCCCCATTTAAACAAAAAACACTGAAAATTCAAATTTAATGAGCAATGTTTATTATCGTTTGAAACAACATTCTTTGGCATTTAGTTTTTGAAGATTATGTCTATCAAATGTTGACCGTTGCTACGTCTCAGATGGTCTATCCGTTGAGTCCAATTTTCGATGACTCGTTCGAGCATTTCGACTGGTACTTGGCGAATATTTTCCTCCAAGGTCTGAATCGAATCGGGTTTGTACGCATAAACTTGAGGCTTTACATATCCCCACAGTAAAAAGTCTAATAGTGTGATATCATACGATCTTGATGGCCAAGCGACCGGTCTAAAACGTGAAATTATGTGCTCACTGAAGTGTTCCCTCAAAAAAGCCATTGATTGATGCGATGTGTGGGTAGTAACGCCGTCTTGCTGAAAGCAAATGGCGCCGAAATCAGAAGCTTCAATTTCAGGCATCAAATAGTTCGAGTTGCTGTGAACGGTGATAAATCAGCTCTCCACGATCTTCGTGTACACTCTCAGCTGCGGCCGCTATATTTTTTTCACGGCCTGCTGAACGTGGTATATTCGGTCGAATATTAATTAATAATGAATGCTGGGTCTCAAAATAGGTGATGGTGTTGCGAATAGTACGTTGACCATAAGTCGAGCAAAGTGCACGAAACACATTTTTTGCAGAACGTGAATTTTCGTAACAAAGCTGAACGATTTGTAAACGTTGTTTAGGCGTAAGTCTTTCCATTATGAAATGCCAAATAATACTAAACAAAAATAACATGACAGCATGACAATACTCACACGTGATCTGTCAGAAAAAGCCTATTGAAAAACATATCTCTACTTAAATCGCCCTTAAATATGGATCAATTGCTAGAATGTTAAAACTTCAATTTAAAAAAAATATTTATTTTTTATTAAATAATTTTTAATTTGAGGTCACTTTTTGTTTTTCATAAAATATAATTTATTTTTATATATAAATTACTCGATATTTCGATTTCCTTTGGAAATCTTCTTCAGGAGTTATTTTATTTTAATATTAAAAAATAACAAATTTTCTATGTGTAAATAAATATTTTGATTTGAAAGGGTTTGACAAAATTGAAAAATATGTTTTACAGAAAAATAATTTTAAATTTTCAATAATAATACTGAACAGTAAATAATTTTATCAGAAAGATAAAAACATTTTGAATAATAACATTTTGGAATGATAACATTTTTTAAATACATAAATTGTGTTAACTTTTATAATTTTGTTTAATAGGTGTCTGTAATTTTGAGCTAAGTTTTCTGTGTCTTTTTTAAAATTTATTCTTTTTTCTGATGTTACATTATTGATATGTAACATATCTAACATGTATTTTCGTTTTGTATGATTTTCTGTGTTCAATATATGTAGATGTGTTATGGAAAACTGGATAGTAGTTAAAAATCTCTACAATGGGTTGATAAAGCTGTTTTTTGTGTTGAATTATAATTTCTATATTTCTGGTCATGTTTATAGCCTGCTAATCTAGTTTTAAGTTTTGTCCCTATATATATTTTGTTATTTAATAAAAAATCCTACAAATAGGTCGAAGAAAATAGATAAAAATTAGTTACAAAAAAATATTTATGCAAACACAAATTTTGACAAAAGAATGAATAATTTCTTTGATTAATCAACGTTCATAAATATAAAAAACAATTCTAATGTAATTAGTAAGAGACAGTGTTCGCAAGTTAAATCACAGTTTATCTAAAAGACAATTTTGTCAATAAATTTCTAATATAATTATTTAACTATATCTACTCTTGATATACTCCTAAATTCTAAGTATAAATTAAATGTAATATACACATACACACATATATTGTCTTTCATTATAAATATTACAAATTGTGCAATAAAACTAATAGTATTTACTCGTATACCATATAATGATGTTTAAAAAAATGTATAGAGTAGGAAAAAAAAATTGTATTGCACAATTGTAATCATAACTGGATATCATGTGGTTTATTTAATTCCTTTTCATTTGTATGTTTGCTTGCTAATGGTGCCAGCGAACACAGCTATAGCTACAGCAAAAACAAAAAAAAAACGACAAATGTTGTTTATACAACAACACCAACAACAGCAATAAAGACAATCACATTAATGTCAACAACAAATAACTACCATAAGCCGGATCATTATACCAACAATATAAAAACCAAAAACAAATACAACTAAAAATAATCGAATCAAAGTGATAGAGGGTAAATGCCGCACCATTATCCAAAACTGGGGGATGCTGTTGGGTAGTTTGTGTTCAAGCACAAATAATTGAACATTTTGTCTTCCTTTTTTTTTTGTTTGTGAAGCAATAACGTTGTTTTCCCTATTGGACTATGAAGGCAACATAGTGAAAATCGTTTGACTGTAAGGTGCTGAAGAAGGGGGGAGCGGGAGGGGCGAGAAAAGCTGTGGTAGTGGCTATAAATGGCTAAAAGCTAAGCGGATTAACACTGTTATTTTAAGTTCACCAAACGAAAGTAGAATAAATTAATGAGTTTTCCTTCTTTTCTCTATTTGTGTTTGTGTTTGGTTTGTAATGTTTTTATTTTCGTAATACTCGTTGTATTCGTATTCATTTTGGTTTAGCTTTTTTCGCATTTCGTTCTTGGTCTCAATATATTGTTTTTGTTTGGCTTTGTGTACGCGTTTTTTTTTCCTACATCCTCTTATTCTTATATACGTATAAAAAAGTTGAGTCTTTTTTACAAGTTGAATACTGCAAAGCCCAGTTGGTAATAAAATCACATTCGTGTCTGTTCTCAAGGTTTACTTTTCAACTTAGTCATGTTTAATTGGATGTGAGTGAAACTATTCCCTTAGGTTGAAAGATACAATAAGTAAACACGAAGCTAGCATACTTTCTAACATCTAATCCAATTATTTAAGAATTATGTCCAGTATAAAATTATGTTATAAAATTTAACAAAAACAAAAACAGTTTTGTCAGTTTAAATTGAAATAATTGGGAATCTTGAGTTTTTATTTTAGGAATGTATGGAACCAGTATAAATTGACGATAACTCGAAGCTTTCGCCTGATCCTCAAAAATGATGTATTGAGTTTTTTATTTCTACCAATACTTGAAAGGAATTTATGTGGGTTGCCGCAATAAGATGAAAGCTATGGCGAATAAGGGACTTATTTCTGCTCAATTTTATTTTGATATCTACATTTTAAATTACATTTTAAACTAAATCAAAAAATATTTTCATCTTTTATTTCTACCAAAAACGCGGACTTCTCAGGCAACATTGTTTGGCAGCAGTACGTTGGTTGGCGTCTATTTAATTGGCAATGCGATCCAAATCATGCTGACCAATTTATTACCAAATATTCATAATTTTCAATAAGACGGGCATGTTCCAAGGCTTGCAAAACTTTGAGTGCAGCACCTCAGAAGTGAGAGGGGTGAACAGCGTTGTGTTTGCCGCCATCATAGTTTTTAGTGATGGAACCTACATAAGCGGAACTGCGGAGGTACAAGTGACGCAATATTGAAGCACAACGAGTGTAGAACCAATCGGGGTTATAAAGAGAACCGGTTCTCTTTAACACGCAAGATGCGCAAAACACATGTGTTAAAGCTGTTGCTGTCTTCTTAAAGAAGACAGGTAAATTTAAAATGGACATCATCAAAACAACCAAATACAGCCAGATACAAGCAATTGGCTCGATTGGTTCTACATTCATTGTACTTCAATATTGTATTACTTATACCACCGCAGATTGATTTAGTATGTATTATAAAGGATAGGATTAATTTTGCGTCGAAAAAGTCTAGGCAGCCAAAATATTTTTTTTTTTTTTACTTTTTCAAATAGCGCGAAGGCATAACAGATTTTTTCAGAATAAATTGGCTGATACTGATGTTTACGACAAATTGTTTCAAAAAGACTGCATCTCCTGTTGAGGAGCATTCGACAGATTTAATTGGATCTCATTTGATATGGTTATCAGAGCCAGCCTAAAACAACCCTTGCATTAAAGAAGGAAATCCAACGCTGAAAGGACTTGAAATTTTTTTTTAGAAAACAGTGCGAATACGGAGCCATTTAGGTGATGTGCTATTCCAACAATCGGAATTTTTTTTTGCTTAAATTTCGCGACATCCATTACATATTAACACATTCCATAACTAGCTAGTTTTAGCATGACATATGATAGCTACAGCAGTACTTCGGATTATACAAATAAATAATAGTATCACAATGATATGATAAGAGTTCGACCTTTTCTCAGGCATGTTCTCAAATAATTTTTTTTTGGTTGGACATAAGGGGTGTCCCAACTGGAACGCAATTTTTAAATTTTAAATAAAACGCAAATATTTAAAAAAAAACCTGAAAGTTTATTATATCGTAAAGAAGACAGAATGAGGTTATGTATGTTGATTTGCTGGCACACACGCGATCTTTTAATGAAATTTTCAATGATCTTTTTGCATAAATGCTGCGGTATTTCATTAATCCAGCGTCCAAATTCCTCTTTTAAGGCTTGAGTCGTCGTCGGCTTATTCGCGTAAATCATCGACTTCAAAAAAACCCAAAGAAAAAAATCTAAAGGTGTTAAATTGCACGATCCAGGCGGCCAATTCTAGTCTCCAAAACGCGAAGTTACACGACCGGGAATTGACTGATGCAGCAATTGATTGTTTCTCTGGCTGTATAACATGTGGCGCCGTCTTGTTGAAACCACATGCTCTCCACATTCATTTCTTCAATTCTAGGCAAGAAAAAACTGATTATGATTTAACGACACCGAACACCATTGACTGTTTGCGCTTGACCTGCCTCATTTTCATACAAAAAGGTCCAATGATTCCTCCAGCCCAAAAATCGCACCACACAGTGACACGTTGAGGATGCATTTGCTTCTCGTGAATCACTCGAGGAGTTTCCTCACCCCAAATGCGACAATTCTGTCTATTGGCGAAGCCATCAAGATGGATATGGGCCTCGTCACTGAAGATGATTTTATCGCCAAAATCAGAATTTTCATGTTGTCTCTGCAATACCCAATTAACGAACTCCCTTCGCTGTCCATGGTCAGCTGGCTTCAGTTACTGAGTCAGTTGAACTTTGTCTGCATGAAGATGAAAATCTTTCGTCAAAATTCGCTGCATAGTGGATTTCGAGACACCAATTTGCTGAGCTCGGTGTCGAATTGAGGTGGATGGAGTTTGAGCGACATCATCACGTACAGCTGCAACATTTTCGGTTTATTGACCTGGTCGAAGGCGCGCTGTTGTCTTTACATCACTAACAGACCCAATTTCGACAAATTTATCCATTAATCTCTTTACAGTTGACTCTTTTGGAGCATTATTGTGATCCCAAATTGATCGCAATTTGCGAACTGTAGCCGCAAAACTTTCACCATTTTGGTAAAACAATTTCACAATGAGAATGCGTTGTTCATTCATGTAGCGCTCCATTTTTACTAACCTCGTACCTTCTACAAGCAAACAATAGCAAATATTCAAATGTCAAACAATGACACTTCGAATGGCGCCAAATTTAAAAATTGCATTCTAGTTGGGACACCCTTTACATATATTAAATCTTAAGAACAGTATTTATCCAAAAATGTGGAGACATGTTAATTTCCAATTACATATCTACATATAATATTGAAAGATTTAAGACCAGTGATAAAATGGCTTTCAATATTCTTGAGTAAATCAAATAGTCTAAACTACGTTAATATCTTGTAAATAATGCAATCGAACTGAAATTTAACATATATCAATTAATATGTATGCAAAAACTATTCTATTGGATTTTTGTTAATTGGCTAAACTTGCTATACAAGATCTATTTCCAAGAATAACTGGATTACCCATAAAATTAATGTATTGAGATGAAATTCAAACAAAACAGCCTAAAATACATAAACTTACTGCACAACATTTAGTGAGGATAACCGCATATTAGGGATCCGAAAATAAAATAACTTGTACAAATATCGTTATCTATATAAAATGTAAGAAAAATTAGTTTCAAGTCTGAATAAATCACAATACTAGTATATTGGTGGTGGGTATATAAGATATAATAGTGCATACACATCTTTAGACCATCTTTACTTTACAGCTATACCATTGTTTCTGTCTAAATTAAGTTTGCAGTAACAAATCTTGTTAATACTTATTTTTTGACCAAACTAAAAGAATTTTCCCAAATGGTGGACAGATTTTCAAGTATCTCCTCTTATTCTTTTAATCACATAAACCTACAGAAAAGTGCTTAGTAATAGACCATGTACAGGTGCATAGTTTAAGTCCAAGTAGATTTGTTTTGAGTAGTATCCTTAGTGAATCCATGCTAGGCTATATTCTCCTAGAGCCTTATAATTTTTGTATTTTTCCGTCACTCTAGAATGACATGAAAAAATAACATATCAAGAAACTAATACGCTATATCCTTCAGAAATAACCGGCCTTATTGGTTAATATTTCACATGACATACATATTATCTAGCGATTGGTGACATTCCCCGAATCTTGGTCATAAAGCAGGTAACATATAATGGCCGATTCATTTAGTTTTAAATCAAACACTTAAAAAAGAATCTTTACTATTGCCAGAGAGAACACTCTTTAACATTCACTTTTTAAAAATAAGTTAATTAAGATTTTGTATATATATGTTTTCCATTCAGAAGGTTAAATTTTCGCTTACTCTTACCAGCTTTGCTACCGATATCTCACGAATTACGCGAGTAATTAGCTCTCGAGTATTATAGCGTAGCTTTATTTTTTAGAAAAATATCCATAGTTGTGATGTATTTTATACGATATACACCATTTCCAATTGTATTTAAGAAGTTTCTAACTGTATTTAAAAATTTTCTAATTATACTTCAGAAATTTCTAATTGTATTTCAGAAGTTTCTAATTGTATTTAAAAAATGTGCAATTATATTTCAGAAATTTCAAATTGAATTTAAAAATGTTCTAATTATACTTCACAAATTTCTAATTATATTTTACAAAATTTACAATTTTATTTCAGATGCTTCCAACTCAATTTTAGAAAATTTCCTTTTTAAAATTTTTTAATTATATATCAGAAATTTCTAATTGTTTTTCAGAACTTTCTAATTATATTTTAGAAATTTCAAACTGTATTTACGAATTTTCAATTTGTATTTTAGAAAATTTAATTTGCATTGCTATTAGAAATTTCTGAAATACAATTGGAAATTTCTGGAATTCAATTAGAAGTTTCTGAAATATACTTGGAATATTCAGAAAAGCAATTATAATAATCTAAAATATAATAAAAAATAAATTTAGCAAGTAGCAAAATATTAAAAACAAAAATTAAATTAAAAAAAAGACCTTAAGCCTGAACATTTACTAATATATTCAAAATTATAAAAAAGGTCAACTAAACCATAATAAGAAATATAACAAGAAACTTCTGAAATAAATTTGGAAATGGTGTAGAAGAAGTTCAACATCTTCAGATTTTGTCACAGAACCTATATACATACATATAAATGTAAGAACAAGTAATCTGGTCAAACGAAATATCATTTTTTTGACTAAAATCTCCAGGAAAATACATGAATTAATTGTCTATCCTGTAAAACTTCATTGGAAAGTTATTCAACAGCTCCAGCTAGATTGTTTGCTTTAACATATTTTACAATTGTTCCCACTGTGCAGTGTATTGTCTAATAAGATTGTTTAATTTAAGTTTTAGAAATTATGACAATGCCTGGCGCTTTATAGATTGATTTATTATGAATTTCTTTGGTTATTTTGTCCATTCAACTGAAGATAGTTTACTTAAAGACTTTTGTACATTAAGTATTCGTTACATACGTATTCAGGAATATTGCAGACAATAATTTCCACCTGGATTGTAATTGTTTCTACTCAAAGCTTTTTATGCTATTGAATTTTTTTTAGTTCTATTTTTTATAGCAGGATTTTATGCCACGTAGTATCATTATAGTCACCATTCAATGAACCATTATGCTGTATGTATGTATTTTTTGCTACCTACTACTCTCATAGTACAAACATAAGTACATTAGGGATGACTCCAGAGGAAAATTATCTATAATGCAAACTAAACTAATTGCTTCTTTGTTACACTGTTATTTACCAACATTTTTGTGCGTGTACTAGACTGATTAAATTGTTACTAAATTATAGTTTATAATTGGTGCCCTCCTAATGTATAGGTACTTTGTATTTACTAAGTAAATACATTTATCCAAGTACTATTTGTATGGCAGTTTGTTTTATTGTATTTGTTTTTAGTACTTTGGTCATCTGTTCTTTTCCGGTTTCCGCTTTGCTTACTTTTATTTGTATTTTGTAATTGTTATTATATTGAACTCATTGTATAAAAATACTGCTTTTGTTACAAATTCATGGTTGTTTTTTTTTATTCTGTAGTTTTTTTCTTGTTCTCTTTTTAGATTTTCATTTATTTTATTTGTAGAGAAAATATCTTTAAATATTTATTTATATACTTCCAAAAGCGATATGTCTTGCAGTGATATTTTCTTTGTATATATATTTG
Source organism: Bellardia pandia (assembly GCA_916048285.2). Lineage (NCBI taxonomy): Eukaryota > Metazoa > Arthropoda > Insecta > Diptera > Calliphoridae > Bellardia > Bellardia pandia. The sequence goes on along the minus strand of OU696529.1, from coordinate 117,646,730 downwards.
TAATATATTGTTTTTTGAACTAATATTGGAAAAAGGATTTTTTATTTAACAGCACAAACAAATATTTTCCTGAACAATTGTAATTTAAAAGCAAATATTTTTTAACAACTTGTCAATCTTGTTATTTTAGTATTTTTTTGGGAAAGCGTTGTTTGGTAACAGTTTATACAAAGAGCTTCACTATCTTAATCATAAATATAATAATTATGAAATAAATTATTAAAGCCGGAAATTTATAGCAAGTTTTTAAGAATATTATCATCGATAGCATAAACAAGTAGCTCAGTATACGAGGGCGGTTCGAAAACATGTGTTTTGGAAACTTTCATCTGTGGTATAGACACATGTTACATTTCCTTTTGATCTGCCGACTCTTTCATATAGAAACAGGTGTTCCAAAAAGATGCATCCGTGATTTTTTTACAATGGAAAAAATTAGAAATTCATAGTGTCGTTAAATATTTAGTTCAAAAAGGTTTATCGGGTCAATAAATTCATAATGATATGATGAATGTATTAGGTGAATGTGCTCCTTCATATGCAATAGTAAAAAATTGGGTTGCTGAATTAACACGTGGTCCTACAAACATTGAAGATGACGTCCAATAACAGCAACATCAACAGAAATTGTAGCCAAAGTACATGATATGGTATTAAATGATCGTCGAATAAAATTGCGTGAAATAGCTAATATTATGGGCATCTCAAATGATCGAGTTCATTTAATTTTGCATGAACAACTACAGATGAAAAAGCCTACTACAAGACGGTTGCCGCTTTTGTTAACAGTCGACCAAAAACATATAAAAATGAAAATTTCTCAAGCTGGTTTGAATCGTTTTAAGAAAAATAAAATGGATTTTAAGCGTCATTTCATAACTGTTGATGAGACATGGATCTACCACTATAATCCAGAGACAAAAGAACAATCCAATGGACTGAAGCTGAAGGAAGTGTTCCAAAGAAGGGAAAAACAGTTCAATTGGCTGATAGGGTTATGGCAACGGTTTTTTAAGACTTCAAAGGTATTTTATTGATTGACTATCCGCAAAAGGGTAAAACAGTAAACTTTTTTTTAAACAGAAGTAACACTAAGGCAATTAATATGCCTATATAAAAGTATGTTAGATTTAAGATGTAAAGGTGGTGAAAGTAGAAGAAAGTTTTAGATCACAACTCTGAAATTGCGCATTATATTTGTTTTAGTGCAGCATTGCACCGTTTCTGGTGGTGAATAGGTGCATTATTTTTTAAAGCTTGATTTTATAGCCTTTATGTAATTATTTTACTTCGGTTGCGTTTGAATACTATACCACCGAAGAAGGGCTCTGTGATAAGTATTAGATTATTATGATGGATAGAAAGAAAACTAATAGTTATCAGAAACTGATGTTTTTTGAGTGGCAAGGGCTGGAAATCGGGCTACAAATACAAACTCATGCTTAATGATCAAATGCTCCAACCAATTAAGCTACAGCACCCTTACAGAGTACTATTGCAACATTTGGAATCAGTTGAATGTAGAAATTCGAGAAAAACGTCCTGGCTTACAATACAACAAAAAAAAAGTTCATCAAGACAACGCACCAGCGCTCAATAGTGTTTTAACAATGACTAAAATCTACGAATTAAAGTACGACCACCCACCTTATTCACCTGATTCCTCCGACTTTTACCTGTTCCCAAATAGCTGGCAAATGAAGATGCAACTACAGTTGTAAACCCCTACTATGAAGACCTTGAGGAAACCTATTTTAATCAAGGGATAGAATTGCTAGATAAGCATTGAACTAAGTGTATTGAAGTTTTAGCAGAATTTGTTGAAAAATAAAAATGATTTTGAAAAACTAACTATTCTCTTTTTATGCTAGGCTAAGAAGTTTCCGAACCGCCATTGTATATTTATATTTTCGGTTTGTGCAACATAAATGTTATGGCACTTGTGGAGTTATGTCAAAACTTTATATTGCAATACCATTCTGCTTAAAAAATTTTAAAAACCAATATCCCCAAGTATTCTTTTACGTTACTTAAATTGTGTGTTTTTTTACGTGGTCATTGTCGTGGATATCCGGAGTTTTCTTTATTAAAAAAAGTTTTTTCATTGTAAGTTCTTGCGTTAGTTTAATAACAGTTTTTCTTTTAATTAAGTTTGCTTGTATTGCTTAATAACATCATTTACAGTACTTTTTTGAAGCTTTAGCTATTTGTCAAAATTGCACCCAACATTGACGGATTATGTTGCAGCGAAATCATGAAGTGCCTATCCAAAGTACAGATATATATGGACAAATTTAGTAAAAATGTAATTGTAGTACTCTTCAACAATGTCTTCGAATATTTACATACATAGAAAATAAACAATAGAAAACAATATATTCCGCTAATTGTCATCTACTTTGGCCAATTGGACAATATAAGGAAATTGTTAAAAAAAAAAGTTTAAAAAAAGTTTGCAGTTCTTGATAATAAATGAGTGTTAATATGTAGTTCAACAATATTCAATTGTTTTTTTTTATGAATTTGATTAGAAATTTTTACTGCCACTGTACCGATCATGACAATTTTTAAAATCGCTTATCACTGCCAGAAATAATAGAAAGTTTATAACAAAAATTAACATTTTTTATAATTAGGCGTTTCTAATTAAAGTCGTTGGTCTATTTTATTAAAACGCATTAAATGAAGCTGTTATAAAATCCTTTAATAATGTTTTTTTTAATATTATCAAATTTATAATTAATTTTCTTGTTTGGTTTATTTGCAGTAAAACTCAATAAATTTATATATTTTTGATTTACACGATTTTTAAAGAAAATTTATCGAATTTGAAACGTATCTTTGGAATAAATCGAGGATTAATGTACATCAGTGATGGAAAATTCAGTACTATTGTACTATTTTCAGTACATTTTTATAACAAAAATACCACATTACCACATATTTAGTACTCTTTGTTTGTTTACATTTTTATATTCATTGACAACATTAGCTTCAAAACAAGAACATAAGCAAAGCGTTATTCATGTTATTTATTTGATCTGGGATGAGCTAATCTACAAGAGTAAACTGATACATAAAGAATTAAAGTTGATTGTGGTACTATATTGATAATTTTTTTAAATTTCTTATGTTTCGTACATTTTTGTAATTCTCATTTCTTGTTTGAGATTTTTTGTGTATCATATGAGTTGGAAAATTTCAAACATATTGGTGAACGATCTATTAATGATATGGCATTAACACTAACACAATGCAGGCATGCTCATATGTTTATTATCTTAACCCACAACAAATAAAAATTTTTAAACATATATTTTTACAAAAAAAAATTAATTAATTTTTAGTTTGTTGTTATAATAGTTTTTTTATTTAACGGAATTAATTTTATTTTTTAATTATTTTTAATTTTATTTTTGAATAAAAATATATGTTTCCTAAGTACCAAAATGTTGAAAAAAGTACTCTTTTCGTTGACGGTCAGTGCCATTTCAATTTTTAATTTTGCCATCTCTGATATACATACAATACTTTTCCCATGCAAGTATGACTAATATTTAATGAATTAAATATTAATTATCCGCCACATATTATAATGTAGGTACTGTAGTCAAAACCCTATTTTTTTCTTTTTTTCTTTTGGAAAATGGAAAAAACTTAATTAAATTTATGTTATTTTTTTATTACTTTCACAATTAAACACGGCACACTTCATTTTAAAACTTATTCAAATATATTATAAAGTATATAGTATATAGAAGTTAAGCAAACATAAAAATATGTTTGACTTGTGACGTCACTAGAAGACATTTTGCAATCAATTTTACTCTTATAGTTTTTGTAAAATATAATGTACCTGCACAATGCATAATTTTTATTATTTGATTCATGATTTTGCTCACTTTGTTTTACGAGTAATAAAATTGAAAAAAGACAGCGTCTATAAATTAGGTATTTTATGAAAGTTTGTGATGTAAAGTGCACGTGAAGCAGTACACATGTAGTTTTTAAATTAGTTTAAATTTAATTAATTTATTTAAAACCCCTTTTTTATCTTTTCTTAATAAGATTAATTTAGCAGACCTTTCATTACGCTTTCTAGGAGGCAATACTAGGTAGACCTTCCAATTGACCTTCTCAAGTAGGCATTCTAGCATGACACGCCATGCTAAATTGAAACGATCTTCCAATACGGCTGAAAGTCCTTGTGACTGCCAAAGCATCTTTACAGCAAATGTTTCCGCTAAGTCGCAATATGTTTTTAATTATTCAGCAACACCGCCTCTAATTTGTCGACATTAGAGACGGTGTTATTGAAACCAAAAAATCTAAAATCCATTTTTAGTATTTTCAAAACATTTTTAGCGATTTACCTTTTAAAAATTTAAAATTCTGTTTTCAGTTTCGAATTTTTCCACAGAACTAAATGTGTATAACCGCTGAATTTTGTTTTAAAATATTTACCAATAAAGTTATTATTGCTGTCTAAACCAGTTTTGTTTAAAAATATTAAAATAACAAATTTTTGCCTTGTTGTTGAAAAAAAGGTCTTTCACAAAATTTCTTATTTGTCAGAAGTTCTATATATGTATTTAAAAAAAATAAGTACAAAATTTCCTATCCATTGATATATACAGTCATGTCACAGAGTTTAATTCCGTTCGGAAGTGGAATTAATTCCGTATTTTGCTTCTTTAGAAAAGGTAAAATGAAAAAGTTTTTCGGAATGAATTCCACTTAAACTCTGTGACATGGCTGATAATATGACTTTTTTGTAATTTCCTCGTGTCAAATTAATTAACAACCCAAAATGCATATACCATATAATATGCAAACACAAACGACGAATTTGGTGCCCCACTTTGGGAACCTCTGACACAGCCACTTCTGGGTTTATGAGGTTCAAATTGAAAGCATAAACTCGATAGCAATTCATCTCTAGACCAGAGATGTTCAGCCCATACAACAATTGTTTATAAAATTTACATACATTTGTTATGCTCTTTTAAATACTTTCATTCAGTCGTCTTTGAGCAAGCCATGAGTACACGTGCGGATTTTTATTATCATTTTTTTTCAGAAATTTATTAAGCATTGTTGTTGCTTCTTGTTTAACGAAGTATAGCACACAACTGCGATTCAATTACAATTGAACACGAAAAATAAAAACCTGTTTGAAATAAATTATTTTAGTTTTTTCTTAAAATAACTGTTCTAAAATTATTTTTTGATATTGGTAATTGTTATTTACGGTGCCTGATATTTTTTTTCTTAAGTGGTTTATATAAGTCTTTTTTATTTTAAGCGTTTAACATTATTTTTGCTGGGAAAATCTCTCATCAATACATCGTCACTTTTATTTTTGAACATTACTGCCATAGTGTAACTGTACAAAGTAAAGCAGTAGCCCAGCTGTCTGAGTTTGTTTACAATTTACTCATGTCAGAAGTAATACTTTTTCAATTGTTTTTGGGAGTAGTACATTATTTTACACAAATAAAATGCCTGTTGTTTATGTATTGTGTTGTATTTGTTGTTACACTATAATCACTGTTCTAGAAGAGTGATATTTTATTCCAAGGCTCCTAACTACTTAGAAATTACATTTCTCTTTTTCAAATTTTACCAATGTGCAGCGTTCTCAATTTACCACAAATCTATATATTGTATGCAAGTCTAAAATAGACTTTAATTCCTTAAAAAATTACATCTTTTGAATAAATAATAACCTGTAAATAATTCGAATTATTCGAACAAGTCAATGTATATGTTTTATTTGATTTATTCGTTTTATTCGAACTAATAAAAGCTCGAAAAATTTGATTATCCTAATACATACACTTTAAATATAATTCATTTTATTATTAACCATACACATGTAAGTATCTGAATTAAAATAAATATTATATATGTATATAATAATAAAAGAAGGCAAATTGATTTAACACCAGCCTCATTATTTAAGTTAAAAGTTCATTTCATTTATATTGTTGAAATAATAAATTATCTGATTTTAATTAGAATCGTATATACATATATGTATTACTAATAATATATTTTGCATAGATTTTTATTTATTTAAAATAATAATATATTTACATAATAATCACTATATGCTGTATATATTTACATAATATGCACTTGTTTTATGAGTACATAACACACACATATGTACTTATTTTATACATTTTACACCAATTATATTTCCCTTTTCAATACTAATTGGATTTATTTTTCATTTCACATTCAAAAATTGAATTTGATTTTCTGAAATTTTACAGCATTTTAATCCCATTAGTATGAAGTTGTTCAATACAATAATAGTGTAACTATAAATAAAATGTTCGCTTATGTGACCCCACAATAAAGCAGACAACTGTTGAAAATTGGTAAAATGATTAGGGCAAAATGAAATAGGCAATAGCGATTTTTTACAATTAAAATGAAAAGCTTCGTATAATTTAAAAAGTTTTAATGCAATATAAAAGTTTGTTAATATTACTATTAACTTGTTATTGTATCTCAACTCTATAAAAACATGCCCCGTTAATGGTAAAGTAATAAAAACTGTTTAATTAACTAGAATAATACTAAGTTGAAGAGTATATGTTGTGTAATTAGTTTGTATAATAAACTATTATCTAATATGTATGTGTAAGTATGCGTGAGTAAATTAATTATTTATATTGAAATTTTAAATCATGCTAATTCGGCATTTTTGTTACAAATTTACAATTTGTGACTGTAGCTTAATTGGTTAGCGCATTTGATCATTAGGCATGAATTGGTATTTGTAGACCTTTCGATTTCCAGCCGCTGCCACTCAAACAACACTAGTTCCTGATAATTGTTAGTTTTCTTCTATCTATCATAACTAATATTTATCACAGCGCCCTCCTTCGGTGGTGTAGCATTTAAAAACGTCGCCGAAGTAAAATAATTAAATAAAGGTATAAAATCAAGCTTTAACATTAATGCGCCACTCCCACCAGAGCCGCTGCAATTCTGCTGTAAAAACAAACATAATGCACAATTGCAGTGTTGTGGTATAAAAAAGCTTTCCTTCTTTCACCACCTTTACTTCTTAAACTATCCCCTTTCCAAAGAAAGTCACGCAAGTGGCATATTAATTGTCTGAGTTTTCCTTCTCTTAAAAAAAAAAAAAAAAAAAATTTCTCTATACACACATTACGATAATTACACCTGTTGTTTGTTATATGTTGTACAATTACAAACAGATTTTTAAAATGTGTAAAATTTTTTAATTGTATATTTTTTATCCAAAATTTGGGAGACCACTTCATTAATTTAAAAGAGAAATTTTTCATTAATTACACCGTGTTACAAAATTGAATGAAATAGAAAAACCTGAGACGGGATATTATTTTTCTTGTAGGGCTTCTCGAGTAAAACAAGATTCCAATAGTGAAATATGCCGGACACCTCCAAAATCCGGTGTTACGGTTAAAAACCCGGTTTTTGTACCTTTGCGCACTTATAAGCCTGTAGTTTTGATGATAATGATCCAATTTTCAATTTCTTACCACATTTGGAAAGAGGAAACTGAGATCTTTCGAATGATATATAATTTATCAAAGAATACGTGAGAAATTTGGGTGTTATTGTCGAGCAAACACAAATTTTGTAAATTTTTCAAAAATTTTTCAACTTTGGTGACGTTTTTATACATTATCTTATTAAGAAATTATAATACTATTGAATTTATTCAAAAAGTACGCTTATTTACGATTGCAACGCATATTTTGGTTTAAAAATAGATTAGTAATTGACTGAGTTATTTAACTTTTCATGAAAATAAACTTTTAAACATTTCATACAAATTTTATTTTTGGTCAATCAAACACTTTTGAGTTATAAAACCAAAAATAAAATTTGTATGAAATGTTTAAAATGCTGAAAATACTACGGTATGTTTTAATTTTGGAAAATATTTATACTTTATACTTTGCATATTTGTTTTAAAATATTTTTCTTTTCTCCTTTAAAGGTATGACCACATAAGCATACGACTTGACTCAAAATTGTTTTCACAGTCAGATAGTTGTATCATATAATATGCAACATACAATGTCACTTGTGAATTAAACAATTAGTATGTTAAAAAAAAAGTGGAAAAAATAAATAAAAGTTGGATAATCGCATAATAAAAAACTGCTCTAGCAACATAATGAAGAGTTTTGATCAGATTATTAATGAATGTAAGATAAATGTATTCAAATCAATCATAAGTAGACTGCTAAAAAAATCCATAACACTGTTGTCTGTAACTAGGCTGTTTATTTATTACTCTGCCACAAATTTGCTAGTCTAGAATTCGCTTAAAGAAACGCAAAAACTAATTGGAAACAGGTAAACCGAGAATCTTTGTTAATAGTTGCACTATTTGAACATATGTTTGTTTAAGGTAAATTTTTCTTATTAAAAGGGTAAAATTTGTTCCGAACAAAAATATTTTTCCTGAGAGCTTTCTGCAGCACGATTCGCCCATTTCGAATGATTTGTCTGGAAAATCAAAACTGCCATATGTAAACAAAATCCATTAGTTTTACAAGGGATAATATTGCAATCATTCATTTATTTTGCTTTGGTCTTTAAGTGTTAAAAAACAAGTATTAAATTATATTAAAATACATATTGTGTATTGAAAATGAAAGCAAAAAGAAAGTTGCTTTTGCTGACATGTGAAACAACATGTGCAAAAATTTAACCTATTGGCAATTCAGTTCATTTTTGTCCAGGCAAAATATAAAATTAAACCAATTCAAGCTGTGTGTTTTTCGTTAAAAATATTTTCTTTCTCTCAAAAAGAGAGACGTCAAACTTCATATGAAAAAAAACTTTGTCCGAATAAATATTTTGTTCAGAAACTTTCCACTTTTTGAAAAAAATTCACTATTGATGGTCTAGATGGTTTCAACAGCTATTGCAGAGACCTACGGAAGGAACCGTGATATTTCTGAAAAATAAATTTAGAAGGCAGTTTTTTGATGGTTTGGGAAGCTTTTTTTAAAGACAGTATGCTTGATGTTGGTGTTTTCAAGCACCAAACTTAATTTTTCTTATTACACAAAATTACTAGATACGACAAAAAAAACAATTTATTTTTTAATATGAAATTTTAATAGGAATGATTGTGTTCGGAAAATATTAATGTTTTTAAAGGCCCGCATATAAAAACCGATAATATGAATGCGTGTATCACCTAAAAGAAGCTCCTGTAGCTGCTTGAAGATCTATATCTGAAGATATCAGAATAAATGTTGTGAATAGTATGTCTGATCAAATTTGTAAATTGCTTCAAAAAAATGAAGACCTAATACATTGGTATTAGGTACTTGCAAGCGTTCAAGTGAAATATTTTGATTCCATTTTGAATCCTAATACTTAATGATAGGTATTTTAAGTGATTTCAATTTCAGTGTATTTATAGTTATGAAACACTAAATAATTTCTTTATACATTTTTAAGTGGTAAAATAAAAAATATTTTTTTTTTTTTTGTTAAATAATTTTTACATGACAAAAAACTGTTTTACTTGTTTGCATACTCGTACAAAATTGGATATGTCAAGAATAGTTTTACACAACGTAGAGTATATTTAGATTCATTTATATAAATAGTATTCTGCCAATCTGTAAATTTTATTCAAGCTAAAAACTTTAATGCAAACATTTAGGTATTTTTTAGTAAAGTTTAGTGTACCTAAAATATACTCGTACATTTTTAAAATACATTATTTAAATTTTAAAATTCGATTCCATGAAAAAATTGTAAATTTTAAAAAGCATTAAATTGAATTATGAAAACTTTTTGCAAACATTTAGATGAAAAGCACATAAAACCAAAACCTCTAACAAAACTGAATATTAAGCAACCTTCATGAATAACGAATAATTTTATTTTTTTTTTATTTATGAATAATTTATGATTTTCCAAAGAATTTATAAAAATGTGAAGAAATATTTATAGTAATTTTTTGAAAATAATTCTTTTTTTATACAGAGAAATTTTTTGTTATGAACAATACTAAAATCGTAAAAAATGTATAAATAACTAGCGGACCCGGCGAACTTTGCCTCGCCCCAATTTTAAGCCTTCAGACAAACTTTAGAGTAATAATATAATACAACAGGAATAATTTCACACAAAATTTCGTACAAAAAATTCAATTTTCCAATTTTTCCCATTTTCCGACTTTTGCGAAGAGATTTTCCAATTTTCCGCGTTTCGCATTTTTCATGATTTACACTAAGAAATTTCTATTTTTTTAGTTGAAAATCCATTAAGTTCAAATTTCATACAAAAACTCGATTTTCCAATTTTACGACTTCTCCGGAGGGATTTTCCAAAATTTTCTTCCGTAAGAACCTTCTCCTCGAAAATACGAACAACTGACAAAAAATTTTATATAAATCGGCCCAGCCGTTCTCATTTGATGAATTACTATACATTTTTTACACCATTTTTATATATATAGATTATAATTTTCTTAGAAGGCTTTCTATGCCGAAAATCACTACCAGCAAATGATATACATTGAATGAAATGACAGATTTTTCTTTAAATGTTAAAACCATTTTCTTTATTTAAAAAAAAATATCTAAAATATTTTAATATGAATCAACATTGAATTAATATTCTCAACGGTTTCATATCAAATGATAAATCCAACTTAAGCTAGATTTACACGATTGAAATTTTCTTCAAAATTGCTCTTCAAAATGCTTCAAACTCGTGTAAACAGCAAAATTTCTTCTCAATTTATTTATTTAATAACTATTAATAACTATTAAAAAAATAAATTTTGACGAATTTTTGCTGTTTAGAAAATTTCAATCGTGTAAATCTAGCTTTACCCCTCTGCATAGAGTACCCCTCAAAATTATCCACACACACACACACACAGCTCTTTATGCAGAAGTGCAAAAGCCAAAAAATTGTATTTGGTTGCTGCAACTAAAAACTTTTGTATTTTAAATTTTATTACGGATTTTTTCCTATATTTCGTGTTTTGTTCGTTTAGCTTGTAAATGTTGCAAAACTAGCAACGACCAACAAAATAAAAATCTTTATGTGATAAAGTTTTTATGACAAACAAAAAAACAAATAAAAAAGCAACAAGAAAACTAAAATAGCAAAAAACCAAACAATTTAAAAGCTGAAACATTTACTTTTACGTACGTATAGTTGTTGGCAAATGTTGCAACTACATGTTGTTTTTGTGTTTCAGTATGGAGGGTGTTTTGTTGAGGCTAAAATGGTTTTTTAAAACCAACATGTTTTTCCTTCTTAACTCGATTTTTCCAAACTGGTTAGAGTTTATTCAGGCTTTTATTTGCTACTGCTGTTGCTTGTTGACTCTTAAGTTTATGCTATTGCACTTGTTATTGTTGTATGTTACCGCTTTTAAAGTTGTAAGCATTAAAGTACAACAAAAAGAATCTGAAAGGTTATTAATATTTCACTTAAGAACTAGTTTTTAAGAATTTTTTTATATGTACGTAAAAACCTGGGGATTTTATTATTTTGTCATACTTTGCTAACAATTTGCACTCTACATAATACTGCAACAGTATTAATTTATACATACAGCTCTAAAGAAATTGTTGTACTGTTATATATTGTCATGGGCTCTGTAGCATGACATAACGGCAACACCACATATTATTAAGAGAACAGCTTAATTATATCAATATAAATAATATTATTATTAGTATTCTAATATTTGTCTAAGCTTAAGGTGCCTTTTTTTAAATAAAATCTTTATTCTCGATATTTTTCCTGGAGATGCGAGACAACTAAGAACGGAAAAATCGAGAATAAAGATTAAAGATTAAAAAAAGATTAAACAATTTTTGGAATATTAATAAAAAAGTTTAAATAAAATATTGTTAAGTTTTTACGTTTTAAAAACGGTAGTTTATTTCCTTTAAATAAACCAGATTCCTTTTAATTACAAAATAAAAGCGTCAAAAGTTTGCAGAAAATATATCGAAGTCTTTATTAATTCAAATGACACAACAACAATTGTAAATGAACACTTTGCCTTTTACACACTCACATATACGAGGTCACAAAATACCCGTTATTTTTTTAAATTTTTTCAAAAAGTATTTATTAATTCATCAATGACTATCCTGTTCCCTTCAAAGTAGTCTCCCTCATATATAATACACTTATGCCAGCGTTTTTTCCAATCCTCGCAACACTTCTGAAACGCGCTTTTTGAATCTCCAACAGCTCCTGTTTTGATTTTTCTTTTGTCTCCACAATCGTAGCAAAACGCTTTTCCTTCATCGGTGTCTTCAGTTTTGGGAAGAGGAAAAAGTCAGCGGGGGTCAAGTCCGATGAATATGGCGATTAAGGCATGTTACCGGTTGTGGCCAAAAACTCATCGATGTGTGAACTGGTGCGTTATCATGGTGCAAAATCCATGATTGGTTTTTCCACAATTCTGTGCCTCTCAGACGAATTGCTTCGCGCAAATGGCGCATAACATCAAGGTAGTATTCCATATTGACCGTATGACCTTGTGGCAAGAATTCATGATGCACCACGCCATTGCAGTCAAAGAAAACAGTGAGCAAAACGTTCACATTTGACCGAACTTGATATGCTTTTTTCGGTATTGGCTCTTCTGGACGTTTGTATTGGGATGATTCGGCTTTGGTTTCATTTCAGAGCCATACACCCATGATTCGTCACCAGTTGTGACCTTTTTGAGAAAATCTGGATCGTCATTGACGATGTTCCATGCAACATTGTTTTTGCTCAAAATTTAGCAGTTTTGTAACAATATTCGCTGTCACACGTTTCATGCCTAAAACATTCGTAAAAATTGCTTGGCATGAGCCAAACGATATGCTAATATCATTAGCAACCTCACTGATAGTGATTCGACAATTATCCAAAATTATTTTCTTCTCTGCTTCAATGTTTTCATCGGTTGCTGACGTGCTCGGGCGACCAGAACGAGCATCGTCATTTACATCTTCTCGGCCTTCTTTAAACCGGTTTACCACAATTTAACTTGTGTTCTGCTCATAGTAGACTCGCCAAACGCCACAGCCAACATTTTAACCCTTCGTCTTACGCATGGGTCTGGCCAGACTTTTTTGAATTTTAAATGCTGTTTTAGCACATCTAACACTTAGCTAGAAACTTGAAATTTCAGGTACCCTCCTAAAATTTAGTTGGCTTTTATAGCAAAAAGCAATAAATCCTGTAAAGGATATAGAAGGACATTTTTTTTGAATATTTAGTTGCACACATCACATTTGTAACACATGCGGTCTGGCCAGACCTATAAAACTTTTGTATGGAATGTGATATATTTTTTAATTTTTTTATTTCCATTATTATTAGTATTCAACTAAATCAGCTGAATGTATGCGCTGATGAAATTTAAGTTTTGTGATTCCCCTTTTAACGTATTCAAATACATCAGTAGCGGTTGATGAAGCTTTTTAGTTAGATCACATTATACGTTTATAGTGCGGTTATTCAACACGTTTATAAGTAAATACAAAGTTATTTGACAAGTGATTTTATAATTGTTGTGTATTCTTTATAAAATGAATGATAAATTGGAGACGCTCCAGATGTCCAGATGCCGATTTTTACAAACTTGCCAAGAAAATGAATATTTCTATGGCAAGGACGGAACAAAGTGGAATAAGAACGAACCAAATGCTCGTGTACGCTTGCGTCAACATAACGTAATGCGTTTTCGAGCTGGCCCGAAAGAACAAGTGTGTATTCCAATTGAGGTCTTCAAGAGATTTTTCACACCAATTATTGCATTTATAATCATAACTGAAACAAATCGGTATGGAAAAAAAGAAATCGTAAAATGGAATAATGCCAGACTTTACCGCGAGTGAATTAGATGCTTTCATTGGAATTTTGCTGACAGGTGGTGCCTCACACAACAATGATCAAAAGGCGGAAGTTTAGTGGCGTTCAGACAACTTACCTATATTCAGGGCTGCGATGTCCTATCACCGATTCATTACACTGACGCGTTATATTCCGTTTGACGATGGCAGATCACGCGAATATCGACTTTGTGAAGACAAAGCAGCACCAATACGAGATGTATGGAATTTTTTGAATGAAAACCTTTCAAAGAACTATAGTCCACTTGACACCATTACAATTGATGAGCAGTTATTTCCCTATCGCGGAAAAACTAAATTTACCCAGTATATACCGTCGAAGCCAGCCAAGTACGGCATAAAAATATGGTGGGCTTGTGATGTGAAGACAAAATATCCACTGCAAGGAATATTATACACTGGCAGACAAGAAGGACAGGAACGTGCTGTAAACTGACTATTTTAGGTTACACCAATAATGACTAGCAGTAGCGGTGCTGACACTCTACAAAAGAAAAGATATTACAAACACTGCGCACAGGAAAATGAAAAAATTTACCGAAAAACACGATTTTTTTGTTCAAAGTGTACAACTCCAGTATGTCAGCAACATTCCAAAATAGATTACACTTGTTTTAGTTGCTTACAAAGCCTATAGGGCACATACTTTAAATTTATTAAACCTCTTTATTATTACTTATAACACGGAATTGATGTTCATGTGTGCATAATAAATAAATTCAATAAATATTTATATACACTTATTAATATTTTATTTAAAAATTATTAGATATGTTTATATTTTCAATATTTTATTTAAAAAAATACATTTTTTTTGACAAAGTGTATTGAAAATCCAAGTGGGTCTGGCTAGACTCATGTGTAACGAATGTGAAAAACAAAACATGTGTAAGACGGAGGGTTAAATGCATTCAATTTAATTTTTTACACAAAACTTAATACAGTTTCTTTGCCCATTTTTTCGAATAGTAAAATATCGAAGAGCACACCAAAACACGACTAACCTTTTTATCTGTTAAAAACAAACTGATACTCCAAAATGGATGATATTACCAGCATATATAACAGACATGTGTGCCAACATAACAGAAAACAAAAATGCGAAAAATTACTTAACTCGCGAAATTTGAAAATAACGGTTATTTTTTTGATCAGACCTCGTATAACGGTTTAAGAACACACTTAAATTACTGTTTGAGAACACGTTAAGATTTACTCAACGAAGACTCACAATAAACTGATAAACTTGATTGACCGTGTTAGCCTATTTATAAACCAATCATAATTTCTAGATGATTCAGAGTTAAGATACTAGAATTTTCAAGACTGCAGGTCTAGAATATTCAGCCAAAGTCGTTAAAACTTAATGTTGCCATATTACTCAGCTATGTTCATAACAAGGTGTTCTCAATAATGTTTATTAATTAAAACTTCTACAAATGCTAAACAAGTTGTATGTCGATAAGCATGCCATCCTTTAATAAACATGTCGTAACACTGTCCCGCACTTAAGCCTGTTCGTACAGAATAGGCACAGATTTACCTTTCCCATAGGCAGCTAATCGTTCTAAATGTTCAACTTTTATTTTACACCTCGGGCTCTTGTATTTCTATATTCTGCAGACCACGTCGTTCGTTTCTTTAATCACTGAGGTTGCAGTTTGGGAGAAAAATCCTTCCTTCGCTGTGGGCTACACAGTACAACTAATAATAGTTGGCCTGCGTTAAACTATACGACCATGTCTGGCTTTCACCCTGTCGCACCTTATACAATTTGTATAGAACTTGCTAAGATCATCCTTCTATTGGTAAAGCGGTTGGTAAACGCCTTTACTGCCTTTATCTGCTGATAAAAATCCGGTTTATTTAAAGAAAATCGACCACCGTTTTGAAAAGATAAAAACGTAACAATATATTTTTTAAACGGCAAAAATTGGCATTTCCCACTTAACTTTAAAATTATTAATCGATTTTGCAGAAGTAGTTTTAAGACCGTCTATAGACGGTCATCAGTTGAGTATTAAAAAAACCCGGTTTTATTCCGTTTAGCCCCTAAGGCCCTCTACAGACTATTTTTCTTGTTTTTGTCCTGGAGCTTTTCAGGAGTATTTTTTTCTGAATTAGAACTGAAATTCGTAATTTGCAGATGAAATACATGCTAAAACAAAAATTTATTACTGCAATTAAAACGTATTTTCAATTTCAGGTATTTAAGGGTTAAGTACAAAATAAGATTCATATAAAACAAATCCATTTAGCATTAAGAGTTACAAAATTATTCCCCAAATAAACTTCAAAATTACCCATTTATTTTAATCGTCATCCACATCAAAACTAATCTGCTCAGATAAGAACAGTCAACTTAACTCCAGTTTGCACAATATTAAACACAGAGCAAGATTTATCGCAAATTATGAAAGTAAAAATTCAATTGTACAAATACTGACAACAATCTTAACAGCACATTCTCGTCCGAAACTCATTTTCACCCTTTCACAAAACAAATGTAATAGAATGTAAGAAAAACAGAAAGAAACCTTTAATTTTATTATATAAAAATTGATTTAAGTATATTTACACTGGCATCTATCCCTAATTTCGTAACTACGAACTTTGAAAATTTTACAATTTACATAAAGCAAAAAACGGCATGTAAAACAAAGTATTGTATAAAAATATAAAAACCTTTTTTTAAAAATCCATTTAACTAAATTCAGTTTTATTTAACATAAATGATGGCAAAAATCATATATTTCACATTCAAAGAGCATCACCATACAAATACACAATAAGAACAACTCCTAACAAACTCATTTCAATCTAAAAGGAGCAGAAAAAAAGTATGTAGGTAGTAATAGAACCAGTGATTTTTTTTACCCAGTTACTAAGTGGGTGTATTTCTATCAACAATTTAAATATTTTTGCTTCGATATAATATTATATTGTCTTGTAATATTTACGTTAATACAAGAAGAGATTTAAAGGTATGTACTCTTTTTTTTAGAAATACATGTTCGTAGTGTACAACATTTTAAATTTAGATTTAAATTTAATTTTCAATTGAATGTTTGTAGCTTTTAAATATAAATTACACCATATATATAAGGAATTTTATTTTCAATAAATAATTTTCAGTAAATAGTTCATAATAAGGATCTATACCTAAAATACTAGATGTAAAGAATCTATTCCTTTTAAGTCTATTTAGGAATATTTCTTCCAAGTTTAACTTTATCCTTTCACATACACCTACACAAGCACACATACACACAATAAGTATACATATATTTTTAGCATTTCTTTATACATATTTTATATTTAGCCAAAGGATATCAAAAACAATTTATCCCTTATAATATTTGTACATGTGTCGTACATTTACAAAGGAGTATGCATTGTTCTTTTGCCATTCATATTGTTCATCTTCTATTGTTTCACTAACATTCGATTTAGACAAAATATTATTAAACAAAAACAATAGCACAACAGTAAAATTGAAAAAAATACGTTTTACACAAACATATGAGCTTAAGAATAATATGGCAACTTATCCTTCGACGCAAAGTAGAAGGCAACAAGAAAGTATAAAAAGGAACTAGATTTAGAAGATGAAGAAAATAAAAAATAAATTGGTATTATCATAAACCATAAAAAAACAAGAAGTATAAAAACTGTGAAATGAAATCCAATTTTTTCATCTCTAATAATTTTAAGAAATTTTTTTATAACTTGTAAATTGGTTTATAAAAGTATGCATATGAGTCTTTAAGGGAAATGGTCAATTACACTTTGACTTTTAGTTTGTGCATAGCTGGTATATAAAATTTTAAGAAATAAATAGATTTTTTTTTAAGTTTAAAGTTCACAAAAATTATATTAAGAAGCAATTTAAAGTGAGAGTGGCTGCAGAATATAGAAAATTGTATTAAACACTTGAGAAGAACTTTAAGCAGTTATTATTGAGACCAAGAACTTAGAACTTAGTTAGAAAGGGTAGAAGGGCTATATTATTTATTCAGTGCTTGCTCTAAATCCCCTACTGACTAAATGCTGAAAATTTAAGTTATTTAAACAAAAAAATTAGTCTTCACAAATAGACATATTTGCTGCTTAATATTTCTGATCTATTTAAATCGAAAACGTCTATAGTTCTGTTAAAAGTATCGCAATCAACTCATTTTTATATTAAAAATAAATATGAATAAACTACTACTATTGGTAGTAATACATATTTGCATTTTTCACACTGACCATGTATGCGTATGATTAATATATGATAATTATAACAAGTATACTTCATCATACTCGTGCTACAATTGTATTTCAATCAGTGATGGAAAAATTAAAAATTGAAATGGTACTGACCGTCAACAAAAAGAGTACTTTTTTCAACATTTTGGTACTTTTTAGGAAACATATATTTTTATTCAAAAATAAAATTAAAAAACCATTTAAAAATAATTCAAAAATAAAATAATTTAGTTTAATAAAAAAAAACCTATTATAACAACAAACTAAAAATTAATTAATTTTTAAGTAAAAATATAAGTAGAATTACAAAAATGTACGAAACATAAGAAATTTAAAAAATTTATCAAAATACATAGTACCACAACTTTAATTCTTTACGCATCTATTTACTGATCCCACATTTTAGCTGATCCCACATAAAATAAATATTTTTTAAACATAAATACATATAGAATCATTTGATCTTAATAGATTTTTAGTTTTAATTAAATTACCAACAGTTTGTACCTGCAAACAATTTCTTTGTTTTGTTTTCGTATCATTTTGTATTGAAAACGTGCGCTCAACTGCTGCTGATGAATGGAGTAATGACAAAATTCCGAAAGCAACACGTGAAATATCTGGAACCTAAATAAGCTCATTCATTTCGTTTTTAATTTAGCTAACATTTTTCAAAAAATGTGTAAAGCAGCATGTTATCGAAACCATGTAGTACATAGTAAAAATACATTGGAATTGGTTGCTTGAACAACATTAACAACTTTTGCAAACAACCGCACACTAACAACAACATGAATAACGAATTTGTGTTATCCTTATGTTGTTGTTTTGAAGCCAATTTTGTCCATGATTATAAAAATAGTAACGCTGGAATTCTAAACAGGGAACAAAGCAAAACAAACAAAGAGTACTAAATATGATTTGGGGGTACTGTGGTATTTTTGTTGTGAAAAAGTACTGAAAATAGTACAATAGTATTGAATTTTCCATCACTGATTTCAATTCACAAGTGATGTTGTATGTTGTGAATTGTATGATGTATGTTACAACTATCTGATTGTGAACACAATTTTGAGCAAAATAATGTGTTTTTGTTGTCAAACCTTCAAAATGACAAAATAAAAATATTTAAAAGAAACAAATATACAAAACATAAAATATGAATATTTTCATATCCACCACCAAAAAGATGGTGGGTATATTACGTTTGTCATTCCGTTTGTAACACATTGAAATAATGGTCGTAGATCCAAAAGGTCTACTTATATATTCTGGATTCTTATAAGATTCTAAGCCATGTCCGTCCATGTGTCCTTTCTTCTACGATAGAGCTTTGAAAAAGCATAGAAATATAAAATGTTACCAAACATTCTATGATCCACCGAAATGTTAAAAATAAAAAGCGCAAAATCGGTCCTGTAGGATCCGTGTTATAGACTAATCTTTCAGACTACCTCGATAATTTTTTTATATTTTTTGCAATTTCGTTAAATATAATGCAGATAATCAGCCACATCACAGAGTTTAATTCCGTTTGGAAGTACAATTAATTCCGTATTTTGCTTCTGTAGACAAAGTAAAATGAAACATTTTTTTGGAATGAAACCTAGAAATGCTTAAAATTGCAATTCCACATAGCAAATTAAAAGTGGTTTCATACCGCACAGATGTTCCTCTATAAACATTACTTTTTACTTTTTCTATAAAAGCAAAATATGGCATTAATTTCACTTCTGAACAAAATTAAACTCTGTGACATGGATATATGTAATGGCAAGTCCCATTGAAAATGGTAGGAGTTAGTTCACGATTTCTCATAGTTGCCATATAATGTCTTATCGAAATTGTAATGCAGTTTATTTTTCCAGCTGAGGTATGTCTCAGTCTGTCCAAGGTTCGATTCAGAGGTCTGCTTCCTTTGAAATAAAACACGAATATTTTTGGGTGCTATATAAAAAATATTCAAAACAAAGCTTTTATTAACGAAACCTTAATCTACTTATCAAATACTTAAATCTACGAAGGTTTTTTCAGGAATTTGAATCCGTTGAAATGATGAATCGTAGCAGCGGCGGGATGGTAGAAACTTATACGATGATGAAACGTAGTAGCAGCGGTGAGACGGTTGATCCTCGGAGAAAAGAAAGAAAAGAACAAACGAAAGTTTGTAGTGAAATATAGTTCGGGTTGTTTAGCAGTCTAGTATCTATAGTCGGCTACGGACGTAACAATACGATTGTAAGAAGAATTCGGGAGTTCTTACGATCGGTTAACTACGGATACAAAATACGATTGTAAGAAGAATTCGGGGGTTCTTACGATCGGCACAAACTATAACGAAGTCAAGAAGAAATCGGAAGTTCTTGAGTTCGGCTACGGATAAATACGATTGTAAGAAGAATTCGGGAGTTCTTACGATCGGTCAAACTACGACTAATTCAAGAAGAATTCGAAAGTTCTTGAATTTGATTACGACTACTAAAATACGAATGCGAGAAAAATTTCGGGAGTTCTCACAATCGGCTAAAATAATTCTACGATACGGTTAGTATGACTGTAAGAAAGATTCGGAAGTTATTACAATCGGCAAACTACAAGAGAGATCTCTCCCCCCTTTTTTACCATACAACTCTGAATACTTATATAGAAATAAAAATAAACTACTTGGGAATTATATCAACATACATCCAACTGTAACCAGTTTGTACGTATTACTCTCAGCTACTGCGTTTGTGTGTGTGCGTGTGTGTATTCTATTATTACATACAACTAGTGCTTCTAGTGTTATATATTAAGTTTTATTCTTATGTATGTATATATATTTGGAACGGCACGTTACAAAATATGGATTTATGGTACATAAATGTCTATTCATGCAACGTGAAATCTCAAAACGATATTTTGTTTATATTGTTCCATATTTTAACACAGCTCCACAGAAAGTTCACTCCGAAAATCACTGTTATAAAAGTTAAATTTCAACACAAATATTTCACATAAACATATAAATGGTCGTACCAAATTTAATGCTGATCGGTTAATTTTTCACCGTCCCCATATAAACTCCACTGCCAAAAATCACTTAAATGCTCATAAGTATTGCTATCAGTTTGAAAGTGAATTGAAATTCAAAACAAATCATTCACATACTTTTACATATAAATCGTCGTACATAATTTCATGCTGAACGGCTCCTAATAGATCATAGATCTCTTATAAATACTATTTTCGAAAAACTCATTAACCTACAGAATGAAAATTAGTCCAAAATTAACCATGGACTCCCATACAAGGTGCACTTTCGAGAATAACCACAGAGTATACACAGGAGACAATGTTGACGTTTCAAAAACCCACAATTAGTTTCCAAGGATTTTTTTTTGGTATTTCGTTTATTGTGTGTCAAAATAAAAAATTAACAAAGGGCAGTTCTGAAAGAAGAAACTTAAAATAAATGAAAAAAATTCTTAAATTTCATTTATTAGTCAATTTTTGATAATTTTTTGTTGGGCTCGAGTTCATTAAATTTAATTTTTACTAAATTAAAAAATTAACAGTTCAACTAAAAATAATAATTGTTCTTTTCTTTATTAGTCTTATATTTACATATGTAATAAAAAAAATTAAGAAACGCTTTTCTTTACCTTAATATATTGATCAGTTGTGAACACAAAATAAATATGAATACTAAAAAAATCGACTAAAAGTCAAAAAATAAGAACATTTCAAACAACATAAAACTTTTAAATCAAAATGGAAAAAATCTCACACATCCCTTAAAGAAAAGCGTGGGGCGCGTTGTTATGAAACAAAATGCTCAATTATTGAAAATTCGTAGCTTTAGACATGATTGGTTGTATTTCTTTCGGTCTGAAATATTAAAGTGTACTCACGGTAGTCATTTTTTTTTAAGTTCAGGTTGGTATGGGCGCACCATGCTTTTCTTGATATGGATGTGGATGTGTGAGATTTTTTCCATTTTGATTTAAAAGTTTATGTTGTTTGAAATGTTCTAATTTTTTTACTTTTAGTTTAGTTTAGTGAAAGTAAAGAAAAGGTTTTAATAAATATAGGCTATTTTTTTACATGTTTAGAACTTAAAGTTGTCCACACTTTTTTAACTGGCGGCCATTTTATCAGCTGTCAAGTGATATATGTTAAGTTTGGTTTGGCATTTCAACATCAATAGACTAATGCCTGACCAACGCTTACAAATTTCGCAAATTTATTTTGAAAATCATAGTTCTGTGTTTTTTTTTTGGATGTAGGTATTGAATTTTGAATTGGAATTAAACTAAAAAATATTTTTTCAAATTGACATGAAATTTAATTTATTCGAAAGATAATATTCTGGCATTTAAATATGACTTCTGGCATATGACTGGCTCGGATATAGTCTAATCTGACTTTTTCAACATCTGTGGCCGTATATCGGCAATAAAGCGGAGAATGTTGTCATCCAAGGGGCCCATCGTTTCAGGCTTTTCCACATAGACAAGCGACTTCAAACATATTTAAATCATTTGACAGCTGACAAAATGGCCGCTAGTTAAAAAAGTGTTGCCTACTTAAAGTTCTACACATCTAAAAAAAACACTCTGTACTAAGAAAAAGTGGATCAAAATATTGTGCCACACTTAATGTGTTGCATCAAAACAAATATACGATTTTTTAAGGGGAAATTAATTATAGTTTCTTTTGTTTTTGATTTGTTTATAAATGCTTGTCAATTTGTATTTCAAGGCATTATGAGCATTACATTTTAAAAATTTTATCATATTTTCGATTTACAAAGTAAATATTATGGCTCATGAAATCTGCTGCAAAAAAAAACGTAATAACTTAATTTCTGTGTAATCAACCTGATTCATTTGTATTTTATTTTATAGATTGGTCTTTAAATTTAACTAAAATGGAGAATTGGCACAATGAAACAAACATTTTTATAGTGCAACGCTTTCACGTTTTAGAGTCCGTAGTTTCCGTCCAAAGAGAATATAGGGGCTCGTTTGGCGGCACTCTTCCTAGCACATGGACTATAATGAGGCTCGTGAAGATTTTGCCTAGCATGGTACATTCCCAAGAAGGCTTTATCATCAAGATCCCTCAATTCGGACGCAGGAAACTATCGCTGCTGTAGCTGATACCATACAATCCAATCCTCTAGTTTCTACAAGGAGCTTAACTGCTCAAATGAGACTTTCCGATTCGCTTGGAATTTTTTTAAGAAAATTATTCAAATGACGTCAGAGGATGAAACATCTGGAACTGCATTTTTATGCCTGACGAGGTACATTTTGATTTAAAGAGCAATGTTAACAAACAAAATTGTCAAATATGGAGTAACTCTAACCCACAGATACTCCGTCAGATGCAATTACATCCACTTTGCGTCAAAGTGTGGTGTGCAGTTTCTTCATTGTTGAACCTTACTTTTTCAAAGAAAACGGTCTTATTGTTGGGGTCAATTGAGACCGTTACTTAAAGATGTTACAGGAATTTTTCACTCCAGAATTATGCCGAAAGAGAATCCCCCTTCAACAAGCCACGCCTATTATAACAGAAATGCGGCAAAAATGTCCAATAAACTGAAATAGTTGGCAATCATAACATGAAACAATACCGAACACTTTACTAGACATTATATATTATTACCACGAACTACTTAAAAAAACAATTTCATTTAAAGCACCCCAGAGAATATTTCTCCTAAAGAAAATATTTTGAAACTTGTACAATCTAACTAAGA
This sequence comes from Bellardia pandia, assembly GCA_916048285.2. Classification (NCBI taxonomy): domain Eukaryota; kingdom Metazoa; phylum Arthropoda; class Insecta; order Diptera; family Calliphoridae; genus Bellardia; species Bellardia pandia. Next base: position 117,622,811 of record OU696529.1, on the reverse strand, counting down.
ATTTTAAATAAAATGTTACACATGCAAAGTCGATGAAGCAGCAATTAACCAACCTGAAAATTCTCACTCAATAATACTTAAACTTGTTTGCTTTAACTTTATGTTCATTCCTAGAACGCCAATGGCATCAAAAGCACTTTTACCCAAATGAACATGCACCAACAAGCAACAGCTACACTACAAACATGACCGCACTTTAAAAGATACTGCAGTTTGTTTTATTTTATTTTTTGCAGCTTTCAAGCTGCCAAAAAAAAGAGTGCTAAAAATATAAAAAAGAAATAAGCCGAAAAGTTTGGAATTAAATATAAGATGAGGTAGACACTTGAGGTTTTAAGCCAAAGATTTTTGTATGCAATTTTTAGCACTCCATAAGAGAGAAAATAAATGAAATAATAAAATAAAATTGAAATAAATAAATAAACTCTTTAGCTGAATACGAGTATTGCTTTATTTTTAACAAAAAGAAAAGAGTACATGCATATATGTATGTACATACAGAATGAAAAAAAAAATACGTTTGGATTCATTTAAACCAATCAACTATAAAGTGTTAGTAAGTATTAAAACTAATGTAAACTGTTATGCTGGCAGACAAACACACTTATAAAAAAATACAAACATCTATATATGGATTCCAGCATACCATTCTAGGAACGCTCCGAAAAACGGAGTCAGAAAAGAGTCCAACAAAAAAGAGCATTTTCGGAGCGCTCCGCAAAAAGGAGTCAGAAAAGTGTTCAACAAAAGAGCATTTTCGGAGCGAAAGAAAAATTTGCTTATTACTGTCCTGAGTCAGCACGCAGTATGACTCAGAAATTCCACTTAATTATTTGTGTACCAAAGCGGTGTTGTCTTGTTATTTGTGTTTTGAACCACACAAGATTACACAGAGCCCAAAAAAACCTCGTAAAAGTCTATTTTCTGACATTATCTAAGAGCTCTTTCTGAGCCCATAAAACACTCATAAAAGACTCTGTCCTGACATTATCTAACAGCTCTTTCTGACGGACCATTTTCGACCATTCGTAATGATCCTCTTTTCTGAAGGTTTTCGGAGCAATTATGATTGTTTTTTTAGCTCATAAAGAGCGTTAACGCTCCGAAAAAGGTGTCAGAAAAGACTCTTTTCGGACTCATATGGCTTGCTGGGATATATGTATGTCTTAGTAGTAGTGGTTAAGTAAGTGCTACGTGCTACAAAAATTGGTATGAGTTGTAAAATTTTTAGTCGTAGCAAAAGCATTTGCAGCAGCCATAGTTGAAAGTCTTTACTTAAGTGGCGTGTATCCATTTTTAGGATTGTTTTGTACAGACTCTGGCATTTACAAGTATAAGTAGTTTGGAGTATTTGCTTTCTGTAAATGCTTATTTCTTTCCATTTTATTTTTATTTAGCTCCTCCGTAGCTTGGCAGATTTTTTTTTTTTTTTTTGTTACTCCTGCCATTGCAGTAAAAGGTTAGAGAGCCTTAAAAAAATGTACAAAAAGCAAAGCAAAGTAAAGTAGCTTTAAGGTATAGCTGGGAAAAAGTATTTTGTATAAAATATAAACATAAATAAAATAATGCATTTTATAAGTATAACAACTTAAAAGTGCACAAGTCAAGTGCACACAAACAAACAAGCAAACACAATGACTGCAAGGTAAAGGAGCACGGAAGCAACCAAGTAACTAAACAAGTAGCGTTAGTTGTTGTTAAAGATAGAAAAAAAGGACACTGGAATATTTGTTTGCTACAAAATGTTGTGCTAAAGTTGAATTCTTTCCCAGCAGATTTATTAAATGCTGCTGTTAATTGAAGGGAAAATCCTTAAAATATGAAAACATAAAACAAAAACTACACTAATTGTCTTGTTAATAACATTGTTAAAATCCCTATAGCTCAGCCTGCCTGGGTGATCTGTTATCTAAATATTCAAAGAGTGTAAGAACTTCTCTTTAAATCAATTGTCATTAAAATTGCTCCTATTGCTATCAGCTCCCGTTAAAGTACAATCAAATTCATTGGGTTATCCACTCACTGTGTTGTGTTATGTGTTTGCATTGTTACTATTATTAATTGTGCTTTTGCCCAAGAAAGATTTATGTTTTCGCTAAGTTTGGTTTTTTATTCTAGCCAAGAGCTAAGAGGAAAAACAAAAAGCTAAACAATCAAATAATTACAGAAATAAAACTAAATATTTGCAAAATAAATAAATGCAAGATTATTAAATGGAATTTAACTTTCATATTACTTTGGATTTTATATTAAACTATGAACAAATTTTAGTTTGTTTATAAGAAAGATTTATATTTGTTAGGGGTATAGTAAAATATAACTATATTAAAAATCGTTGATTAAATACATATATATTTAATTATGTACATTTTCACTTAAAGCATAGATACATTTACTTGATAAATTGATTTTCAAGTTGTAAAATATGAATGATTCAATTTGCTAATTTACATTTGTTCAATAATGACAAAGATGTAAAAACTGGAAAAACTTCAAATTTTCTTTTATTTGAATCGAGTTTCACATGTATGAGATCCATTTCAAAGAAGATTGGCTTTAAAATATAGCACTCCGAATCAAAATACTTGTCAAGACTATATTTACGAAATTAAGGAAACTATAAAAAACTTTCCTTCAAGTTTGTGAATTCTAAAAACAAAATTTGAGAGACCCTAATGAAATATGTGTACTTTATTATTTTAAAAACTTAAAAATAAAGCTTTGTATTAATTTGAGTCTAGCATGATCTTTTAAAATTTTTCAAAGAAAACAACATACATGAGCCAGTAAATTTTAACATGAAACTGAATATGTTGGCAGAGATGTGTGGCTGCTACTGTAACGGTTTCTAGATTTTTAAGACTCTTTACAATTTAATTTATTAAGTATTTATTATTTTGGTTTCATCTGCTTGTTCCCACCACTGATTTCATTATTTATACGCAATTCGTTTCAATGCCAATGCTTTCCCGTGAAAAATGTTCAATGACTTAAACTTATCAATGAATTTCAAAAAAAAAAATACTTAAAATCATCTCGCTTTTATTTATTTTATTTTTTATTTTATTTATTTATTTTTGGCTAAATATAAGTATAAATGCAAATGGGGCAGGGCAATTAAGCGTCAATAATTGAAGATTGATCGTGAATAGAAAAAGTTGAATAATCTTAGTCTTAAAATATAAAAAAAATATAAAAAAATTTAACACCATTGTAAACAGGTGGGTGAATTTCAATTAAATTTAAATTGATCGAAACAAATTAAGAAGAAGTACCTACTAATGGTGTACGCGAATTAAGTGAAGATTGTTCAACTTCTATTGGCAATAACAGACTCATTTATTATAAATTGAACAACAACTTGTATAGCTATTCGCACATTGATGGTACATATATACAAATAACAACAATAACAATATTTAAGGAATTCCACTCAAGAGAGTAATGTAATAAAGAGAATACATAATAAACTGCAAACACATCGTATGATTTAACTGTTAATTTTTGTAGTCAAAAATACATATTATAAAATAATTGCACATTTAAGAAAACATTAGGGTGGCTCTAATTATCTTATGATAAAATATAAACTAAATTATTATTAAGTTATGTAATATACGATTATTAATAAAACTATGTGTATTTAGGTTAAACATACTATATTGTATTATATGCAAATATTTAAAACATTATGTTTCATCTCTTGCTATTATAGATATAAAGTAAATACAATACAATTTCCTTAACATTTATTAAAAGTAGTTTAATTTTAACGGATCAGATTTGTGTAGTTAGTATTTCACCGCACCCTGTTGTATTAATTGGTACAAGATATAACAACATTGTAAAGTACAACTTTGAGTGGCACGCATAGAATCGCATTGAAACGCATACCGACGCATGCATTGTTAACGAATAGTAACACGAATTAAAAGCATGGTTTTTTGTAACCCAATTCCTTAGCGTTCTTTTCTAATTTGTACTTCAAGCTGAAAACATTAAATTCTAAGGGGAATATTAATCTTTGTAAGATATTGGAAATTTTCCAAATCTTAAATATAAACTCAATACAAAGCAATTTAAAGGTAAATATAGCAGAAAATTATTATGTAGTTACATCAAATATATAAATAATTAATAAATTTTAATAGACCGAGTGAGTTACGTATTACCAAACCCCAAAGTTAACAAAACCTTCCGAAACCTTGGAAGTCATTGATATTTCTAATGCTAAAACTCCATATTACAAAGAAGACCAGATAACCACACCATAGTGTACTAACTTTTTGTCAATAAGTACAGTGGAGGACTTTTTTCTCTTGCCACCACTGTACCGAAATTTATTGCGGAGTTATACCCAAAAGCATATTCTCACATGCTGCTAATAACCAGCATTAATCTACCACAGAGAAAACAAGAAAAGACAACACAAGGTTTTGTAAAAATATATTAAAAACAGAACAACATCTAAGTGGAAAAGAAGTACCGATAATTTTATAAGTAAATCTAAACAATATCTAACCTGATACTAAAATTAAAGAAGTTACCGGGAAAAGTTTGAAAGTGCCATCTGCCCTTCTCCCCAGATGAATACCTGAACCAGCAAAATATTGATTAGTTAATACCTATAAGTTTTCGTAAGATCGTGCCAGGTTAAGTTTTTTTTAAGGTAATTCCTTTCGTGTTTTTTTTAAAAATTCAAATGGACCTCTTTTGTTTAACAATGGAATAAAAAACTAAATTTTTTTGTTTTTTCTTCAATTTGAGAATTTCAAATTATTATCCAACTTAAATAAAAAAATAAAAAAATCATATCAAAAAAATAAAATAAAAGAAAAACTTAACCTATATTGCACATTAAATATCACAGTGTAAATACCTTTCTAATTATGTTATTTTTTTAAGCTAAGATAAGTTAAAATATTGGAATTATTTTTGAACCTAATGAATGCAAAACACAATTTACATTACAATTAGTCCTCTAAAATTCGAGAAAAGCCAACAACAGCAGTTTGACGAGGCCTCATCATTCGGCGGTTCCAGTTTAAGTTGGTAAGTCTTATAAACATTACTACTTTATTATAATATTCTGTTTTGCATTAATTATTCTATTATATCTGTGTGCCATAAAGTACAATATTCACTTTTCTTTTAATTGTTCCTTGCTTTGATAGAGATTACTGTTGAACTAACAAACTCGACAACAAAAACAACACGAATTGTCATTTTTTTCTATTTTTCTTACGCAAGTTGGTTCTACCACTTAAGCTAAAGTAGTCAAAAATTTATAAATCCAAAAAGTAATAGTAAAACAAAAAGTCAAAGAAGAACAAGAAACAAAATTATTTGTTTATTTTTTCTTTTGCTTTTTTTTTAACTCTCGCTCAAGTATAATATATAAAAAAAAACAAAATAATCAACAGCAAAAAGACAATCCGTGATCATTACGATTATTTTTAAATTATTCTCTGATTATTGTATTTTCTCAACACAGTGGATTCTAACAAAATAAGAACTATTAAGATAAACCAAATTTATTGAATTACTATTATTTTTTTTGTTTTACAAATCTATACCTATATAAAAATATTAAAATGTTAGAATTTTTATTATCGCATTAAAAAAATTAGATTTTCATTTACGAATTTTGACATCATAACTAATGTAAACTGATTAGATTTTTTCGTATTATAAGTATGTATTTCTTGAAATTAATTGAATAAAATTTAATTGTGTTATGGATTCCTCATAAGAATTTAAAAAAGAAATTTTCGTGATGAAATGAGAAAGTAAGTGTTATGAAGTAGGGATCTTATTTGAAAGCTCGCCGGTAAGATCATTTGGAAGGGCGGGTTATGAGGCGATTATCCTGTCAACATCTTGGGATAAATTAAATATGAGAGTCAGTTTAGTTCGTTAAAATATATTTAAATTACAGATTGATAAATCCGGTCAAACTATCATCTTATTATAGAAACAATCTGTAAGTGTTATTAGGGAGTCTAGAATAATTATTTATGTTATGAATGTTTATATGGGTAGAAATTTAAAAGGAACAAGAACCCTCCCAACCGACTGACCGCTAGTGGCAATCAATGGCTCCCGTCGTTCGTTTGAATTTTCTACAATAAAGCTACAAAAAAGATAAACCATATAATGAGTATCGAATACGTTGTTATTCAATTTGTACATTACAGTTAATAAATTCAAACAAAGTCAACAAATGGAAATTGATTAAACTAAAATTAAAATGCATTTGCAATTATAAAAAACATGTTTTTATATCCTATAAAAGAAAACTAAATCTAAAACGTTATACGTACAGTGGGCCCTAGGTTAACGAACACAATTCGTTTCAGAAGCGTGGTCGTTAAGCAACCCCATTATTTACATATATATCAGTGCAAAATAAAATAATGCGTTCCAAGTCGGAAAAAGTACACACTAACATATTTCAACATCAATATTTATTGAAAGTAATATAACATATATTTACCAACATTTTTAGAGAACTGAATATAGCACGAAATGAGACAATCTGCAATGGAAAAAAACCAAAAAAATTACAAAAAAAAATAATTTTGTATGATACCTGGACGCATACCTAGTTCTTCTTTAACAAAAAAACTGTCTAGACTCGTTTGTTTTTGGTGACGCTTCAAAAATGCGGCACAGCATTATCTTTGAATAAATCTGTTGCGCGTTTAACCACCGATGCTTTTTAATGTATGATGCCACAGACTCCCATGCCTTAAGAATTTCTTTAATTGCACTAGACGATTATTTTTCTTCTGTAACCTCCTCGGTTAACGTCTTGTTAATTGTATGAACACAAGTGATGCTAAAACTAAACACAAACAGAGAAGTTGTATGCGCAATTCGGTAGTTCCCCTTTTTTAACAAAATGAAATAATGAACATGTACTATATGTTTGTACTTATGTCTCAACACGTCTTCTTAATTGTATGAACACAAGTGATGCCAAAGCTGAACACCGACAGAAGTTTTTCGCGCAATTCGGTACATATTTCCCATTTTGCGTTGGTCTTTGTTCTTTAAGCAAAACATTTTTTTGTTTTTCAATGTGCTCGTTGTGCGAAATATTCGTTAAGCGAGGAGTTCGCTAACCGAGGGTCGACTGTATATTTAAAGGACTTAATTTGTATTTAAAATTAAAAGAAAAAGTTTTATTCATTTTGTGATCATATATCATGTTGTTACACATTTTCAAATCTTCGATGTATTGTTTTATTTGTTATTGTTGTGCATTTTCAAATTATTAATTTCAATCAATTCAATTTTGTTAAAATTTCTTAATTTTTATATACATATATGGAGTTATTCATTCAACGTAATTTTTATTGTTAAGTCTAAATAGACATATATTAATCTGTCAATACTCCTAATTATTATTATCTCGTTATTATTTTTTTTCAGTCTTCAAGTGATCAATGACGCCATATGGCAACCCGTTTTCATACAATTGGCAACAATTTGGACAATTTGACAACAAAAATGACATAGTGAAAACATAGTGAAAACGCGGCCTAAGTAAATAAGAGTCTCTGGAAGCAAATAAATTATTAATTTATATTTACCATTGAGCTCACTCTATATATAAAAGAATTCCATTGAAATTGGTTTGGAAAAAGTTTTGTTTTTCAAATATTGCCACAGGGGCAATATTGTATTATTTCCAACATTTGTCCAATTACTTGTTGATTTATTATACATATACATATATGCAAATATTTAATATTCAATACTTGTTTGTGTATTTATACGCAACCAAATTTTAATTAATTTAAAAAAAATTAAAAGTTTTTAAAACTGTTCCAAAAAATTGTCTCATTGCCAAAGAACAATATTTAATAACTTTACATAAGTATTTTAGAATCACAAAAGCGTTTTACAAAACAAAAGAAATTGCATCATCACTGGTTCTAAGTCATTGTCATTCAAGAATCTGGAGTGGTTCTGATGACACTCGTTCTGAAACTAGATATTTTAGAACAACTTCTGAAAATGTTCTAAGGATTTTCTATTAACAAAACGAATGTGAACATAAGCAAATACTATGAAACCAAATATTAATTAAACATAAAAATTAAAGCAACTGTTGTTCTGCAACATCATTAATAATTTTTTTTTTATTATACTAAATTTTGTTTCTACTTTCTTTTTAATTCTTGCTTTTTCCCTTTGTTTAAAAGAAAAGGAAATATATCATAGTAAAAATTGTCGTTTCAACTCCATTTCTAACTATAATTACTATAGCTACTAATGCAACAATAACAATAAGTTTGCTTTTTTCCCTGTTCACTCTCATTCCACTTTGGCAGTAACAGTAACAATTAAATGACCATGATAAGTGGTTAAATTACTAGCGAAAGCAAACAAAAATGAATAAAAAAACACAAATAAAAAAACTACAAAATCTAAAATAAAACTCCAGGTAATTCCCGGTGGAAATACTGACGTTGTCATGATGTCATTGTATTTCTCTACAACACATTTCTAAACATTTTACAGTCATTTCGTTTGCCGTACGACCATACACCATAAAAAGGTAAAGGAAACGGAAATAGAACAACGATGTGTAATGAAAACACACGATGAACAAAGTGTTCGTTTAGTCATTACTTCATTTTTTTATAAAGTTCTGTCAAACAATTTATAATAATGTTGAATTGTAGCTAAGTTTATGTGAGCTTTTGTAACTTGTTTTAGGAATTACTTTAAACTAAGTATTCCTCCAGTTTTCTCTACAAGTTGGAAAACTTCTTGTAAACTAATTGAGATAAAATCACATGTATATAAACACAATTTTTTGTATTTTTAGATGTTATAAGAAATTCTAGAAATCTATAAAAGTGTATATAGATGTCGTTTTAGTCCTTCAATTACTTTTTACACTTTTATTTTACCCTTGTTTAAGTGATAAATCGTCGTTAACGATTTTAAATACCCAACAAAAATTTTACTTTAAATTTCAACTGCAGATTTCCTATTCTCAGATGAAATTAAATGAAAAGAATAACATTAATTTATAATTATTTATTTACAAAAACAAATGCTCAATTTAATTTTGTTTAGGTATTATTTATGATATTTTTTAAATGATGTAAATGAAACAATTTACTTCATAAATTTGCTCTACCTTTCGTCGAAGTTTTTCGACTTCTTCAGGAGCTATTTTATTAAGATAATTTATCTTATATTACATTATTTGTTATTATTAAAAATATATATTGTAATTAAAACGGGACTAACATGACACCAAGTTAATTAAAATAAATAAATGATGCGTTGATATAATCACAGGTTATCTTATTGAATGGCACCTGTAGATTATCATATAATGCTTACCAGCAAATTCAAAACAACAGAAGGAAAGAAATAAAATAAAACTAGAGTCTGCCAAATGGGATTTGGATCAAATGCAATTTATTTGCTATAGGCATATGTTCCTTATAGAAACTTAGAAAGTAACGAAAAATCCAGCAACTACAGGGTGGCCCAAAATTAACTATGGTGTTTGAATTCGATTGGTCAGAATTTTTCCTGTGGGGATTTGTAAAGTCCAAAAATTATGCGGGCAAACCCGCTTCCATGCAGGCCTTATATTTCTCCATCCAACATCACGCGTGTTATTCGTCAGTCACCAGTCCAAATGCTTGAACAAGCCATCGAAAATGGGATTCAACGATCTTCAAAAAATAAATGCCAAAGAATGTTCTTTCAAATTATAGTAAACATTCCCCTTTAAATTTGAATTTGCTGTGTTTTTCTTTAAATAAGTAGGGAACTTCGAAATGGATCACGCTTTATATTTGTGCACAAAAAACAAACGAAAAATAAAATATGTTTACAAATTTTATCAAAAAAAATAAATTTTTTAATTTTGATTTTTATTTTTCATCATATACATACTCGTATGTATATTAGGGTGGCCCAAAAATAAAATTCCGGATGTTCCCGACTAATATGAAAAATTGGTGAGCTGGATCAAAGGCTAAAAGGGTCCTTTTTAGAGGTTTTTTGATTTTTTTCACATTTCCCCCAAGGGAACTATATGTAATTTTAGTATCATATTAAAAAACAATTTTTTTTAATTCAAAAATTTTGAAAATTTCAGACAAAATTATAGTGTTTTTTTTATTTTTTCATAGAATTTACCTTAATAAATAGTTGAAATTTCGTGATTATAAACATCATGCAATTTAACCCAAAAGGTTTTCCCCGTTTTTTAGCTTATAAAATTTACGTTATTTTAATACTCATTACATTAACGAATTGAGTTAACAGGGATTGTCAGATATGGAAGAATTAAGGTTTTAAAAAAATGAATAAAAATTTAAATAGGTAGAAATTTAAAAAACGAGAAAACCCATTTGGGTAGCGTCATTTTATACGAATCTGGCTATATCTCTGAAAGAAAGCTTATCAGTGTACATTCACCGTAGGATCGCCAGTATTAAAGATTTCTTGAATAAAATAGTCAAAAATCACATTAGACTGTATCTCTACAGCAGTCCATAATTAACTAAGCTTAAAAGAAAGAATGCTGAAAAAATATTTGTAGATATTTTTCAAAATACAAATATTTATTCACAGTCTAAATTTCTTCATTTTGCCTGCGTTTTATTTACTTGGAATTTTAAAATCATAAGTGTGTGATTATCCTTTTTTTTTGTTTAAGCACTTAAAATTGTTTGCATAATAAGTAGAAAATTAAAAGAAAAAAACATAATTAATCTCAATTTAAGTGCTTACTAATTAACTATTAAGCATCCTTACAGTTTATTCAAAAAGCCACGCGCAAACGGAAACAAAACAACAACAACAACAACAACAACAACAAACAATATTATTAACGTACACAAAATACTCATACAAACTAACACAAAACAACATACAAACATACATGTATACATGTATACACACAAACACAGACTTTATTCTATATATATTTACAACTAGCTTACACACAAAAATAAACACAAAACAAGTTAAACTCATCAACATTTTTCGGGGAACACACGACACAACGAGATGGAAAATTAACAAGAACAACAAGAAGGGAGAAAAAAAGCATGAAATCCCTTCATTTGTAAATGCAATGAATTTCCCAAACAATTAACTTGGTAAAATGAAGGAAACCAAACAAGTATAAACATCTTTGCACAAGCATACCTAAATAAAATATTTAAAAAAAAAATCATTCCCTGACGCTATCCCCTTTCCCGTTTTCTACAAGCTCCCCTATCTCACAAGCAAAACATTCATACAATTTTAGAGTATTTCTTTCTTTTCTATGTTTATATTTCTATCATACAATTCTACTTTTACTACTGCTTCATCTACTACGTCTGAACTTATTTTGTCGTCAAGTTGATAATTATCACAACAGCGTCATTTGAGTAAAGTTGGCGCAGAGGAGTGGGACAGAGATGTTGAGAAACAGGATGAAAAATTGTAAATATAGAAATAGGAAGAGTATTTTAAGTAATTGCATTTAAATACATATAAAAAAGGAAGGAAATACAAGATGAAAGTAGAAAATGGAAAATAGAAAATGTAATAAAAGAAGTTTTCCCCAAATACACTGAAACTACGACTAATTAAAGATTATGACACATTACGCATAGTTTAGAACATCAATGAAAATATCTTGGTAATAAATTGCTTTTAAAAGTTCAACAGACAAGTTTGGTGTTTAAAGTGTTACACAACTTTATTATCTGCTTAGTATTTATTATTAGTCAATTTTCACATTGAAATAAAATTTCAGTAATACTACAAGCAGAGAAAAAATCTAGTTATACTGTAATTCTATATATATAAAAATTAATGTAATGAATGGACTCCAAAACGGCTGAGCCGATTTTGATGAAATTTTCACAGCATGTTACTGTGACTCTGGAAGGAATAATAGGCTATATGTAGTTTTGAATGTACAAACAAAAATTTAAATCGCCATATTTTGGGCATTTTCTGCCCTACGTCAATGATTGGTATAATTAGTAATACGTACTAGGAGAAAAGTGAGTGGGACCACGCCCCTTTTTTGGAAAATTATAAATCGTAATATAGTCTTAACTACTGGACCGATAGTCATTAAATTTTCACAATAGGATATTCTTACGAAATAATAAATTCTTGACTATGTAAGTGGACAAAGGGGCATGGCTTCGCCCACTGAAATGCATCGCTCATATGACGCGCTTCAGTATCCTATTATTTTTTCATATGAAGAAGATGGATATTATTTTGAAATGCATCAAATTAATCACGCCACACCGCTTTTTCATTTCATAATTTTAAAATCCACACGCAGAGAATAAATTTAGATGCACAACTATTTCAACTATTTCAACATTTTTAAATATTTTTTTTTTTGGGTATTACGGTCACTATAATTATTTATATGATTTCGGCAACAATAATATGATTAAGTTAACATTCACATATATAGCAATCATGTATATGATTATAATAATTATCTAATGTATATGGTGATCAGTTTTATGATGAAAGATTATACTATATTATGTTGTTCTCTATCATAATCACAGAACAACAAATAATGATAAATGGATTCATCATAAACATGATTGCAACAAAAATATACATAATTACTACAATCATTTATATGATTGCAGTAATCATCTTAATCGTAACTTAACCATATTATTGTTACTGCAATCATAAAAATAATTACAGTAACCATAATATTGTTGAAAAGCTTGTAAAAATGTTAGCATTGTTGTGGTAAACATGTACAACTATATTTTTTTCTCTGTGTGCAGCTTTTTTTATAATATTAACTTCCAAATCCACCTTTTGTATCCTTAATATCGCTTTTTTTGATAAAAACTGTCTGGTCACGTTAATTATACATAACTTTCAACAACATTTGCTCACTGACCAAACTTTTAGAATTTTTAAACTCATCTATAATTATTCTTTAAATTATTCTAAATTCTAAATGCTTTCTTTAATAAAATTTTTAAAAGTTTAAATTAAAAACAAATGCTATTTTTTATTTGAATCACATACACATCCTGAATAACTAAAGAGTTGTTTAAAAAAAATAAATGTCTGTAGATCTATAAATTGCTTAACTTTAAGGCACGAGTAACAACATCTGTATAAATTTAATCAAAATACAGAAAGTTTGCAATAACCATTTAGTAATTCTACTCTTCATATTTTGTCACTTCAGAAATATGCATTACAATAAAGAGTAAAAGAGTAGGCAATATTTGAATGCAATCAAATTGCATTTGTTTCAAATAACAACGTCGTATATTGTATGTCTAACCTTCAGGCATGAAATGGCAAATAGACCAAACAGCCAACCTAACCAACCATCCAACAAACATTTAGAGCAAAAACAAAGATTCTGGTTTGCGATGACTTTGCTTGGTAGCCAAAGGACCAACCAGGCAGCCTGCCAGCCAGCCATTCATGATGTAGATACGGATAGTAGACACATACAGTCACAACACTGAAATTCATGACAATTTGTACAGTATTTATAATCAAATCAAAAAAAAGTTTTTTTTTTTGTTTCTCTCTTTTACTTTGAAACTGATTGTACATCAACTGTAACCCGAAATAAACAATGCAACAATTTTATAGCAAATTTGATTAACAAATAAAAAATAAGTTGTAGAAATAAATAGAAAATTTAGATATTTTAGACAATAAAAATAAAACACAAAGACAACTGACAACAGTACGATAATAAAAAAGAAGGACTTTAGAGATTGATCGACATTTAAGGCTGTAAAAAGTATGTAATGAAAGGCAGGGTGGGTGGAGTTAGAGACAATCACAATAAAATCTGTTTTGAATGTATTTAACTAACAAACACTTAAATGTTGCAATAAATGCATTCAACTGTAATGAATTGTAATGACTTTAAAGTATGTATATTGTTTCTAGATTTATTGTACAATGCGATGTGCCAATATTAAGATTGTTATATCCGCAAAGAAATTTAAACGAATTATATTCTGACTAGTTTTTAAACGCTACAAAATAAAAAATATTTAAACCAGTTAATGCAAATTTAAATATGCAAGTTCTATTATTCGAAGAATTAGTAGTAATAACTTTTTTATTATTTGCAATAAAAAGAAAACAATAAAACGAAGGAAATATAAGTTATAATGTTTTATAATTTTCAAAGAATAAATGTTTTAAGAAAGCCTTAAGTTGGAGAATTCTAAAAAAAATAAACTCTTACTACGGAAAATTTAAAAATTAAAAAAGTAAAACACACAACTTTTTAAATACATCCAACAGCACCTTATTAATGCAGATGTTTGTCAAGTGTGTCTGGTTATCCATGTTAACTTGTGCACAAATCAAATTTCGCAATTTTAGAGATAACCTTGTGTAATTAAACGAGGATTTAAATAATTATTATTATTTCTAAACACAAAACTAATTTTAATATCAATATACATACACTGTCAGACAAAATAAAGTGCAGTTTTGTAACCTTCTTCAATCTTTTTGATTTAGCACGATTCAAAATCTTTTGGGTTTAAATTTGTTTTGGTTAAATTTAATTTTAGCGAAATATGTTCATATCACAAATTTAGAACTCACTTTTTGTGGATAAAAGCAAATTTAATGTTCAGAGCAATAAATAGCATATTCCCTTTTAGTGCGTACAATAAAATGAACTTGTCATACATTTTTTTATATTACTTTTAAACTTAAGGTGGATTCATCCAATTGTTCCGAACAAAAATTTTGTAGCACGATTCACCCACGTGCGAACGATTTTTGTGGAAAATCAAAGCTGCTATATGTAAACATTTGTTTATTATTTGATTTATTTTGCTTTGGTTTTTAAGTGTCACAAACAAATTCAATCTTAAGCCAAGAAAAATTATCATGTAACAATTCCTACCTACAGTAAAACTAATTTAATGAAAATTAAATTTAATGAACTCGAGCCGAAATAAAAGAAATATCAAACAAATATTAAATTATTTTAAAATATTGTGTATTCAAAAAAAAAATAAAAAAAAAAAGTTACTTTTGCTGATGACCATGCAAATACATGAGGTAATATTATTTGTATGAAAAAATTTAACCTATTGGCAACTCAGTCCAGACACAATATAAAATTAAACCAATTCAAACTGGGCGTTTTTCGTTAAAAAATATTTTCGCTCTCTCAAAAAGAGAGACGTAAAACTACATATGAAAAAAACTTTGTCCAAACAAATATTTTCTTCAGAACGAATGGGTGAATCCACCTTTAGAGTGTATATATTTTTATTTTTGGTTTGTGTAAAACCAAATTGTATATATTATTTAATATTATAAACCTGAATAGTTGTTCATAATTTATCACTAATTTCATTAAGTTTTTGAGATAAGGAACCAATCACCTATTTTGCATACGATCAATGTTTCTTTACGCGAAGTTTCCTGGAACCAATTAAAAAATTAGGTGTACTTTAAAAAGACTTGTTGGTATTATATCGTGAAAATGTGATGAAACAGAAAGCCTTGAGTTCGAAGTATAAGATATCTGAATTGACGATCAGAAAAATAATTGCTTTGTATAAAATAAGAAAATCAAACAAAAGCTTAAAGCACTTATGTGGCAGTAAACGTAAGATCACGAAGCTAGACGATGATCATATTGCAATTCTAGCGTAAAGAAAATCTTTTACGACAGCCACAAGGAGGAACTAGAATTAATTATCTCGACTCGAATTCTCCAAAGAAGACTTAATGAAAGCTGTCTAAAAATTACGTTCGCTAATAAACAAAAAACCTCTTCTACGAGCTGCAAATATAAAAAGCTGCAAATATAAATAAGATAAAATAGTAACTAAATTAAAAATAAAACTATAATTTATAATTATTACAAAATAAAAAATACATGTTTTAATCAAAAAAACAAGAAATATTTGACACCGCACTGTATTTTATCCGACAGTGTATACCAAACCTAGTATGCTTCATTTATTAATAATGTAGGTCGAATTCATGTATTGATGCATTACTTATTGGCAATGAAATGCTTATCAACAATTGATTAACATGAGTGTTCGTTCGTAATCATGTAAAAGTACATTAGGGTGATTCTTGCAAGGAACATTTTCAATATTGCACATTTTCATGGTTTCCTTCTGATAACAGATAAATATCGAAAATTTTAAAGAAATCGTATCACGTTTACAGTTTGCTTATATGAAGATTAAAGCTTTCTGTACAAATAGCTAAATTATATAAAAACAACTTAAAGACCAAGTAGCTATGGAACGGCTGTGCCGACTACTAATATCCTACACCTAAATATAATAAAAATCACAGAATATACTGATGTAAATTTTATTTCTAAAAATTTGAGATATACCTTCGTTCGATTTCTTAATAATGTTATTTACAAGTGTTTTATAAGTATTATTTGTGCTGAATATTATATCCATATCAATATTTATAGAATAATTGTCCAAATGGACCGATATTAACAAAATCCAGTAGCATGATTTCTGGATACAAAAACTTTAGATATAAAGTATTCTTTTCTAATTATTCTCTTGATTCTTTAATGTGGCCCGAGGTGGCACCATGTAAACCAACCACATATCATGAGGGTCCTGCAACCCTGCTTCATAGATTTCATTACATGGTGCCTTTGAATTATCTGGGCAGTTCGGCGATAGCCGTGTACTCTTGGATTGAAAACGTTTAAATTTGGATTCGCCTGACTTGTTTACACATCTCCAGTCATCTAGTGTGCAATTTCTTTACTCTATGGCAAACTTTAACCGTACGGTAGCAGTTTTTATCAGCAGATGTAACCAATATCGCAAAGTGTCCATCTTGTAATCCATCGACAACCGGTTTGCTTCTTATCTTAAAAGCATCTTATGGTGTTAAACGCTTGTCTCTTTTCATTTTTGTTATCATTAGATAATTATCCAACTGTAACATAATATTATTTAAAATTTTATTTGATTTGTGTTGGATAATTTGCAAAGTGTGTTTAACACATGCAACTAAATTAAAATCAAACTAATTGTAACCATTGTACCTGATTGGGTTACACCTTCAAAAACACACTTCCAGAATTTTTTATTTTTTGTTTTGTTATGTTCCCTATGTGTATTTTATTTAAACTAAATGTATGAATTAAAGAAATTTCGATTTTTAAAGGCCTTGGTTAATGTTACAAACGGAATGACAAATATATATACCCTTATTTACCAGTTTTGGTGGTGGAGTGTATATAAAAACTGTACGCACTGCCCTGTCATATACAATACAGTAAATATGTGTGTATGTAAATATTTATAAATATGTTTATGCAAACTTGAACTGAAATGAATGTGTAATACATGTATTGATATATCAATATTAACTGTTGTACAATTAAATGACAGTATGAATACTTACTTGTCTCTCCGTCTGCCTGTCTGTGTGTCTGTCTGTCTGTCTATGGGTGAGTATATATTTATAAATGTATATGGTTAGAATTATGTTGATACTCGCATGTAGGCTGTTTTCATGAATACAAATTTGCCTAATCGGCATCATACGCAGACAAAGTACTGTAAAAGGTATGTGTATGTGGTTGTCTCTTAAAAGTGTGTAAGTATAAGTTAGCGTTGCTATAACTACGTGTATTTACAAATCCCTATTATTATGAATCATTCTAAAACTGGAGCATCCATTGACATGTATATTAAACCTGTCCCTATTTCTCTGGATTTATTGTTTTTTAGTATCTAATAATGCAAAACAATATTTGTTAAACATTATTTTTTGTTTTTTTTTTTTTTTTAATTCAACAATTTGTGAATGGTTAAATTTTTTCATTCCCTTGAAATATTTATTTTAAGAGCAGGCCTAGTAAACATCTTTCTACATTCCAAGCTATATACAAGTAGACAGCCACACAAATCTACTTCCATTCAATCAAATGTATTCATTTTAAACTGACAGTAATAATAAGCATAATGACTAAGTAGTGTAGTAAGTAAATCTACATTTGCCTGAGTGCAAGTGCGTACGTGTGTGTAAATCAATATAGATGTATATTTGTAACATATACAAGTACATTTACCCATATGAAATCGTAAATATACATTTAGTACCACCGCAATGCTCATTTTGTCCCATACAATCAGGTTAATAACACACGAGGGACAAATATTTATAATATATTGGTAAATAATATCCTTTAATTAATTGTTAATTCAAAAAAAAATTATTTATAGAAACATATTTAATTTTAAATAAGGCTTTGTTCACATGAAATCCAAAAATGGAAATGCCTAAACCAAAAACTAATATTTATTTCCTTTTGTGATATCGATTGCATTAACTATTGTCCATCATTTGAATTGATTTCAACTTTTGAATGAGTTATTTTGCTGTCGAATTTATATTGAATAATTTTTTTTTAAATAAAGCCCACTCTCACATATCACTTAAATCTCTTTGAAATGTTGGTATCCAAAAAAGTTTCATATATACAAAAGTCATCTCAACTTATTTTGTAAAGCTTGGTTGAATGCTGACAACGATATAAATTTTTTTTTCAAATAATTTGTATAAACACAGAAAAAGAAATGTTGTCATACATGTTTACCACAACAATGGCAACGTTTTTAAGAGCTTTTCAACAATTTTATGGTCACTGTCATTATTTATATGATTTCAGTAAACAAAATATGGTTAAGTTATAATTAAGATAATTATTGCAATCATATAAACGATTGTAGTAACTATGTATATATTTACTGCAATCATGTTTATGATGAATATATTTATCATAATTTATTGCTTTTGATAATGATAGAAAACAATATAATATGGTATAATCTTTCATCATAAAACCGATCACCATATAGATTACATAATTGCTGTAACCATATATGTATATGATTTCTATAATCATGTGAATGGTAACTTAACCATATCGTGGGTACAGAAATCATATAGATAATTAAAGTGAACATAATATTTTAGAAAACAGTTTTAATATGTTGAAATAGTTGTGGTAAACATGCGCAACTATATTTTTTCTCTGCGTGTATGAATATAAGTCATGCCTATATGTTAACGTCGTATCTCCTATAAAAAATCCACATCCGAGAACAACTGGAATACCTATATAATTATTGTACAAGGTGGCGCAAAAGTAATCCTCCTATCAGAAAATGCTATAAATTTTGCGAGGCCCCTAATGTCAGTTCTGTCAGCAATATTCCGCGTTCTGGAGCAATGTAGCATGACATTGTTTATTAACGTGTATTTCGCATGTGTTTACTACGCAAATGTCAAAAAAGAACTGACATTAGGGGCCTCGCAAAATTTATAGCATTTTCTGATAGGAGGATTACTTTTATCGTTATTGATATATACGTAAGTATATACAACCGAAATAAACCTCAAATACACCAATACCTCGTTTTGTGTCGTAAAACGATGTCCATTACAAAAAATGCTTCGGTGATCGAAATAAAGTCCTTGATTTGTAGTTGAATTGAAAATCAAGTTGCGCAGAGAATACCATTAAGTAAAATGGTATTTCAGACAAAAGCAAAAAGATTATTTGATGTCATAAAAAGTAAAGCATTATCCAACGATAATGCTAGTGGTAGTAGTACAGACAATTGCTACAAAGAAATTTATTTTACGTTGAAAAAAGTTGTTTAACAAACATTGGACCAATTTTTTGTGAAAGAAAGCCTAGAACATATCTTTACTATAGAAAATCTTAAATCACTTTGCATTGCTTCAATGTGAGTCTCTTTTTGTAATGTCAAATAAACTCTTGTAATAACATGGTTGGTTTGGTTGATTGGTTTACGTGGTAGTTTACTACGTGCGAACACTTAAGTAGAGTCGAAGGGATCCCATTTTAATAAGACCAAACCACTCGTCAGATTTAATGTCGGTTACAGCATAATGTAACTAAAGTGTGTACAAAAAGTCGTGTTTGCTAGACCCAAACTGTAGCTGTGAGATATCTCAGTAGGTCATTGAGTTTTGACCCGGATACCTTACCAACGTTGCTCAATGTATAGTTTCCCATGAATTTATGTCTCTTGACACTCAGGGTTGGGCATTTGCAGAGAAGGTGGAAAATCGTTTCTTCTTTCTCCCTATTCTTGCAACTACGACAATTGTCGTTAAAAGGGAGTCCCAGGCAATTAAAGTGCTTGCATAACGTCCAGTGTCCCGTTTATACTGACAGCAACCTTGATATATCCTTTCTATTCCGGGTTATCAGTTGCATAGTACGTTTCTCGTTAAAAGATGGCCACATCAACTTGGCTACACTACATGTGTCTAAGTTACGCCATCTATACTCAGCCTTTGTAAGAAAATGTCTTAAGATGATGCCTTTGATAGTCCTAAGTGGAATTGCTACTGAGACCGCATCGGAGATATCTAAGGCAGATCCCATTCTGGCAGTTCGTCTGCCCGTTTATTGGCGTAGTGGACCCAAACCAAAGTAATATCAGATAGACGACCTAGCCTTGACAGAGAATTCCTACATTGCGTAACTAGTGAAGATGAAATTGTGTAGGCATACAGTGAGAGGAGTGCCGCCTGACTGTCGACAAAAATACCTATATGATCATGTAGTGTATTTCAAGCTGTCATGATTACAAAAATTTCCGCCTGGAAAACACTACACTCATTCGGAAGACGATACGAGATGCCTACCTCAAGTTCGTCACAAAAGACCCCAGCAGCTCATCCTAGAACCATCTGTATATATCCTAGTGTCATATTTGTGCACGAGATTACCCCTATTCCACTCACTCCTGGAGGGACTGGTAATAACATAATTAACATGTTTATTAAACGACAGATCATTTTCCAAAATAACACCAAATATTTTATATTATGACACAATCTCAAATTATTCAAAAAAAAATGACTTTACATTTAGAAGGGTGTAATTCCAAAGAATTTATCCTAGGTCATTCCACTACATAATCAAGAGTTGTATATCATCAGCGTAAGTATAACAATTTAAAAAAGATAATCTCTGAAACAAGTCGTTAATATATAACAAGAACAAAAAAGGTTGCAATATTGAGTCTTGTGGAATTCCTCTATTAAGATACTAATATCAAGAATTTAAGGTCCCTATTTGCACAAATTGCTTACGACCACATAAATAAGAATAAACAAGTCAGCAACCATACGAGCCAAAACTGTATTGATTAAGTAGTTTTTCCACCAAAATATTACGATTTATGCATAAAAATTGTGCGATTTCTCTTTTTAGTATCATTTGCAGATTATTGGGTAGTTTTTTTTTATGTTTTTTGAATGTGTTCTTTTGAGCCAGTGTGTCGATAGCGTGAAGTGTTAGTTATTAAAAAAATTTATTGTAGAACGAAATTCTTTTACAATAAAAGAAAAAATTAAAATAATAAATGTGCAAAAACAAGGAAAACAACAAAAAACATTTTGTGCGCTTATGTTTTTTTGTTTTTAAATTTAAAGCTGGGAAAACTCAGGCTGCAAGCATCCTGAAAAAATAAGGAACATTTTAAGGCCGTACGGCAATCTGGAGTTAACATTAATTATAAAAAGAATTGCCTTTTTACAAAAGGTTCGGAAGTTGACAAGATGACATACATATTTAATAGCATAAAGTTCCGACATTTTTATAGTGAACTATTTTGTAAACGGACACCTTCCGTTAACGGTTAAATCAGCTGTGACGACCAATGTCCACCTACAAGAGATTTCACTGTATATATTTTACCTGTTTTATTTTTATTGAGAAAACAAAGTTCTTGTTATAAACGGCTTTATACCCGTAAATTTGACATGTATAGAATTTTCTTAGGAAATGAAAATAATATCATTTCTAATCAATTTATGTCATAGCTATTCATACTAACATACTTTGTGAAGCATTTGTAATTATTTACCCAAAACATGAGTAAGTACAATTTCAAATTACTCAAGTTTATTGTGCGAGTCCAACAAACTAACTGCACATTTAATAAAGTTATAATAATTACGGGGTCTTTTGTCAGATTTTCAAAACACTTAATAGCTTTAAGTCTTTTGATCATTGTGTTGCTGGCTGCCTTTCACCTTGATATCCCTGCATACAAACATGCACACCTAACTAATGACAAATACATTTAACATAATTAGATACACAAACACGCAGACTGTTAAAAGCAAATAACAATGTGTTTAACCGAATAACACACATACACATACAAATCAAATTCTGTATAATTTATTGGCCCTTCTCAAAGTAATCTACAATAGTATGAAATTTCGTTTTTGTTACATGTTTTGTCACTGTCATTGTCATGGCCTAAAGTTAAGATTCATAATTAAACACAGATATGCTTTACATACACACACCGTAGCTAACAAACACTTGTGCAAACGGTATGTGGTACGTGCTAGTTAATGTAGTTGTAATTTGTTACAATACGAAAGGAAATCATGTAAATAAATTGAGTTGCAGAGCAACATTAAACGAATGAACAAAAACACGTTTGAGTTCAGCATTGCAATTGAAAATCAAGGGATATGTTAAAGGAGTTAAATTTCTACTAAAATAAAAATAAAATAAAAAAAAATTAATTTCCATACTAATTTTTTTATTTTATTATTTCTTTATTTTTTTATAAACTTCAGCAACATAAGTGTACATTAAATTAATGCCTTCATTATGACATAAAAGCTGTTGCTACATGATATGATTCTTAAAAATTCGCAACGGTGTTGGTAAATAAAATAATATTTTAGGTTTTTTTTAAAAAGGCCCCAAAAGAAACTATGGGTCTTTAAACTTCAAACAGGATAAATTAATAGTTTGAATAAAATAAAATACATATTTTATCTAAAATACGTCAAAAACAAATGTGTAATTTTTTATTTAACAAATCAATAATTTTTTGATGTCTAGAATCTAAATATTCTTTTCATTGATATTGGTGAATTTTGTTTAGCTGCCTCTTAACGACCATCAGATATATGTAAGCAATAACTGTAGTAAATAACTCTTTTCCTAACACACAAAATTATGAACACAGACTTATTTTCTTGTTTGATTCTGTTCTGGTTCTATTGGTTTATAAATAAAGGCCTTGTTATATCCGTTTCCGTGTATATACTGCATTAGGGTGGCTCTCAATTTGCATTTTTTCGCTACTTTCAAGGTCTAAAGCTAAAAATTAAATGTCAACTTAAAATTCCACATTTCAGCTTAAAAATCCAAATAAAATTGGGAATTTCAATTTGAAATTAAGAATTTCAGAAAATTACAAATGAATTTTGATTTTTTTCATTTCGAGTTTTCTCAACTCTAATTGAATTTTCTCAATTTCAAATAAAAGTTGTGTAATTCATTTTAAATTTGTACAAAGACTCATACTTTTTGTGTCTACCAGCAATATTTCAATCGCAATGATAAACTCTATATGCCTCCCATCATTCTTTGTTGGCACAGAATTGAAATTGTTTAAAGTATATACCCACTACTTGTAAAAATAAAACTGAATCCTTTCAGTCAGTGTTGTCAGGAGCTGGCAAATAAAGAGACTTAATGGACTTTAAAACCCAACCAGAAAAGTTTAAGCGCTTTAAAAATATCTAAAAAAAAAAAAAGGCCAACACAAGAGAGTGGTTCGAAAAAAAAAGTTGTGTCAGTCACTCCCTAAGATTAGAGATAATATAAAAACAATTCCAGAAATAATTTTTTTATTTTTTTTTTCACTCCTACAAATACCGCCCTTTTAGTATATTGTTTACTGTGTCGCTATTTTTAGTCCGATCATGTCATTTTGTATACCGGTGTTCATGGCTCTGTACCTTTCTGTCCTCAATCATTTTTTACTACTACGTCAAATTCTAGTCATGTCTTTTAAAAACTCGGTGAGTACAAAATTTTTTTGTATTTTTTTTTAAGTCATGACTAGAATTTCACGTGGTAGTAAAAAATTATTAAGGACAGAAATGTAGTCTTTACAGAGCCATGAGCACCGGTCTAACTATTTTCGTTCGTCCGTCTGACTGGCTGGCTGTCCATGTAAACCTAGTGCGCAAAGTACATTTTGCAATTTTAAAAATATTTCAAAAAAATTTGGTACATGATATTTTTTTACCGACACAAATCTCTCGAAATTTTGATCATTTTTAGTTAAGCTTGAGTTCATTAAATTTAATTTTCATTAAATTATTATTTTTACTGAAGATAGGAATTGTTTTTGCAACATGAAATCTTATTAAAATTTTATTGATAATTTGTGTTGGCTGAGCTGGGGATCGAACCTGAGTTGAATCTGAGTTGAATCACCATATTCTTTCATCAGAATTCTATGAGTTCTAACCTCTGCACCACAGCTAACCAACAGTCAAACATCAATATTTAACCAGTGGTAGTGGTGGTTCGACATTTGCTGTAATTATCATTTTTCAATTTATTTACATGTTGCTTTCATTTTTATTCAGTTTTTTTCGTATTCTTTCTGTCAAGACTTTATCTTGAAAACCTGAATACATTTGTTTTGCAAATATTATTAGCTTGTGCCCTAGCTATTTTAAGAACAATTATTATTTTTAGTTGAACTGTTAAATTTTTAAATTTTTGATAGTTTTTAGTTAGTTTTTAGTTAGTTGATTAAATTTAATTTTCATTAAATTATTATTTTTACTGAAGGTAGTAATTGCTTTGACAACAAGAAATCTTATTAAAATTTTGGCAACCAAATAAAATTCAACACAAATAAGTTTCATATACACAGAAATTATTTAATAACGGTCGGTCCATAAATAGTTGAAGCCTATTTCTGAAGAAATATTTTTGCACATATATATACTGGATGCAGGCTATTGTATGGTCGGGCTTTATTGTTCCACTTTTTATATCATCTCTCACATATATTGTTAAAATTTATATGAAAACTATGCTGATGATATTAATAATTCTTTTGGTGGGGAAGATAATTAGTTCAAACTTAAGTTACCATTTTAGTACCACTTTAGTAAATGGTACTGTTGGTTGTTCTTGAAATGGTTTACCATTTTCACAAAGTTCGATGTCAGATTACCAAGAGCTTATATAATTGTACATTAAATATTTCTTAACTAAAAATAAAAAAATAGCCTTTACACGGCAGTTTTAAAACTAAAAAAGACTAAAAAAGCCAGAAGCTTAAACAAAAATTTCGAGACTAAAAGGCAAATAAAAAGACTTAGTCTAGCTTCAAAAGGTCTAAACACCACACTAATCACGCGTCCCAAAGTTATTGGATCGTAAACGTGTTTTAGTGCTAGAAACACGGAAAATATTATCAAAATAAACTTCAGGCTACCCTAATACACACACATTAACATTCGCAATAATTAATGAAGCATATTGTCTTATTTTTTCTTGAGCTCTTGTACGAAAAAAAAACAAACAGCAATTTTTTCATTATCATTTTACTGTATGCAGCAGAATTAAAAGCCAACCATTCATTATATAATTTAAGTTTACAGTATTCTCTTCGGTTTATATTTGTGTGCATTTCAGTGCTTGCGTAAAGTCTTTTTGTAATGCTTCTACAAATTAAAGTATATATTTGTAACATACAAATTCATGTGAGTACATACATACTACCTATACATAGTATGTATGTGTATTATAATTTACACATGAATTTAATTGTTTTATAATTGTTGTAAATAAATTACTTGTAAAATTTTTATTACAACAATCTGCATGGCAGATAAAAGAAACGTTACAAAAGCTTAACCGAAAAATCATGCAGTCATATTAATTTATGAACGAATACACATTTTAATGTGTACGAGTACGTTGCTTCGCCAAAAGTGAAATGACTGAAGCGTATGAGTTTTATTGAATTGTCAGAAAATAAATATTACGTATACGCATTGACTCAGACCCAGTCAATTTGATTTTAAATATCAAAGATTAATTACGAGTATTTAAGGTATAATACTTTAGATCTTCTTTAAATAATTTTAATTTGCAATTGTAAAAATGTAATCTAACAGGTAGGCTTGTTTTGGTACTTAAGCAATAATTACTCCGACTGAAGAAGATTACTTATGAAAAGTTTTAACACTGTTTTAATCCATTTTAATAAAATTTTCATATCAGCTATAATACTATACATAACTGAAATGTATGGTTTGAAATATAATATAATATGGCATTTGTTTGTTGAGCTTTTTAACAGCTGAACAAAAATAGGAACAATTACAAGGCTTAGCGATATGTGTTAGTTAGTGTTACTAGCGTAAAGCGAAAAGTTTTTAAATAAAGTCTTTGACTGTATTGTTAATAAATTCTTAAGTTGTTTTGTATTTACTTCACGATATTTAATATTAAGTTAAAGTTAATAAATATCAATGATGCCGGACCGTTTCTTACTATTTTTTCTCACACTTTCTTCTTTTATCATATATTTAAAAAAAAAATAAAAAAATGTTTAAAAAAAATCAAATTTTTATGGAGGTTGCCTCACATCGATTGTGCGGGTGAGTTTAGGTTTTAATATTTTGGCTTTTTTTAACCCAATTTGAAATAGACTGGCATGTATCGATTGCTCTGATTGTTTTATATATTTGCTTCATACGTTTATCTTCTGTTTGATTTACTATTAACTGAATTATTACTTATTATTCTTCAGTCACATTTTAGTTTTAGCAAAAGAAGCCGTGGAAGTAAGTAAGTGTCTTTACTTACAAAAGTATTAATGGTAAACAAATAATGAAGTGCACATATATTAACTAAAACAATGATTTCAATATTTCAAACTAATTGAAATCGTTTCATACAATAAAAATGTGTTTTAGTTAAAAATATTAATGAAAATCGGCCGAGATGCATCAATTGTGCGTGTCCTAAAAATCCTTGAAGGATATAAAAATGATAAACCCTAATCATTGATTATATTTTCATACGCACATATTCCAAAAATTATAAAAAAAATTCCTGCTAGTTTTGCGTCAGGTGTGAAAGGGTTAAGTTAGGTTGTGTATTTTGGACGTGAGAGTGTTTTACACAAACAGAAAGACGTACAGACAAATATAGTTCAAGACTTAGAATTTCATAAGGATGAAAAATATATCGGCCCTTAATAAAACAATAGTATATTTGTACGTTTTTTTTGCTCTAATTTAAAATTTTTGTTTTATTAGACATCCCACAAAAATCCTCATAAAAGACTCTTTTCAGACATTATCTAAGCGCTCTTTCTGACGGACCATTTTCGAATGTAATGACCCTCTTTTCTGAAGGTTTGCGGAGCAATTATGATTGTTTTTTGGGCTCATAAAGAGCGTTAACGCGACGAAAACGGTGTCCGAAAAGACTCTTTTCGAACTCATATGGCTTGCTGGGTACCGACTTTTTGTTGAGTGGGTCCCAGACTTAAATATTTAGAAAGTAAAATCATATTTTTATTAAAAAACGTCTTATGGTACGTTTGTTTATATTTATTTCAGCAGGTCTTTATTATTATTATAAAGAAATAATTGAAAATATATTTTCAAGCAAGGAATAAGAAAATATCTAAAGAGAAAAAAAAATATATTTACAAACATACATAAAAGCACAACCAAAATTAATTTAAAGCACGTAAATTCATATGATAAGTATGAATATAATG
Organism: Bellardia pandia; assembly: GCA_916048285.2. Lineage (NCBI taxonomy): Eukaryota > Metazoa > Arthropoda > Insecta > Diptera > Calliphoridae > Bellardia > Bellardia pandia. Next base: position 117,595,149 of record OU696529.1, on the reverse strand, counting down.
GAAATTCTCCTTTTTATACGCAAGTAGGCAAAATATTTACATGTAATTATGGAATTGTGGTATATAGCGATGAAAAGCAGAGTGATACAAAATATCAAAACCGATGCAAATCGGAATCAAAACGACGCAAAGCAGATTAAACTACATTTAAAAAGGCGACGCAAATCGAAACAACGCCAATAGGATAGACGCAAATCGGGGCTCTAATGTACATTAGTAATTGTCTTTCCTATAATCGTTTGATCAGAAAGTCATGAAAGTTTTTTTTACACACTAGTAAATAATAGCTAAACTGAGTAAACACAAAACGTTTAAGCATTTTAACAGAATAGTGAAAAGTTGAAATTAAATTATATTTACAAGTCTGTTGGTATTTCAATTAAACATTACATAAAAAATATCTTAACCTCGTTGTGACTTTCATAAATATTTAATATGACCATAAATGCTTGTTTCTCATTTCACACTAAAAATAAAATTTACTTAATTCATTCTTAAAACTTTTCACATAATTTACATCTTTTCTAAAGTAATTTTACTAATAGTAAACAAGCAATGTAACGAGTTGTGTTGTACAAATGTTATAAGCGAAAACAAACAACTAGAAAACCAACTGTAACATTTTCGACAACCCCTCACAGAGGGTAATCAAAAAACAATAAGTTTTCTTGTTTATTAATTTATATTTGCAACTTTTGTTCGTTCGTGTTTTGCCCGCGTGGTTGTTTTTTTCCTACTCATTTTCGAACATTGTAAAATTCCGCTTACATTATGTTTACACAGATTTAACATTTGTTACTCCAACACCTTTCTAAGCACCAACATCACGGACACCAGAAATATTTATTCACACGCACAAACAGCATAAGTAATGAACATTTTAAATAAAATTGCAAGAATGAGGGCGTTATTAAAAACACGGTTTTTGTGAACGGTTCTGTGTGTGTTTGGGTGGGTTTGTGTGCAATTTCCCTGCTACAAATGGGTCACATTGTGACTTTGTTTACGCATTTATTATGTCACAAGCTTTTAAAAACTCATTTAAATTGCAAAAGAAATGGAAATATAAACAGAGAAGGAGTGAACACTGTGTGAGAGTACGTTATTTTAAACTGTTGACACCTGCATGTACTGACAGCAGTACATACAGACATAGACACAGATAGACAGACCGACAGACAGACTGACAGACAGTTAGAATGCAAATAAAATTACAACAATAACGGCAAAGCACGGCAAAATGCGGCAAAAGAAAAAATAAAATATAAAATTGCAAATGTAACAACAACAACTGTAAACACTGACAAAAGGATGATGAAAATTAAATTAAATTTCTTGCAAATCTTTACCGAAAAAGAAAAAAAAACTATTGCGCTGAAATAATAAAAGATATTTAAATGAGCACAAGTAAAAAAATTTATGACAATTTGTGTTAAGTAAAACTGTAACACTTTTAAACAAATAACTAACCAAAAAGAAATTTGCTTTATTCAGTTGTAAAACAACTTATCTCGATTTAATATACTACTCTTATAGCTGACATTTCTGATATTTAAATAATGGCACATCATTTATAATAGTTTTAAAAATAAAAAAAAATATTTTTGAAATGATTGAAGAAATAGCTATCTAAAGTCGTTTGGACAATTTTTGCTAGAACCAATAGGTGAAAAGTTGCACTCATTTAAAAAAACCCTGTATGACCAAAATGGACCAAAATGTCCAACTTTGACCCCCTCTAACTCCGGCAGTTCTTGACTAATAGAGCTGAAAAATTGTCTCTGGCCTACTATCCAATAGTACTAACCAAATCGGAAGACATCGATTTTTAAAATTGGGTCACTTGACGTAAAATTCACCATATGTAAATTCGAGTCATTAATTTCGCTCGGCACATAGTGATTTAAGAAACATTTTATTTTGGAAATAATTCGCTAGCTCGTGAAGTATTGGTAATATAAAAATAATAAGAGTTCTCATGATATTGTTTAAAAATCTTGCAAACTGTGCATTTTTACGCCCTAGTAAATGAATTGTCAAAAATGACATGAAAAATTATTTATACATACATACATATTTTATAAATTTGCCCAACAATTTTGTCTCGTAATCTTGCGTTGTTCAATTGTGCATTTAACGCAACAGTTGATTTTTAATTAATTTTGAAAAAAAAAGACATCACAGAGTAAGATGGCGGAGGTAGGTTCTGTCTAAAGATAGCAGGGATAAAGGAATAAGGTCGTCATTTTTAATCAAATTTAGAATTGTTTGAAAACCATACCCATGAAAATTGTGTGATTTCGGGACTGAATGATGAACAACTGAAACAATGCAAGCACATAAGTAAAATTTTCCAAACTCTCTTATAATGACTTATAATTACTACTAAATTTTGAATAATTGCTGAATTAGTGATTTTTTTAGCAACTGGAAAGACTGTTTTAGCAGCTCAGCTGTTTTCATGTAACACTGTTAAGCATGTTTAGTTTGGTCTGCAAGTTAGACATTAATCATCAACTTGCAAACGAACAACGCTTAGTATTGATTAATGAATGAATCGAAATTGAGTAGGATTTAGTTCGTGAAAGTGTGTTAAGCGACGAAGCTTATTTCAGGTTGAATGAAGCAAACTTTTCTTATTTAGTGTGGAGATTTGCCAAAAGCATTGCAGGAACTGCCAATACATCTCAAAAATTACACTGTTTGTTGTATATTATGAGCCGGTGGCATCATTGGATCGTACTTTTTCAAATACTACTAAAATAGGAACATTACTTTGAATGGAAAGTGCCACCATGTGATTATAACAAATTTAAAAGAGCTGATCTTGGCTGACATGTGCTTTAAACAAGATGGTGTCACATTCCATACAACACGCAAAACAATGGCTCAATTGAGAGGCTAGTTCGGTGAACAGTTTTTTTCTCGATTTAGGGCCGGTAAACTGGCCTCCTATATCAAGCAATTTAAAGTCTTTAGAATATTTTTTGTGGCTACATGTTAAGACTTATATCACGCGCAACGTGACACCCCGGCCGATATGTTGTATAAGAATCTGCCAGCGTATGAACCATTTTTATCTTAACAGCGATGAACATTTACATGAAATCATCTTTAAATCATTTCATACATTTCTCTTAAAAATTATTCATTCCTTTTTTAAATCAAAACCGAAAGCTCTTAAAAATCACTCTTTATATTGCTATATGTTGCATTTTATCTCTATGTAGATATTTAAAGGTTTATTATGTACAAAGAAGCTGAATATGTATGTTAATTTATTTTCGGAAAGTGGTCCTTATACCCAGTAAAAAATATGCTCCAAAAGCAGCAGGTTTTATGTATGAATTCATGCCTCAAATCACTTCAAACCTGCTGATGGGATGCATGATTTTTGTATGAGGTGTTTCCGGTTTGAAGGACTACTTTCTGCTGGCCATAAGCACTTCTTTTAACTTAATCAAACATGCAAATAAAACACTTTCCTAAAGTGTTTTACGTCACTTCGCGCACACCAAAGAACAAATTCTATCTGAATGTTTTTGCTTAAGGAAAATTCATAGAAACTGAGAAGCGCGATATTCGTTTTGTAATTGACTTTCGTTGTCATACGTAAACCTGTAGGCTATAATTTCATTTTTGTTTTTTCACTTTAAAACCTTCTTCGTTGTCAGCACTAAAAAAGCATATTTTTTGTATATTTTATTCGTAAGCATTTACTGCTTCAAAAGAGCGCTATTATTGAAGCGCTCGATTATGCGCTTTTTCTTTTAAGTGCTTCAAAAAACATGAATTTTTTTTACTGGGTATGGAAGATGTGGCATATTATCGATTTTTATATACACATATGAGGAATAGTGAAATCGTATTTCAGTTAGATAATTTTCTTTATAAGAAATTCATGAGTATTTTCATCATAAAATTCGGTACGTTTATTTTCTATATGAGGTTTATTTGTAGCTGATTATAACAAGATAGCTACTTTTTAAACAGATTTATGCGTATTTATGTGAGTTACTGACAATTAAACTAAACGAAATTATAATTGATTTAAATGAAACTTATTTTTGCTAAATTTTGTATTAATACAGTTTCTCTATAGTTCTGCTGATTTGATTTGGCTCATTTTCAAAACCAAACAGCCCCGATTAACAAAAAATATTCGGTCATTCTTCTAGGTATTTCCTTCGAAGCTCTATCGTATCTAAAACAGACGGACAGAAATTGTTAGTTCGTCTTAGAATTACATAAAAACCCAGAGTAAACCATATATACGTATATCTTCGTACTGTCTAGTTCTATAACCAATATTATCACGTGTTATAAACCGAATAGCAAACTTACTATATCACCCACCTTTTGGGTATAAAAATCTAAATGATCCTTAACACCAAACACAAGCTTTTACTTTTTTAATTACATACGATTTATATAACATTCTTTATTGAAATTGAAAATCTATGCAAAAACCACTTCTTTCTGACACTGTCATTATTTATTTTAGCCGGCTCATGAATATTACAGATTTCGCATTACTGTGTCAGTATGTAAGAAAAAAATTGAGCACGAAACATTATTTGTAAAATATTGTATATTTTAAATGTATTTTATACAAAAATATTCCTCTTGTCCTCCATCTATAAGTACAGTGCCCTGTTTTTGCACAAGCAAAAAAACTGCAAAAATATATACAATTTGAAATACTATAGAATAATTTGAATGCATATAAGTACAAACATATGTTATGTATGAGTTTGAATGTGTGTTTGAATGAATTTTAAATACAATGTATAAATATGTTACACTGACATATTTATGAAAATCTTTTTAAACCCACAAACAAAAAGATGAGGCGTATATTAAATTTGTCATTACGTTTGTAACACATTAAAATCAAAGACGATCTAGTAATGTCTGTCAATAAGTTTCATATTAACAATAAATCATAGCTACCACCATAAGTATCACTAACTAAAATATCTATCTCGTACACAATAGAGATCTTAAAATTGATGTCACTAATTCAATGTCCAAAAACCACCAAAGGGCGGAATCGATAAAAAGTTTTTAATAAAAACATATATAAAAAACTTTGCTCTCTTTGACATTTTAATTTACGAGTATGAATCTGGATGAAATTTACACTAAATATTGATGGTGGGTATATAAGATTCGGCACAGTGGTATATATAACACTTTTGCTTGTTTAATTTACGTACACATGTATATACCTAAATACATATTTATGTATCTAAGTAAGTTTCTATATACATATGTACGTACGTATTCTATTGTAGTTGAGTTTGCATATTTTGTATTTCATTGTTCAGAAAGCATGAATGTATTTTGTTTTCTTTTCATACGAAAATAAACCACCGCCACGCGTATGTTGTATCCATTTAAAACTACATTAAACCGTCATAATTTACTACTTTAGAATACAACACCATGTGTAACATGTATTTCTTATTCCTTTTTTTTTTTTTTTTTTTTTTGTTTAACACACAAATGTTTTGTTTTTGAATATACCACCTATACATACATAGAAATTTGTTTCGTTTTTTTTTTTTGTTACTTAACATATTTACAAGGATAATTTAAAAGAAATAAAATCTTCTCTTTCTTTTAAAGAAGACAACAAAAAACGCAATCTGAAATGTACAAAGGAAAGAAATTATAAAATGTATAACATTACCACATCACGGCCATCGCCATCAACGTCAATGCCGTCCCCATACATGCCTATTGCAACCGAGCTGTAAAGTAACAAAAACAAAAGAAGCAGCCGCTACAACAACAGCAACAATAATAATATTAATAACATTAGGCTCATTTTTTAACAAATGGAAAATTCGTCTTATTTTTAAATTATATGAAGAGGCAAAAAAAAAATATATATATAAAATGCTCGTCATTGTTTTATTTCAATTTTAACGCTAGAATTAAATTTTCCCGTCCTTACGTCAATTCTTCTATACATTCACAGTCACATATAACACGCCACTCACAATTACACAGACTTGCACACATTCACTCAATCAGCTCATCCCAAAATACAGTGGAACTAAATATAAAGCAATATGTTATAAAAATACAAACTTTAGTTAATAACATATGATTTCAAAGATATAAATTATTTACTATTCAGACTTAAATTTCAGACTTAAATTTTGTGATATATCTTATTTTAAAATCTAAACCCCAATACTATTAATAAATGTTTCACATTTTTATACAAATTTTACTATTTATATAACAAAACAAGTTAGAGGCTAAAATTATACGAGTATATTGTAGGGGAGAGGGTTGCACCTTAGAATACTTTTTGCTTTCAAGCCACATAAAAATTTATATATTTGAATTATTGACTTTTTACATAATTTAACTAATATATGTGGAAATAAACTTTAGCTTAAGTCTACAAGTTTTAGTTCGATTTATATTTTTTTTTTTTTTTGAACTAGGTAGCGCCTATGTCCAAAAATAACATAAACAGTTATATTTTTTATATACTATATATAATAAATTCTATTTATTTATTAAGAAAATCATAAACATTAACAATTAAAAAATAAAAAAAATTCAGATCAAAGATAATTTTTATATTATTAAAACGGAAAAGGCCTAGCGATTTCAGGTGACATTACATTTTCATTTAAAGCATCATGATCAGCATTGGATTCGTCATTTTCAGAAAATAAGAGAGAATCAACAATTTTTGGTACTTCGGTTGACAAATTAACATGTTCAAAGGTGCCCCCTTTTTCTTTGTTCAAACCTGAACTGGCATGCCATTTCATTTATAATAATTTTTTTTTTTTACATAAATATCAAATAACTTACCTTAATTTTGTTTGTTCTTTCACGAAAGAAAACGATCACTGGATTAAAATTACTGATCGGTATTAAATGTTAGTTCCATATCGATATTTCTTAAGCATATTTATGGGTTTACTTGTTAAAAGTTAAAGTTAAAACCAATTATGAGACGATCTTCATAAAATTCGGTACAGGGAAATACATATGATGATATATCATGACAGATATTTTATTTAAGTAATTTTCGGAAGTGAAATTTACAAGGAGGTTATGGTGGTCAAACATAGACGGAATGAAACAAAATATTGTTTTGTGATTTATTTTTATATTAAACTTATTTCTGCTGAAGTTTGTTTTATTGATATTGTAATTTTAAAATCATTTATTTACCATTTAGCCATATTTCGGGTAGAAATTTGTCTTGGTGGTTATGAGAAATCAAGTACCGATTCTTACTAATGTAATCATAGTTTGTCCTTTTAGCATATAATTAACATGTTTCAGATTGTCTCTGATATTGACTCAAAGATCTGGTTCTAGTGGACTGATTTTACTGATTTTCAATACCAAACTGCTTAGGAGAATTAGAAATGTTACTTTGTAAGCTTTGTGATTTTTGGATATGTATTTTGCACATGAGAGTGTTTTAAACAGACAGACAAACGGACATAGAATTCAATCGTCTTAGAATTTCATATATACCCTAACACAGTACTTGTGGCTGTTGAGGGTATAAAAATACGATTCTTCGTTTTAATACAAAATTTATATTAATCTATTAATATTTAAGAAAATTTATTTCCTTTCCTCCAAAAAAAAAATGAGGTGTATATTGACTTTATAGCCAGATTTAATGTGAACAATGCTTAAATAGACCTATATTTTCGTTATTTTAATAAGCCTGCATATTTTATTCGGCCCCACTGTAAAACGGAAATAGAAACAAATACACAGTAACTTTCTTTGTCATCACAAAGGATAAATTGCAAGATACATTTAAGTTAAGTATGAGCAGTTGCTGTATATGTGGCTGTTTCTTCCTACGTATGTATGTCTAACTGCTTGTCTTACCTCTTTTCTCCACCTATTATCTTCATTAGACCTGTCCTTAAAAATTAATTTACTTTCAATGTTTCTTATTATTACAATTATTGTTTTTAGTTGAACTGTTAATTTTTCAATTTTTGATAATTTTTAGTTAGGCTTGAGTTCATTAAATTTAATTTTCATTAAGTTATTATTTTTACTGAAGGTAGGAATTGTTTTTACAACATGAAATCTTATTAAAAATCTATTGATAATTTTTCTTGATTGAACCTGGGTTGAATTTACATGTTTCAAGAATCACCATATTCTCTCATCACAATTCGTTGCGTTTTAACCTCTGCACCGCTGCGGTGCCTGCATCTGCTTTCTTAATATTATTGAAACTTTAAGAACACATGCTGGAAATCAATTAAAAGTTGTAATATTATAACTTTTTGTAAAGTATTTCTAAAATATTACTAGTTATTCGTTTGATCTAAAATTTTATAGTAAAATAAGATCCATACAAAGCATATGTATTTTTTAAGGGCAGATCTAATGTTAATTTTAAATGATTGTGTATTTTTGTGGTATGTGGTGTGTGTGGTGTGCATTGAATCGCACACTTGTGTTTTATGTTTTTTGTAATTTCTTTCCTAAACTTTTTTCATATATTTGTTCGTTTTTGAAAACAAACAAATAAAAACTAAATGCGGAAATAATAATCTAAATTCAACAATTTTATAACAAAAGTGATAACATTGTTGTCTTGCTGTTAAAAGAAAAAAATTCTGTTTTTTTTTTTTCTTTAAAATAAATAATTTTTAAATCTGCATAAGTTTAATGTGTCTCTCTAAGTGTAATCCATTTGGATACAGGGTGAAAAATTATTAGTACTATAGGGTAGTTCCGAAATTTGATTTTATTGAAATTAAATTCAACACTTAAATGCTCAACTTATTACGTCTAAATCAAATTCATATTATGATCCGATTTCAATAAAATTTAGTGGGGATAAAGCATTATCAAATTACTAGGCTTCAGAAAATTATAATCATAACTACACATGTAGCCTCATTAAAAATTTACATACACGGACACTGCACTATGGTCTAAACAAAGATTATGGAGCGAAAGAGATTATAAAATTTTTTAATGTTTTTATAACCACCACCAAAAAGATGGGGGTATATTAAGTTTGTCATTTCCTAAACGTTTGTATAGTTTTGTTTGTTTTCTCCTAGAACTTGATGATTTTAGCTTTTATTTAAAAATTGTTTTGTTAAATATTAAACATTAAATAAATGGCAAAAAAAAATTATATTTTCTTAATTATTTTAATTTTTACGCCATAACAAACGCATTAAGTGCAAACATGTACTTATTTGTGTTCTTCACTATATTTCACGTCAAGTGACCCAACTTTTAAAATCGATGTCTTCCGATTTGGATGAAATTTGCACCAACATTAGTACTATTGGATAGTAAGCCAGCTCTATCAGTGAAGAACTGCCGGAGTTAGAGGCGGTCAAAGTTGGACATTTTGGTCATACAGGGTTTTCTTAAAATGATTGTAACTTTTCACCTATTGGTCCTAGAAAAAATTGTCCAAAGGACTTTAGATAGCTATTTCTTCAATCATTTCAAAAATATTTTTTTTTTATTTTTAAAAAAGATATGTTTTGGCTCATTACATAATAATCAATCAAAAAATCGATTTTGAATTTTTTATAGCTACGGCCTTTTGGATTTTAGTTGACGATATCTACTTGTAGTACAGTTTAATTTTAACACTTCATGCTACTTTTACTTTAAATCGAAAAAAAAATAGAAAATTCTAATTAAAATTGTGTTGGCCTGTTTAAGCCTTTTTTAAAGCACTTTTTTTGCTAGTTCCATTTTCAAATGCCGCCAAAAAAAAGATCGCACAGAAACAAGTTTGACTGTAGCTATTATCAATATAAAAATCCAGTATCACTTACACACCCTGTATGTAAATTCGTGTGGATATTATTTTATACATATATTGTCAGTCATATTTATGTCCTTATTCATTTATTTGTATTTGTAACGATGAATGTAATGTATGTGTGTGTATACACTTGTACATATGTATGCATGTGCATAATTGTGTATCAATGTAGTAGAAATATAAGAATGTATATTTGCTATGGTATGCTACTACTACTTTGTTTCATTTATAGTATTTGCTACAAAAATTCTGTGAAGATTTTTATAATAATCTTGAACACGCGTCGTCTTTCTGTTTTATTTCATTTTTGTAGTTGTCACATTTACCCATTTACAGCAACAACAAAAATTGATATAAAAGAAATACATACATTACCCAACAAGTAAGAAAGTATAGTCGGTCAAGCCCGACCATATAATACCCTACACCCAGTATATGATGTATGTCAATATAAGTATTATATGTGTTAAACTTTATATCGATATAAATGCTTTTAAACGATTTATGGAGCTTAAAGTAAATTACGGAGAGGGTCTTATATGGTACTTTCGACTAATTATGGACCGAGCATAATAAAATTGTGCCGTATTATTTTTAGACATATGAAATATATTTTCGTTCAATATTATTTGGATACCAACATTTTTGATAGAGTTATGCTCTTTAAAGTGATTTTCAGAAGTGGGTCTTATATGGGAGTTTCGAGTAATTATGAAGCGATCTGCACGAAATTTGTAGATGTGATTTGGCTTCATTTATCACTCATGTGTGATGAAATTTTTTTGGTTTCTTGCATAATTCAAACATTTATGATCGGTAAACCCCATTTTGGGGAGGACTTTTGTATGGGGTCCAGGTGAAATAATAGACCGATTGCCACCAGTTTCAATTCCGTGCGTCCTTGGGCCGAAAAAATATCACTTACCAAATTTTATCAAAATATCTTCAAAATTGCAACCTGTACTCTGCACACAAGCTTTACATGGGTAGCCAGCTAGACGGACGGACTGACGGACATCCTTAAAGCGTCTCAGAAAATGATTCTGAGTCAATCGGTATACTTTAAGGTGGGTGTTGGACCAATATTTCTGGGCGTTATAAACATCAGCACAAATCCAATATACCCTCCCAACTATGGGAACGAATTTAGCTAGGAAATACTTATGCACTGTGTGGCCAGTTTAGGAGCCATATTGTTTTTATTTGTTTCAACTACTATGGGAACGGATTTAGCTTGAAAATACTTATACACTGTGTGGCCAGTTTAGGGGCCATATTGTTTTTATTTGTTTCAACTACTAAGTTACTTGAAATTTAGAAAAATTATATTTAGCAGTGAAGTTTTAAACCCATGGTTAACATCAACATTTATGCATTTGAGTTAAACAAGTCTAAAATCTTAATTAATATTTATTATTTTTGGTGTTGAAACTTTACACAAACAACTTGTTAATTGAGGATTTTTGGTGGTATAAAAAAGAAAATTGGGAATGAGTACTGAACAAATACTGGCAACACTGCTTATAAAATATTTATTTGTTTGTTTATATTCGGTTGATTGTCTATATATGACTGCGTATATGTATATGTGTTATGTAGTATGGTTTGATTGATATATTAAATGTTGAAATGTCTTTATATCTAGACGTACATTTATGTATGTATATGTATGTGTATCTGTTGGTTCGAAAATCCTTATGTGTAGAAAAAGAATAGAAAAAGCAAGCAAGCAAGCAAGCATTAATACATTCACAACAATAAAAAGGGGGCATATAAATTTTGCACTGATTTAGTGACATGCTCAAGTGTTAGAAAAAAAGATTTTAGTCTGAGTAAAGAAGATTTATGAAGCTTTAAAACATTTATAAATGAAATGCAAAATTTTGACAAATTGGTCTTATAAATAAGATTTTTATTCCATCTAAGTATGTGTGAATGTGTATATGCTGCTATTTTCAAAGGATTCTTTTAGTTTTTGTTTTCTTTTCTCACATAATTTGATGTATTTCTTTGCATTATCATAATTTAAAAAAATAAAAAGATAAAACAATTTATTTGGAGGCTCAATTTATTTTCGAATGTATTGAAATGCAAAAAGAAAAATTATTACTTTTTTAAAATGTTGACTAAGGATATTATATTAGATTGAATGGATGAGCATAATGATTGTAAATAGTATGTAATGGGTAAATATTAAAGAGTTATTGTTGTAAATTTTAATATTTTTTTTATTAAGTAGTGACATTGGTTTTAGTTATGAGCGCCCACAGGACGCTTATGAGCCAATATAGAAAGAATGCAGTCGTTTGGTATTTGCATACATACAATGTTAGCAGGAACGATGATGGAAAACTTTCAACTACTTATTATCTAATAGTGACCTCTCTAGCACAGGATAAACATACATACATATGTGTCATGCAACGGAAGATAATAAAAGCTTCAAATCAAATCAAACTCAAATTGTTTTCTTTATTTTGCTCTGTCCACAAATTTAATGGTAGGGCTCTGTTTTTCACATTACCAACATACTACCACAAAATATTTTCTTTGTCTTGTTAAGAGAACTTTCTTATCAGCTGATTATAGCCATTTTGAATCACCAGTATTGTCACCTCTACATACTCTGTGCTCTATAGATAAGCTTTTCTATAAATTTAATGGTCTTAAGTTAATTTGTATGGAAAATATAATAATAATAACTCATTGAATTTCTGTTTTAAATAATATAATCAATAGTTAGAACCATTTCTTCTATGATCGCTTATGTTTTCATTTACTTTAAGTTTACTTTAGTTTGCAAAGCAGTGCACTTTATTTGAAAAATCAGTCAACTTTTTAACAAACCTTTTGGTACGGTTCAGAGCATTTTAAAAAAGTTAAAAATACTTGCTCTGTAGAAAACAAGCCAAGCGCAGGACACCCAAAGAAACATATTTTATGAGAAGTGGTAAGAAATCCTTGAATATCAGCGTCCAAAGTGGCATAAAGAATTAAAAATTCTATGGCTAAAAAAGTTCATTCAAAAACTTTTTAAAGGGTTTGCAAGGCAAATTCCCTACAGAAAACCCTAGATATCAGAAAAGAATAGAAGACTGCGACTTCAATTTGCAAAATCATATTTAAATAAAGGCATAGCTTTTTGAAAACGAGTTATATTTACTGTTTATTCGTATATCAATTAAAATAGAATTGCGTTTTTTGATTTAAATTTTTTTTTTAATTGATGTAATTATAAATCTTTGAAAACAATAAAACCGTATGAGTGACATAAAATGAAATTTTTCAAACCGGAAACAAGAGATTCCACTTGAATGCTTGCTAGTAGCGGGCAACCGCGTAAACCATGAGTGAAACTGCAATTCTAATGAATTGTTCCACGACAAAGGATTTTCAACCAATCAACAGAATATTTAAGACGATAGCACGAGGCAGGAAGAAAAAAATATTGACACGATTTGATCTGTACGTAAAATCAAAAAAAACCCATGTTGGTCATCTCAAGAGCTAAAACTTGTTGTATGTGCAGATGTTACAAGCCACTCGATAGGAAATATCCTTCAGGAAACAGGATTAAAGCCAGTAGTTCCAACAAACAGATTGTGTTTTGGTATGAAATATTTTCAACGGAAAATTTGGCGAAATGTACTGTCAGATGAATCTAAGATAAATTTGTTTGGTTCTGATGACAAAACCGCCAAAAAAATAAGGAATTTTGCCGCAAAAAACCGTGAAGCAATTATGAACCGATCTTTGCAAAATTTGTAGATATAGTTAGGCTTCATGTCCATGTTTGTGGCGAAATTTGTTTGGACTATGTAAAATAATTGACCGACTTTAACCAAATTCGATCGCATTTATCCTTGGACCGAATAATTTTACAATATACCAAATTTGATCAAAATATCAACCAGCCAGCCAAACGGACAAACGGCCGGACATCATTAAATCTATTCTGAAAGTGATCCGTATACTTTAAGGTGCGTATTGGGCTAATATTTTTTTGGGTGTTAGAAGCATCAGCAAAAATCCAATATACCCTCTCCGCTATGGTGATGTAGGGTATAAAAACCATATGTGGGACTGGAATTACATACCTCCTGAAATGAATTCCATAAACTGTGGGATCTATGAATCATATGTAGTGCGAAGAAGTTTTAAAAGTGTATGTTGGATGTTTTATACAATTCTGAAAAATTTATGAAATAAAATTTGTTTATTGATAAAGTAGTAATATAATGTTGTTGGTTATGTTTTTTAAATTAATTAAGAATAATCGTTCTTATTATTTTTTCCAATACTGTAGCAGGAACCCGTAAACTATTTTTGATCAAAATATATGTAGAACTTTATTCGGACTTACCACTACACCTAGACATATTTTTCTTAGTGTGAAAAAGAAGCCACAACCTCAGCTCAATTTGAATTGTTGATAGTTGAAATGGCAAAGCATCCAGATGCGGCTCGTGGAATGCCAAATTTTGACAGATCAAAGGCAACTGTTGATAATATTTGGGAAGCTACATCGAAACTCTTGAATGCAATTGACCCATCAAAAATTTTGTAAATCTCCACAGTGTTATTTTATTTACTCACTACTCGTTGAATTCATGATGTTAATAGTAGAGCGCAATTGGATTTTTTTAATAGATATGCCGGGACGTTTGAAGAATCTTCATCATCCAAAGAAGTAGCTTTGTATTTATAGTTAATTGCTTTAAAAGCTTTTTTCTTCACAATTTGAATTATTTTCTTGATAAATAACCAAACAAAATTATTGAACAGCTGATAGGTTTGTAGCATTGCCAATGCAAAATAAGTGAAGCTTTATGTAAAGTTTTATTTTAAATTTCAGTATCAACATTTACAAGTGCAACATTAATGATGCAATGATTTGAAAGTATTGTAACAACGTAATATTTTTGTGTTCCCTAAACGCAATGATGCAGTGATTTACAAAATTTCATATTTTTGTTGATGCGTTCTCAAAAGCATAGATGATGGGTTGACTGCAAGTGGTTTATAAAATTAGGGCCTATATTTACATATACGTTTATAAATATATTTCATTAAATTTTTTAAATGATATTCACAAATTAATTGCTTCAATTTAAGTCATAATTAATACTATTGTAATCACCTGACAGCGATGGCTGTAGAAAAATGTATACACAAATGTATACGTCTTTATTTTGTAATTTAATAAATGTTTTTTTTTTGCAATTTGCTGAAAACGTGAATATTACTGACCGATTTTCGTACATTTAAAATTATAATATTGGTTTTTTGTGCTGCGTGCATTTCGTTGATTCAATAATGATTTTTCATACGTATAAGCATTCAAGTAGTAAGGTAAACAATATGGATTCATTTATTTATATTTGTAGGTTTATTTGTCTGACTATGTTAAATATTAATAGTATTACGGTTACTGACACAATTTTCCACCCACGTATTCATTACTGTAGACACTCTTATTAATAATTGTATGATCCTTACACATTTAAATATTTTTGTATGCCAGTGCATACATGCAGATATACACTTGAGATTTTACTATACACAGGCTGGAGTTCGATTTATGATTACGAAATTTTAATAGCATATGAATGATTCTCTGGAAATTCTTATTCTTATGATATTTTACAAATTTTAATCTAATATTGTTCAATTTTTAATTGTTATTCGAATCTAATGTTCTTACTTCTATTACTTTCTTTCTGCTTAAATATTTTCAACGCTTTATATATATATTCATGTGTAATAAAAGTATTTTAAATATCAAACGGACATTTTGAATTTAATTTTTTTTAATCGAAATTTCATAAATTTCATTTGAAACAATAACAAGTAACAAACCCGAACAAAAAATACTGTACACAGAGTATATGAGCAAAAACGTTCGTATAGTCTTCATTTTAAATTAACGCATTAATTTATTTTCCTGAGCTAGTTTATTGTTTATATATCTGATTATTTACTTATTGTGTTGCATAAATATGGGTGCATTTCAAATAAAATTAAACAACAAATTGATTACTTACGATACAGGCAGACAAACAATAGTATAATTGAGCAACAAAAACAAACAGACAAATAAATGAAATCTATATGAAAAAAATGTTGTAAAAGCAATTGTGCTGATATTGAACTGGGCTCAGTCAAACTATTGCATGATTTAAATTACATAACAAAAGGAAACATGCTCCCATTACATACATATCCTATTTACTTTTATTATGGACAAGATTGTTCGGCCAGCCACCTAGAGATTTAATTGTTACTTGGCTATCATAGTACAAAGGCGGTTCGGAAACTACTTAGCCTAGAACAGAAAGCGCGGTATAAACAGAAAAAAGTTAAGTGTTTTGGAATATTGTTTTAAAAACATCCGCGATTTTTTTACAATGAAAAATTAGAAATTCGTGGTGTCATTAAATACTTAAATAAAACAGGTTTATTGGGACAAGAAATTCATAGTGATATGGTGAATATGGTGATGGAGCTTATCAAAAATTAAAAAAAAAATTTAATTCAAAAGTTTTGAAAATTACAAACAAAATTTTATTTGTTTTTTATTTTTTCATGGAATTTACTTAAATAAATAGTTGAAATTTCTTGATTATAAACATCATGCAATTTAAGCCAAATGGCTTTTCCAGTTTTTCAGCTCATAAAATTTACGTTATTTTAATACCCATTACATTAATGAAATGGGAAGAGTTTAGGTTTAAAAAAAATTAATACAAATTGAAATAGATAGAATTTTATAAAACGGAAAAAACCACATTTTGGGTTAAATTGCATGATGTTTATAATCAAGAAATTTCAACTATTTATTGAAGTAAATTCTATGAAAAAATAAGAACCAAATAAAATTTTGTCTGAAATTTTAAAAATTTTTGAATTAAAAAAAAAAATTTCATTTTTGATAACCTATTGAATGCGCCTCTCAAAGACCTTTCATATGATACCAAATTTACATATAGTTCCTTTGGAAGAAATGTGAAAAAAATCAAAAAACCCTTTAAAAAGGTTTTATCCTTTGATCCAGCTCACCAAATATTGACCCCAGAACAAAAGAATTGAGAAACGTAGTCTCAAAATGAATGAAATATTTAACAACTGAGTAAGCTTTTAGGGTAGACTCATGAAAAGAACCTTAATTAATTTTATTCTCGAGTTCAAAGTTGTATTATTTATATAAAAAGTTTATTTTTTAATTATGCGTACCTCAGATGGTAAAAAGTTATTTCAAGAAAGTATTTTAAAAAATTTAGAACATTTTTTTTTTTTTTTGGCATTTTAAAACAAGTTTTAGCTTATTTTAGCTTATTTTTAAACTTATTTAGCCGCCTAGCTTTTTAAGATCAAATAAACATTTTTTTTCAAAAACAATCTTCTTTTTCCGGAATGTCAAGATATTTGTTTAATCGAATCTGGCAATCCTATATTTATTTATTCAATCAATAGCTTTTAAGCCTATAGGGCCAATGAATCGGTAAAAAAATATATGACATACAATTAAATTTTAAAGATAAATATTTTATAATATAAGTAAATACGAGAGCTAATCAAAAAATAACCGTTATTATCAAATTTCGATTTTCGCATTTTTTTTCTATTATGTACCAACATGTATGTTATAGATGTTGGTAATATCAGCCATTTTGGATTATCAGTTTGTTTTTGACAGATAAAAAAGTTAGTCGTGTTTTGGTGTGCTGTTCGATTTTTTACTATTCGAAAAAGTGGATCAAAGAAACTGTATTAAGTTTTGTGTAAAAAATTAAATTATATGCGCAAGGACATTTGAAATGTTGACTGCGGCATTTGGCGAGTCTAGTATAAGCAGAACACAAGTACAATTGTGGTATAACCGGTTTAAGGAAGGCCGAGAAGATGTCAATGTCGATGCTCGTCCTGGTCGCCCGAGCACATCAACAACCGATGAAAACATTGAAGCAGTGAAGAAAATGGTTTTGGATAATCATCTAATCACTATCAGTGAGGTTGATGATGATGTTGGCATATCGTTGGGCTCATGTCAAGCTATTTTTACGGATGTTTTAGGCATGAAACGGGCGGCAGCGAAGATTGTTCCCAAATTGCTAAATTTTGAGCAAAAACAATATCGCATGGAACATCGTCAATGACTATCCAGATTTTCTCAAAAACGTCATAACTTTTGACAAATCATGGGTGTATGGCGATGACATTGAAACCAAAGCCCAATCATCCCAATCGAAACGTCCAGAAGAGCCTAGACCGAAAAAAGCACGTCAAGTTCAGTCAAATGTGAAGGTTTTGCTTACTGTTTGCTTCTACTGCAATGGCGTGGTGCATCATGAATTCTTGCCACAAGATCTTACGGTCAAGGAATACTACCGTTTGCGCGAATTAATTCGTTTGAAAGGCACAGAATTGTGGAAAAACTAATCATGGATATTGCACCATGATAAAGCACCAGTTCACACATCGATGATTTTTTGCCTAAAACCGGTATCATACCTTAATCGCCGTATTCACCGGACTTGGCCCCCGCTGATTTTTTCCTCTTCCCGAAACTGAAGACACCGATGAAAGGAAAGTTTTGCTACGATTGAGGAGATAAAAGAAAAATCGAATTAGGAGCTGGTGGCGATAACAAAAAGCGCGTTTCAGAATTGTTTCGAGGATTGGAAAAAACGCTGGCATAAGTGTATTATATCTGAGGGGGATTACTTTGAAGGGGACAAGATAGTTATTGATGAATAAATAAATACTTTTTGAAAAAATTTAAAATAATGGTTATTTTTTTATCAGACCTTGTGTGTGAGAAAAGCTACATATTTAAATAAAAAACAAAGAGAAAAATATGTAAGTAATATAATCAATAATAAACTTACAAATCAAAATACGTACACTAGTTCGATTGATAGCTGTCTTCACATATCGTCAGCAAAAATGCAAAAACCACTCACCTACACTTCATTATTCATTTCAGTATTTATAATATAAAATTTGATGTTAATGTGAATATATTTATAATTTTTGAATAGCTTTTTCCCTACCTGTAATGTTAGAAAACCTACGTAAGAGAGTTTTTAATTTTAGGTGGCTATATAATCGTTTATTCAATAATTCCTTTATAGACACATACATATGTGCATGCAAATGTTATTGCATACATAAATATAAAATAAATTATGAATAATGATAATCTATAAAATTATTTTCGTATCCAAATATGTATATACAAATGTAAAATGCAAGCAAAAGATCCACACATATACATAAATATATCTATCGATGTGTGAATTTTTTGCTGTGTGTTTCTCTACGCACACATATTTGAAAATTTAATCAAGTAAGCCTCGTTGAAATTTCTTTCTCGTGCAGACTGTAAACAGTGCTTTATGCATAGAACCATTATTATAAAATATTATTTACATGCAGTCATGATCAATGTGCACTAGGGTGGCCTTTAAATTGAACTTTCAGGATTTTCATGGCTCCAAAGGCCTAAAATTAGTTTTAATCATGTAAAAACCAAATGCAGAAAGTTTTAGTAAAATGACTTACAATGGGCCGATATGCGGTATAACAATTCAGGATTATTGATGTCATTGTATTGCTCTAACATCGAGTAATTTTGTGTAATCAGAGAAAGTTTTTAATTACATTGGAAAAGTTTAGGTCTGATTAGCTTAAAAAAGGAATATTTAATAAATTTTAACTTTGGCCAACATTCAACATGCAGAAGAATTCATTTTGGTTCTAGAAAACACCAATTCCAGTATACAGTTTTCACTAAATGCTTATCAACATCATCACAATTGAATTATTTCTTATCGGGAAAAATCACCTTAAACAAATATATGTGTAAATAGTGCAACCATTAACAAAGGTTATCGGCATAACAGTTTTCCAGTTAGTTTGTAAATTTCTTTTACCAAATTCAAGTCTAACTGTTTTATGGCGGAGTCTGGGACAGTTTTAGCAGTTATTTATCTTACAGCTGCGGTAAAAAATATAGCACTGAAGGCTGGATTCGATTATACATATGAATTTTCTTCGATTTAGTCCCTCGTTATTCACCTGACACATACTTAATTGAAATATGTCAATCATTTATTTAACGTAAAAAAGATTTGTAGAACTTTTATTGAGTTTTTATACAAAAGATTTATAATTTCAGGTGAAGTATCAAAATAGCACTATTCACTATAGATTTTAAAAAATTAAACTTTATTTCAAATAAAAAAAAAAATAAAAAAAAAATAAAATGAAGCTGATGAAACAAAAAACTTATTAATATTTTGTTGCACGGCCTTTGTTGGCAATAATGATGCTGCA
Organism: Bellardia pandia; assembly: GCA_916048285.2. Classification (NCBI taxonomy): domain Eukaryota; kingdom Metazoa; phylum Arthropoda; class Insecta; order Diptera; family Calliphoridae; genus Bellardia; species Bellardia pandia. Next base: position 117,574,994 of record OU696529.1, on the reverse strand, counting down.
GCGTTTCGGAATGGAGTTAGTTAAGTTTTCACATCTTCCTTTAGGTATTTTCGACCACGACTCCTTCACCACAGCTCAAGGATGCTCATTGTTAGTTGGTTTTATTTGAGATGCACTTTTCTTGACGTCAGCCCAAGAATTCTCTATTGGGTTCAAGTCAGGTGATTGCGCTGGCCACTCCATGATATCAATATTGTGGTCAATGAACCACTGAAGTGCTTTTCTGCTTGTATGTTTTGGGTTGTTGTCTTGTTGGAGGACCCAAATCAATGGCATTTCGTCCATGGCATAGGGAAGCATAACATTACTTAAGGTGCGGTCACACTTGGCAAATATTTGTCGAAATAGATTGTGTAATTTCCTATTTTTCGTTTGTTATTTAAGAAACATCTCTCTTTTAAACACCCTTTCCATGCATATTTGTTGCATAACAATGTAAATTATTTAACTACAATTATTCGAAAATTTATTATTGTTATTGAGACAAATTACGAATTGTTAAACTATATGATATACACACATACATACATAAAAATAACTGGCAGGAAAGCGAAAAAAAAATCAAAATTTAAAAAAATACAGTGATTATACCCAACAGACCAAAAAAATAAGTAAAGTATAATAGGACTTTAGAAGAAACTTTTTTTAAAAAAATACTACAGTTTTTTGTAATCATGTTTGAGAAACTATTATCCTTCACAATATGTTTTTAAACATAGTATATAATAAATAGTATACAATAAATATATATTAAACATGCTTGTCATATTTTGTCATTGTTAATTTTGATTTAAAATAAAAAGTTATATTTGTAAAAATGTTTTGTTTATCCGAAAAGTTTTGATTTTTTTTTTTTTTTGCCAAGGTTTCAAATAATAACGTTCGCTTAAATAAGACCTAAGACACAAACTTGATTGTGGAATAAACAAACTTGATTGAGTAAAAAAAATAGATACGATAAAAAGTTTGTGTCTTAAGTCTTATCGAAGCGAACGTTATCGTTCGACATCGTGGGCCAGGGGGTAACTTTTTCCTTTTTTAACTATGAATGTCATTAAAGGTTTTTTTATTTATTTTTTTTAAGGAGAAAGAGTTTTCTTATATGCAAGCATAACCAAATTCTACATTTGTTGAAATAAGCTTATTCTACAATTGTAGGTATAAGCTTATCTTTATTTAGTTTAATAAAATATTATTTGGAGAAGCTTTTTCTAAAATTGAGAATATAAGCTTATTAAATAATTATTTCAGTACTATTATCACGAGGGTTCCTTTTTGATTATTCTACTATAATTTAAAAGTGTTTTTCTATAGTTTTTCAAGTCTTTTTAAAGCTTAAGGTGTATGCTCGCAAGTTTTATTATAATATTTTTCTAAAGGATTTTGGTCTATTGGGTATATGCATATGTATACTTACTCGTACGTACAAAAAAATATGCTGTGATTAAATATGTAATTTGTAATAATATTGTAATGAGCAACAAACAACAGCAAAAGATAACAAAATTGCTAAAGAAAAAAAGAATAAAACAAAAAATTATATACAATATGTACGAGTATATTTGCATTCTTTATTACACTAAATTAACTAGTTGAATGTAAAATAACAAGTTGCAATATATGTACATGAATATTGTATTTAAATAAAATATCTTTTATCATTCTTTGTTAGCCTTTAAAATACTATGTAGTTCCATGAAGAATTAAAAACATTAAATTAATTGAGAAATAATGCTGAGTTATTTGTATCCAAAAGATAAATAATAAAATGTTATTGGTATATACGCTATTTGATTAAAATATCATGTTTTAAGTACACCTACGTATGTGTGTATATAAATTAATCAATAAAGTATGGTAATCGTTTGATTCACTCGATTGCTATATAATCAATAATAAATTGTTTAATATGTAAAAGTATGTATAGCTACTATTTTCATCATAGACAGCAGAGGAGTTATTTGTTAAAACAAAAAATTTTAGAACATAGAAAATAAATATACATAGATGCGTTACTGAGAGCAAAAACCCCCTAGTCTGTTGTCAAAAACCTAAGAACTGCAAACACTAAATTCATGTAAATCAATTTGTCAGACATAAAATTTCGGACAGAGTAAATATCCTTATTAACATCCATAGAACCAGTGATATCGCAACCACTTCCGAGACCTGTTCTAGGGAATGGTATTCTGGTATAATCGGTACAGTGATATCCGAATTGGTACAAAAGCTTTCTTACTTCCATTTAAAACACAAAAAACGGCAATGGAAGCTCTACGTCTATCATCGTTGTTAGTGCATCTGTAGAAATAGTTCCGAGGGTAGCAATTTCAAACACAAACTAGTAAAAAACTAGTAAGAGTTTATATTCGGCTGGGCCGAATCTTATATACCCACCACCAAATCAAATCAAATCATTATGGAGATTTATAAGAGATTTATGCACATTTATGTGATTTCCGGAAGTATGGGGATACGGTCAAATATGGACGGATTATCATCATATTGAGAGTGACGAATTATATATGTATATGTATTTAATATTTTTGTCGAATTTAAACTTGCTGCTGATGCTAATAATAGCTTTTTGTGTATTTAAGTGATTTCTAGAATTGGACTTTATATTGGGTACTACGATCAAATATAAACTGATTATCATAAATCTGAGGTCGAGGTTTTTTTTCTATATGTGTGGCCTATTTGTGTTGAATTGCAGCTTGATATTGGTTTTATAAAGGATTTATGCGCATTTAGAAGATTTGCGAAACTCGACTTTATATGGGGCCTACGGTCAAATATGGACCGATCATCATGAAATTTGGTACGACAATTTAAATGTATGAATATTCTGATTATGTTTGGTAAATTTCAACTTGATAGTCATTTTGATAAGATGCGAATTTTAGTGTTTTTCGGAAGTAGACTTTATATGGGGGCTACGGTCAAATAAAGACAGATTATTTTGAAATCTAGTAAGATGATTTAAATTTATATATGGATTACTTGTGCAGAATTTCGACTTTTCGCATATATATCATATAAAATTATGTGAATTTTATTGATTTTCGGAAGTCGGCTTTATATGGGGGCTACGGTCAAATATGGACCGATCATTATCATATTGAGATGGACAATCTTTGTATATGTATGGACTATTTGTGTTGAATTTCATTATTTCAGAATTATGAACCGACGCGTCGGTTATGAAATTAATTGTCATGATGTCTGTATATATGAAACTTGTTTGTGTTCAATTTTATTTGGATACTAACATTATTAAGAGATTTGTGGTTGTTAAAGTGATTTGGGGAAGTGGACCTTATATGGGAGCTGTGAATAATTATGGTGCGATCATCACAAAACTGAGCCAAATGATTTTTGAATATATGAAACAGGCTTATGTTAATTATGATTTGGATACCAATATTTTTATGCATAAATTAAACATTTGTGACCGATAAACCCATATTTCGGTGCTCTGCGCACAAGATTTACGTGGGCAGCCAGCCACCCAGCCACGCAGATGAATGGACGGACGGACATCGTTAAATCGACTCAGGAGATAATTCTAAGTCGATCGCTATATATTTAAGGTGGGTGTTGGACCAATATTTTTGAGTGTTACAAACATCAGCACAAATCCAATGATTCAAGAACTGCTTCCAGAACCGTTCCATACAACTGTTATTATTGCTGTTCATATTCATTTCGTTTTACTTGTCCCGATGTTGCCAAGTTTAATTCATTAAGAGCCAAGCAAAACTAGAAAAAGAATTGTGATCCAAATCCAAATTAAACAGTGACACGTTGTGTTTGTTAGTTTTTGTTTTTCGATAAACAGATATCGATAAACAGAACCACTAAAACGATCAACAAAGAACTCAATGTAAAAATACGCTATAATCAAACAGTGATACGTTGTAAAATATCCAATCACTTCCAAAAGTAATTTTTCTGTAAAAAATAAAATAAGTTTTAAATCTACTTAAAACGCCCACTATTAAACGTGTTGGGAGAACAAAAATAATGCGATTGTTACTTCAAGCAAATACATACATATAAATAAAATCAAAAACATTTACTTAAAATTCAAATCAATGATTTTAGAATAAAAATTACATTATGTACTACAACAATAACAATGACAAACCAACACCTACTTTAACAAGAAAGACAGAAAGTTAAAGAAAATTTCGGCTGAATGCAAAATGAAAAGTAAAGAAGACCCTTTTGTTTATTTCCAGTAAGTCTTTTGTGCGTGCGTTAGTATGACACGTGATCATTAAAAATACTTTAAAGTTACTTTCCTTTCATGCGTACCTGTACCCAGACTCCCTTTCTGTTAAAAAAAAAACACTTTAGTATGTAAGAATGTGTATAACTTTATGAATGTATTGCCTGGTAACACATATGTTTCTTGAAAAAATGCACACAATAAACTTTATTTAATCTTTTAGAAATTTACATTTGTTTGGCAGAGAATTTAAATGGCATTAGCAGAACTTCTGAACTCGTACTTTTGTTTGCAATTTCAGAATATAATTCAGTTGAAATGTAGTACATGTTAAAATGTTTACAGCGAAATGTATAAAGAGAAATTAGCTTAAAGAAATTGGGAGAATATTACTCGGAGATTATGTTTTCATTGGAGACACGATCCAATAAGAACGGATTAATAATATTATCTGCCAATTTTTCAAAATGTTTTCTTGCTTCTCTTCAAACATATAATACTCTACACCGAGACATATAAGGCAGCTATAGTCAATTATTGACCAATCTGTACAAAATTGCGTGTTATTTGGTTTTAGATTCAAATGAATGAGCAATCATGGGAAGACGAACGGAGAGTAAGGTTTGACAATTATAAATGAAAAAGGTATACATGAAATGGATACATACGAGGGCGGTTCGGAAACTGCTTAGCCTAGCACAGAAAGAGAATAGTTAGTTTTTCAAAAACATTTTTATTTTTCAATATATAATCTCCTGAATCTTCAATACACTTAGTCCAACGCTTATCTAGCAATTCTATCCCTTGATTGAAACAGTTTTCCTCAAGGTCTTCAAAATAGTGGTTTACAACTGTAATTGCATCTTCATTTGAGGTAAAACGCTTGCCAGCTAGGAATTTTAATTTACTTTGGTTCGTTGATTTTAGCCATTGTTAATCCTTTTGTAGATAGTCAATCAATGAAATACATTTGAAGTTCCAAAAAACCGTTTCCATAACCTTACCAGCCGATTGAGTTGTTTTTGACTTCTTTGGGGCACTTCCTTCAGCTTCAGTCCATTGCATGGATTGTTCTTGTATCTCTGGAGTATAGTGGTGGATCCATGTCTCATCCACAGTTATGAAACGAGATCTAAAATCCATTTTATTTTTCTTAAAACGATCCAAACAAGCTTGATAAATCTTCATTTTTATGCGCTTTTGGTCGACTGTTAACAAATGCAGCACCCATCGTACAGAAAGCTTTTCCATCTGTAATTTTGCATGCAAAATTAAATGTAAATGTAAAAATCGTATGTAAATTTTTTGTTCAGAATTTTTAACAACATTTTGAAAAAATTGCGAATCTATTTCGTTAATCACATTACAGATTTTATTCTGTTAAAACCACCTGTCAGTAATATCCACATCATGAAATATAGACCAAGCAAAAATGGCCCAATAACTTCTCCAGACCATATAGCGCACCATAGAATGTGATGTTCAGCAATTTTGCTTTTTGATGTATCCAGACATATGAAAATAAGTTTCGATTAAAAAAAGTGTTTTTTTTTCAGAAAAACCAGCGAAATAATCTTAAATGAATTCATCAAAGTGATTGGTAGCCTACACCATGCACTATTTGCACCTTGTAAGGCTTCTATGCCAAACCCCTAGCGGTCTCAGTAGAACGATATTACGAAATTTAAGAAATATAGCTTTTACACTTCCACCATGTTACGAAGTGAATTTCTAATATATTTAATGCGATGTTCTAGCGAAATTTGTTAACAATTATTGAGAACACCCTGTTATAAACAAAGCTGCCAACATTAAGTTTTAACGACTTTGGCTAAATATTCTAGACACGAATATTTTAGACTTGCAGTCATGAACATTCTAGTATCTTAGCTCCGAATCATCCAGAAATTATGATTGGTGTATAAATAGGCTAACAGGGCCAGTCAATTGCATCAGTTTATTGTGAGTCATCGTTGAGAAAACATCAAAGTGTTTTCAATTTAAAGGAAAAAACGTAAGAATATCAATCTGCTTTTCTGAATTAAAATTTGAATTTGATATAACTTGAAATTATATTTTCTCAATTTCAGCTTGAAAGGGTGTAGATGGTTTGATAGAATTGGTGTTATTAAAATCCAACTCCAATTTTTTTATAAGGAAGTATAGCGACTGTGGCAGTAAGTATATTTGTATATAACTTTGTATTTAATTCCTTTATTATTATTTTTGTTTAATCAAGCAATATTTTTCTAATCCCTACTACATATTTTCATTTCTTACAACTAACCACTTACACCCATAGTGACATTGTAGCTCTTATCTTATAATAACGAAAAAAATGCACAGACATAAACATTTAAAAGGATTTAAGCATATTGCTTATAAATTTACATACAACCCACTAACCTTAACTATCACAGGATGTTAAAAGCTTTGTTACCTTTAGCTTTTTTTCACTTACAAAATTCTCATTTATTGATGAGAAGGCTACACGTATAAACATAGATAAAACGAATAAAATGCAGCGTTCAAAAACAGAAAAAAAACAAAATTTAGAAAATTTAAACGTATGCATAGTCATACAAACAGATTTACATAAATATTAAATATAAAAAAGAATTCCATTGATTATAACGCTGACATTGTAACATTTTTTTTTTTGTTTTACCTTTTTTTTATTTCTTTTAAAGACAAGCGTATTCACACACGTAAAACTACCTATCAATAGGTTATAATACATAAATATTGCGATAAAAGAGAACAAATACAGACACAAGTAATAAATATGTATATATACATATGTATGTACGTGTTACTAATGCGCGGAAACAAGGCAGTTAAACGACAATAACAAGTTAAGGCTGATTTGTTTTTTTTTTCTTCTTTTTTCAACTCTCGTCTTTTTTGACTCTACCATAAAAAGGGCTTTTTCCGAGTTAAATACTTGTTTAAGTTTCAAATACAAGTCCTTTTGTAAAGAATACATTTACACAGTAACACAAAATAACACAGTACACGTACACACACACCCATAACCACTTCAGACCATGACTATGAGTATGAGTACGTTTTAACAAGCTTTGTAAATGGTACAACAAAGGGGTGTCTTTACTTTACGACTAAAAAGAAAACACATAACGAATTATAAAGAACAAAAAGATGAGAATGAAGAAAGGAAAAAAAACCGTTTTGTGTGCAAATGTGATTTAAAGGCGACATTTGTGTTAGATTCAAGCACCTGATGTCACATTATTATCATTGTGTCTGCTTTTTTTCATTATTATATGCGTCTGTAAGTGGGTGCGTTAATACAGTGTGTAGCAAAATAATGTGTAAGTTTAAGGAGAAAATAAAATCAGTATGTTATATTCGGCAAAGATTTCTGTGCAAAACATTAATCTAAAGCACTTAATTTGCAATGAACTTTTGGGAAATAAATCTGGATTTTCTAAACGGCTGTATTCATATTTTAATTTTAAAGTCTTACATTCTCCACAATCCCTCTAAGGGCAAAGATATGTGGCGAAACTTTAACATGTTATTTTCGATATCTGAAAATGCTGGGCTAGAGTTTTAAAAAACATGCTTGCGTGTGTGAGTTAACTCTTATGATTTTTAAGTTATGCGCATTTGAAAATAGAAATTTCAAAATTTAGCCAAACCTTGGTAGGATTTTTTAAATATCAGACAGAATTTTTATCGACTTTCCTCAAAATTTCCCTTCATACACAAAATATTTGAAAGCAATATAGTTTTTTAGCTTCAAGAATAGATTTTTGCTTCTTTTTTTCGCAAAAAAGATCTCTTTTTTTTAATTTTCTTTAAGAATACATAACAAATTATTTAGTTCTTTTATTCGACCTTTTTTCAATATTCTACATTTTTTTTTCAAGCAATTAGGTCACTTAATATTTATATAAAAATTTTCTATATGTTTATATATCCAATATTTCGCTATACAATGATATACAATTATGATATCTACATACCTACATATATAAAAACCTTGTTTGGAATAATAAATGAAAAATTAGATATGTAATATTTTTAGTTTCTAAACTAATTCTTATAAATTAAATGTCTGTAATTTTGAGCTACACGGAATAAAATTAAGGAATATACAGTTATGGAGAAAGGATTATTTTTAGAAATTGTAAAATGTTGCATACAGGTTAACAGATACTTTCAATATAACAACAAAATATATTCTCAACATAAAGGTCAACCTCTGGCTTCTCCAGCTTCTACAATTATAGCAGATATAATTATGGAAGAACTACTTGATACATGTATTAACAAATTGTCTATAAAACCGAAAATTATAACAAAATATTTGGATGATTTATTTTGTATTATTTCTGATTATGAAATAATAAATATATTAAACATATTTAATTCTTTTCACCAAAATATTAAATTTACAATTGAAAAAGAATCTAATAATAAACTTCCATATTTAGATACAATAATAACACTGTAGAACAATTTCAAACTTTTTCCAAAATCACGGGGTTCCGACGATTGATTGTTGTTAAGGAGACCAAAAAAAAATAAACGTGTGTCGGCGTTTTGATAGATCACATCAGAACTTAATTTAAGAAGCCGTTAAAAATTCCCAGCTCTGGCCTGTTCTTGCAGCATATCGATATATAAAACTATGTTTTCTTTACGTCTGAGGTGAAGGGTATGTTCAGCATTTTTGTAGATAATGGTATGGCAAATATTTTTTAGAACATATTAACCCTCTAACTCCCCCCCTCATAACGGCATTTTTGACTTTATTCTAAGAAATTTTAAAAAACACTCCGAAAAAGAAGAAGGGCGGGGACAAAATGTTCTACAAAAATGTTGGTCATAAAATTTTACTAAATATGTCAGAACACACCAAAACCCAAAACTTAACACAAACACTAAATACCAATCAAATTCAAGATTGTCAATTAAAGGTTAATTTAATTATTGTTCACATATGTGGGTCATCCCATCTCTGGCGGGAAGGTTTGACACTCCAATACTGAATTTGATTGGTTTTTAGTGTTTGTGTGAGCCATCTGTATAAGATCAATACTGGTATTACCTGCAGTTCCCCATAATTGAATTCCAAACGTCCAAATTAGTTTTGAAATAATCTTATACAGGATGACTTTACAATCAAGGCTTAATTAAGATTGTTCGTTATTTAGCCCGTGCAAATTAGAAGATTTTCATATGTATGTTAACGTAACATGTCTACTTTTCGCTTCATTTGCACGTATTCCGTACACATCTGCGATAATTATCCAGTTCTATATATGCCACACTTGTATTCACATGTAAGCTAAGAATGGCAGTGTCATCTGAAAATGTAAAAATAATTTAATGCTCAAATCACAGGTGTATATCAAGTAATGTGTGGGCACGAAAACACTACCCTGTGGAATTCCAGCTCTGATTTCGTAGTCACTTGTCACATAATTCAATAGCTTTTTTGTGTTTAACCTTAAATAAAATGTGTTAAGTAACATTGATAATTTGAATATTGAAAATAACACTTCCTACAACAAAACCTTTTTTATAGCGATTACTTGTAACTAGGTTTGTTAGGTTTCCTTTGTTTTGCGTTCTTTTTTCATCGTTACACAGGAGATTTTTAACATAACGAGCCAAAAGCAACGAAAGCTAAATACAAAAGAAAATGTCATCGTCATGTCAGATTACATTTAAATGATTTTTACATTTTTTTTTTTTTTTTGACTTTGTTGTTAGCAACACAACAAAAAACAATTGTTAAAGGTTACAATTTTTGGTATGTCTAATAAAGATAGCTTTGCAGGTATTTAAAATGGGCCTTTATTAAGATTTTACAACATTAGTACATAGACTCCATCGTATGTATGTTTTTCTTTAACAATAAAATTTGAATTAGTAGATAGAGATGTAGTAGACATGTTATACTGGAAATCTAAACAAGTGCATATGTATATACATACATACTTGTTCTAAGAAGTTTGTTTAAGTAGCATTAAGCTGTAACACAATTGTATGACAAAGAGGTGGACGTGTTTGAAGGTCTTGAATAGCAAACATTTTTAATGAGTTTTAAATCTTTGAGATTTTTAAGATTTTTGGTATTTTATGTGTAAAAGTCATGGATATTCAATGTAGTGATATTTAAATAGTTAGAGATTTAAAATGTTATTGCTAGGAAATTAGTAAGTAAGTAGTAAAGCGTGATCTACTTTAGGTTCCCTACTTTTTTGAAGAAAAAAAACACAGAAATTTTAAATTTAATGGGGAGTGTTTACTATCATTTGAAAGAACATTCTTTGGCATTTATTTTTTGCAGATTATGTCTATCAAATGTTGGCCGTTGCTACGTCGCAGATGGTCTATCCGTTGAGTCTAATTTTCAATGAGTCGTTCAAGCATTTCAACTGGTTACTGTGCGAATGACACACGCGATGTTTTCCTCCAAGGCCTGAATCGAAGCAGGTTTGTGTGCATAAACTTTAGATTTTACATATCCCCATAGGAAAAAGTCTAACGGTGTGATATCACACGATCTTGGTGGCTCAGTAGGCCGATTATGTTGACCATAATTTGAGCGAAGTGCACGAAACACATTCCTCACAGAACGAGAACTTTCGTTTCTTTCCATTATGAAATGCCAAACAATACAAGTAAGAGTGCTATATTCGGTTATGCCGAATCTTATATACCCTTCACCTTTGTTGTGGATGCATAATTATATTATGCATAATTATGTCGATAAACACGCCATCTGTTGATGAAATTATTCGTAACAATATTAATACACTTAGTTTTTTTGATGAAATTTTCAGAGGTTGTCTCCGATTTTTGCTCATGTCTCCGTTATTTATAGACGGATTTTGCTGATTTTAAATAGCAAACTTCTCGAAAGCATGTCTGATAGAATTATTGAAGCTTTGGATCCCGACGATATCTTGGGACTTCAGAAAATTGATTTCAACACCCAGACAGACAGACAGACGGACATGGCTTAATAGAGTCTGCTAGCTATAAGGATACAGAATATATATACTTTATAACGTCGGAAAATTATATTGTGGAAATTACAAACGGAATGACAAACTTATATATACCCCTCTCATGAAGGTGAAGGGTATAATAACATGACATCATGACAAATAATTCACACTTGATCTGTCAAAAAAATGCTATTGCAAAATTATCTCTACTTGAATCACACAGTATTTAAATGAAATCTTTTAAATTTTAAGTGATTTTAGAAAATGTTCCTTTTATGAAAACTATGGCCATAAATAACCATTCACAACGCACTATTTGATGCTTAAGCTTAAAAGATGACAGATGAAGAATTTGTTTTACAAATAGTTGTCATTTTAAATTCGTTTAAAATAACATTGAAGGCGTTTGTCGCAATGATTTGAATCTCTACCAATGTTGAACTTTTGTTTAAAATCAACGCAATAACAAAAAGTGACTGCATATTAAGTGGTGAACTGATGAAACCAAAAATCAAGAAAAAGTGATGATTTACTCAAAACTTTTAAATGAAAGTAAAAGAAAACCAAAATTAAAGAGTGAATTTTATAATGAAATAGAAATGTTTGTTTTTAGAAATGAATTTGCCTGCAAGTGTTGATTGTGAACAATGGTTTTGGTTAGCGTCATGTATTGGTAACAAAATTAAATCAAGATTCTCTTTACTTTAGATGCCTTAATATTTTTAAAAAGCTTTTTTAAAATTGAACGATAATATTCTATTAATTTTAAATTAATATAGAAATGACGTAATGCCATAACGACATATTAATATAATTTTAATATAATGTTATGATATTTTTAAACTATTGATGGTTTATAAAATTTTGTTTATAAACAACAAAATTTGCTCAATAAACTTTAAGTAAATTTAAAAGTTATAGTTGTGAGAACAGAAAATGTTTGTTTTCAATTATATTTATATTTTATATAAATTACTTTTTTTAAATATGTATATAGTTTTCATTATTAATAGAATACATTTTTATTAATAATTCCGATAATTCGAATCCAGGGATTTGCAAATCCAGTCCCGTTTGGCATCCCTTATTTATGTCAAATATATCCTTGCCAGCAAAACGCCCAAATCTTTCGGCTAATTTGAATACAAATGCAAAAATTACATAATTTTTTATAATAAATTACAAAATTTCACATTTACACTTTTATTATGCCCTTCAATAGCTTTCATATAACATCATAATTTTCCTTTGAATCAGAAAGAAAACGCTTACCATCCGCTTAATAAAACAATAGCGTATAATTTGTTTGCCATTCGAGATAATCCAGTTTAAAATTTTTTAAAATTTAGCGATTTGGACGCATAAAAAAATGGTCATAAAAGAACATAATGTATTAATTTTTGCTTAAAATCTGTCTTAAAGGCAAATCCACTTAAAAATGATTTTGTACTTGAAAATTCTCCAGATAATTTTAGAAAATATTTTCTTTTCTTTATCAATGATAACTTTAACTTGTAATTTATAAGATGTTGTGTCTTGTTGTATTAGAAAATCAAATTAATAAATATGTACAAATAGACATACAAAAATACAAATCAGGCAACGGATTTTCACATCAGAGTTAGTTCTAAGGAAGTTCGAAAAATAACGTTAATGTAAAAGAATATCCGGATTACGCCATTCATGATTAAAAATTTACCGATGTTGCTGTGATCAGGCTATCTATATTATATACTGCGATCCTAAGCGTTTTTCCGATGAACTGGAAAATTGCCCAGATTATAATGAACCTAAGCCAGTAAAAGATTAATGATGGCATCTTCATAAAGACCGATAAGCCAACTGCCTTGCCTCAAAGCTATTTAAGAAAATGTTACAAATGAATAACCATTTCACCAATTTGGTTTTCGAGAGCATAATGAAACCATTGAACAAGTGCATCGATTAAATATTCAAACAATCCAATCTACCATAATATTATTTTTTTAATAACAATGAAACTTCTTCATAAATATAAGCGACTGAGTATCAAAGTAAACTACAAAAAAAATCACTGCACACAAAAAATACGTAATTTTAAAGTAATCATTAAATTTAAATATACACTAAAGTTACTATACAATGCAGTAGGATGGCCCTTATATTGAAGAAGGTATCCGAAGAAGATATCCGATTTACGTTTGATTCGTTCTTGGCTTCAAAAGATGAGCAGTTTTTTGTAGCGGAATCCAGAAAGGTGGGCAAAGGTAATAGCTAATATTGGCGCATTTAACAATCTTGTGCATATGATATTGCATCATTGCATTTGCAAAAATATTTAGTATATTTTTGCTCTTATTGTGTATTTTGTTAGTGTAGACACAGAAAGAGTAAAAATATGATAAACCTTTTTGCAAATGCAATGATGCAATATCATTTGCACATGATTGTGAATTGCGCTAATGTCTAATACTTTAAATGACTTTATATTTTACAAAAGTTTTAGAATTAAAGCAAAAAATCTGAAAACCCCCGCCCAATATATCAGAATTTAGGCCTTTAAAGGACAAACAAATGCCGTGCAGTAAACAGTTTATTATTGAAAACAATTTAAAATACCTAAAGTTTTATGATTTCGTTGGCATCAAGTTATAATCAAATATATAGAATGATTCACTCCGGCTTAATTTAGACTAAGTTTTAAATAAACACTTAAATGTGTATTATTTTCGGAAAAAAAACTATATTTTACATTAAATTTTTAAAAATAATTTCATTGAAATTTTGGCCGTATTTACGCCAAAATAACACTTAGTAATACTCCTTATTTTTCCCACAATTTAAATTTTCCTTAACCCATTATTCCCCGATATTCCAATATTGTAACAACTTGAAATTGGAATGTTCAGTGTTTTATTTTGTTAAATTTAATGTTTCTGTGCGCCCGGTGTTTTAAAATTGGAACGTGCTCAAAATGATCCTTTTTACACTTTTTTCTAATTCTTTCAAAATCTATTAATTTGGCGTACATACACAAAAAAGGGGGAAAAAATAATTTGGGCAAAAATTAACCCATAAATGCAGAAACCTATGTGTTGTAGTATACTTCCACTTGTCATAAAGTACTAAATAAAATGTCAAAGCTTTAAACAGATCGTAAATACTTATTTTCGGCTAGATACAAACTAATCGTTTAGCTGCTTACTTCATTCTCCTCCTACCGGTAAGAAATCCTTTGTCCAAATAATTTAATAACTAATAAAAAATCCTAATTTCATTGTTTTCTTTCATTATACTCATCACCAAAAAGATGAGGGGTATATTGCGTCTGTCATTCGGTTTGTAACACATCGAAATAATGATTGTACAACCAAAAGATCTGTATATTCTGGGTCCTTATAAGATTCTAAAACGATTTAGCCATGTCTGTTCGTCCATCTTTCCGTCTATCCGTCTGTTGTTGGCACGATAGAGCTTCGAAAAAGAGACATAGAACAATGAAATTTTTACCAAACATTATTTGATCCACCGAAATGTTTGGTATTGTAAATGGGCAAAATTGGTCCAGTAGGATTTAAGTTACAGATTAAAGTTTCAGACTACCTCGATATTTTTCATATATTTTTTGCTGTTTTCTTTAAATATAATCCAAATAATATCATAAAATTTTGCACACTTTATTTCTCTTATAGAAGAATAAGTCCTGTTGAAAATGGTAGGAATCGGTAAACGATTTATCATAGCCCCCCCATTAAAATGTCTTCCCGGAATATGGCTTTATGGTACATAAATGTCTATAGAAAAGTCGACAAATAATCACAATTATGCAAAAATAAGTCTCATACAAAGCGAAATCTTAAAACAATATTTTCTTCGCATTGGTCCATAATTTTGATGAAGCCCATACAAAGCCCACTTCCGAAAATCACTTAAATGAACATAAATCTTTTGTAAAAATTACCATCAAGTTGAAATTCGACAAGCGTCATCAAAATAAACATTTAAATTGTCGTACCAAATTTCATCATAATCGGTCATATTTAATTATAGCCCCCATATAAAGTAGAATTCCGCAAATAACTTACATGCGCATAAATCCTTTATAAAACCACTATCAAGTTGGAATTCAACACAAATAGTTCATCTATATATAAAAATCATCGATTTCAGATTTGTGATTATCAGTTTATATTTGACCGTAGCCCCCATATAAAGTCTAATTCTAGAAATCACTTGAATTCGCATAAAGCTCTTATAAATCTCCATAATGGGTGATTTGGTGGTGGGTATATAAGTTTTTGGCACAGCCGAATATATACTCTTACTTGTTTTTCTCATATTGTTTGTTAAATTTTTCCGAGGTTTGGTTTCAGCTCACAGAGTTTCACAATCTCTTCCAATTGTCCAGCCACTATCAAAAGCTTTTCAGCTAAACAGGCCGCAACTACGCTAATTTTAGCTCATTCAGAAGGTTCGATTTTCTATTAATCGAATTGTTAGAATTCAACAATGGCTTTTAATTGTATTTAAACTGGATTTTCTTTATTTTTGAAAATATTTCTACATTGCTATATTGCAAATCTGCACTTGGTATTTATATGATTGACAACAATTTTAGACCTCGGAAGTACCGACAATCGATAAAGTCCAATATAAGGGCCACCCTAAAATACTCTCACTCCAGAGAGCTTTTCAATTTAAAATGAAGAGAAAGTGCTTTGTTGTCATTAAGTTGTCATTTTAAATTTTCATTTTAAAAGTGTACGAATTTATAAAAGAAATTAAGAAAAAACCAACATTAAATTTGACCTCTTTTCATTCAAAAATTGCATATATTTTGCAAGAAAAAATACCAAATCAACACACATACAAACTCTCATACTAAAGTACTTTTCATCCTGAAAAAAATAATATATAAAGAGAAAAGAAACGAACAAAATCATTAAAGAAATTAACAACATAAAATAAAAAATATATACATACTTGCTGGCTCAAACTCTTTCGTACGTTAATGTAAATTTTGTATACCCTACACCACCATAGTGAATAGGGTATATTGGATTTGGGCTGCTGTTTGTAACGCCAATAGGGTGCCGCGATAGACTAGACGATATAGTGCCGGAATATCAGTCAAAGGGTTGCGGGTTCGATTCCCGCCTAAGACTGTGGGTAGACGAGTCAGACATATGTAAACTAGTCAGACATTTGGTAGAGTATCTAAGGCATTGCAATAGACCATATTGGTCTCGGGGATGAGGGTGTGAGCTGACTCACACCAGCCTTCCTACCTAACCTAACCTAACCTTGTAACGCCTATAAATAAGAGTCCAATACCCAACTCGATCACTTTCTGAGTCAAGGACGGTTGGTATTGAAATTAGTTGAAATCGGTCTATTATTTCAGCTAGCCCGCATACAAATTTCCTCCCGAAATATCAGTCATAAATGTATGATTTAGGCACATATCCAACAAATTTCGCCACAAATAAGTTGTACATGAAGCCTAATCACATTTTCTGTGCAGATTTTATGCAGAAATTTAACACAAATAATATTTATATGAACAAAAGTCATGCCATTAGATTTCTGGATGATCGGTTCATAATAGGTCATAGCTCCTGTATAAAGCCCATTTCTAGAAATCTGTTTTTACACATACATATACTGGTTGTAGGGTATTATATGGTCTGTCTTGACTGACTAAACATTTTTACTTGTTTAAGCAGGAAAACGTTCTGGCAATTTTGTGTTTCTTTATGTAAGTGACATTAATGAGGCGCCGTAATAATGCAATTACCACATTATTTTGGTTAAAAATAAAGAAGGAAAAAAAGCAACAGCAGCAACAGCAGATGAATATTAAAAGAAATTTATTAAAAAAAATTAAAATAATGGTAAATTTACCTGTACCTGATAACTTCCAATTAGTAATGTTGCCAATTCATTATTTTACTGAAATTGTGCACTCAAGGAAAACGTATATATTTATATTTATAATGGATATTCATTACAATCACAGCAATCAGGTGTTTTGAGTACTTGTACATACATATATTCGTTTATTCTGAATAGAGTAATAAATTGGGAAATTATTTAAGGTGGCCTTAATGGAAGCTGCTTTTTAAATTGTACACACTTAAATTACTTTGTAGGTATTTTTGATGTGTGTCGATAAAGAAAAGATAACATGTAAATACGAGTAATTGGATAAGAGATGATTGTTTCAATTACTAGTTGTATGCTCAGTATTTATATAAAATCGGCTGTGAAAACCTAATAGCAACACTTTCATATTTACATTATATCGCTGGCTTAACATGTAAAGGCTCTAAGTCCACTTTTTTAGAAATTTAGATTTTGATGCAGTTGTGTGCAATAAGTAAAAATACATCGATTACAAAAAAAATACAGTTATCTCATTTGTTGTTGTTGTTTTGTAATGATGAGTAAAGGCGCTAAGTCCAATTTATCACATCTTTGTGTAATATCTCACTTCTTTCAATATTGACATATCAACTGTTTCGCACGGAATAGTCTGAGAGTCCAACCAATTGACATAATATTATTTCTCATTGGCTACACTCTCGTTATTTTGAGTATCAACACCATTGACAGTCATGACATTAATCGTCATGATGTTACTTATTTGGAGCATTCATTTTTTCAAAAATTTAACACGGTACAATTTTGTAAAAATATTCGCCCTGGCCGTGAAAAGGCGTTTCTAAAGTGACGAGGAATACAATACACACCAAATGGTGAAATTAATTTCAAACTTAAATTTCCTAATGAATAGAAAAATCTCCACCAAAAAATAAATGAAAATGAGGTCGCACTAGAGTGGTCGGATTTACACCAACTTCATCAAGAAAGAAGAAAAATAAAGACTAGAAAGTTCGAAGACTTACAATATCTAAAATCCACTTTGCCTACAAAACACCATAAATTTTATGACTATTTGCCATACAAATAAAAATAGTCGTCGCCAGTTATCTTACTTTTAAATCCAATACAAATTTTAATTAATATTACTTTTTTATAACAGCAATGAAATAAGACTGAATAATTTTTGTTTTCATTAAATGCAAGTATATACAAATATCGAAATTGAAATTACAATAATAATTTATTTCATATTTTTGAATAAATTCTGTTACTTTTTTTTACATATTATTAGCTTTTTAAATAACAACAATAAAAAAGCAATAAAAGTACACTTTCATTGTAGTATGTAAGAAATATAAGTAGAGACAAGTTTTAAGAAAAAGATCCTAGCCCATGAAAACCTACAAACTAAGCAACAGAAAAAGCTCTAATTCCAAAAAAGCTTTTATCTTGGCAAACACTTATTTTTTCATTTTGCTTTTAGGCAAATAAAAGACAAAGAAAAATACAAAAACAAATTGCATTTACAGATTTCAAAAATGTTTATTAAAAAAAAAGTTTGATTGTTTTTTGTGTCTTCTGTAATATTGTAAAATATGGACTTAGAGCCTTTACATGTTAAGCCAGCGATATGTAATTTAATATTATATACCTGAATATTTCACTAATTTCAATAGGTTTTAGAAAGAAGAAACCAATCAACTATTTTGCATACGATTTATTTTTTACACGGTTTTTTTACACAAAGTTTTTCGAAACCAATTACCGTGTAAAAACAGAATTAGTTGTTTTCTAAACATAACTACCGGTCAAAAATTTTGCCCAATATTTAAAAAAAAACCTGAACCAAGGCAATGAAAATGTTTGAAATTTGAATTTTCAATTGCTTTTAATTTGGAAACTATCAGAGATAAATAGCACTATTGAGATGTACAAACTGCTTTACTTTGAGCGTCCACAGCGAGGCCCCTCGAGGGTGTGTAGAGTTCATTTACAAAACTTGAACTCGAATCATGTAAAATTTTATCACGCTCATACCAGACGTATAGAAATGGCAAACAAAAAATCTATCTTGCCTCACAGTGCAGCGGTAAATCAATTGCTGAAAGGGTTTTATATAAGAATATAGACCTCTCACTAAAATGTACCACACAAAGTAATAGGTTTTCATTGATCGTCCATATTCATGTCGTTGTCTGTATATTGAAAATTCACTGCAAAGTGTTCAGTAGTAATTATAAAGGTTTTTTTTAACCCTCCAGTTGTAACTAGACTTGATGCTGAGGTACCACCTAACCAGTGCCTGCTATACAATTAAATGTATGAATTAATTTTGCAAAAAAAATTAACAACATTTGTGTTGAACAAAGTCTGTGCCATTTATTTAAACTCACGCTGTATAAGCCTAATGTTTCAAAAATATTCTTGTTAAGTTTCAATCCTTTTAGCATCTCATTCTTCTAAAAATATTTTCGCACTTTAAAAGTGTACTGCCTTTTAACTACGCATTTCAGATGTTTGCTAAATCGTTACTTAAATATTTATATATCCTTTCGTAAAGTGAATGCAAATGTTTGTTTAACTGCTTTCTTGTTTTTCCAATTTTCCTTTTCCTTGGAAACATTTTGCAAAATAAAAAACTTATTAAATACTTTTTCACAGACATATTTTTTAAAATTTTTATCATAATTTTTTATCATTATTATTATATATGTATATGTATGTATAACTTTCGTGTGAATTATTTGTACATATTCACTAACTGGAGAGAAGTTTTGTACACAAACCAAACTCAAATACAAAGAACTTTAATGAAATCTGTAGAATATAAAAGCGCCATACTTTTTGGAAATAAATATAAAAAATGTATTTTTATTAAATATAAAATTATAGGCAAACTTGATGCAAAAAAATGTTTAACCAACGCCTACAAACTCAAAATCTTCATTATACACAAGTGCAAACAAGTAAGAAAGTATAGTCGGTCAAGCACGATCATATAATAACCTACACCCAGTGCTGATATTCAGCCGGTTCGGACCGGTTCGCTCGAACCGCTTGTTAAAATTTTAAAAATTTTGCGAACCGGTTGTTGCATATTCACCCTTCTCGTGAATAAAAATTCCATATGAAATTTGTTGGGGTGATTATGTTTCTTGTTTTAACGGTTTTATATAATGTGTATTTATCAAGGTGATTAGTCTCGGCAACAAACACAATATTGTTCAGTTGTTCATTGTCCAAACGTACAAACAAATGATTTTATTTTGGTCATACATTGAATTCTTGGATGATGATGTTTTCGATAGCGTTTTCTTCAATCTTTTGAGAAAAAAATAAAGCAATTTTTTTTTACTTTTATTTTGCAAAATCAAAACTATTTTTTTATTAAACAAAAGTTTATATCATTTCCTTCAAGAGGCTTGTGGTCTGTCACTGGGATGCGACTTTAAAATGTTCGCTATTTTTATCAAAATTTGGCAAAAATATAATTTTTTTAAGCGAACCGGTTGTTAATTGTTTCGAATATCACCACTGCCTACACCTAGTATATAGTATGTAGGTAACAGCAGTTTCTTAGAAATGGGCGCTATATGGGAGCTATGACCTGTTATGAACCAATCATCCACAAATTAAGTGGTGTGAATTATTTTTTGTGTTAAATTTTATCTCGATGTAAACTAGATTTCATGATCTCTGTATATATGAAACTTATTATACCCTACACCACCATAGTGGGGAGGGTGTATTGGATTAGTGCTGAAGTTTATAACGTACATTATTGTTGGTCTATGAACCACCTTAAAGTATATCGGTTAATTTAGAATAACTTCCTGAGTTGATTTTACGATGTCCGTCCGTCCGAACGTCTGGCTGGCTGGCTGTCCATGTAAAGTTTGCGCGCAGAGTACAGGTCGCAATTTTACAGATATTCCGATAAAATTTGGTACATTATATTTGTTTGACCGAAGGACGATCCGCATTGAAACTGGTGGAAATCGGTCCATTATTTCACCTGACCCCCATACAAATGTGCTCCCGAAATAGGGGTTTACCGATCAAAAATGTTTAAATTATGCAAGTATCCACACAAATTTCACCACCAATCAGTGGTAAATTAAGCCAAATCACATCTACAAATTTTGTGCAGATTGGTCTATAATTGATCATAGCTCCCATATAAGGCTCACTTCCGAAAATCACTTTAAAGAGCATAACTATCTTAAAAATTTTTGACGCAGGAAATGATTCTGTGTCGCTCGGCATACCTTAACTCTAGAACACTAACGTTAGTCGATTCGACTAACATCACTTACGTTTTCGTTCACATTTTTATATTTTTTTTACCGATCACTCTCAACTCTCTTGTATACTCAGTAGTCGGTGTTTTCTCGTTGTGAACGGTCGCATTGTTGAGGTAAGTGTTGCAATTTTTGAGTTATATACCTCGTGTTAGTCGAATCGACTAATGATTAGATCAACAAATGTCAATCAAAAGAATTAAATTGTTTTTGCATTTAATTGTTTGTAATGAATTCTTTTATTTTTTGTAATTTTTTTTTATTATTTTTCACAACTGATCTCAAAAGATTGATCTCAAAAGTATTTTTATTGAAAATATTTATTGTTTTATAAAAACTAAAATTTGTTATTTTATTTACATTTATAATAAATCAAATATCAACTTTTATTAGCTGTGTCAATTTTACATATATAGATATAGAAAAAATCGGTTATATATATATATATATTAGTCGATTGGACTAATGATTAGTGTTAACGTATAAAAAATAAGATTAGTGTTCTAACCCTAGAATTGTGTATTAGACTAATATTTATTTGGCGTTACAAACATTAGCACAAATCCATTATACTCTCCCCACTATGGTGGTGTAGGGTATAAAAATTACGTTGATTTACTTTAGCGAAAAATATATACTCGTATTTCAAATAAATTGTTTATACTTTTTCTTCGGTATCATAAAAATAATAAAAACAACAAGTATTCAGTTTAATGTAAATATTTTGAAAAATTGTTTTAGGGAAAAAAGTAATGAAGAAAATAAGAGGTCATGTTTTTGTCGAAATCAAAAGGACCAACTTTAAAGTACATCTAATATCGCATAATAGCAGTCTGTTTGTATGGGTATGTATTTGTATATCTGTTGTGTGCACTGTGTGCATGAGAGTTGTAAATAAATAATAAAATAGTGGTTGTGATAATATTGGTGTGAATGTTTATGGGTTTTTAAGCGCAATTAAAAACTGCAACATATGCGGGTATGTATATGTGTATGTGAAGCTGTAGATGTATAATTTGCATATATACCTCTTTATCTCTAATAGGAAAGGAAAAAGAGCAGTGTTATCAGTTGTTTATAATAGTTGTAACATGTTAAATCAAATAAAGGTAATATTTCTGTAGAACTAAAACATTGTTTATTTTATGTTTAATTTAACTGTATTCATGTTTTACATTTTGTTAGAAAGATTCTTTGGAATGAACGATTATTTCGTTTTAACTAAATAAAATAGCTTATTAATCATTATTCACATCTTTAAATTGCTGTAAAACAAGCGATTTAAATAATTTAGTATCAAAAATTTTTGTTTTGTGTTTATGGATTGTATTAACTGTTTTGCACAACATTTCAATACATTTTCATATATATTTAGTCACACAGTGGGGGAATTAAAAAAATGGAAATATATCACCCTAGGTTGATCTGGTTAGGAAACTGGCTATGAACACTGTCTTAAGGCTAAGTGATATAGGCACATGTACGCATGGACAGAACTGATATGCTACTATATTAGGAAGCGTACAGGGTCTTCTCGAATACATTGATTATTGCACTTCTAGAACCTTTTTTTCGAAGAGCTGAATCAGTGGAGACTCTCCCCCTGGACACTACAAGTCTATCTGTATTTACGGATGGCACCAAGAAGGTAGAGAGCGAGAGAGTTGGTGGCGGTGTGTATATCCAAGAATTTGAACTTAGAATGTTTCTCAGGATTCCAAATGGTTGTAATATTCTTCAGTCTGAAATATCGGCTATAAAAGGAGCAGCTAATTGTTTCAAGTATAACAGAATTCAAGCTGCAATAAGATACCTGACAGGTGTATATACTACATCGATCTTAGTCCAGGAATGCCGGGCATCCTTAAATAGGATGTCGAGACATTCAACAATTTCACATATATGGGTGAATTGACACAGAGACATACTACGAGCTTGCTGAGATTAGATGGGCAAATGAACACACCTGTACAATCGTAGTATGAATTTAGCATAGGTTAAATAAAAAACGTACCTTGTACTTACTAAAACCACGGCGACTTTAACTAAGTAACTTAATGTCAATGATCACTGGACACTGAAAATTCGGCAGCCATGCAAGAAGGCTAGGTTTACCCTACAACGACATTTGCAGAAGCTGTTATAATGAAATAGAGAAGGAAACTGTCTCCCATGTTCTATTTCAATGTCCAGCAATTAACGTTTCGCGTAACGTTTTTCGGGGACAAAGATCCTTTAATAGTCTATCTGAAATCAGATATATACAGGGTGGGGCAAAAGTCACGAAGGGGTTTAAAACATTATGTTCTCTGGCCAATTCTTGGAAGCGAACTGCATAAATTATTCGTTCTTGGGAATCTCCTGGCTTTAGTTCTTGCACTAACTGCACCTTATATGGGAAAAGATGTAAATTTTTTTTTTAATATTCTGCGTAAAGACCGCCGAGACATTTGCAGCTCAGCAGAGCACCTTCGAGTTGATGTTTCAGGATTCTCCTCAACACTCTCCAGAACGCGTTGAATATTTGCTTCACTAATTACAGAATGTGGTCTTCCGCTTCGTGGAAGATCCCTCACTGAGCCTTGTTCCTGAAAACGTGTCACTAAGCGTCGAATCATTGATTCGGATGGTGAATTCCGCACATTAAAATGACGACGATAGGCTCGTTGAGTTTGAATTATTGATCGATGATGTTCAAAATAAAGTTCTATGATTTTGGTTCGCTGGATAACGTTGTAACCTTCCATAATTAATCTCCCAGATTTATTTTACAAGTCCTAAAAAGAAAAATAAAAGAAATTAAATTAGAAAAGTTATGACTGTTTCAAATCCCTTCGCGACTTTTGCCCCACCCTGTAGTAAGAGTGCATTGATGATTTCATTAGAAGAAGTAATTGTTAATGGCTACTGCGATTGGAGGCATAAATCCTTATGGTAAAACTATTTGGTCATTATATGACCAGAATTGTTTACTCCATGTTTCCCTGCTAATCTTACGGACTAACATCTTCTATTGTGCCTCCATTTAACCTACTGTCTATCTCTATCCACCTTTTTCTCTTCTCTTCTCCTCTTTCTTATCTTTTCAGGCAACACAAAAGGACCAGTCATATGGACAAAAAACCAAAAAAAACAGACTAATGTGGAAACAAAAATAAAAAAATTTATTTTCAAATGCGAATATCTAGTTACGACGAAGTTTTTTATAGTACAATTTTTGAACACGTATCACAAAAGAAAAATTATAATAGTTTCAAACTTCTCACATAATCGGGGCGTCCCACTTTGGGAACCACTGACACGGCCGCTGGTCACTTTTTTAATACCAAATTCAAAACTCAACAGCAAGCATGTGAAACTTTGTTGTAAGTGGACTTGCCGTTTAGAAATTACAGATTTATTTCACTTTTCCTTAAATGTCCCCACTACGATGCCAAATGAAGCAATCAAATTAAAAGCTATTAGTAACAATCCGATATATTATTTGTAAAACAACATTATTGTGATTCTTACACAAGGGTTCTCGTTCATTGTGCGAAAAGCTTTTTGAAAGTAGTATTTACTTTCTAAATTCCTGGTTTCTTTTCATAACACTTGCTTTTTTTTACCATCTGTACTTAGGGGTTCAATAATTTTCAGTTCTTTTTTAGTTGCAGTTTTTTTTCAACCATTGATCCCAACAATGTCGAATTTATGAGAAAATTGTGCAAGATTTCTATACTATTTTGATTTTCCATTTGTAGTTGTAGTAATATGTGCTGAATAATTAAATATTTTCAGAGCTATGCTTTGAAATCAGATCACAGAAAGAAACTAAATACTAAAAAATTATTCTCTAATACGGCCGGATTTTATGTCAACAATACATTATATTTTAACAAAAGTTTTGCTATTATAAAATCATTATTAAACTGCTTATGATATTGTTGTAATTGTTTAAAGAATACAAAAAAGAATTTTATAAAAAAAAATAATTACGAAAGGAGCTACAATTCGTATATACCCTAATGCTAACTTAATTTCATTTAAAACCCATCTCCTTCATGTTGTGTAAATTAAGAGAACACATTACATTTTACCATTCAGCCTTAATTTTATTTTAATATAATAATTAAGAACACATTCAATTACACATTTAAAAATCCGCAAAATAGCACTAGCAGTAAAAAAAACAAAATGAAGAGGGAAAAAGAAAAGCACATTTAAAAAACAAACTACTAAAAACAACAGTTCTAATTAAAATGTTCACGAAATAAAATAAAATGTTAGCTGTAGAAAACTAAGAAGAAACAGCTTCATTGCCATTCATTTAAAACGCAGTGTGCGTTTTATGACTTTTTGGGAATTTTTTTTTTTTTTTGTGGTACTAACCAAAGATACAAATTCTAAAGTATTTATGTAGAACGTTTAGTTGTATGTTTATGTGTTTGTTTTTATTTAAAATAGAGAGAATAGCATAAGGGTCTAGATATAATACACATGTCGGTGTATGCATCATTTTCTTTCGACATAAATTAAAAAAATGTATAAATAACTTTTCTATTATAAGCTCTAAATTCAAATGTGTATATTATAAATATTGTGTATTGTAGTACAATTTAGTAGTAAAAAATTATAAGAAACTTGGTCCAAGGAAAAATTGTAAATTTAAATTTCAAACACAGAAACAGATATTTTATTTTTATATTATATTTTATAAAATAATTATTGTATTTTTAGTACATATTATAAACGGAGTAGTTGGTTATGAATCTTATTAATGTATTTATTATCATAATATCAAATCATTCAGACTGCTCCAACTTTTCACAATTATGCAGTTTTTATTAAAAAAAAATGCCGAGTGACATTCCCCAAAAATAATTTACATTAATCTCGTTTTAAACGAAATATTTTATTTCAGAAACTTTTGAATGAAACAATTTGACATAACTGTTTGTTAAGTGCAGTCACCATTTAGGTGATCCCTATATTGAGTAAATATAAATATATTTAACTTTGTGCAGAAGCGGGGGTTTCTAATCTTATTTAGTTGTATATTTTGGAATTTTGCTTTCGCCATAATATTTCTAGATTAAGTAGGCCTTTAGGCTAGTAATCTCTGAATTTAATAAATAAATAAAAATATTTTTATATGAACGTGTATACTAGAGGTGGAGAAAACATCGATGGTACTTTCGATGTATCGATGTTTTTGCATTTTTGGTAAACATCGATGTTTGACGAAGACTATCGATGTTTTGTTTGTCACCTCTATAAAAATCGACAAGTTGAATGCAGAAAGTATGGTGGCTATCAAAGAGCTAGCAAAAAAATATTTATGCGTGCCGGCAACTTCCTGCGAGTCGGAACGAATGTTCAGCAAGGCTGGGCAAATTATTTCCGATCGGCGAACGCGCCTCAAGCCGCTCGTGGTCGATAAACTTATGTTTATTAACAAAAACCAGTCAATTTTTGAAAATTTGTAAAGATTTTCGATCTCTATTTTTTATACACGATCTCTTATTTTTAAATACGTTTGTGAAACGTTTTATTATTTTAACCTATGAATTTAAATGTTATGTTTTTTTTTTATTTTATTCAATAAATACAATTTTATATTTAATATTTTATTTATTTTAATTACTATTATTTTTACCAGTTTGGTGTTTGCACGTTCATTTTGCATACTTTACAATAATATGTATATTTTCTTCAGAAACATCGATGTTACATCGATGTTTCGCTTAAAAACATCGAAAACATCGGTGGTAGCAAACATCGATGTTTCTCCACCTCTAGTGTATACTATGACAATGAAATATTTATTACTCATACGCATAGTATTCCCAGAGGGCATATTGTTCTACTGCAACTAAAAGAACTGAAAAAGTTTTTCAATTTGGACCACTATTACAGAATCTAAAGACTATTTTCTACAAAAAGCCTATTTCAAGAGCCTATTTTATAATTTCACATATAAATCGATTTTTTTGAAAATTTTAATAATCGCAGATAATATTAGTTTTACAAATTTGAAAAAGAGCATGTGTAATTTTTTGGTAAAAGCTATGCGCTAAGGAAAGAAATATGAAGAACTGTAAACTTCTAGCCAAACCGTTGCCTTTTTACCAAATTTATCTAATTTTGTATATTTATATTGTAGGTCGTCATTCCTTCGTTTCTACAGTATTCTGCATTTCAATACGATTTGAATTTTTAATTATTTGATAGGTCGTAAACTAGCATGCACACATATTACACTTGTGTTTCTTAAGCTGTTGTCGTATGTTTTGCGCAATTTATATTCGGGGAGACCCGGATTTCGCTTAAGTAAACGTAGTGTTTTATATGTATTTATTCGCACCCTTAAATAGGATAAACCTAATATAATAGATATAGCTTCTGACATATTATTAGAAATCAGCAATATTTTGGTTTAGACATTTTCAAATGCTAAATTCAAGATTACATACAAAATGCCCAAAATGCACAAATTTGGTATTACTATTTATACAATTTATTTATAATGACATCCATAAAGTATGCTACACTTTTTAATTCGCGTCTGTCATATTGTGTAAATATGCCTATGAAGGCGTATACTTATTATACATTGACACCGATATACTTACGAGTATAAAACAAATTCAATTACATCAGTGTATAATATCAGCAATGGCTTACTAATAATTTACGAAAACCACATGCATCACGTTTTAGAAGGATTCACACATAAACAATTCATATTCAAATCCTCATTAATGTTCCGTTCCAAAAAATCTAGACCAAGTTCCTTATCATCTGCCAGTAATTGAACGTCATCTGCATATCTATAACATTTACAAAATTGTATCTGCCAGTACAAGTCGTTCAAATAAATCATATTTTCGAATTTTTAAAATAAATGGCAAAAGTTCTTTTAATGCAAACCAATGAAACTTGAATATAAAATTCGCAGTTTTTTTACTTTTTGCCCAATGTCGGCACTGCTTTAGTTCATATTCAACATAGTCCATTTACAATTTGTTAAAAATTTATAAAAAAAAATAGGCTATAGTATGTAAATAAAAGAAAAAGAATAATAACTTTTATTAAGATCATATACAGTTGAAATAATTTGTCTCTCACCAAAGCATTAAAAAACGACATAAACTAATAAAGGTCACAGCAAACCATGTAAACAAAACTCATTTCATAACAGTTATTTTAGTGATTTGGTTTTTAAAAACAAAATATAAATCAACATTCTGATGTTCGATTATATGGACGAGTTATATTCGGTCTCTGTAAATAAGTATGAAATTGTGGTTCAAAAGTTCGCTGTATTTGTAACATTAATATTAAAGCATTTTATATTTTTTTTTCATATAATTTGTTTTTGAACAATTTATAATAGATTTAATAGTAATTACTTATTTAAGTTCCTTTTTATAAGTAAGTGAGTTATTAAAATTGTTTAAATGTTTTCGCTGAAGAGTATAATTCTGTGTATTTTCATGTACTTTAAATTTAAATAAAAAAAATAGAAAATAGAAAAAGTCAAAAGAAATGTTTTAATATCAGAAAGAATTTAAATATCTGTTTTTTTATTTATTTATTATCTATGAATGTTAGTTAATCCTTACAGACATTTACAAAAAATTTCAAAAATAACAATTTTAAAACATATAAACCAGAACACTATCTGCCGTATTTATAAAAAATAAAGTAGGCTTGAAGTGTGCTTTTAGACAAAATTTTCATATAAATTTTCATAAAGTACATTTGAAGTCTACTTTAATTTTTATAAGTTTAAACACATTATTAAATAAAGTTTTATAAGACTGAGAACTAATGAAAAATCTATAAATCTATATAACTGATTAAATGTGTTGCACATCCTTCTTAGTGGGTCAGCATCAGCATAGTTTGATCTCAAAAACCTTATTGACAATGGATAAAAATTTCTGGTAGGACATTGTGGAACGTTGAAAAGAATTTAATTTATTAGAGAATTAGAGCATGTAACACCATTAATAACATTTTAAATAAATGATACAATCAGCATAAGTCTACGAGTATTAGTGTTGGCAGCTTAATAAGAGCTAGACGAGCATGATATGAAGATAAGTTAAGTGAGTTAAAGCGTAATCCTCGAAGGCAAAACAAGTGAAATTGTTTTTGCACCGAATTAAAAGCATTAGAATGTGTCTGATAAATTGGATGCCAAATAACTGATCACTACTCAAGAATCAAATGCACAAGTGGCATGTATAATGTTTTTGCAATATACGGATCATTAAATTCTTTAGACCAACGTTTTGCATAGCCAAGCATAACCCTGCCTTTATATATTATAGAATTTATATGTGAGGTAAAGTTTAATTTAGGTTGACATAATATACTCAAGTCCAGAAAGCTTTCAACCAAATTTAGATTATGATTTCCCAAAAATTAATTTGCTGTTATTGGTTTACATCTTGCAAAGCTCATAGTTTTACATTTTTTTTATATTAGGTTCCATTTAGTTTTTTTTTTTTTTTTTTTTTTTTTTTTTTTTTGGACCAGCACTCAGGGGATGACCCCTACTTATGCAATGTATTGTGTTGGAACTATGAAAATAGGTTATGGGAGGGAGGATAGAGGAAGTAGTGTTTGTGAACATTTGACCTGAATTTTCCTATATTAAAAGTGGCAGGAAATACTTCTGCTGGGAGTTTGTTCCACATACGGACAGTACGTCTAAAGAACGAATTTTCCCTGTAGTGTGTTGTGCGATCCACTGTCCAGTCGACCACAAATGGATGAGCCCTGACTGTGGAACGTGTATTACGTAAAAAACTGCATGTTTCAGCAGAACATAGAACAGTGAAAGTCCTAAGAACACCAATCACAAAATAAGTTCAAATTCTTTTGCAGAAGTGTATGAGCTATTAACTTAAGAATAACTTCACATCATACGAGTACATTAAGATATTCGAAAATATTATTACGTTCAGTAAGTCATTAATGCAAATACTTTTAAGTTTTTGGAGATACAGCTTCTAAAAAGCACGTTTTGTGTCCTGCCTAATAAATACGAGTATGTCCAGTTTATTAAAAGTTTTGAGAATCCAATTAATTGCAGTTCTTTTAATAAGGTCTACTTTATCCTTTTTACCTTTTAGTGTTTATTTAACATGACATATATTATACTGAAATTTACAAAAAAAAATTGTAATTTAATTTAATTCATAAATTATTTCAAAATTATAGTGAAATTATGAAACTCATTTATGTTTGAAAACTTCTTCCAGCATGTGCCAGGACCGCAATTCATTTAAAGTACATTAAAATTGTTTTATTTTATTTCAAATTTAAACTAACTAAAACATGTATATTTTGTATGAAGTTTTTTATTGTATGGCTAAAATGTAGCTTTTAATGAGGGGGGGGGCGGTGGGAAGTAAAACAAAAGTTTGTTTGTGTATTGAAACTGTTTGTAACATATTATTTTAATAATCATGACCAAGGTTTGTTTTTGCTATTTCAATTAAATAAAACTAAAATATATATATGAGAAATATATATATTACTGATTCCTCACATATATGTATAAAAGAATTATATTTAGAATTAACTAATATTTTTTTCTTTTTGCATAATTCTAAAGAATTCAATAATTCTTAATATTTTGAACAGCTAACCATTATCTTGTACATTTACATATCCAGAAACTGTTGCAGATTTTTAAGCAGGGTTATTACAAATTCGATATTAACCAACTGAATTCCCTTTTTTGCTTTGCATAAAAGAATCACATGTAAGTAAAATATTTTATGCATTGTTAAATTGTTTGCAAGTAAAAAGTTTTACATAAAAATTTTCGTTGAAAAACACACAAAAAAAACTGCTACCCAAACCATTATCATTTTCACTTAAAATGCCTTCAACAATTAGGACAAAGAACGCTTTTGTTTCTTGTAACATATTTTTTTGTTTTTACAGCCACTACTCTAATTGTCATTTTAATGCATGAATATGTGACAGCGGTAGGCTGTAGTTTTCTGTTTTTTTTTATAGAAAAATATTTAATTTTTTATTTTAAAAATTTAGTCAAACGATAATATTAAAATAAGCAATGTATACAGTCTTTATAAAAAAAAATTAATTTTAATATTATAAAATTATATAAAGTTTAGTTGCAGAAATTTGGAATTTTTAAACATGATTTTAAATATAAAAAGCAAAATCCTGGTATCTCTGACAATGACACCAGTGCAAAACGAATACGTTTCTAACCTATCATGCAATTAAATTTCCATATAAAAGCTTAATGGTGTTGCTATAAAAGTTTTATTAAAATTCAACGAATTTCTTATTACGGTTGACAAAACAGTTACTGGAACTAAAATTTATGCTTAATTTTCACTATGTCATTTTTGTTGTCAAATTGTCCAAATTGTTGGTAATTGTATGAAAACGGGTTGTCATATGGCATCATCTATTGACGCAATCATGATTGCAAACATATATGTCGCCATATGGCAAACCGTTTTCATACAATTACCAACAATTTGGACAATTTGACAACAAAAATGACATAGTGAAAATATAGTGAAAACGCGGCCTTATGTTGTAGTGAAACAAGGGATAAATTTGGTTTGACAAGCAATTTGTAGTTGTGATCTAAGCAGAAACATTTCTACCACTTCTCAAGTTTGACTACGGATGTTTACAAAAATATTAGCCATGTTTTTAAAGGAAATTTAATTTAATTTTAAGAGAAAAGTTTTTTATTTAGGCTAATAGTTCGAATAATCGAGAAGAATATTTTAAAGTACTGGAACAATTGGCAAATTTAAATGCATTTTCTACCCGGCCAAGGGCGTCATCAGCAATCTTCATTGTCCACTATCAATCTGTAAATATCATATATTTAACTCACCGTTTTTTGAGAAATACAATACGAGAATTATCATATTTATTTTTAACGTGTGCTGTTTGATCTTACAGAACTCTTCTAAGAGTAAACAACGTCAAACAAATTTGTGCGCTTTTTTTAGTAAATATTTGCCAAGTGTGACCATACCTTAACAAACAATATACATACATATTTTGTCCATATTTCAGAAACCCTTTAAACTAGTAAAGCCTCATGTGCGCCAAACGACAATATGTATACATGCCAATGGAAACAAAAACAGGTACAATACAATAATAATTTCTAACCCTTCAGTTTAATGTGTCTGCAAACACACCAATTGAAAACACCTTTATGAAGGGTATAAATTAATTCAACACTGCAACTTTTTGCATTAAATTTAACCTTGTTTGTTACTGATGCTCTCGACACAATAAGGTAAAACAAAATGTATTTCACTTTATAATTTCTTTAGAAAACAAGGAATTTGTTTAACAAAAATACTTGGTATGTTAACGTAGAAACAACAAGGACAATAACAAACAAAAATTAAAAGCAAACATTTAACCAAACCTACAATGGCTTAACTAAATTTTGTAACAAAATTATTGCAATTGTTGTGTCTTGAAAAACATGCCCAAAATAACCAAAAAAAAACAGGCAAAAGTAACAAAAAAAAAAAAACAAAAAGCAAAAAGACAAAAATAGTCCTATTTAAAATTCTATGTTAAAAATGTATGTATATAGAAATGGCAACAATACAGTTAGTTTTATACATAAGAATGTTACAATGTATATACATACATATGTATATATAAACATACACATGTATATACATTTGTACTTGCATTCATGTGTATATATGGGTATTATATTTATTTATTTTTTTTTTTTTTGGTTAAATAACACATAAATAAACACATAAACAGGGTATATTTTAAAGAAAAGCTTTATTAAGTTAAAATTTGTTTCTTCTCAATTTAATGAGTGACCACAAATTTTGTTGTGAAATATAAGTTGCATCGCTGTATTTAAAAAAAAACGATTTTGCCCCACTGTGTGAGCCAGTTGCATGCAATATAATCAAAAAAACTTTGAAATTTTAGCAAGAGGATAAGGTTTGTAGAGCTTCTAAAAAGTAAATATTATATTTTAGTAAAAGTATTTGGCATTAATGAAAATCTTAGGACTTGTAGATTGATATTTGAATAAAATAAATTTTGTATTAATTAGAGAAGGAATTGAACTAATATTTATCTTTTTAAGAGAAAAGTTTTTTTATTTAGGCTAATAGTTCGAATTTTCAAGAATACTATTGTACAGTACTGTAACAATTGGCAAATTGGAATGCATTTTCTATCCTGCCAAGGGCGTCATCAGCAATCTTCATTGTCCATGTTCAATTTGTAAACATCACCGTTTTTTTGAGAAATAGAATCCGATAAAATTTAGTTTACATATTTTTTTTTCCATGAAGAATAATGTAAAACTTGAATTAATGTGAAATTTTAAATGTTAATGATATCCCAGCAAAAACTTCACTTACATTCTTAATTTTAATGACTTCCAGAATTCATTATTTCGTAGCTTTATTCGCCACTAATTACACTGTAGAACAATTAAAAACTTTTTCTAAAATTACGGGGTTCCGACGATTGATGGTTGTTAAGGAGACCAAGAAAAAAATGTACTTGTGTCGGCGTTTTGATAGATCACATCAGAATTTCATTTAAGAAGCGGTTAAAAATTCCCAGCTCTGGCCTGTTCTTGCAGCATATCGGTATATAAAACTATGATTTCTTTACATCTGCGGTATACCCTACACCTCAGCATGTTTGTAGATAATGGTATGGCAAATATTTTTTTAGAACATATTAACCCTCTAACTCCCCTCTCATAACGACATTTTTGGCTTGATTCTAAGAAATTGTAAAAAGCACCCCGAAAAAGGGGACGGGCGGGGATGAAATGATTTATAAAAATATTGGCCATAAAATTTTACTATATATGTTAGAACACACCAAAACCCAAAACTTAACACAAACACTAAAAACCAATCAAATTCAAGATTGTCCATTAAAAGTTTATTTAGTTATTGTTCACATATGTGGGTCATCCCATCCCTGGCGGGAAGGTTTGACACTCCAATACTGAATTTGATTGGTTTTTAGTGTTTGTGTTAAGTTTTGGGTTTTGGTGTGTTCTGACATATATAGTAAAATTTTATGGCCAACATTTTTGTAGAACATTTCGTTAACATATCCTCATACTATATATGTTTCTGTATACCCACTATACATACGTGCAAAAACAGTTTTTCAGAAATGGGAGCTACATAAAAGCTCTCATGTATTATGGACCAATCATCCATAAATTTAGTGATGTGACTTCTGTGCATATACGAGTAAATATAAATATAACCGAATTGTACTCACCACGAATAACTAGGGGATTACCACTTTTATTTTTACTTTAATAAACAAAAAAAAAATAACTTGTAGTGAAAATACAAAACAATATAAAAAAACTTCCAGAATTATGGCCAGTTTTTAGCTTAAAAATTAAAGTGTGTTTAAATTTAAGTTCTGTTTAAATACCAAATTAATTTTTATAGATCATATTTAAATATAACTTAAATCACTGACTACGTCCATTTAAATACAACTTGAGTTTTTCATACTATGATTTTGACAGTTCTGCAAGTTATGAAAATTGCGCATTAAAGTTTTTTTATTATTTGATAAAAATATTCAATAAATAAACTCACCGCGAATAAAAACATTGTGCTTATTATAATCAATAGCAACTAATATCAACTAAAACAATGAATTTAGATGAAGAGGATATGAATGATGCAGCTTATGTTCATTTAGTTTACAGCAATTTGAAAACTAAATATGAAATCAGCTGTTAAATGAAGAAGTTGTTTATATTTTTTTGATATTTAATAGTGCTAGCATACTTTTATCATAATTAAATACCAAACTTAATTTGAGACTGAAAAAATGAAACTGTATTTAAATACAACTTAAGTTTAAGGAAAAATTAACTAATTTCGTATTTAAATATCAAGTTAAAAACTGGCCATTAGAACCATTAGAACCACACGTTCTAATTTCAGACCGTACAATACATTGGAATGGCCGGCTCTAATTTCCGGACATTTCTAATTTGTGAGATTCTACTGTATAACCAAAAATCTAAAAAAAACCATTTTCGGAATTTTTCAACACTTTTTTGGAAATTGTGTGTTTTCTTACCAACATTTAAAATTTTGTTTTAATTCGTGTTGGTTTTATTTGAATATTAAAATTCTTAAAGAATTTAAAAATATCAATTCAATACAATTTAAATAAATAAACAAAATTTAATTTTGTATTTAGTTAAGCACCCTTTACTTTTACATATAAACTGTATGAATACAGTAGGTATTTTTATACAACATTTTTTTAGTCTTTTTAGTGCAATTTTGTTTCCTTTGCTTTTTTTTTTTTTTTTTATTTTTTATTGTAAATGTATATTTTTGAAGAAAAATGCCGGTGTGTTTATGTATACATATATGTATGTGCAGTTCTATTACTATTTTCTATTTGCAACATTTTGCCAACAATGCATATAATACGACAATGGTTTGTCATGTGGCATATTGTGTGTATGAGTGTGTGCATATGTATGAGAGTGTGTTTGTTTGTGTGTATTACTCAATGTTGGTTGGTTTGTTATAAAAACAAATTGTTCGTATGTTGAATATTTTGAATATTTTATTTATGTACGAGTAGTATGTTGATTTCATTTCTTAATAGAAAATAAAAAGGAAAAAAATAAAATGTTCATCTTTATACAAAATTTAATGTAGAATGAGTGTGCAATATTTTTTTTTTTAAGAGCCTTGATGTGTCGTAATTAGATTTGTTACGATTCTTTATGTTTTTATTTCAATATGATTTCGTAACATGAAAAGAGCAAAAGTATGCATTTAAAATGTAAAATGAATTACAAGGCTAGTAATGTAAATAGTATATGTACATCTATAGAAATCAGGGTGTTTCTTTTGTCAATTGCTGAATTGTGGTGTACAAGTAAAAGTTGTATTTTTCTTTAGATTCTGTGCTCCGATAAATGTGGCTAGTAGCAATTGTTTTGATGTTGTTTGCTAATTTGTCATAGCAATTAATACACATCCATAATAACAAATTCTTATTTGGTATTTGAAACTAAATTTTCACAGGTGATCAGTGTTCGAAAAAAATCAGTACCTTATTCGTACCATACATTTGAAGAAAACATGCATTAAATTTATTTTTAGCGTTTGTGAACAATATTCCGTTCACTAAGATTGTGAGATTATGTTCCGTACACTACGATTAACGTACGGTACAAAGTGGACATTCAATATCCCGTAGTGTTGTGTACTGTGGAAACGTAGTGGGTTTATTGAATTTTTTAGAGTACGGTTTGTAAAGTTTTTTGGATACGAATAGCAAAGATTTTAGAGTGCATGCATGTGGTGATTTTTTTCATTATTTATGTGATTATTCGCGCTCTATTCCTTTTGATCCTTTTGATGATTGGTATTCTTGATATATATTGAAGCTAAAGCGCCCTGGAGATGATCAAATAAACTTGTCAATCAGTGCATATGTGTAAGTGTCGTATGCTTGTAGCTTTAACAGCCATCCCTAAATACCGACGGTAAGCGTTTTTTAAATGCCAAAATTTCTCATGCTCATACATTTTGTATGGAGTATACCGAAACAACGCGGCGGCAACGCTTTGCTATTGGAAAATCCGATTTTGACAAGGCATTTCACAGTGAAGTTAGTAGCAAAAGAAAACAAAACAAAACAAGCAAGAAAGTATAGTCGGTCAAGCCCCACCCAGTATATGTATAAAACAGTTTTTCAGAAATGTGCGCTATATGGGAGATATGACTTATTATGAACCGATCGTTTAAAAATTTAGTGTCATGATTTCTGTGAATATAAACATTGTGTATGTTAAACTTTATCTCGATATAAACAGTTTTAATAATTTTATGGAGGTTAAAGTTGATTACGGGGAGGGTCTTATTTCGGAATTTCGACTAATTACGGACCGACCATTATAAAATTAGGTGTCATCATTTCTGTATATTATTTGTGTCGAATTTTATTTAATTACCAACATTTTTAAGAAATTTATGACCGTTAAAGAGATTTTCGAAAGTGCGTCTTATATGAGAGCTACGACTAATTATGGACCAATCACAATAAAATTATCTCATATTGTTTGTATACATATAAGATATATTTGTGTTAAATATTATTTGGACACCGACATTTTTGAGAGAGTTATGCTCTTTAAAGTTATTTTTGGAAGTGGGCCTTATATAATAATGGACCGATCTGCACAAAATTTTTAGATGTGATTTGGCTTCATTTCCAACTCATTTGTGATGAAATTAGTTTGGTTCCTTGAATAATTCACACATTTGTGATCGGTAAACCCCAATTTCGGGAGGACATTTGTATGGGGGCCAGTTGAAATAATGAACCGATTTCCACCAGTTTCAATCCCATCTGTCCTTGGGCCGAAAAAATATAATTTACCAAATTTTATCAAAATATCTTCAAAATTGCGACCTGTACTCTGCGCACAAGCTTTATATGGACAGTCAGCCAGACGGACGGACATCGTTATATCGAATCAGAAAGTGATTCTGAGTCCATCGGTATACTTTAAGGTGCGTGTAGGACCAATATTTCTGGCTGTTACAAACATATGCACAAATCCAATATACCCTCCCCACTATGGTGGTGTAGGGTATAAAAAAAAGAGAAATAAAACAACAATGTCTAGCTGTTACAATAAAGAGGGTCGTTTTATTTATTTGTTTGATAACCCTGTTTTTATCGTTTTGACATAACGTTGACGCTTTTGTTTAACGTAAAAAAAACGTTCCGTTTTCCGTCGGTATTTAGGGATGGCTGTAAAGAAAACGTACAAATAATCACGACAATCCATTTATGTTTTGATTTCGTAGCGTTCGTATTAAATCATGTCGTCGTCGGATGATGATTTATTGTTATTGAACTTTTGCTCGTCGATCAACTTTTGCATTATATAAATATTACAAAAATAAAACACACCGTTTTATTTTCTATTTGTTAAATACGTAAAAACAAAATATGTACATATGTATACATATTTTTTATCCGTACACTTTTTTATGAAGGCAAATACACAGCATATGATTTTTTTTTCAATCACAACCGTAAACGCTAAAATAATCAGACGTCAAATAAAAAAAAATAAAACTTTTTGATTTTCATCAATCATCAATCACAACTATGTGATTGATATGTTTATTTGATCGTCTCCAGCGCGCTTAAGAAGAGAAGTTATCGAAAACAGAATTAAGAATTATTTAAGGTTGATAGCACTGCTATATTTTTCGTTGTTATTTTAATTAAAATTTAAATAATATCGAGAGCAGTATTTTAATTTTCAATTATGAGCACAAGTGTGGATGATGAAACAATCAGGATAAATCTGTATAGCAAGATGTTATGACAGAACATTAATATCTTTGCCATCCGAGATTCAATGTAAGAAACGTTATTTTTATGAAATTGTTTCTAAATATGTATATATTTTTCTTACGTTTTGTAAACTCATTTACATTCACTTAAGGTATGGTCACATTTGGTAAATATTTACTCAAAAAAACGTAATCACTTATTTCAGCACAAATTTGTTAGACGTTGTTTACTCTTACAAGAGTTTTGCAAAATCAAACAGCATCAAATAAATTAATACTACTTATTTATTGTGCTTTGGCTTGCATAAGAAAAGTTCTTTTAAATAAATAAACGAGTTCAAATATATGTTATGTAGTGGTTACGTCTTTTTCGGCAAATATTTGCCAAATGTGACCGTATCTTTAGTAAAAGTTAGTTTCAATACGTCCTGGAATACATCCGACTAAAACTAAAATTCAACACGCAAAAGTCTACAATAACAAAAACAATAAAACTGGCAACTGGTATTATTTTTGGCATGGATAGTGTGTTATTTGTTTACGCGCAATAGAATTTATGGGTTGAGAACCAAATATACTTTTCTGCAGTTAGCTGGGAAATCTTTATTCATGCCTCTTACTCAGTATTTTTCTTTGGTCTAATAAAATTAGTTTTAGAAATGTACAAAAATATTTATTATTTAGTTTGTACCAATTAAAAGAATTGATTTTTGAATGACAATTAATGTTTACTTTATTTTGACGTGTAAATTTTGGTCTTTTTTAACAAGGAATCAATTAAATTTGTATACTATTCTGTTTTTTTGGTCCTTTTGTGAATTCAATTCTTCTTAAATAACTATATAAAAATGTAATATACTTTTCTAATATTATATTATTATTAAAATATATATTTATTTTAGTTATTTATTTTTATTTACTATAATTAAAATTACAATAAATCTTAAGAACTAGAGCACTAATAAAATATATATGTACATATATCGTAATAAAATGTTGTGTTGACTTTCTTTTGATGCTCACAGTATGTAATATGATAATAATACTGTAATAATATCATATTAAGGTGCCTAATATTTATGGAAAAATAGAACTAGATGTTGTTAATAAAGGATGTTCCAACTAGAAC
Organism: Bellardia pandia; assembly: GCA_916048285.2. NCBI lineage: Eukaryota > Metazoa > Arthropoda > Insecta > Diptera > Calliphoridae > Bellardia > Bellardia pandia. The sequence goes on along the minus strand of OU696529.1, from coordinate 117,535,092 downwards.
GCAACATTAAAAATGGTGTTCGGTATCGTGAAATGATAACCAGTTTTTTCTTGCCTAGAATTGAAGAAATGAATGTGGAGGGCATGTGGTTTCAACAAGACGGCACCACAAATCATACAGCCAGAGAAACAATTCAATTGCAGCATCAGTCATTTCCCGGTCGTGTTATTTCGCGTTTTGGAGACCAGAATTGGCCGCCTAGATCGTGCGATTTAACACCTTTAGATTTTTTTCTTTGGGGTTTTTTGAAGTCGATGATTTACGCGAATAAGCCGACGACGACTCAAGCCTTAAAAGAGGAAATTGGACGCTGCATTAATGAAATACAACAGCATTTATGCAAAAAGGTCATTGAAAGTTCCTTAAATGATCGCGTGTGCACGAGCAAAGCCGCGACGGTCATCTGCACGATGTCTTGTTCCATACATAACCTCATTGGCCCATAATCATAGTCATAGAAAAAGCACACTTTAAGCAAAAGCATGCTTTTGTTTTAAATTCAGAACAAAATTTATATGTTTTTGTTGTTTAAAAGTCTACTTTTACTTAAAGTATGCTTTTTCTATGACTATGATTATGGGCCATTCTGTTTACTTTACGATATAATAAAGCTTCACGATTTTTTTTTTAAATATCTGTATTTTATTTAAAATTTAAAAATTGCGTTCTAGTTGGGACACCCTTTGGAAATATATTTTATTAATATACATTTGATTATACACCATGAAAAGAACCTCCGGTTACTCCCGGTTTATAGCTGGGGTAATTATCAGTCTGTCCAGCATCCTTCACATAAAACTTTAATTGACCTTCTTATTTATTTTACTTTCACAGGTTTTTATTTAATTCACTCTTATGTTTCTTTCTTTTATTTAGAACAATGTTCCGGCTAAATCGTGAACGGTGGCTTGTATCGGTGCCCTACTCTTCCTGTTCTCTAGCTCCTACTCTTATTAATATTTTGGGCCTTAATAGGCTTTTCGATTACAATAAATAAATAAATAAATAATATTCTAGGATGTAATCCTGGAATATAATGTTGCCCCCGATTTTTCCGTGTGTTAACTTTCAAAAAAAATATCTTTCACGTTGGCCCTGAGCCAGTGCCTTATGATTCTCCCTCAACGGATGTAAATCTGTTTTGGGTAAGATAGGATGTAATCCTCCTCGCTTACTGATTGTAAACCAGACCAGTTTATTTTACAACCCTAGCACTGCTCTTTATAATTTCTTTAATGTATATTTTTTTGTTCCTTTCCGGTTTTTCACACGTTTTAAGTGTTTGAAAAGAGACTGATTGCTCTATTACATTGGCTTATATACTATTCCTAACTACAACTAATGTAGCTTTGAGCTATTAAAAATTTATGTGTGTCAACCGATAGCTGCAACTTATTTCACTTGTTCGATGTGTGTCGTTTGGTTGTTGTTGGTGTGTGTGTGTGGTACTGTGCTATAATGCTGAATGGTTGTGTATTGCAATTCTGGCTCATACATACATCTTATGTCTTCTTCCTTCTATGTCTTTCTTCACGTCTCTCTGTTGATACTCTATGTTACTCCTTTCTACTGACATTCCTTGTTGTATACTCTTTGCTGAAAACACTCTCTGCTTTTGAAACATTCTGATGTTAACCTGCTTAGCCAGAGTTGAACCCATCGACCTCCGGTTAATCTGTAATGAAATAAGCCCGATTTGGCGGATATAATTCGTTCCACCTGCATAGATGTCATACATCCTCTATCCAGTAAAACGAATAATAGTTCCTTTATTTTTCCTATTTATTACCAAAAAAAATCCACATTTGTATGGGTTAAAATTCCTAGAATTTTGATTCCTCACAACCCCATATAACAAAACCATAAAACTCTTGTAAATGTCGTTATTGAGACAAAATTTAATCAAAACAACTCAAGTACAAAAAAGAATCACGATTTAAAATATAGGGAATTATTAATTTCGTCATTTCAAAAGTAAGACATCGAAATATTGGTCGTAGACCTGCAGTTAGAATAAGGGGACCCACAGTCCTATCACAACATTAGAAGACATTATTTCTAATTCTGGGTTAAGATGCTATTTATTATTTTAGTGAATTGATCGAATTTGTCTCAGATTCTCTTTGAACTTTTAAAAAAGATAATTCAAAAATTTATATTTCTCTAAGGTGATCTTTCAATATGTCACAAAAAATAATCTATTATTTGTAATGAAACTGTAAGCTCATCAAATGTTTGTATTATTTTAAGTCCACATAATTATGCAAACAAAATGAGGAAAATAAAAGTAATAAAATCATTATATAAACACTTACCCCATTATTCATAAAAACTTACAACAGGTTTATAAAGCAAATTTCCCTACAAAATTTGCTTTATAAACCTCTTATAAACCTGTTGTAAGTTTTATGAATAAAGCCATTAATAACTGCAATACAATATCATTGAAATCGGAGATGTTACACAAAACTGTTGCTGTGAGCTTTCAGACGTATCCCTCTAGCTCAAGCAATACTGCCCTCTCGTGTAAATTCCACATCCTACCATTATTAATACACACACAAAATAAATCATCATTTTGCTGTCGATAAAAAAAAAATATAACGAAATCTGTGGCTGTGCTTTGTTTTATGTTTGAAATCCTATTAATTAAAATTAAATAATAAAAGAAAAACCTTCTGTTTACGCATCACGATAACCTCAGTTCATACAGTGTGGCGCTTGTTATTTTGTTTTTTTTTTTGCCACTGTGACCAAGCATGAGTGTCTTGTATGGCACTTATAGACAATTGGTCTCAGTGGGTTATTTACCGCTTACACTTTACAATAATCATCAGCATGGTGCGATGCTGCGTCATATTCAATATACAAATTATGATATTGCACACACAAAATTTGTATAACAAGAACAACATTGGCAGAAGCGGCAATATCACAAGACAAATACATAAATTGATGTTGATAACAATTTACGAGTACCCAGCCAACACTGGCAGACTTACAGAATAAAGACTACAACAGAAAAAAAAAAAGTTAGTACAAGTACATATAGAAAAAATTCATTGTAAACAATTTTTAAATACAAAATGCTTATGAAATTGAAATAGAAATTTTTATTTTTCTACGAAATAAATTAGTTCAATAAGTATTGTTTTCAAGGAAAATACGTATTAATGTATTAATCAGTAATTGTTTCATATTCTTTAGATTATTCTTGGAAAGTAAGCATTTAATTTGAAATGTCCTAAATAAATAAAAAAAGGACATATTTGACAAGAAAAGTAAACTTAGTACAATATATTATTGTACCTAAACTTGGCCAGCAATTAAACATTTTTCTATAGTATAATTTTTTTTTTAGTTATTGAGTCTGCCTTTATTTCCTAGGCCTTGCATTAAGAATTGAACTATGTAATTGTTTTCAATTAAGAGTTATGAGGGCTCTACGAAGCCTTGTTCGTGTTTGAGTTTTAGTAAATAATCTAGCTAGCGAGTTTTGATGGTGTTGAAAGATTTAATTGAGTTTGCCTGTGCAGATTAATACAGATGGAGCTTCTTGGCGTCTATGTGGCGAAGTAAAGCCTCAGTTAGCCCACTGTAATGGAATGTAACTGCAACAGTAAAAAACAGCTGATGGATATTGTTATATCTAAAGTAATGCAAATGGTTATGGAGATGTAAAGTAACGCAACACCGTAATGTATGAATCTCTAAGAAATAGTAATTCCTTACATTTTTACGTCATTACCCTACATTCCGTTACAGTCGGCTAACTGAGGCTTAAGGCGTGCATTCATTTGTATGCCAAGCTATGTGACATATTCAGAATATGGGATATTTACATTTTTAACCCTTCGTCTTACACATGAGTCTGGCTAGATATTTTTCAGTTTTATTTAAAAAATAAATCATGGAAAGGAAATAGAAAGACACTTATTCGAATATTTTACTGCAAACATCACATTTGTAACACATGATGTTTTTTTATATTTTTCTGGCTGTTTTGAATTATTTTTTGTCCAGTTATCTATTATTATTTATTTACATCTATTAAACAAGGTTAAGTTAGGCTAATTCGAAAAAAAAACAATAAACATACTAACAAGTAACTCCATCTACTTAATTCATAAAGTACAAGTTTTATTGAAACTGTTGTTACACTTGTCACCACCTCTGCTTTATGTTTGTGTTGATGATAATGAAATTTTTGATTCCCCTTTTACCATATGACTATTTATTTTAAAATTGTATTTATATAAATTTATTTCAAAATTGTAATACATACATGTATATATTCTTCACATTTAATTAAAAAAAATGTTTTTTTTCTGGACTTCAGTACATGAAAAACTAAGTGGGTCTGGCTAGGCTTCATGCGGTACGATAGTGAAAATCAAAACATGTGTAAGTCGGAGGGTTAAGTAAAACAGATGGGCAGTTTCCTCTCCTAAGCGCAAAAGTAACGTGTTGGCTTTTGGTTTCACTAATTTTGCTTTTTAACCATGTCTTCCCATCACCCAAAAGAAAAATATTTAAAATATTATGGTCACTGTAATTATTGTTATGGTTGCGGCAACCATAATATGGTTAAGTTACGATTCACATGATTAATATAATCATATATATGGTTTAGTACTGGCAAAATATTGAGTAATGGGTACCGAGTATTGAGTATTTGCCCTTTTTTTGGATACTCAATACTCAAAAGTAGTTACTCGATACTTTCTGAGTTGTATTTTTAAGCAAGTTGAGTGGGTAAAATAGTGCATAAATATACATCACTGTATAAAAGGACAAGAATGTGTAAGCTACAAAATTCATTAATTTTCCAAAGAATTTATTTTAATTATTTCTTAAGTTGTTGTTAATTAAAAGTTAGCTTTACATTTATTTTTGACTTAATAATAAAAGACATACAAAACCAATAATAGTTAAAGATCTATTTTTATTTTTTGAAGAAACTACTTCAATTTGCAGATAAAAACTATGCGTTACAATTTCAAAAAATCCGTTAAAAGTATCGAGTAGTATTGAGTACCCAAATGAAAAGTATTGAATATAATTGAGTATATAATATGATTAATGGGTTCATCATAAACATGATTGCCACAAATATAAACATAGCTACTACAATCATATAATTGATTTTTAAGTTACATCTAAATTGTAACCATATTATGGTTATCGCAGTCATATAAATAATTACGGTCAACATAACATTGTTAAACAACTGGTAAAAACATGTACAACTATATTTTTTTTCTGCGTGATGTCTAAGCTAATTATCTAGTTCTCAAGATGATATACTTGTGTATAAACTAAAGGTACGGTCACACTTGGCAAATATTTGCCGAAAAAGACTAAATAAAAAATATTTAAACTCGTTTATTTATTTAAAAAAACTTGTTTATTTATTTAAAAAAAATTGTTTATTTAGGAAAGACACAACAAATATTTAGTTTTATTTTATTTGATGCTATTTGATCTTGCAAAACTCTTGTAAGAGTAAACAACGTCGAACAAATTTGTGCTACGCTTTGGTTACGCTTTTTTTTAGTAAATATTTGCAAAGTGTGACCATACCTTAAGAATGACAGTGTCATCTGCGATTCATTTTTGGATATGGCAAAGTCTAGGGTGTAGTAAGTAGTTTAACCAGGGAATATAAAATCCACTAAAGCACTAAAAACTATTCTTGATATTTTCTATCAAGCAACAGTAGCACATATTTTCCTTTAAGTGTAGCATCTACTGAAAATGCTAAATTGAAATGACTGTATTCTGTATAACAGTAGATTGCATGTTGACTACACCAATGATGTTTATGTATAAGTGCGAATGAGTACATATACATATATACAATATACCCAGCAAGCCATACGACTCCGAAAAGAGTCTTTTCTGACACCTTTTTCGGAGCGTTCATGCTCTTTATGAGCCCAAAAAACAATCATTATTGCTCCCAAAACCTTCAGAAAAGAGGGTCATTACATTCGAAAATGGTCCGTCAGAAAGAGCTCTTACATAATGTCAGAAAAGAGTCTTTTATGAGGGTTTTTTTGGCTCAGAAAGAGCTCTTACATCATGTCAGAAAAGAGTAAATACAAAAAATTAAAAGTTCACATTTGTTATTTTTTTTTAATTGTTTTTACTTAAACAAAAAGGGAATTCATTTACAAATAAACTAAATTATAAATGGAAAAAATTAAATAAATTGTATATACAGTAGAAAAAATAAGATGGAATTCATTTAAATAAAATATATAAAAATGGAAAAAAAAATTAATTTTTTAAGTAAATTTTTTCTTTCGCTCCGAAAATGCTCTCTTTTCTGATTCATTTTTCGGAGCGATTCTAGAATGGTATGCTGGGTATGTAGGTAAGTGTTAGTGGTAGTGTCAGTAAGACCACATGTAGCTTTATATCTTTATAATTTTTTTGTTTTTGTTTTTCGGAGTTGAGTTACAAAATATCCTCCAGCAAAATACGAAAATAAAGTATGTTATAACAAATACACATATACTTGCGTTGCACAAGCTTAAATAATTTTTGTAACTATGTATGTATTTACGCATATATACAAATTTACACATCTACTTAATACATACATATGTATGTATGTATGCATGTATGTATGAGTATGTATATGTTGTATATTTAAGTTTTAACATTATTTTGTTTGTAACTACATACATGCCTGGTACAAACATACTAAAACATATGCACACACAAATATGAATTTATATAAGGACTAAGATCAGTGCAAATTCAAAAGTTCTCATCAAATAAAATGATTTTACTAAAGTAAATTGCAGAGAACTATCGCTCCCAAATGACAGATATCCTAATATACCATCTACAAATAAAACTGGCTTTAGAAAGCCAAATTAAAAAATCCTAAGCTCTCTTTTTTCCAATAGGATTTAATATTTTATAGTTTGCCCAACTTTCAATGTGAGCCACTGTACATTAATATATTTCAAAGACAACCGTGCATTTGTTTGACGACTTACATGCGTTGCTTTTAGAAAACAAAATTGTTTTTCATTACCATTTTTAAAATATGTCACTAGTTTCTCTTCAATTATTTTTTTTGTAATCAGAAGAATTAATTTTGGTGCTTGGGAACGCTTCACAAAAAGCTGCTCAAGCCATCAAAATTTTTTAAGAAATATCGTGGTCTCTTCCTTAAGTCTCTTCAATGGCTGTTCAAACCATCTAGACTAGGAGTGCCCAAGCTGTATACTCTTGGTGCTCTTTTGTATTTGTAAAAACTCTTAGCTATAGGCTGTGTGTTTTGTATACTCATTACAGCACTCAGCACTAGCAATACGAAATACACAAACAACTTTGCCTTATTTGTTTTTTGTCGTACTTCACTTTCACTCTATACACGCAAGCGCAAAGTAACAACACTTTCGTATGCTCTACTGGTAAACATTGGTGACTGTGATCGTCAATGTAGATTTTGTTTTTGTTTAACGTATGATACAGCTTAAAAAAGTGTGTTGTTTCTTTGTATGTATTAGCTTTTACTACAAAAAATACTTAATAAAAATTAGTGTTTATATAAATGTATTGGTGTTTGCTCTTACATAAGCAACTTTTGGGCACTCCTGATCTAGACCAAGAAGATTAAATTATTTCTCAGGGTAAAAAATCACCAAAAATCAAAGATTTACGCGAATAGCAGTTTTGTGGAAGAATAGCCTTGACCACAGATAACAGCTTTTGTCGATTAATAATCTGCTATTTTTTTAGGAGTCTACTTATGGTTGATTTGGATACATTTACCTCACATTTATTAATAGTGTGACCAATGCTCCTCATTGTGTTGGTGGCACAATTTAAAATTCAGCGATGGTGCCATTTAGAAAGCTTTTTTTCTGGCCACCACTTTTATTTTTACAATAATAATCCGGATTATTTGCTAAATTTGTTATTCTAACTACAACATGTGATTTTTTAATTTTTTTTTTTTTTGGCAGTTGACCTTTTTCAAAATCACTAAAGTTACGGTCACACTTGTCAAATATTTGCCGAAAAAGAAAAAACCACAAAATAAAATATATTTGAACTCGTTTATTTATTCAGAAAACTTTATTTATTTAGGACAGGACACACCAAATATTTAGTTATATTTGATGCTGTTTGATCTTGCAAAACACTTGTAACAAATTTGTGCGAAAACAGGTGCTTACGCTTTTTTGAATAAATATTTGCCAAATGTGACCATAACTTAAGATACGAACCACGCAGAATTTTATAGCAAATTGTTAAAAAAAATAACATACTAAGAACAAATAACAGTTCTTATTTTAGTTTTCTAGTACATATTATTTTTGGTTTATCATAATATGTAATTATAGTTATGAAACATTAACAAAATATTAATACATAATTTCTCTCTTAAATTAATAAAGTGGTCTGAATATAAAGAAATCATTAACCATGCTCTTAAAAAAAATTGTAAACGTTTTAAAAAACTCAAGTGCAATTATAGTAATGCCACACAGTGTATGTATATGAATTTAATTCGTACACTAGTTTAACTGATAACAGACCTTACAAATACTTTGTACCATAAATAACTCATATGTGTGCATTGTATTTTACTCATTAACAAAATAAATGTGAAAGTGTTTGTTTGTGTGTACTAAGAGGGGTGTATAAAAGTGACTGTATGATAAAACAAAATTCATCATAATTACAATACGCAACTTGTTTCCTGTTTATTTCATTTTCTTCTATTTTTTTAAACAACAACTGAGGGTGCAAACAAAACTTTTTTATAAGAATATAATTTTTTGGTTTCATATTTATTATTATGTTTTTTTTTTTTTTTTCTTTTCTGTTACTTGTTACATTTACTTTTGAGACATGTGAGTACTTCATTCAACTATTTAATTTAAATAAATATGTGTGTATGTAGTATATGGGTTTCTTCTGTATTAGACCAGGCCATAAATTATAGGTTTGCTATGGATGAATGTTATTTTGTATGGAAAATATGGGCTGAAAATATAATAAAAAAAATTAGCGGCGTTTATGTACTTTCAATCAACTTCCGGTGTGGCTTCTCCGTTCGGCCTTAAATTGCAGCAGTTAGTTTTAGCCACTAAAGATCACTATCGCCTAGATCGTGAGATTTAACACCTTTAGAATATTTTTTGGGGGACTATGTTAAGGTTCATATCTATAGGGACGGTTGAAATACTAGAAGCTAGTTTGATAAATTTATTTGTGAGATACCGGCCGATATGTTGGAGAGAGTATGCCAAAATTGGGCCCAGCGTAAAAACCATTTTAGGTGTAGCCGCGGTCAACATTTAAATGAAATCATATTTAAACATTGAATTATTTAAATCGTTCTATCGACTAAAATAAAAATTTCAAGCATTTCTCTAAATTGTATGTGTTATTTTTTAAATCGTTTAAATACTAAAATCGTTTGTAAAACACCATATTGCATAAAAAGTCGTCAGTATAAAAGTGTTTTCTACACAAAAACTTATGTAAAAAGAAAGAAAATATTTTCAATATAAAAAAAATTTTTATAGAACATTGTGAGTATATCTATATTTTCTATAGAAAATCTTTAGTATAACAATATTTTATGTAGAAAAATCTATTGAAAATTTTCGGTACAGCAGTAATTTCCTGATAGAAAAATAAATACATTTTTAAGTAATTCTAAAAAGTAATATTTATATTATTACAGTTGTGTATCTAATGTATAACAGTTTCAAAATTAATATGATGAGTATAACAGTTAAAACTGTTTTTAAATAAGTATAATAAAATTAAACAAGCTTGAGTTTAACGAGCAGGTCTACTTTATATGGCGGTGTGTATACTTCATATGTATGTAAAGGAGTTTTCAATAAGTACTTGGTGTCCAACAGGGGCATATTAGAATAATATGAATATTTTGATATTGTATTTGTTGCTATATGAGAAATTAAATTTTATTTGATAAGTCACTTTGAAAATGTTGAATCTTTAAAAGCTATGTTTCTTAAAATTCATGATATTTCCGGTCAATATTGTAGTATTTTTGAGACTTCATTTGTGCTTTTAAAAATCCTAGCGTAATTGTTAAGCAGCCTTTGCATGCTGAACGTGACACTCTATATGGTGCGCTAACCGATGGCAACGAAAATATTAATTTCTTGCATAACAAATTTCCCGATCGCAAAAAATCACAAAATCCCATTGAATCAAATTACAGCCTTATAACTCTAAATAACCATATAAACCCGCCATTCTGACGAAATATGATTGCAAATTTGAATAAATGAATCGACTGTTGAATGTGTGGCCTCTTTCCAATGCAAATAAAAATGTATATGATTTTATAACAATTCTTTTAAAAAACAAAATTCTCATTGAAAACCTCTTTATATATATAGTATATGCACAGTAAGTATCGTATATACTTAAGCATGTTATCTTATAAATTACATGCTGCATTCATTTACTGGTTTGTACTTGTTACGTACTTTCATATAAATTCGCATTTGCACAGTTCCGTACAAGTACAAAATAACTTTCTTATTACATTTACGGGGGGTGGGGGGGAGGGTAGAATTGTGAGTTTAATTTCTGATTGGTATCCTGTATAACCTTGCAATAGCTCCAAGAAGAGAACACAAACTCATAAAGATTTATTGTAAATAATATTTTACAACTCTACCGGATAAATTTATACTTTGGAGATGTTACTTAGTTAAATACGCCACATTTATTAAGACATGGTAGATGTAAAAGTGTATGCAATGACAGTTATTATAATATGAAAAACAATTACCCAAAATGTATAGAAAAGTAAATGCGTATAAAGTGGCTGAAAGCAAGGTAATTAGAGGTTTGAATATGCACATTTTTCTGCTAACGGCCTAGAGTGATTCGAGGGGATAAAAACGTAACCAAATATTATTTGCAGATCTAAAAAAATTTAAAAATTGGAAATAAAACATAAACATGATATTAGCCATAGAAAGAATTTCCTCACAAATATATGACAAACTTTACTCACTATAACTACTGTGAGCGTCAAAAACTAGAGAAACAAGTTCGAGTGCTATATTCGGCTGTGCCGAATCTTAAATACCCTCCACTTAAACGTACTAAGAAATAGAAAAACTACACTGGCTATAGGACTAGAATATTCTTATTCTGTGTTTTGTATTCAGTCTTAGTGCAAATTTTATTAGTATGTGATACATATATTGCTGAAAGACCATTTTACAACCAACATAATTTATGTTAAATATTTTAAAATTTTATCTAATTTCGACCATTTATAATTTACGTAATTACCGATTCTTACTGTAATTTACAGAGTTTGTTTGATTTTAATAATAATCTTGATTGTAATTTAACAATTTATAAAATTAAAAGAACATTTTTCCATATTCGCAACAAGCTAAGAAACAGAGTATAAAAGAGAGTATAAAAAAGGATAAGATATAAGATGAAGCTCTTTTGTTTGAATTTGACAGACGAACAGATGGACAGACAGACGGACATTGCTAAATCGACTTAGAATTTCATAAGGAGCTAGAAAATATATATTTTTTTTGGTCTCAGATGAATATTGAAAAAGTTTCAAACGGAATGACAAACGTAATATACCCTCATTCACCACTCTTGGTGGTGGAGGGTATAACAAGTAATTCAATTTTAACGGAAAATAACCTAAAACAATTATTACATTTTAAAGGAAAAGGTTTATAAAAATTATGTGAACCATTGTATCAAATATTTTGTTTGTAGTCATTTTGATTTTATAGAATCATCGAGTTGTTTTAGTGAAATCGGGCGAAATTTTGTTGCATTCATTCTGTTTTACTGCCTTTGGGTTATCCTTGCAAGACATATTTCTTTGCCTATATTTGTTTTGTCCAGATATTCACACAGGTGCTCAATTGGATGGGGATCATAAAATTTTACTATATATGTCAGAACTCACCAAAATCCAAAACTTAACACAAACACTAAAAACCATTCAAATTTAAGATTGTCCATTAAAGGTTAATTTAGTTATTGTTCACATATGTGGGTCATCCCATCTCTGGCGGGAAGGTTTGACACTCCAATACTGAATTTGATTGGTTTTTGGTGTTTGTGTTAAGTTTTGGGTTTTGGTGTGTTCTGACATATATATCTACAAACATGCTGAACATACCCTACATCTCAGACATAAAGAAAACATAGTTTTATATACCGATATGCTGCAAGAACAGGCCTGGGAATTTTTAACCGCTTCTTAAATGAAATTCTGATGTGATCTATCAAAACGCCGACACAAGTATATTTTTTTTTTTTTGTCTCCTTAACAACAATCAATCATCGGAACCCCGTAATTTTGGAAAAAGTGTGAAATTGTTCTACAGTGTTATTTACTCACATTTAAGTTTAATAAAAATAATTCGCATAGCTTACAAAGAAATCTGCTCCATTGTCATTAGAGTTGCAGGATTTTTTCTGCCACTTCCTGAGATACATTTACTTGAACTAGCGATTTTTAACTAAACAAATTTAAATTTCTGCACTCTTCACACAAGGAATTATTTCAGCATGATTATGCATGCACAGAGAAAATAATCATTGTAGTCTAGCAAGAGGTCAGTTTAGCATATTTTTTCTTTAAACATGACTTCTGCCCTGTTATCATACCACAACATATTCAAAATTAGTCTCAATCAATTCAGCACATATTATTTATAGACATCATATTCATCTTTATTTAATTTGTTATTCTGATTTGTTATCTGTCCAGACCAAGATGCAAATCCTTGGAATAAATATTAATAAATCAGTATACTCGTAAATTTGTGGTTCAAAAGTATTTAATTGCTTATTTTGTTGCATAAATATTAAAACATTTATGAATACAGATTTTATGTAAACTATGCAAGGTTTTAAACCAATATCCTTGTAATATTTGTCTACATAAGAAAACCTATTAATCTAAAAGATAGTTGTCATTAGCCTGTATGTAAAGCTAACAGTTCTTCGTCATTATTTTGTATTAAACTTCCGTACTTGGTTCAAAACTTGTTTCGAGTTGAAATACAGCTGGGTTCTACATTTGTGAAATGAAGTGAAAGTGAAAATGTATTAAGTTTCTGTTTTAATTTTAGTGAAAATGATCTGAAAAATAAATTTTAATTTCCAGTTTGGTTCATCAAAGTACAAAAGTTTCACTCTTTTTCTAGAACGCAGGGAAATTGTCTATGTTGAATTGAAAACGATTTCATTTACACTTCATAGTGGAATATAGAACCTAGGCGTATCGCTTTCATTGACATTCTAAAAACGCCTACATAGTTTCAACAAGCTTTATTCAACTTCCAGATTTGACAATCCTCACAAACCCGTTTTTCCAAACCCTTTAACACTAGTTTTTCTTTTCATTTTAGATTTTTCAGCGAATTTTTCTAATTTTTTTACTTTTTTCTAACACCACAAAATTTACATATTTCATGTAACTTTTTTATTTTTGAAATTCACACATTTGCCAACAATTTTGTACTCGTTTTTACAAAACTAAAATTTCCATTTTTAATTCGTATTCACCACCAACAACATTCAATAGTTACGCAAATGAAGCTGTGTACGTTAGAGAAAAAATATACTATAACTACACTCAAACAATTGTAACCGATGACAAAAATGTTTTGAATTCATTTAAAAACAAAATATCAAATAAAACAAAACAAAAGTTTCAACGAAAACTCAAAAAAAAAAAACATACATACATATTTGGAAATTTGATTTGTTAGCAAAAAAAATGTGTAAATATTCAATGAACAAAATAATATGTTTCCAGCATACACATGTACACACAAACCCACATTCAATACAATATATACTTAACCGAACACATACATACTTCCATCACAAACATTCATACACATATACTATACATATTATTTTATTTTAAACTCTCGATTTTTTCTCATACATAAATATACATAGGTATATACTGTGAGCGTCAATATAAAATATTCTTTTAAATTTATAAATTGTTAAATTATACTCAAGATTATTATGAAAATCATACAAATCGAAGAATCGGTAATTACATCAATTATAAATGGTCAAAATTAAATAAAATTTAAAAGCATTTAAAATAAATTATGTTGGTTGTAAAATTGTCTTTCAAACAATATATAAAATAATAATAATAAATTGCACTAAAACTGAATGAAAAAACACAGAATAATGATATTCTAGTCCTACAACCAGTGTAGTTTCTGTATTTCTGGAGGGTATTAAAGATTCGGCACAGCCGAATATTGCACCCTAACTTGTTTTTTTTTTTTGTAAATCAAATTCTACTATATAAAAATGCAATATAATTTTCTAATGTAATATTGTTTATATTAATATACTATGTAATTAAGTTTTTCTGTTAATAATATGTGGTTTTGACTATATTTTGACGCTCACAGTACATATGAATAAATGATAGATAGATGTTTCACTGAAACAAAAATTACAATAAAAAATTAAGAGTTTTTTATTCGGCTTTACCGAATCTTATACACCCATCAACAATATTTAGTGGAAATTTAAACTAGATTCTAGATTCATATGTTTAAATGTTAGCGAGAGCAAAATATTCATAGTAAACAAAGTTGTTCATATATTTCGATCTAACATTTTTTACTAATTCAGCCAATTTGTTAGATTTGATAAGTTTTTTGAACATTCATAAATATATGTGGCAAATTCTTTCAAGATTTCCTTGTTTAGGCGCTATCGGAAATTTTTTTCCAATATCTACAAATATTACTGTGTAACATTTTGATTCAATATTGATATCTATAATAAAAATATATAAATTAATAAGTTTTTTTTTTCTACGACTTATTTTGCAATATATTACAAACACAATAAATAACTTAATATACCCCCTGCATCGTTTTGTTAGTGGGTATAAAAACACAAAGAAAAAGTTTTAATTTCTACCTGTATGTGTTTACGAGTACCTTTTACGTATGTTCATTTGTGTAAAAATAATTGGTTAAAACAACAATTTTTTTAGTGACTTTTTCAGTAATGAAATGGAAATGTAAGTTAATAGAATGGAGAAAAAGTTAACTGCAAAAGTTTTTAAATATTTACATTTGTTTCTATAAATTAAATAAATAATAAATTAAATATATTCATATGGTACATATTGCGTTTGTTGTCCGTTTAGTCAAGTATAACTCATAATAAATCAATGAAAAATATATACAAGGTACTTTAAATGATTGTTCTTTTATTTCTAAATATTTTTATATTATTTCTTTGGTAATGAATTCAATTCCGCCTAAAAACTTTTTATGAAGATTTTGTATGCTAAAAATAAAATGTATAGCATGCAAAATAGTTTATTTTTTGAACATAGAAAGGATATTGATTTGAAATATGCTGTTCCTGATGAGCAATTTTATTGTTTAAATAACAACATAAAAATTGTGACCGATATTTTAAAAAACTCAGACCTGGATTAAGCAAAATTTTTAAATTTAAATTTTAACTCGAAAACTATAGAAGCTAAATAGCTCATGTACCTACTATACATACAGTTTTTTAATATTTTAAAATTACAAATGTCACTTTTTGTAACCTATTTTAGACCTCACAGCTCTTCCCCTAGAAAGTTTGCTGCTCTTACGTAAACTTATGTCTCAATCGGAGCAGTAGTTTAGAAATGAGAGATATATTTCTAATAGATGTCGAATATTTCCCATAGTGTGTAAATATATTTTACATGCAATATATGAAAAACGTTAACATTTGTGAAAGTGAGAAAGAGGCTAATGAAGGTTCTGAAGAGAAATATAAGCTTTTTGTATATTTATTTTATTTTATATATTTGAAACTGGGAAATA
The DNA here is from genome assembly GCA_916048285.2 of Bellardia pandia. Lineage (NCBI taxonomy): Eukaryota > Metazoa > Arthropoda > Insecta > Diptera > Calliphoridae > Bellardia > Bellardia pandia. Next base: position 117,519,199 of record OU696529.1, on the reverse strand, counting down.
ATTTAGTACCTAAAGATTGATAATTTAGTGAAATTAATTAATTTTATAAATCTTTAGGATGTCATTTGCCTTAAAAATTAAAAAAAAATATAATATGCTGATTTTCATTAAAGATATCACAACGAAATATTAAACTAATACAAATCCAAATGCCTTGAAATCAAAGGCATTAATGATACATGTGCCAAATATTGAAAAATCCTATTCTTGAGTTAAAAAGTAATTTTCGCATCCCATTAAAAGGATTATAAAGGCCTTAAAGTAAATTGTATAAGCTTTCTTTTGAGAAAATAAGGGCCCAAATTAAAAAAAAAAATTAAAAAAATAATTAAGAACAATTATTATTTTTAGTCGAACTGTTAATTTTAAGTTTTTGATATTTCTTTAGTCAGGCTCGAGTTCATTAAATTTAATTTTTCATTAAATTATTATTTTTACTGAAGGTAGGAATTGTTTTTACAACATGAAATCTTGAAAAAAAAATTAAAAATTTTATTGATAATTTTTCTTGGCTGAGCTGGGGATCGAACTTGGGTTGAATTTACATGTTTCCATGTAATACCCCTGACAGACATAGGATTTCTATACCATAATACAAATACTATGGTTTTTAATACTAAATTGCCTTGACAGACATGTAGTACATAACAAGGTGAATTTAAATACAAGGTGACAGCGTAGCGCCAGCTGATTATTCATGGTGAAATTGAAAATGTCAAAAAGTTATATAAAAAAAAAAACTTTTTGAGAGTGACGAAGGTTTTTACATATAGAAAAATGCCTGTTGTTCTTGCCTTGTTGTAATTGTTGTAGCAATGCTGTCACCTAGTATTTAATTTCACCATGGTACATAACTAGTATTTTTGTTTTTACTTTCCCAATAAACATATTGGCAAACGTTTTGAAAATTAAGATTGCAGCAAGCTTGCATAAATAAGAGTTTTGCGAATGTCGTTGACAATTTGCTTGCTAATGTAAGTGTTTCATAAATTTAAGCAAAACGTGTCATTCTCACTGTTAAAAATTGTGCTAATAAGTTGTGTTAATAAATAATGTTAAATTGTTGTTAAATTAAGTGTGTTTGATACTTTTAATTATCATTTTCTATTTATTTAATGTCTGTAGCAAAAAGGAAGAAAAGTGTTATGCGCAGAAGCACCGAAATTTTTGAGCATATATGAAACGGTGCGGCAGCAAGTTCTGTACGGGAAAATATATATAAATTTTCCTTGCTTACATTTGAACGCTTATTTTTATATGTAAATGCTGGCTGGGTTTTGATAAAAAAAAATTAAAAGAAATTAAATAAAATATAACTGTCATTAAAAGAACTGGCAATCGATTTTGTGAGAGGGTTTCCCCAATGTTTATTGAACACAGCTATAGACAACATACTACATTTATACCACGATTATTTTCGTAGTATTGAAGCCAGATATAAACCAGCTTGTTTTATGGTTTAATTGTAGTACATATTAACACACATCTAACCACAATGGACCACAAGGTCTCCGGGTGGAAATGCACTTTATGCACTACCCTTCTATCCTAACACACATCTAGTATAGTATACTAATATTGTATGCAAATCCTATGTCTGTTTAGGGTATAAGGCGACGATCAAGGTATATACCAAGGATTGTTGTGTTATTGCTTTATTATTGATATAAATAGGAGAGCATGATTATCTACGCAATGTAAAAGTTATGTGTGTGCATTTCTGCTCATTAACTTTTATCCTCCAGTTTTCTAAGTCAGGTAGCGAGATGCTTCTTGAGGGTTTTCATGAATGCTTAGAATAGCAGTTTTATCAGCAAATGTAGATGTGTGAGTACGATTGTTTGTTGGCATATCAGATGTGTATATTAAGTATAAGAAGAGTTCCAGGATGCTTTCTTGAGGTAGTCCTGCTTCAATAGGTTGTGCGCAACTTAAGAAATCTCCTTTTTTAAACTTAGCTGTTCGCCCAGTTAAGTAGCTTTCCAATAGCTTATGTGTGTTTACGTGTAAATTTAGTTTCAACTGGTTAGACCATCATGCCACACTTTATCAAGAGCTTGAGAAATGTCAATAAAAAGCGGAACAATATTTGTTTTCTGCAAATGTTTTTTTGATGATATTGACAAGTCTATGGGTTTGTTCGATAGTACTGTGTTTTCTTCCAAATCCAAATTGATGATTTGGAATACAATTGTTTTCACTTAAAAAAAAATAAGAGCAAATCCATCAGCTTTACAACTGGCCTCGAAGGCAAACAATGTTGCGTTGAAATTGTTCGTCGTGTCTTACACCAACACGATTTTAATGGCCGAGTTGCACTCAAGAAACTGTTTATAAATCCGAAAAACAGGCTGTGCAAGCTAAATTTTGCTAAAGAATATGTTTGCAAAGAATCTGCATTGTGGAAATCGATCCTCTTCGCCGATGAAACTAAGTTTATTCGGTTCAGATGACATGTTGTATATTTGGAACCAAATATAGAACTCAACAAAGGAAACCTAAAGACAAAAGTGAAGCAAGGTGGTGGCAGTGTTTAGTACTTACAACATTTTTTGAAACAACCATGGAGAAGTTTAAGCAATTCTTTAAACCTATGTTCTATTTCTGGTGCACTGACATCAATAAGATACAAAAGAAGAAATTTACAAATTACAATGTTTTAAAATATTAATGTCAAAATTTATTATAATTAATTTTAGTTAAACGTACGCAGTGATATCGTAACAAATTTGTTTCACTACAAAACACAAAAAGTTATTTGAATTTAATTTCAACTATTCTTTAATTAATCCCTTGAATTTTTGCCCGCTTAAGTCAAAAGTTTTAAGACATTTCTACAATTTAAATCCACTATAGAACAATTGCAATTAAACCGTCAAATTAAATTGGCAGCAAATTCATAGTAAAACTATTTATTCTGAGTAATATCTTCATTACTGCAGTCAATTAAGCTAAAGTGTAGTGTGAAGTAGAGAAACAACCAAACAAACAAACAAAAAAGACAAGCGATAGAAAACAAGCTAACACAACAATACATCACTTACTTAAACTAGTTTTCCATTGTTTGGCTCAGCAGTGCACAGTGGTTGCACTTATATTGAAGTGCGTGACAAAAATATTTTGAATGAAAATATCTTGCTGAAACTTACACAGTATATTTTTGACATTTTAAAAATTAAATTTAATACAAATGCTTTTAAAACTAGTTACATAGTTTATACTATAGGTTACCATTAGGAAATGATGTAATTTCGTCTTAAATTTTATATTTTGTAACCACTAATAGTGTTTCAGATTATATAACAGTAATAACATTCATTATCCTGGATATGTCGGAGATAAAAAAAAAAAAATTTTTAGCGCCGGCCAGGGGAAGGCTTCTCGAAAACCAGTTTCGAATACGTTTTTTCATACCTTGCGGTAATATTTAATTTTTCCTTATTTTGTGTATGCTTACATGAAATACTTTTACAATTAATGGACAATAAAGTGAAACACAGAAAAAATACATAATAAGTCATAATAATCAAAACAAATCAAAACTATTATTCAAAGAATGTTAAATCTTATTTATAAGATATATAAAAAATGTAATATTTTTTACGGAGAAGATCCTTATATGGGAGCTTAGACCTATTATAAGCTCCTTTTTTATTTTTTTGCAAAATGGAGTTTTTTTATTTTTCCTGAAAAGAAACTTTAGACCATTTCCTTTAAGAGCTTTGTGGTAACTTAATGGGATGCGAGTGGGGTATCTATAAAAAAATTTGCAACTCAAAGAAGAAAGTGTTTCAATTTTTACCATATGCACTATTTTCATATTTTTTCCTATTTATTTCTTATAATACTAAATAAGAATAACAACAATAAATAATTTAATAAAATGAATATATAAATAAAAATGATACATGTGCCAAATATTGAAAAATCCTATTCTTGAGTTAAAAAATAATTTTTATTATATATATCCCACTCGCATCCCATTAAGAGATTATAAAGGCCTTTTCTTTTGAGAAAAAAAAGCCCCAAATTGAAAAAAAAAATTAAAAAAAAATTATTTTTAAAAAAAATTAAAAAAAAATTTTTTAAAATTAAAAAAAATATTTTTGGAATGATTGAAGAAATAGCTATCTGAAGTCCTTTGGACAATTTTTTTTAGGACCAATAGGTGAAAAGTTACACTCATTTTAAAAAACCCTGTATGACCAAAATGGACCAAAATGCCCAAATTTGACCCCCCGACAGTTTTTGACTGATAGAGCTGAAAATTTGGCCTACAATTCAATAGTACTAACCTTGGTGCAAATTGCATCCAAATCGGAATATAACCAAAATTAATTGAATAGCACGTAACTTCATATGGTAAGTATGAATAAATTTGAATTCCCCTTTTTACACGTAAATAGGCAAAATATTCAAATGTAATTATGGTATAAAGCGACGCAAATCGGAAGCAAAACGACGGAAAGCAGATTGATACAAAATTTCAAACCCGAAGCAATTCGGAATTAAAACGAAATTTAAATTTAGAAAGGCGACGCAAATCAAAACGACTCAAATAGGATAGACGCCAATCGGGGCTCTGGTTACTTCATTCTAAAAAAAACCTTGTATTTTAAAACTTGTTTAACCTTAAACATTGAGTATATAGATTTATATGAATTTTTGCATTTTTTTTTTTGCTGAAATATTAGTTTTAAGTTGTTTTAATTTTCCAAAAATGCAGAAATTTGCAATCAGAACTTCCACACATATCGGGGAATTCTTCTTAATTCTGGAGATTGCTATATTAAGCTTACCGTCTTGCAGCGACACATTCAATCCGCAAATCGCTCCAGTTCTTATTAAGATCATTGGAGCCATCAGTAAATTTATTTTCTTAAAAAAAATTATGAAAATAAATAATGGAAAAAACATTTTAAATTGGTGGTTTCGAAAAGGAAAATTGTATGGCATTATCGACTAATTAATACCCTATAAAACCAATATAGAAAATAATACAAAATATAATGTTACCGTATGACAGCAATCACTGTGCAGTGATTGTTTGTATGCACGTCTATCAGTAAGACGTGAGTGTTTATGTGTGAGCATTGTTTGTACGACTGTTCGAGTGCACATAAATTGCATTTCGTTCAGGTTTATTTTCTATGCAATTTTCCTACTATTTACTTCTAAGTTGTTCATTGTTCCGCAACAACAATTATTATTAGTTTTTTTTTCGCCTCTTCGTACTTGGTCGTACATACAAAAACAAAATTGTATTATAACTAGCATACTCTCATACACATTTATTTATAGAATGTATAAGAACTCGTAAGAGTAGTAAGGGTATTAGTGGCACTTTGGCTATGAAAAGAGATGTTGATGATAAGATTCTTATTCAATTTAATTTTTCTTGAATTATTTCTCTTACTTCAGTTGACATTCCTTAAGGACTCATAATCATCATCATGAGTCTATTTATAAGGCTTTTATAAGTAGGTATTTAAAATACTTTTTTTCATAAAATTATTTAATAAAGTAATTGTGCCTTTACCTCTAGAAATATTTGTTTTTTTTTATTAAGAAATGCATAATACCATTTATTTATTTAAGCCATTAACAGTAACATTACTTTTACAAAAAATAAAGCCAAATGTATTTTTAGCCTTTGTTATAATTGGAAAATTAGGTTATTCTTACAAAATCTTTGAAGTTTGAATCAAGTCGAAAAAAACATATTTACCAGTTTTAACAAATTTTGGTTTTTGGCATTGAGATGCACTTCCTACTGTACAGGAAAGATAGTGTTTTTAATATTTTCTTTTAATAAATTTTTTTATATATTGGAATTTCACAATGTAAACGCTTTTTCCTATTAAAAATGTATATTTGTAAATATTTCCATGTTGTTATTACTTTTTAAATAATATTTAAGTTATTTGTGTTACTTGTTGAAATTTAATGCACGCAATTAATTAAGGTCACGTATACGTCATCATGTTCATACCGTCGTTTATCTCTCGTCCTCTCTCTCGCTCTTTTTTTTACATTCCCTTCCATTTACACCATCGTCTCTATGCATGTAAATATATTGAAGTTGAAGTGTAAATGCAGAATTTTATTTAAAGTTTTTCTATTTTTCTATTTCCTACAGTTGTTATTGTTGTTGTTGTCATGATTGCTGCCGCAGCAGTAACTATGGAATCACGCACACTTACGTAGTAAATACATACAAATGCATTCAAAAACTGTTACACAGTTTATACACATACAGAGTTAAAAAGGAATGATAAATGTCAGTTGAAACTGTTAAAATGTTGTATTTAGTTTTCCAAAACGTTTTTAGAATTTATTAAAGTGATAAATAAAGGTTTTTCATATAAATTTGTACTTTTTCTTGTTCAAGAGGTCAGTTTTTTCACAAGTAATTAAATAAATGATATTTTTAAACAACATTCGTTTACTACTTTTGTTTGACTAAAAACAACACTTGAATAATTTGAAAAAAAAACAAGTTAGCTTAGGGTTAAATTATTGTAATGCTAGCCGTGAGATAAAATTACAATACATTAAAATAAAATGTAAAAGATATTTTTAGAACATTATTCTTTTAACAATTTTTCCCCCCCAAAAATCCGAAATTAGAAATTTATTTTGAATAATGTTTATTAATTTCCTATTTTGTTTGCTAAATTAATGAAAAAATGCTAATAATGCTTGATAATTATTTAATGTTGATGAACAAAAGCACATAAAGCATTGATTTCAATGTGCGAGAGATGGTTTGTGCGGTTCATAAGTGATGATTTGGACACGAAAGACAAAGCTCGCACAGGCCAGCCAAAAAAGTTTGGAGACCAAGAATTTTTCGCATTACACAATGAAGATTGTTGTCAAAGAGCTTGCAAAATCATTGGGAGCTCCTCAACAGGATTCATCAAAAAGCATGAAAATTGTAGACAAACATTAAAATTCAAAACTGAAATGACGATCTGATACGGTATGCCAAAACATGCTGGAAAAACATTAGCAGAATCTATGTCATCGTTTAACAGTTCTATATCATTGATTTACTGTGCTTTTATGGCTTAAAAAATATATTGTAATTATTATTTGCGATTTTGTTTACGACGTAAGTCCAATTGATCTATACTTCTAGCAGCTGTACATACTCACTCAAACAATATGTAATTAATGTGTTTAGAACCAAAGTTTAAACTAAACTACGAAATTTATTGTACGTCAAATTTATAATTTTTAAATCTACAGGTTTCCGAATTTATTCATACAACATTTGTATTATTTAAGATATACGAATTTTAGTATGTACCTCCATTGTATGTTGGATGCATCACTCGCATGTTCCTATGAACATCAAAATTATAAAATTTTATTATAGATTTTCAGATAATCGAATAGTCGGACCTGTGTTTACTTTCTATTGCCCTTTTTAGTCCCCCATATAAAAACAATTTTCGAAAAAGTTCATAAATAATTTTATTCTATTTTCTTCGACCTTTTTGTATGATTTTTATTAAATATTTTTTAAGCTTGAGGTTATTTTTATTTTTTTTTTTAATTATTTATTAAAAATTATTTAATAAAAAAAGAAGAAAAAGTTCATATTAATTCTTAGTAATACGAAAATATAAGAAAATAATATTTTATTTAATTTTTACTAAAAAATTTAATTTTATATACAAGTACCAAAAAAGCACGCAGAATACTTTTTTAGGCTTTAAGAATTACAAAAAAGTACCAAGAATTTTTAGGCCTTAAAAATTCAAGTTTGAAAAATAATACCAAAAAAATCATACTCCTTATTGAGTTAAACCGTATGACTGGATATTTTGATACTCATTAAGTTTGTCATTCCGTTTATAACCCATCAAAATATTGGTCGTAGACCCAAAAATCTTTATATTATGCGTCCTTATGAGATTCTAAGACGAACTAGCCATGTCTATTCGTCTGTTAGAGGCACAATAGAGCTTCGAAGAAAGACATAGAACAATAAAATGTTTACAATTTGTTTCGCCGAAATGTTTTTTACTGAAAATGGGCAAAATCTGTCCAGTAGGTTCTGAGTTATAGACCAAAGTTTCGGACAATCTTTCAGATATTTTTTGCTATTTTCTGCAAATATAATAAAGATAATATTTAGAAATTTTGCACATTTTATTTTTATTTTGAAAGGACAAATTATGTTAAAAATATTAGGAATCAGTTGACGTAACAAAATCTGAAAACCATGTTTTGTTTGCATCGGTCCATATTTTTACATAGCTCTATAAAAGTGTACTTCCGAAAGGCACTTAAATGCGCATAAATCTCTTATAAGCATCAGCATCAAGTTTAAATTCGACACAAATAGTAGGGTACATTCATACCCAATTTTATGATGATCGGTTCATATTTGACCGTAGCCCCATATAAAGGTTAGTTCAGAAGACCATTTAAATGCGCATAAATCTCTTAAAAACATCACTATCAAGTTGATATTCAACACAAATAATTCACATATATGTCACGCAAAATGTCATGATGAGCGGCCCATAATAATAGGTGATGATCAGTCCATTATAGATCATAGCTCCATTATGAGAACTACTCCCGAAAATTCATTAACCTGCATAAACATCCATATCGATCCATATCCATACATCCATATCGATTTTACTCAGTTCAGTTATAAGTATGAAAAATTGGTCCATAATTGGCCAAAGCTCACAGACAACGTCCACTTCCGAGAATAACCAAAGAGTATACAATTTTGAAAAATTCATAATCAGTTTTCTTAAGTAGAAATAATGTTGGAAAATTGTCATTGAAATTATTTGTAATGCCTTAAATTAGAGAATAATAATTCTAGATATTTTTATTGAGAAAATTGTTTTTGACAAAAAAAAAGTACCAAATGATACAAAATTGTTAGGCCTTCAAAATTCGTATTAAAAAAAAGTACTGAACTGATTTCTGCTCACCATTTATTTTAGCCTTATGCATTTTAAATAATATTTCTGTGTTTATTTATTTAGAAGATACATAGGGTAACAGGGAGTTCCTGTTTTCATCCGTTTTGATTACCTGTCCTCTCATTTTTTAATTAAAGGCAGACAAACTATATATGTAATTTTAAATTATCTTTATTAGTTTTGAGATACACGTTATATCCCCCTCAGTGGATAATTTTGATATAAAAGGAACTTAACACCTGAATTTCAAGTTTCCAGCTTTAGCGCCCAAGGCTGAGCAATGACAAATAAATCCAATTATTTTAACAATGTTTTATTAAAGTCGAACTTTTGCTTAAAACCAACATTCTTAAGACATTTTTGCTCATTAAAGTGATTGTAAAGTAAGATAGTGTCACTTATGGAGCGTTTTTGACCGATCAGCAGAAAATTTATGGGTTTGATTTGGTTGCATATATAAATTATTTATTGCGAAAATTGTTTGTATCAAAAATATATGACGCCAAAAGTCATATTTCGAAAGGACATTTTTATGGGGACTAAATTATATAATAGCCAGATTTCGAACAATTTCATTAGGCATCGTTCTTAGACTGAAAATAAATTTATAAATTTAGTCGAGATACGAGTATATTGCAAATTGCGAAATGTACTTTCTCAAGTCAAGTGGCAGTCTGGGTGTTAGATTCTACATCACTATGATGGTGTAGGATACAAGCCATACGAATTCAGTTTCAAATATTCTAATATTTCCAATATTTTAAATCATCGAGATAGTGGTGGATTCAAATTTTAGTTAAATGTGTCCGTTAAAAGTTTATTTATTTTTCATTTGAAATTTACAAAGCCATAAAAACAACTATCAACTCGTAGTCTATGACTTAATCCACTGAGATAAGAGTAATGTATGTGATTCAAAACATAGTCTTAGAAATAGTGGGTAACAGTTTGCAGCACTGGTTTAGAACATGAGTATTTTGATAGAAATTATATTTATTACTACTTTCATGTAGATTTTAAAAGGACGAATAATTATTCACATATGAAAGAGTTTCCGTTAAACACATAAAAATTAATTCAAACAAAGTTAATGACTTTCAGCAATCTTCAATTCATATTATAGTTGTATAACTAAAAACTCTAGTTTCAGTTTTAAATTGCCAATTTTAAATATTACCTACTGTGGCATAAACTTACGTACTAATGTTTCACCAACAAATTGTGAGAAAAAAAGACCTATAAGAAAAAAAATATTAAACTCCAGTGTTAACGATATTTTGTAAAAGTTTTTCCTTCTTCATTCGCCCAAAGAAATGTTTTCTACTTTATGTCTGTTCTTTCCGTCTAAACAGGGATAAATTTATTTAAAAAGTTTCAGTTTGTACTTTTACAAACATAGATTTTTTACTTTTGTATTTTTTGGCAAACACAGCAGGTTGTTGAAGCTGCATGCCACGGCTACTAAGAAATAAATGTAGCTGATATCCGGTTGCAACTTCAATTCATAAAAAAAATGTGAAAGATGAAAATGAAAAGCTTATTGTAGCAATTGAATACTGTTTGTTTGTCAGTTGATTTGTTTTATTTGTATGAAAAAGTGTAAAAGAAGAAAAAAAACTTTTAGCTAGAATGATAATAATGCAACATAAAATAAAGAACGAAGTGGGGTTTCTATTGTAGAAGATAAGGATGTCTCAAGTTAGGTAAAAGGTTAAGTAAAGAGAAAATATTTTAGTTTTAAAATTTTGTTAAGCAACACATTTTGCTGATATATTTCGTTGTATGATATTTCAAGAAACTTGTAAATACAACTTGCCCAGATTATCCGCCTAACAAACCCTAAGCATATAATATTTGTCCAGATTTTCAAAAGATTATATGTTTATATTTATTACATACTATGTTAAAAAAGCTGTTTGAAAAGTTTTATGGCTCATTGGTTGATGACACAACTCTCTGGATGCATGCTACAAGTATAATAAATATTGCACCACCAACAGTTTGTATCTGTTGAAAATTTTTAACTAGTAAACTAAATCCCCTCTTTGTCTCCTGCTATACTCTATCGATGGATTTATAAGTAACAACTGTAAAACAAGCATTATCACCTGTAAATTTATTTTTTTTTTGTCAATAACTGAAATAAATAAAAAAATATGGAAAAAGAGCAGAAAAGTAGATTTTGTATAAAACTAAATCTAAACAAAAACTTTTTCTTTTTGGCTTATACACCACAACAATAACTACAACAATAATGCACAAAAAAAATGTTTTTCTAATATCAAATCCATCACAACTTGTAGTGGAGTAAACAGAGTCAGTGTGTTAGTTCTAACCATTTGTTTATATAACGAATTTTAACATCAGATTTTATGACGAAAAGATTTTTTGTTTATTAATTTTATCCGGCATCAAATATCTAAAGGAAAGTTAGTCAGCTTACATTTGTACGATGAGCGATTTAAAAGTACTTTTATAACGAAATTATTAATGTTAAATATAAATACTATTGTCTGTAGTCTAGATTTAACCCTTAAATGGTATTGGTATCTTTAAAAATACAATCATATACAAAATTCCTATGACCATTTGTTCACTTAAATGTTTTTATTATTATTGGATATTGGTTACTTTTGTACCAAAAATTTATACTAATTTATTATATTGTTGAATTGGTTTGGCTCAGGTGGAGGTTCATATAAATCAGGCAGCAAACGCAAATTGTAAATGTACGGTATCGAAAAAAAGTGACAACGCATGGTGTCGAAATCACACCAACCGTTTTCGATTTTTTAACGTCGTTTTTTTCTCTGTGAGCTTTTAAGAAAAATTATAAACGAAATGTAAACAACCCGCATGTACTCAATTTTGCACCACACAAAAACTTTAGGGAATAGTATTTGGAATTATACTATTTTTAATATTAAGTCCAAAGCCCGTTATATCGCAAAACTCTTTTTATACATTTTGGCATAATCTTCACCAATTTTACCATTAATTCATTGGGCATACTCTCTCACTCAGGTTGAACCTCCTGCTAAAGCTCGTTCAAATTGGTTGGAGTTAATCAGTATAATTCCAAGTGCCTCTTCATAATTGACCAGAAATTCTCAAACCTATTGAGGTCGGAACTTTTTTTCTGGCCATTGTATTTTTTCATTCATTTTTGAATGAGCTGAAAAGTAACTTCATTCTCATGATAGACGTTCTTATCTAGCTGGGCTGTTTGGAGCCAGCAATATTGTTAACCTTCGGTTTTAATAAAATTAATTTTGGTTTCGTCTGACCAGATCATACGTTTCCAGTCTTCTACTGTCCAATTTTGTGCTATCTGGCAAAGATTACCCATGCCTTAACATTTTTTATCATCAATGAGATTTAACCAATATCTCGAAGGGCTCGGCGTACTGTACATTGCTATAGAAGCAAATTTTGGTGTTCAACACATAACTCTCTTCATTTCATGAGACCTTCGTTCCAATTTAAACGTGGTTTGGGAACAACATAACGCCTTTTTTGGACACTTATAACCACTAATAGACCTACTTTAAGTTGTTTAGCTATTACTCTGCTATAATAGCTACTTTCTGTCACCGCTAGAATATTGTCCCAATGGCCCTTGTCAGTCTATTCATTATTTATTATAATTTGTTTTGTGTTGAATTATTTGCAAAAAGTGTTTATCACATGCAATTAAATGAATATCAAATTATTAAAATAAAACCAGTTTATTTTATAAATACCGAAACCGCTTTTTTAGGCCGAAACAGGAACGAAACTAATATTCGGCATAAAAATAGATATTCGGCCTAATCCGAAACAAATCAAAACTTTAAAAATATGCCAGGTATTGTAACACGTTTAGATAGTTTTAAGTTGCCCTAAACTACCGAGACTATTGTCCAAGATCTACTTGTAAATATCATCTATTTAACTCACCATTTTTTGAGAAAAAATTAACTCAAGACTAATTAAAAATGTTCTCTAATATAATAAATATAAAAAAAGTTCGCCATAATATTCTCCAAAAATTAATGTGTATCACCTTTAATATTCCATCATCTATGTTTTTTCATTTATAAAAGCTTGAGTTTCGGTATTCGGTCAATATATGGCCGGAAACCGAATATTGATATCAGGTCAATTTTCAATATTTCTTTTTCGGCATAATCTGAAACCGAATACTCGGTCGAATTAAAAAACACATACAAATCTAATGGCAAACTTTGATATTTTTCTGCAAATATATTAAAAGACACACTTGTGCAAAATTGAGTACATACTAGTTTTTTTCTTTTATATTAATTGTTTATTTGCCAAAAATTATTATTTTCCATTTTATATTGGAACACGATATATGTATGTTGTTTAGCATTAAACCTAAAATAAGTGACAAAAACATTGTTAAATTTTCTTTTTTAGTTTAGTTTTTATACAGTAAAAAGTGCACAAGCCACAATTATGTATTCATTTGTGCTCCACCCTGTACAAATGTATGTATCTCTCCTTTCCTTGCAGCTTTTCCGATGTGACACTATTATGAAACAATCTTCTTTCGTCAAAATCGAAAATCTTCGGAATTTAAGGGTTAACATCAGACATTATGTTGTTAAGTTTATCGTCTTTCAACAAAGTCATTGAAATGAAGTCATAGATTGTTATGATATTCACTGTAATCAAAGTTTTTCATTTGGACAAATTCAACCTATAAGCGACTAATGGCCAGTTTTTAACTTAAAAATTAAAGTGTGTTTAAACTTAAGTTCTGTTTAAATACCAAATTCATTTTTATACATCATATTTAAAAATGGGTGTTTCCAAAGTAACGGTCGTTACCGATTTTCGGAGATTTTTTAAATAAAATTGCAACTTAAGCAAATATGCCACGAGGATTGCTTAATTTTGGACCTACGAAAGTTCAAGCATCGGTAGAAAGAATTCATAAAAAATGTAATTTCAATACTTTTTTTTGACCAAATTTCGGAAACAAACATCTAACATTTAAAAACTCTTATTAAATTCTTTGAAATGTTTTTTTTTAAGGAATGCGTTTATTTTCAAACCAAAGGAAATTAATAACAAAAAAAAATTTTTTTAAAAAGTAACGGTCGTTACATTATAAAAAGTAAAGCGTTTTTTGTGTTTGAATTCATTTATTATGGGTAACAAAAAGCAGCATATTTTTATTAGTATTAAGAAAATTACATTTAATCCTTTGGAAAATGACAGATGCATTTATTTTGTGTAATATTAGTGGAAAAATAAATTAAAAATAATAATTTTAGTTTTGAGCTGTAAGGGGTCATTTTCTGTGGAAACACCCAAATATTACTTAAATCACTGACTACGTCCATTTAAATACAACTTAATTTTTATACTATGATTTTGACAGTTCTGCAAATTATGAAAATTGCGCATTGAAGTTTTTTTTATGAATGAATGATGCAGCTGTTAAATGAAGAAGTTGTTTATATTTTTTTGACATTTAGTGCTAGCATACTTTTATCATAATTAAATACAAAACTTAGTTTGAGACTAAAAAATTAAACCGTATTTAAATACAACTTAAGTTTAAGGAAAATTTAACTAATTTCGTATTTAAATATCAAGTTAAAAATTGGCCATAAATATTACTAAAGAACTTGCTTAAACCTACACAGATAGATACAAAGAATTTGTGGTAAAATCGAAATTTTGTTAATACAGTACCTCCGCAAATATTCCAAACAACTTTTCACACTGCCTTCACAATAAACTTTAACCTTCTACTACAATATTTACAAAAAACTTCTACACACACATTCAAATACCTGTTGTACGAAAGTGTTCATGTGAAAGTGTTTCTTTTTTTATGATGATTTTTTAGCGACGGTTTATATATAATCAGATTTTGATTGTTGCTTCCTTTACGAAAAAAAAACTATTTTAATTTAATAATTTTTTCTATCTTAACACCTTTTAAAAAAGTTATTTAATTTTTTGTTTTGCAAAGTTATATGTAGGTTTTGAGTGCATGTTGCTGTTTTCAAGTTTGATTAAAATTCTAACATAATTATAAATTAATGAGAATATGGTTTAAAACTTTTAATTAAATGTTGAACATTAATTTGAAACAAGAAAATTTTTTTTTATTTATTAACATAATGTTTTGAGTTTTCTCGTTATATGTTCATATAGTGTTTAATAGAAGCTGTTATGCATTTTCAGTAGCATTTAGCATTTAACATCATACAACTAAAGCTACATTGTTTTGAATAAAAACAGATTTAGGAAACTTGAAACTTGCTAGTAACTTGTTTTATGTGGATCGTTAAAACTCTATCTATTTTAGATCCTTAAATTTTGTTACTTTTTGTTTGCTAGCGTTAAAAATTTGTTTCAGTACGCACGAATGATTGAAAGTATAATTGAAGCCGATTATGGCCTTTTTGGTAACATAACTGCATGAAATAAATAAATAAAATAAAAACATATATACAATAGTTGCTGTAGTAGTTGCTCGGTCATGTGAACTAATTCAAACAGAGCATCTTCACTAAATGGAGAAGTTTACATAATCGAGAGAATATTAAGTAAGCAATTCACATGATTTTTATTACATTAATTTTTTATTTTCAATCAGTTTTTTTAATAAATAATTTACATGAAAGAAAGTGCAAGAAAAATATGTGCATACGTATAAGTAACGTGACCAAAGAGTTTTTATAAAAAAGCGGGATGTTGAGGATGAAATAGCGGGATTGCGAAGTAAATATTATGAAAACTCAGGATTATTAATTCTAAAATAAGCAAAATTAGAATCACTGCAGAATATTAAATGGCATCCATTTTACAAAAAGGATTCTAGAGAATTAAAATTTTAAAAACTGTTAAAAATTATATATATTTATATTTTTGTTTAGAACTTATAAAAATTACAAAAAAAAAACATAAATTTAAAAGCCAGTCACAATTTAAACAAAAACATGAATCTGAACATTTTTCAAAATTAAGTTATTCTTGAAGAAACGTTAAAATCTAAATAGTCAGAATCTAAATTTCATTTCTAAATGGCTGGTCCGATCGGGACTATCTGAACACAAGTACATAGATAACATCGCTATACTCAGAAAATTAAACGAAACTCCCACTAACTGGGTTTTTTTTATATTTCATACGTTGCTGGTAAAATACTGTAACGGTCATAATAAGTAGGAAAATAACGTCAATTAAATTAATATGTTTAAAGCAGAGGTCAACGATCACAGTTTTTAGTTTTCATATTTTCTTCCAAATTAGCCAAAAGCGGGATTTTGGTTTGAAAAGCGGGATATAAAACTTAAGCGGGATGAGCCTTCAAAAACCAGGTCACGTTATGTATAAGTAATATTTATATCTATATCAAATAAAATAACTCATACGCCACAAGTATAAACAATATGTAAATGTGGACATTTATAAAGAATATTTAGTATGTAATATATAGTTATGATATTTTATTTTAACTTTTTTGATATTATTATATTTAATTTGTATGTTTTTTTTCCAAAATGGTTAACTCCATATCTCAGTTATTTTTTTTTTTAATATTTAATGTCAAAATACCTGAATTACATATGAGTATTGGGTATTATAATAAAATATGAGTGTGATAATAAACACAAGTAAGAGTTTTTATTCGTCTGTGCCGAATCTTATATACCCACCACCAAATCACCTATTATGGAGCAAACGTCATAAAATATTGTATCGTAAATTCTATTTATTTAAAGTTTATTTTGGTTGAATTTCATCTCAATAAGAATTTTATGCATACATATTTACATACTTATAACTGATTTGTGTAAAATTTCGGTCCGATATGGATGTTTATGTAGGTTTAGGAGTTTTCGGGAGTAATAAGGGAGCTATGACTTATTACGTGCCGATCATCATGATATTCTGTACGACGATTTATAAGTATAAGTGAATAATTTGTGTTTGATTTTTAACTTAATACTGATTTTTATAAGGGATTTATACGTATTTCAGTAATTTTTCGAAGTGGACTTTATATGGGGACTACGGTCAAATATTGACCGATTGAGCTTATAAGTAATTTATGCGCATTTAAGTGATTTTCGGAAATGGACTTTGTATGATGTCATTACAAAATGTGGACAGATGCAAGCAAAATATAATTTTAAGATTTCTTGTTGTATTAATATATACCATAAAGCCATATTCCGGGAAGGCATTTGTATGAGGGCTATGAAAAATTTCTATGATTTCTACGATTTTCAATAGAACTTGTTCTTCTATAATAGAAATAAAGTGTGCAAAATAAATTTTCTTCAACAGGTGGCGTACCGCGTACCTATGTCACGAATTTTGAATTGATTTCTATTATTGATATAAAAATATAAAAATCAAAAGTAAGTTATTTTTCATTTAAAAATATAAAAATCAAAAATAACTTTTATTTTTCATTTAAAAATATAAAAATCAAAAATAACTTTTATTTTTCATTTAAAAATATAAAAATAAAAAATAACTCTTATTTTTGATTGTTAAAATAAAAATCAAAAATTTAAAAATCATGCAATATGTTGGATGCATTTCGCCTAAGAATCATGATGGTGTAATTAAAAGTTGTCTACGATGTTCATTTATGTATGATTTATTTCTTCAAAAATTGAAAAATAACTCTTATTTCCGGTCCCTGCCATAAAGACTTAAACATGCCTTTGGTAAAAACTGAGATCCAAGAAAAATGCAGAAAATCACTTAGAAAAGCTTGAAGTACACCCAAATCCATTAGACCGCAACATACTAAATAATATTGGCTATATTCGACTAAGAAGAATGGATACAGCGAATCTGAGCCGAAGACAAGGAGGAAGAATGCCACCTTAATAAATAAAATAAATAATGGTCAAACAATTTACGTCCGGCACTGGCTGGACTAATAATTAGATGCATAATTATATTATATACATACATACATATACATACATATATATTATAATCATGCACTTTGCTTGATAGTTTTTTTATGAAATTTTCAGAGGTTGTCTCGGATTTTTGCTCATATCTCCGTTATTTATGGATGGATTTTGCTGATTTTAAATAGCAAACTGACATTATTAAAGATTTGGATCCCGAAGATATCTGGGGACTTCAGAAAATAGATTTCAAAAGACAGACGGGCATGGCTTAATAGACTCCGCTATCTATAAGGATCCAGAATATATATACTTTATAGCGTCGGAAAATTATATTGTGGAAATTACAAACGGAATGACAAACTTATATATACCCTTCTCATGAAGGTGAAGGGTATAAAAAGAAATATTTTAGGAAAACAGCAAAAAATATCGAGATAGTTTGAAAATAGTGGATCGATTTCACCCATTTTTAATACCAAACATATCGGTGGATCAAACAAGGTTTGGTAAAAATTTCATTGGTGTATGTATTTTCTTTTTAATTCTATCGTGCCTTCAACAGGCGGACGGACTTGGCTAGATCATCTTAGAATCTTATAAGGACACAAAATATATAGACTTTACACCCCCAACCCCCTCCCAACCGCTTATATTTTGTGGTGGGTGTAAAAATATATTTTATTTTAACTACTTTATTTTTTCGTGAGTTAAAACATTTAACAACTAAGGCTTCCAAGTGTAAATATATAACATTTACATAAATTAAGTCAACAATAATAATTAAATACAAATACATATATGAAAAAATCAATAGTATGCTTAAAAATTGCACTCGAATACATTTCAAAGCGTGCAAGGAAAAAATAACACAAATACAATATTACTTTCTTATTTATTTTAATATTCATAAGATATTTGCTTAAATTAAGTCAATATATAAACAACAAATTAAATACACAGGACAAGTGTTTCTAAAAATGCTACATTTCTACTGCTGCACATTTTATAAAAAATTAAACTGTAACATACATAAATGTTTGTTTGAGAATGTTGTTTAGAAAAAATAAATAAATATACATACATATGTATGTGTTTAACTAAAATGTTCCTCAATATTTTAAAATGTACAAAATTTTTCCTTAACAATTTTTATATCAATCAATGTTGAAATTTATTTTAATATTGATATAAACAAATATTGTCAAAATATCTAAAATTTTGTAAACAACACAGCCATACTTAAACACTTTTCTACATACACACACACAAGTACGAGTAAATACATATACATACATATTTTAAATACAAATAAAATTCATATAATAAAACATAAAAAACTTTTTCTCACTCTCCTCACATTATACGATTTTGATTGCCATTTGCAAACTTATAGTCAAATACATACACACCTAAATATACATACGTATATTTGTGTATGTATATATATTTATACTGAACATTTCGATATTTACAAACCATTATCATATTATAGAAAAATAAAACCAAAAAATATCATTCGAAAAATTAAAAAAAAAGTACTGGGAATAGAAATAATAAAACAAGAAATCATACTGGACCATATGTTGTGGAGTTTTTGTTATTATGACATTGCTCCTGTTATTCTTGTTGTTGTTGTTTTTATTTATGTAAATGTCAATAAAGTAATAAAGTCACGTATTTTATTTAAAAACAAAAACTCCAATGAAAAAAATCGAAACGAAAAAAATTAAATGAAAGATCCAGACAGTAAGACAAGGTGTGTTTGAACAAAATTTAAAACATGTGGATATTTCATACCAACATACATACATGTTCAAAGCATAGATATAAATGTTTGGATATGTGCATAAATACCTATTGATGCAGGTGTGGACACATACAAAGTTGCCAGATTAAATTTTAAAATATCCAACATAATTTTTGGAATAATAATTTGGTCGTATTATTGTTTTAATATTTATGCAACAAAAAATGCAATTGAATACTTTTGAACTACAAACTAGTACGATGTAGGCCCAGTTTGTTTGATATGAATCTATCCGTTAATACACTGTGTTGCTTGCTTTACCATAATTACACTTGATGTTTGCTATTATTAAATTACAAACACTTTTTTAAAACGTGTAACATTTTTTCAAACAGTAATTTTCAGCCCATAGAAAAATTGTTTCAAAAATTTACACATATTTGTTATGCTATTTTAAAAAAAGCGTAACCACTTGCTTTAGCACAAATTTGTTTAACGTTGTTTACTCTTACTAGAGTTTTGCAAGATCAAACAGCATCAAATAAAATAAAACTAATTATTTGTTGTGTCCTGTCCTCAATAAACGAAGTTTATTTTAATAAATAAACGATTTCAAAATATTTTATTTAGTGGTTTCGTCTTTTTCGCAAATATTTGGCAAGTGTACCTTGAGTTCCTCAAAAAATAGAATGTACAAAAACGTGGTAACATTGTAAATTTAATTTTTCTTGTGTACATGTAGCGTACATGTGTATGGGTATATATATTTATAAGGTAAGAATTGCCTGTTTGTTGTACAAAATAATACTATTACAGTTTCCAAAAAGTAATAACAACAACAATAAAAGAAACACATGTCTGATTGTCAGTTTATATGTCAATAACTTTAGTTTAAAAATTCTCTACTCCTATTCTAACTTATACACATGTGTAAGTCCTTCCGAACGTGTATTGATAGGATAGAAGCAGTGTATGCATACGTATGTGTGTAAGTGTAAATATTTTTATTCTTCTCGCTCAACTTTTCGTTAGACGATCAAAAATAACAAACATTTTTGTTTTAGGGATTTTTTATCATTTTTTTATGATTTATTGATTGCTGTATACGAGTATTTATTTATTTTTTTAAATTGTGGCTGTTATTGTTTTGTTTTATATTCTTTAGATTTGTTTATCTTGATTTTGTGTTTTTGCGTTTTTTTTCGTTCATTATTGTCTCTTTGTATTTCTGAAGCAAAACTTTAACTCAGCAACAAAAGTGTAAAATCAGTAAAATTTCGCACAAAACATTTAGCCAATTGTTGAATTTTTTCTTATATGGAGAATTTTTTTTAAATAAAATTCCTAAATAATTTTATGGTTATCTCTTTTTTATTGTTGGGATTGCTTTTTTTCATTTCGGTTCATCTTGTTTTGCCACAAACAAGCAAGTTTTATGACTTTATCCACCTTTGTGTATTAAGCGACATTAAAATGTATCTTTTATGTAACACAACTTAAAAAAAGGTGTTATAAATACTTATGAATTGTTCGTATTTCGTTAAGTATATACAAATCTTGTTTTGTGCTCAACAAAAGAAAAACGATTTTATCTCCAGAGAAGCTATTTATTTGTTTTATTTTTAAGCTATATAGACTTATCTTTTGTTGGGAAAAATTATATATTTTTTGCTAAAGGTAGAAACAACAGCTGTACGAGTACACAAATTTAAATGCATATGTATTAGAGAGCTGCAACGAGTAAGTTTTTTCTTCATGTGTGAAACTGAAACTGAGTGAAGAGAATGTTTGCTTATTAAATACGAATAAGTAAGTAGCCGAAGTTAATAGAGTACTAAAAAAAAAAGAACTTATGATATGTGAACAACAAACAAGAAGTACCTTAAAAATCATGTTCACTTCATGTGGTACTTCAAGTATTTTTGTGTATTATACAGTTGAGATGAAAGTAATATATAATGTAATTGTTGGAAATGCTTTCAATATATATGATTGTAGGTGGCAAAAATTTTTCTTAACAATGCTTTATTCATGTTACCGTAGGATTATTTTAAAAATTATTAAATTTTTAGAGCATGGACGTTAATATGGCTGTAAATGACTGTATATCATTAGAATTGAAACATATATTTTCCATTCCATAATTATATGTAAGTTCAAAGTACATAATACTTCATTACTTATCTAAAAGTTAGACAAACAAATTTTATTTGCATAAATATGTAAATTTTAGTAACTAAATGAAATAGTATTTAACATTAATAAACTGTTTAAAGAAATTAAAATTATGTTATTACTTGTAAACCCACTGATTTACGTAGAATATAATTTGAATATTCTGTTCAACAGTTGCTAATCTACAAAGCATTACACAAGGATATAAAACAGAATTTTATTAAAATAAAGGAAAACAAAATATATTATTTAAATCAACATAAAATATTCAATTGTCTGGACAAAATAACAAACTGTTGGATACAGTTTTGGTGATTGAAGGTAAATTGTGTTTTATATATATAAAGTACATAGGGGCACATGCATATATAGGGTGTTCTTTTTAGATGTATAGGACTTTAAATTGACAACACTTTTTCAACTGACGGCCATTTTGTCAGCTGTCAAGTTATTTATGTTTAGTTTGGTTTGGAATTTCAACCAGGGCTGCCAAATATATTTTGGAAAAAATCGTCGAAATCCCGATAAAAAGAAAAAAAATTGTCATTTCGAATTTTACAAATCGTCAAGAAAATCCAAAAAATTAAAAGTCACTATTTCTAATAGTATTGTTAAATTTTTATTTAAAATTAAGGTCTAATATTGTTTTTATTTTTATTTTATAATTATTCCTATATTTCGCTACAACACTGTGTAGCATCTTCAGGGAAACAATAACAAAATTTAAAATTTCAAGTTTATATAGTCTCTTGTACAATACATATCAAAATAATTTTAATTTTAACTTTTTAAATAAGAAATCACAAAAAATATAATGTTAAACACAACTTGTGTAATATTTTTATAATACTGTCAAAGCTCGGTATAACTTACGATATATTGTCAGACCCTTTCGTTATAGTGGAAAATTCGTTATATCGCAAAGTTTTTTTTTTGTATCAAAATGTGTTAAAAATTATTTAAGTTGGTAGAAAAAAATCATTTATAGACGTTTGTTTACAAGTAACTTGAAGACTCATTTGAAGAGCTTCTTCCTGTATTTCTCGATGTACTAATTGTTTTGAAATATTAATATTATTTTGGGAACCCCATTGTATACATTTATCAAAACATTTTATTACTTCAGAATGCTTGATTTTCGTTTCATAATTAGAAAATTGGTCAACAAATTCAATATTTTCCTCATTTTCGTCATCTCCATCCTAAGCATTTTCCAAAACAAACCTGTTTCATTAGCATTAAATATAGAATCATGTGATAAAGCTTCTCCTCGAATAACTCTCTGCAACTTTCTCTTAAATGAATCTACCAAAGCTTCTCTTGATGACATCACTAGCATGAAAACCACCAGTTTGAATTTCCATAGCCTTCAATATAATGTTATCTCTTTGACCGGAATAAAAATCTTTCTTTGATTAAGAAACCACTGATAGAGCTTTTCCTCCATTACGGGATATTCTCCGTTTCTGAGGGATCGACGGTTTTTTGATCCATTGTTTGTAGTTTTAAGATTTGAAACGATTTTACTTTTCATTTTCTTTAATGTACATACCATTTTTTAAATCATTCGTTATACTGAGCTTGAAAATTATAAAACATTCGTTATATAAGGTTGTCAATGTAAGAAATTTATTCATTCGTTATATCCCGAATTCGTTAAAGTGAGTATTTGTTATACCGGGCTTGGACTGTATTTTTTTCACTTTTTCACTCTCTTCATTTCTGACTCGTCAAGGCAATATTTTTAGATGAGAAGGGAAAAGAGAACAACATTTTCTTATTTCCTTTTGTTTTTTTTTCTGTCATGATTTAACTAAAACTGAAGAGTGTGCAACAAGACTTACAGTATTTCATAAATAAATATCTGAATTTAGCATATTTTATTAAATTAGGTTAAATTACAATGTCAAAACAATTTAGTTTATTAAGTTTTAAATAATATTTTGAGTATAGAATCCAATTCATCCATCATATACAGGTACTTATTTTGGAAGATTTTCGTACTTTTGTTATTTAAATTTATTTGCGCTGAATATTCTTTCGACGTTTTGTTAAAATAGGCGAAGTTTTTGTAGAATTTTCCCATTGAAATTCAGAAATTTTTTATTCTAAAAATTTTAGTTCATGGACTTCAGCATTTAAAATAGCTTTTTATGTTTACAGATAAATAAGTAATTTCTGACTCAATATTATTTAGTTAAACTTAACAATTGTCAATAATTAGGAAAACACTACTAAAAATTAGTTTTGTTTTTTTAAATATGTCATGTTTTTCTTAATATTAAATAAGAAAAATAGTAGTTGTCCCAAAAAAAAAAAAAAAAAGAGAGAATTTGGTAAATAAATGATAGAAAATTTTAATAATTCAAAAAAATCGTCACTTTCAATGAAAAAATCGTCAAATCGCCACTTTGCTAATTTTGAAACAAAAAATCGTCAAAATGAAGATAAATCGTCAAATTTTCAACATGAACAGACTGATGCCTGAACAACACTTTCAAATTGTGCAAATTTATTTTGAAATCAATTTTCATAAGCAAATTTTGTTTGGCGATGTTGCTCACTTTTGGTTGAATGGATACGTCAGTAAGCAAAACTGCCGTATTTGGAGTGATTATAATGCTCAAGTGAATGTTGAGACATAGTTACCTCCGAAAAAACTGACTGTTTGGTGTGCTTTCTGGTCTAGAATAATTCGTCCGTACTTCTTTAAAAACGATGATTACTGACTTTTTCGCTCATCAATTGAACAGTCAGATATGCAGAATTTGTAGTTTCAACAAGACGGCGCATCATGTGACACAGCTCATCATAATCATCTTTGTTTTATTCCATTTTAAAGTTATATACATCTAAAAAAACACCCTATATACATACATATGTATATAGGTAGATTGAAATGTATTCCGTAATTGTTAACAATCAATACATTTATATTTACGAGTATATGTTGGAATGTATTTTAACAAAAAGTTACCAAAATAAAATAAACAGAAAATGAAATGTATAAAGGGACTTGCATGCAAAAGTTTAGTTGTATATATTGAAGCATACCCAATTAGATATTCAATTTCAAGTTTAAAACAATTACATTCACCTTTTTTAAAAAAAAAATAAAAATAAGCAAAACGAATGGAAAATTAATAATTTGTATACAGAGGTAATGATTTGGATAGCACTCGAAATTCAAAAGAGATTTTCATCTAGAAATTACTTGTTTGTCATTTGATTTAATTTAACTAGATACGTTTGTTTTTCTGTCCCTACTGTGACATTGTCTGGTAGAGATAAAACGGACATTTGTCCTTAAAAAGTCAGAATAATGTTCAATTTAAAAACAAAACATTATTAAATGGAACTTTTAAAACGTAATCTAATTTTAAATTTAAATTTTATTACGCTAATTTGCAACAAACCCTTAATAATTCCAAACTTTAAATTAGTGTGTTAAAAACAACATTTACAAAAGCAAATAATTACTGAAATTAAGTTACAGCTATGTAACTGTAAAAAGAGCCTTTCATGGTATAATCACAGAATCCAAGAGGTAAACAATTTAATTTAAGGAAGAATATTTTTTTCATTTTCACAATATCCTTTCATGTGCCATTTTTTCCTCAATGCTACTTTTACTCGTCCTCATTCATTCATTCGTTCATTTATCATCTTGCATTTCTTAAAGTTAAAGTTGAAAAGAAGACTGAACGAAAGAAATAAAATTTAAAGCTGCAAGGAAACGAAATTATATAAAAAAAAAACATTAAAAATGTGCATTTAAATTCATATAAATTACGCGCTTTCAGTAAAAGACAAACAACAACCGACGAAGCGCAAAAGTAGGAATTAAATTAAACGTCAATCATATGACAGGAGAAAAGATGTAAAGGTAATTGAAACACGAAGCAAACTGAAACAAAAAAAAAACAAAACCAATTTACAAAAACAAGGTAATAAGAAAGTGCAAAAAAAAAATAACAAAAAAAAACAATATTATCAACAATCAAGCTTTACAATTACCAACTTAGACACCTATACACAGACTGTAACGCACAAATGCGAATGAATATTAGGAATATTTATAAATTCAACGTAAATACAGAAAGAAATCAGGTTAAAATATTTGGAATGAATAACAAGTATATTTCAGCTTGTTCAGTCAATGTCTACACAAAAGGATAAAGAATTATGTATTTGAGTTAATGCTTGAAACTAAAAAATGTTCAACTTTCATTCGTTTTGTTTAACTTTGTAATGAAACAAGTCCAAAGAAGAACTTAACATATAGCCTTCATTTATTCTAAATTAAATTCTTTGCATAATTTGCTCATCACGTTTCTCTATTCACCGCTTGGACAATACTTTTCAACTCAAGGAGATCGATGAGACTAGATCAAAACTAGTTTCTAGTAACATAAGTGGAGCTTTCCAATAGATCATTCTATATATGTATGTAAGTTTAGAAGCCAAACGAAAAGCCGAAGAGAAAAAACTGCTTCTTTCAAGCAGAAAGTTATTGCCAAAGGCAACAACTGTGAAAGGAAATTCCAGGTCTGCTTAAATGGTTACGCTGTTGTTAAACTCTACTAGTTTTAAGCATTCGCCTCTAAACTCTACGAACGACTGACAGCCACTTATACTACGTTTCCACGGTACATGCTTCGCTCTCTATTCATGCTTCACACCCCAATCTTTAGTGAAACAACTTGCTTCACCATACGAAATTTTAAGGGCGAATCAAGTAGATTCATATTCAATCAACTTGCGAAGCACGAAAAATTGCACTCTTCTCTAATTTTTATCGCAAGTTTATCTGCACTAGGTGTAAAAATTTAATATTATTGTAAAAAAAGCAAATTATTTTCTTGTTGTTGGAAGTAAAGAAAGTAAATATTCGTACGTATGCTTTTTTCATATAAGCTAACTAATTTTCACTCAGTTTTTTTGTCCATTAAAAAAAATATTTTCCACAAATTGTAAATTCTGTTCTTTTTATTCTGTTTTTTTATTAAAAACAACTGTCAAATCGAATCAAGTTTTTTGGTCATGTAAACAGCATGATTCATAAACATGATTCAGAGAGCGAAGCAGGTGATTCAAGTCGTCGTGAAAACATAGTATTACATAGTTTACGAACCATCCTTCATATTATTGGCCATTGTGAATTGCAAAATATCCTGAAAGAGGCTGGCATTGATGTCTGAATCGAAGACCCTCGATAAGTCAAGGGTCTTTCACAAGGCCTTTGCTGGTGATATCTTGGAGAGTCTTCACTAGTATTCTTCAAATGATCTAACCATCCGGTACTTAACATAACACTTAACAAGGTGTTTCAACATCAACATCGATATACTGTTTGAACCAATCATCTTTAATGGTTTGACTGCATTGATGTCCCCTCCAACTCACGATCCATATCTTAATATTGTTGGGCATTGGGAATAGCAGAATATCTTACAATCAATTGTCTTTTACAAGGCCTTTGCTCGTTTAAGTCCAGTGATATCATTATCGGACATCTTAGAGAGGAGAAGAGTCGAGACTTTTTGCAACAGCTGACACAATATCGGTCTTTAGGATTGTTCTTCAAATGATCTAACCATTAGGTACTTAACTTCGGGCTCACCAAGGTATTCAACATCAGCACGTATATACCGTCTGTATCAATCGCCAAATTTTGTTGACATAAATAAATGCAATGTGCCGGAGACGGGAAAATAATTTGTGAACTCCGTTTGCCTGTCTGTAGGAGTGCTCAATAAAAAGCCGGAAAAATGCTCACAAACTTAATCCCGACTCTTCATCAGGTTAGAGATTGTTTAATTAAATTCCGATGGCAATTAAAACCTTATATCGAGCTGTATCCGTTCAACTGCCTTTAAGTAGGCATTCCGATAGGTCAAAAGTATGAAGAACTCTTCTGTTTCTTTTTCCGCCCAAGAACCTTAAAAATACTTACCTTTCTTGGGAATTAAAATAATTTGTATCATTCTTTACTCAACGGAAACATAATGCAGAGAAATGTAGAGTTCACATATAAGATGATGCCAGGGAATAATGAAGACTTTTACTCTCTGCAGCATTCGTGGCAGAATACCATCAGGACTCGGTGATTTAAAATATGAAAAACGATCGATCGTTCATGAAATTCTATTGTGTTTCAAACTACAACTAACTGAAGGAACGGTCACACTTGGCAAATATTAACTCAAAAAAGCATAATCACTTGTTATAGCACAAATTTGTTTGACGTTGTTTACTATTACAAGAGTTTTGCAAGATCAAACAGCATCAAATAAAATAAAACTAAATATCTGTTGTGTCCTGTCCTAAATAAAGAAAGTTTTTTTTAATAAATAAACAAGTTCATATATATTTTATTTAGTGTTTACTTCTACTTCGGCAAATATTTGCTAAGTGTGACCGTACTTTGAGTCTTGCAATGTCTTTGGTATTCAGACAGATTCCGCCATGATGAAAGTTATTAATGGCCTCTTGTCAAATTTTGTCAAACTAATCAAGACCAGTAATTCGTCAGTAATCGTCAACAGGTTGCCTTTAAATAACTTGTTAAAATAACCTGTTCTTAAGGGCCAGTCATTTTAAAAGCAATTACTGTCTTACACCACAAATGTTTGATTCTCAGCATTTCCTTCTAAACTTAAATAATGAAATTACATTAAAAAACAAAAACCTAAATACATAAATGGGGGAAAACAGAAACTGTTTTAAATTGTTTTCTATTACTATTTTATAATATAAGCTCCTCTTTTTCCATGTAATTCTGCGAGAAATGGGTCACGACTTAAAAACTTATATTGAAATGTGAAAATAGTGAAAGAGAAAAAAATAAATAAAAAACAAAATCAAAATAATTGCAATAATAATTGTTAAGATTTTAAAACAATTGCAATTATTTTTTCCTTCCATTATTGTTCTTATTTCTTTCTCCCTCTGCTAGCAAATCGTCATTGATACTTCGTTGTCCATTCAGAAATAAATGGAAGAAAATACAATAAAGAATTTAATAGTGAGAGATGCGAAAATGGGGAGGTAAATGTATAGTAACAATGGAAATAAAAAGAATAACTACTGCAAATTATATTTAATTTTGTTTTTTAAAAAGACATAATTATATTTAAAAACACAAGAGTGTTGTATATTTTTCGTCATGGTGGATCTGGTGTGACACACAATTTGGTTTTGGTTTGGTTTATCAAGGGTATGAAAAATATCTTTTTTGTATATGAGAAGACAAAAGTAAGTTTTGGTAGAGTAATTCTTTGTACACATCTAATGAGATTTACTCATTTAATGTTTCAAACATGATGATAAATCTAATATACCTTCATATTAAAAATTGCAAAATAATTGTATCTGATTTCTATAAAATCTAGTTAGTATAAGTTCATACGAATATATATTTGCTGTATTAAACTAGTCCAGAATAAATAGTAGTAAGAAAGTATTTGTATAAGTCAGTAGTACACTGAATATGTGAGCAAAAACTGTTTTTCAAAAGCAGACTTTTTATGGAAGCTTTGACTAATTATTGGCAGCATTAGTTCTTAGCATATAAAAATTATTTGTGTTTAATTAATCATATATCGATATTAGTACTTGTAAAAGATTTATGCATGTTATAGTGAGTTTTGGAAGTGACTAATTATAGACCCACCATCATAAAAATGGGCGGATGATTTGTGCACATATGGAACTTATTTGTGCTGAATTTTATTTGGATACCAACATTTTGAAAACAATTATGCTGCACTCAAAATATTTCATAGGTAAAATAAACGAAAATCTTGGTTCATTTTACTAAATTTTTCGTTATTTTGACAAAACGAAATATTTCGTATAATATACAAATGTTTTTCGTTCTTGTTGGGAGTTTTTATTTTTTTGCATTTCACGAAATATTTGTGTATTTACCAAGATAATTTTGTTAAATTACAAAATAAATGTTTATTTAATGAAAAAAATTGGTAAAAATTATGATAAATTTCGTAAAAATACAAAATTATTTTGTTAATTTTAAAAATATTGCCTCCTGTTTTACGAAATTTTCTAAACTTACGAAAAACATTTTGTAGGTATAAGAAAAATTTCATATTTTTTTCGTTTATTTTATAAAATTTTGTAAAAAAACGAAATATATTTTGTAAAATCACGAAAATGTTTCCTAAATACACGAAAAGTTTCGTTAATACAAGAAAAGTCTTCTAAAAATTGTTAAATTTAGAAAATTTTCTAAAATTATTTCGTAAAGTTACTAAAAATTGTGTAAAAATAAAAAAAAATTTTGTTTATTTTAGAAAAAGTTTCGTTAAAATTTTTTTATTACACGAAAAGTTTTGTTTATTTTATAAATAATAGTAAAGAAAAAACAATAGAATTTCTGCTTATTATAGGCAATGTTTAACTCTTTTTTGAACTTCGTTGACATCTTTTCTTCAAAAATTGGATTTGTTATGACACCACAATGAAAACATTACACCATTTTTGTTTGTTAACATATCCAAATGTTGTTCTGAATTTGACGTAGTTTGATGAACATTTAAAATAGATTCAGAATTATATGTTTCATAGTTTGTAGCATTGGAAGCAAGTCAATGGAAGTTCGGCGAGATGCTCTGCAAAATGTTGAATTTTTGTAATGTATTTTTCACAATTTTTACATTTGCATTTATATGTACTTATGTGCTATTTTCTTTTATATTGTACATTAATCTAAAATGCTTAGATATGAATGTTTCATTAGGTAAATATATTTGACACAAATAACAATTCATTTTCTTATACTAAATTAACTTTATTTTAATAAAACCAAACTATTTTTAACAAGGCACGTGGTCGACTAACGCTTCCATCCTTTTAATTGTCAGTAAAAGCATGACTTGTTTTTTATTTTTAAGTTGCATTTAAAACGGTATATTTCATTTTACGAAATTATATTTGTGAAATGAACGAAATTTCTAAATTTACGAAATTTGTCTCTGCATTTAATACGAAAGTTTCGTATTTTTCGAGAAATTTTTGTAAAATAAACAAAAAAACATTAACGAAATTTAATTTGTAACATTCAAAAAATTTCTAAATTTACAAAATTTTCTACAAGATCTAAACACAAAAGTTTTGTATTATAAACAAAATTTTTGTACAATATACAAAAATAATTCTACGAAAAAAATTTTGTAAATTAATGAATTTTGTAAGTTTACGAAATAAAAAAATTATTAAAATATCGTATTTTGTACAAAACTTTAGTAAAATATACGAAAATAGTTTTACGAAAAACCATTTCGTATTTTTATGCATGAAATATTTTGAGTGTGGTTAAACCAATTTTCAGAAATTGGCCTTATATGGGAGCTATGACAAATTATGAACCAAACCACAAACTGTGATTGGTATATGTGATTTATTTTTATATAAAACTTATTTAAGTTGAAATTTTTAAAAATATCTACATATATATGTAAATAAATCATTAATAAATTCACTATGCGTTGTTATGGCATGTTGTAACGGGTGTTTTTTTTTACAGGTTTGTTTTTCGAAAAGAGATAAAACTGGCATTTTGTGGTCAAATCTGGCAACTCTAATGTCATTTATGTTCAGTTTGGTTTGCCATTTCATCAGGAACAGGTTGACAAAAGAACAACGCTTGCAAATCGTGCAAATTTATTTCGAAAATAACGGTTCAGTTCGCGAAGTTTACCGCAAGCTCCGTCCATTTTATGGTCGACATAATCGTCCATCAGAGCAATTAATTCGGTTAACCATGGATCGTTTTCGCACTACGTTTACTCTATGTGATAATACGCATCCGCAGAGACGTCGAACAGTGCGCACCGAAGAAACAATTGCCGCTGTAGAGCAAAGTGTTGAAGAGGACCCGAATTAATGGAGACCGGTATAGAGCCATGATAACCGACTATTTTGTTCTCGAATTGGATGGCATGAATGTGGATGAGTTGTGGTTCCAACAAGACGGCGCTACATGCCACACAGCGCACGCAATCGATTTATTGAAGGAAACATTCGATGAGCGCATAATTTCGCGGAATGGACCTGTCAATTGGCCACCAAGATCGTGTGATTTGACACCATTGGATTATTTTCTTTGGGGATATGTGAAGTCGCTCGTCTACGCTAACAAACCAGAAACGTTAGGGGAATTGGAAGCCAACATTCGTGGCGTTATTGCCGACATACGGCCCCATATGATCGAAAAAGTGGTTGAAAATTGGACCTGTAGAATTGGCTTTATTCGAGCCAGCCGCGGCGGCCACATGCCTGAAATCATATTTAAACATTAATGGCATAAAATTATCCTTCCAGTAAAGCCAAATTGATGGTCATTAAAATGATTTTCTTGTGTTTTATTTCAATTCGAAGTTCTATACCTCTCAAAAAAACATCCTATATATAAAGTTACATGTTAAACTATATCAACGGATAGGAAATTGTGTATATTATTTCAAAAATATATAAAACTTTATACAAATAAAAAATTCACTTTTTGTTATTTTGAGTTTTTTGCGGAAACAAAAATAGTTTAAACTGAAATAAAAATTTGATTTAAAACATTTTATTTAAAACATTTTTGTGCACAAAATTTTTTTAGATTTTTGGCCATATTGTCTATACCAGAGGCAGGGTTATCGACACCCTTTGCAGAATAATTAAGAACATATTGGGCAATATAAAATCATTTATTATTTTTAGATTTCGACTGTGCGATTTAAGAACATTTGCTAAAATTTAATTCTACATAAAAAATAGCTATATTTATCTCCTCTCCCTGTCCCTGTCCCCTCGTTAAAGTTAGCTTTCCGAAAAATATAAATACGTTATAAGTTTTCTTGTATCTTCAAATGCATATAAATTTTGACTCTATGATGATTTTTAAATAACTATAATTATTGCTAGATTACATATTAACCTACAAAAAGATCGGTAAAAAGTTAGAAATTTAAAAAAAAAAGTTAGAAATTTAATTTTCATATGCAAATATCTCCTAAACTATAAGAAATAATACACAGCTACGAATAAGTAGCTATATACGAAGAATTGGGATCATTTTTAATTTCTCACTTGCTCCAGTTTGGGGCTCTCTGATACCGACCCTGATGGGCTTTTGAGGTCAAAAGTCAATGTTTAAACTCGACAACACTTTCTCTCTTAATTTTATTTCTTTTTTATCCAAATCCACCCACTGTGCACTGTAGCAGTGCAAAAGTAAAACTAATAAAGAAAATTTAAAAATGTTTTTTGTTATTTATGTATATGAGTTTTAATGATTAACAACATATTTTCTAATACAAAATGGAAAATAAAAATTTTCGGGTAATAAATAAATAGTACAAAAAATATCAGGCATGTACTCAATTTTGTACAAGTGTATCTTTTGGAATTTTTTCAGAAAACTATGAAAGCTTATCGTTAGATTTCTTGTTCACTCAAAAAAAATATTACTTGGGTATTAATTCAATTGCATGTGATAAACACTTTTTGCAAATTATCCAACACAAAACAAATTATAATAAATACTGAAGAAACTGTAAAAAGCTATTTAGGGCAATAGCAATGACAAAAGTAGCTATTCTACGCTAGTAATAGCTAAACAGCCTTAAGTAAGTCAATCACAGATCATAAGATTCAAAATGGCCTTCTATTGTTAGCAAACCAACAAAAGCTCTTAACAAATGCGGAAGCACGTCTCATGATAACAAGTTAGAGTGCTGTTTTCGACTGTGGTAAATCTTAAATACGTTTCACCTAAATATATTGAAAATTACAAGAACTACACTGTTGTTTGAACTAGAATATCCTTATTCAGTCTTAATGCAAGTTTATTAGTTTGATAGAGCAGTTTACGCACAATATAATTTCTATGAAATGTGTTGAAATTTTATCTAATTTTAACTATTTATACTTGATGTAATTACCAATTTTTACCATTAGTTATAAAGTTTATTTATGTTAATTATAACATATTCTCTTATATGTAAATTTAATATTTATAAAATTAAAAATTGCTTTATCAATTTTCCGAATTCTGAAGTTTAAGGAAATAGTTTTAAAACGTGTAAGGTTAAAAGGTGAGACAGTGGAAGTAGACTAATTATGGACTGATGGCTTCAAAATCCATTTCTCCGTTATCCAAAATCAGTTATTTATATTTAGTTTACATTGCATCTCAATAACGTTATTTACAGAATTTGTATAAAGTTGTAAATTGTTGACCTTTAGTTTTGTTGTTTGTAAATTTTGTTCGGCATAAGGTCCTAAGGTAACAAATTTTTAAATGAAAACTATAAAAATATTTTGTTTTAAAAATTTCTATTTTATTTTATTCCCAATATTTCGGTCAACTTTGTTGACCATCTTCAGGGGTTATTTAAAATAAATAAATGAAAAACAAATTTCACTCTGTTGAGTTTGTTGTCCAGTCGTAAGCTTTTGTCAACTAGATTTGATATTTACAGAATTTTAACGATTTTTATAATGATATTCGGAAGTTTACTTTATTGGAAGCTACGAGTATTGTAAATTATGGACTGAAGTATAATTGTCTTACCACCAATATTTATATAATTTGTGGATTAAAAATATTGATCGGTATGAAATGTTGATTCGATATAGACATTTATTAGACATTTTTTTGAATTTACTTGTTTTTTAGAAGTGATCATGATATTATGTGCCGATCTTAATAAAAATCAGTACATAGAATTGCACGTCGAATTTCAACAAAATACCGGTATATTTAAGAGATATATGAGTATTTAAGTAATTTTTTGAAGTGGACCTTATATGGGGGATATGATCAAATATGGACCGATATTCACGAAATCCAGCAGTTTGATTTTGGCATATACTTACATGAGTTTTGCAAAATTTTTGATTCATACCGTTATTTATAACAGATTTATACGTATGTAAGTGATTTTCGAAAGTCAACTTCATACGGTGGCTATAGTAAAACATGGAGCGAGCCAAAAAAAAAATATAGTTTTGTAATTTATTTTTACATTGAACTTATTTTTACTGAATTTTGCATCGACATTGTAATTTTAAAGACATTTTTGTACCATTTAGTCATATTTCGGGAAAATTTTTATATGGGGTCTATGGAAAATCATGGACCGATTTTTACTATTTTCATCATAGTTTGCTCTTATATCATAAAAATAACATGTTTAAAATTGCATGGCTTTTCTAGAAAATATTTAAGCAAATTAGCAAAAAATATGTGAAAAATATATAAATTTCTTTCGAGGTTGGTTTAGATTTTAATTGTGAGTGTTTTACAGAGACTGTAAGGATGAAGATAATATATATAGTATACTTTGTTAGGTACCTATATAAGACTGTTTCTCAATTTTAAATAAGGGAATGACTAACTTATATATACCTTAATTCACCATATTGTGGTGGTGGAGGGTAAAAAAAGACAAGTGTTTTACACCAAAATACGCTGCTATAGAAATAGGAAAACCGATAAAACTGTAATATTGCTTACACCTTAGCAATAAAAACTAAAAATAAAAACTGCATCTAAAATTTTATTCAATTCAATAATAATTTTTTTTGGAAGCACTCTAATGCAATATCTTGAAGACGTCTTCTTTTACTTTGTTTTGAGGAACAATTTTAATTTACTGCTAATAAATTGCACAGCAATACACTTAAGACAACACAAATAGCAAAGAAATCGTTTTATTTTCTACTTTTTTCTTCAGACTTTAAGTTTTAAAAGTAAAATGCGAAGAAAAAATAAATCCTTTCTCTAAATGAAAAAAGGGGTTACAAAACATACCAAAAAATACCGAAGATATAAGAACAAACAAAACAAGTTAGAGTGCAATATTCAGCTGTGCCAAATCTTAAATACCCTCCAAATAAATACAAAAACTACACTAGTTAAGACAATTTTCGAACAATATAATTTATTGCAAATATTTTCAAATTTTATCTTATTTTGAACATTTATAATTGATGTAATTACCCATTACAAAATATTTATGGGTGGCATAGTAGAAGTGGACCAATTATTGACTGATAGCTTCTAAATCCAATATAAACTAAAGTGATTTCTATGAATTTTACGCTTATTTTGGTTGAATATCATCTCAATAATGTTTTTTACAAGAGTTGTTATATTCGGAAGTGGACTTAATTTGGGAGCTATTTTTAATTACCGTATAACCGATATTAGTATAAGTTCTGGATTAAAATTTCTGATTTGTATAAAAATTGGTTCGCTATCGATATTTATTAAACATCTTTGTGGGTTAAATTGTTTTTCGGAAATGTTCCTTATATAGAAGCTATGACAACTCATGGCCGATTTTTATAAATTTTATGTTTTAGATTTTTTTTTTAATTTTAATTTAATTTTTTTAAAAATTAAAAAAGATAGTTTTGGAATGATTGAAGAAATAGCTATCTAAAGTCTTTTGGACAATTTTTGCTAGGCCCAGTAGGTGAAAAGTTACACTCATTTTAAAAAAACCCTGTATGACAAAAATGGACCAAAATATCCAACTTTGACCCCCTCTAACTCCGGTAGTTCTTGTCTCTGGCCTACTATCCCATAGTACTAATCTTGGTGTTAATTTCATCTAAATCGGAAAACATCGATTTTTAAAATTGGGTCACTTAACGTGAAATTCACCATATACATATTAATATTTGATTTTGGCATATACATATACATATATGTAAATGCTTCGTGTAAAATGTTGGATCGGTACCTTTATTTATAAGAGATATATGAGTATTAAAGTCATTTTCGGAACAGGGATTTATATGGGGGATATGGTCAAATATGGACCGAAATTCATAAAATTCTGTAGTATGATTTTTGTGTAAATGATATATGGAAAGTTTTGAGTCGGTACCGATGTTTATAAAATATATATAAATATTAATGCCTTCTTCAGATGTGGTCCATATATTGGAGCTATGAGCAATTATGGGCCGACCACCATAAAATTTAGTACAACAATTTATATATCTCTAAGAATTATTCGTGTCAAATTTTATCCTGCTAACAATAGTTATACCAGTTTTATACGCATTTAAGTGAATTTTGGAAGGGGACTTTATATGGGGTCTATGGTCAAACATGAACCGAACTAAAAAAAAATTCGTTTTGCGATTTCTTTTTGCATAAAATTTATTTTTGCTGAATTTTATATTGATATTCCAATTTTAGAGGCATTTACTCGTATGTACCATTGAGCCATATTTCGGGAAGATATTTGTATGAGAAATCATGGACCGATTCTTACTATTTTCCACACAATTTCTTCATTTATTATAGAAATAACGTGTACTGTATTATCTGTAATATATTTAAAAAAAATTGCAGAAAATCCATATTAGATTTTTATAAAGGTTGCTTTACATTTTTGTCCATAACCTGGTTCTACTATACCGATTTTGCTGATTTTTAATACCACACTTTACTACAAAAAAAAATATTTTTCTGGAAATTTCGTTAAGATAAGTTGTGTGTTTTAAACGTGAGAGTGTATCAAGACTATATAGACTTTGTTGGGTCTCAGATGAATGAATATTAACAAAGTTTCACACGGAATGGCGAACGTAATATACACTCATTCACCCCTTGTGGTAGTGGAGCGTATAAAAAGACACTCTAAAAGAAATTAAAACGTGGTATAAATTGCAAACGTTTAAACAATTCAGAAGTTGACAACTTTAAATAAGCATTCAAGCTCAGCAATAGAGATTAGAATCTAAATACAGGTTTTTTTATAATAGCAACTGCAAATTTCAAATATTATTCAAATATTATTCAAATTTCAAATGTTATTCGATTATATTAAAACAAGTAAGAAAGTATAGTCGGTCAAGCCCGACCATGTAATACCCTACACCCAGTATATGTATATATATGTGTCATGATGTCTGTGAATATAAATATTATATGTGTTCAACTTTATCTCGATATAAATACTTATGGAGCTTAAATTGAATTACGGAATTATGGACCGACCATTATAAAATTAGGTATCGTTATTTCTGTATATAAGAAACTTATTTGTGTCAAATTTTATTTGGATACCAATATTTTTTAGAAATTTATAATCGTTCAAGTGATTTTCGGATCATAATAAATATTGTACCGTATTATTTGCATTAATATAGAATATATTTGCGTTAAATATTATTTCGATACCAACATTTTTGAGAGAGTTATGCTCTTTAAAGTGATTTTTGGAAGTGGGCCGTATATGGGAGCTACGAATAATTATGGACCGATCTATGATTTGGCTTCATTTACCACTCATTTGTGATGAAATTTGTTTGGTTCCTTGTATAATTCAAAGATTTATGATCAGTAAACTCCAAATTCGGGAGGACTTTTGTATGGGGGCTAGGTGAAATATTGGACCGATTTCCACCAGTTTCAATCCGAAAAAATATCACTTACCAAATTTTATCAAAATATCTTCAAAATTGCGACCTGTTGTAATAACTTATTTCAATTAAAATAAAGTTTTAATTTATTTTTATTATTTTTAGTTTTACCACTATTATTCAAAAATCAAAATTATATATTATTTCTTTAACAAAAAACCCAAAACTCCTCAGATTCAATAAATTAATTACATATATAAAAATCAAATATTTTCTGATATATAACAAAGTATATTATGTATAAAGTAAACACCTACACCTGTACTCTGTGCACAGCCAGCCAGACGGACGGACGAGCGGACATCGTTAAATCGATTCAGAAAGTGATTCTGAGTCGATCGGTATACTTTAAGGTGGGTATTGGACCAATATTTCTGGGCGTTACAAACATATGCACAAATCCAATATACCCTTCCCACTATGGTGGTGTAGGGTATAAATATTTACGTAATTTGTATTTCCCATCAATGATATATTTAAGTATTAAACAACAAACTTTAAAGCAAAAATTGTAGGAAAAAATTAAAAAAAATACGGACTTAAATCTAGTACAAAACAAATATTCGTACGGAGACTTGCCTATTTACACACAAGCCGCACAAACATACCCACCCTCATCTAAATACAATCAAAAAATTTGCCAAAAGCACTTTTAATATTCAATTGTAGTAAGTGTACAAAACAATAAAGAAGAACATTTTCAAAATGAACAAGTCAGAAAATTATGGACAGCAGAGAGAGACTAATTGGAATCTTTAACTAAGAAAATCTTCAAAAAGGATTAAAAGATTTTCATAATAAAATGTAGTAATTGCAACTAAAGCTAGTGATGGCTGAATTTGATTAGAATTTAACAAGTAATTTCAACAACTATCAGAACAAAACACACACGAACATGCTTCTAAAAGTAGGGTCGCATTTGGCAAGTATTTACTCAAAAAAGCGTAACCACTTATTTTAGCACAAATTTGTTTGACATTGTTTACTCTTACAAGAATTTTGCAAGATCAAACAGCATCAAATAAATTAAAATTTTTGTACTTTAACCTAAATAAGAAAATTTTTTTTAATAAATAAACAAGTTCAAATATATTCTATTTAGTGGTTACGTCTTTTGCGGCAAATATTTGTGAAATGAAAAATCATCTGTTCTTTTTTTGGGGTAAAAAGTAATAAAAAAAATTTTGTGGAATCTTACTTACAGAAAAGATGATTGTGGTATGGTAAGTTGACAGTTGGAATCAGATTTTTGCTTGCTTTATTCTGTTTTAATCATAACTATTATTCTCTCGACTAAAATTGATAATTTATTCCTTTACACAGCTTCATCTAAGAAGCTTAATTTTGAAATTTTTATATTTTTTTCCTTCAGTGATATGTTACATGTCTTATATAAAACCAATAGTAATTCCCTAACGAATAGTATTAACCATACATAAACAGCAAAATAGCTAAAGAAAATTCTGTTTAACATACTCGAGGAGTAGCAATTATAATTTCAATTTAAATGGTATTTTTGCCAAATTGGCAGCGCAACAAAAATTCAAACCCCGAAAACAACAAAACAGAAAAGAATTAAACGACATTGCAGTTGAATAGAGTTTAATTGTAAACAAAAAAGAAGAAATACATACGAATGAAAAACATTTGAATAGGGAAACAAATTTTGAATATTATGATGATGTTGAAATTGCTAATGAAAGTGATATTGAGGATGACATTGATGATTGTGTTGAAATAGGTGAAACTTAGATAATATTTTAAATAATTAAAGAAATAAAAATTATTCCAATAATATATGAGAATTTTTCCTCTTGCGAGTATTATTGTAAAAATTTTTTAAAAAAAATTCCGTTGGAAAACGTAAATGCAAAAACATACAGAAATATACAAAGAGACACTAGCAAGTAAACCTTCGAATAAATAATTTTTTTTAAAAAATACTCGCAAGAGGAAAAATTCTCATATAGTCAATTTGAAAACATAAAACACCCTCACATTCAAAATACATAACCAATATACACAAAGTTTACAAAATATCATTGATAATTCTCCTAAGCAGTTTGGTATTGAAAATCAGTAAAATCGGTTGAGCAGAACCAGACTTATAAATCAAAATCTGAGACCACCCCCAACAAAATTTATATTTTTCACACATTTTTTTGCTAATTTGTTTAAATATTTTGTAGATCGTTTATGATAAAAAGACAATTCCTAATGAAAATAATAAGAATCGGTCTATGATTTCTCTTCCCGAAATATATGTAAATGGTACATGAGTGCCTTTAAAATAACAACATTAATACAAAGTTCAACAAAAATATGTATCATATAAAAATAAATCACATAATGATTTTGTTTGGTTTGGTTATGTTTCACCAAAATCACGAGCCCTTCGTGTATTTTGCAAACTCATCATCCCGATTTTAAATACGATTAAGCCAAGAAGAAATTTGTATGGGGGCTAAAAAAATCATAGACCGTTTCTTAATATTTTTATCACAGTTTGTTGTCCTCTCTTGAGGCCTATCATGTCTTCAAAAAACTTAGTTCCGTATATTTATATTACTTCACTTCTTAGAACAATTTTCAATTCCACCAAAACTCAAGACGCTTTTCCTTATTCTATTTGATCGCACAGTAGCTGGCGAAAATAGACAATTCGAATAT
Source organism: Bellardia pandia (assembly GCA_916048285.2). NCBI lineage: Eukaryota > Metazoa > Arthropoda > Insecta > Diptera > Calliphoridae > Bellardia > Bellardia pandia. The sequence goes on along the minus strand of OU696529.1, from coordinate 117,478,283 downwards.
TGTTTGTCTACCTACTTTTATGTTTGATTTTAACTGTGTAGTTTTGTGGTTTTCGGTATTTAAGCGTTTGTAATAATGACTATGTACTTATTTTAAGTCGTTTTCGTAAACACCCCAGCAATAATGAAAATACAAACACATATTTGTTTAAATGCTTGTGTTTTAGAATATGTGTTAGGACATGAAAATAAAAATGGCAAACAAAAAACAGAAAAATTAAAAAAAAACACTAAAAATAAGAAATAAAAATAGATGATACAAAATAGCCCAAAAATAAAATGAACATATCAATTTAAAACGGAAACAGGAAATGGTATTTAAAGTAATCACATTTTAAATCAAGATTAAAGGTGCCAAATGTCAGAGTTTATTTATGTTTCTGTTATGTATTTATTAAAGGGTTGCAAATGTTGTCTTGAATGCCACTTAAGACATTTTATTTTTTAGCAAATACTTCAATGCACTTACTTCTTGTTTTGCATGACACACACAATGTGTGCCAACAACAATAATAAACAACGAGAGAACATAGCTGATGAGTAACAAGTTGAACACATTCATGACAAAAAATTTTTGTTGTATTGTTATTGTGTGCGTTCGCTTAGATTTTTTATATGGTGCAGTGTACAATAATCAGATTTTTACATTACTGTCATATACACTACAGCATAGTCTTTAGTGTAGACAGAAAACCAAATGTTTAAAAATCAAAGGCGTAATACAATTTTTAAATAAAAATTTTATTAAGAAACAATTCAATAACTTAAACTAAAAAATAATACATTAAAACTAAAATTATAATTCAGTCTTTTTGTTACACATTGATCGGCCAAACACAAAACAAACAAGCTTTATTTTTTTTTGTTGTATTGTTATTGTGTGCTCTCGCTTAGATTTCATTGCTTGACGAATAAACACATGCACGAATAAATGGCACGTCGTGCTATTGATCGGCCAAACACAAAACAAACAAGCTTTATTTTTTTTGTTGTATTGTTATTGTGTGCGCTCGCTTAGATTTTTTATATGGTGCAGTGTACAATAATCAGATTTTTACATTACTGTCATATACACTGCAGCATAGTCTTCACTGTTGACAAACAACCAAGTGGTTTTGCGCAGACCTTTAGTATTTATACATATATTTTTAGGTTGAAAAATGTTAAATTGTTTGTAACAATTTAAGAAAATTAAAAAAAAAAAATGTCACTAAAGCTCATAAATGTTATTTTACATATGTTTGCCAAGGGATATTACAATGCAGGTGGATTTTTTAAATGTATGTTAAAACTAGCATATTGTACAATAAGAAATTCTGCCTAATTTTCAAATTTTTAAATGTAAATTAGTTTAATTATTAAATTTAAACTTTTTCTTTTTTCTTCTTTGAAAAATATTGGCTTTATGTTTAAACTAACAGCTAGTAATTTTATTATTTACCTTTAATTGTATTTAAAATTAGTACAAATAAAATTACCTTAATAGATTTCCATAAAGAGCTGGATTAAATATGTGTTTTTCGCAAATAAAAGAAACGAGTTTTTGGAAAAATAAAAAATTTAAACAAACATTTATACACATGTTTGAAAGCACACAAGATTGATGCCTGATTTTCTGTTACCAACAGCCATAACAAGCATACGGATTCCTCGCAGGCTAATTTTATGGAAGAACTCTGAAACTGAAGATTTACAGTTATAACGACTATGTTGCACACTTTCTTAAGTAAATTTATAGATATGTATTAAAAAAAAAAAATATGACGGATGACAAGTCCAATGTGCCAATTGACTAAAAATATTATTCTAAAATGGTATTCTTTGAATTATTGTCGGTCAGTCGGTCAAGCCATCATATAATACCCTACACCCAGTATAAAACAATCTATAAAACAGTTGTTTCAGAAATGGGTGCTAATTATTAAAAAACACAAAACAAAATGTAAAAAATGAATTAAATTAAATTGTATAATTATAAATTATAAATTATAAATCATGAATTAAAATTAATTATGAAAATGTATTTAAAACTAAATTAAAATTGTTAAAATTACTTAAAAATTAATTATAAAATGTATTTAAAACTAAATTAAAACTGAAAAATGAGTTTAAATTAATTATAAAAATGTATTTAAAACTAAAATAAAAAACTGAATTGTTAATATAAAGTAAATTTTGTAAAATAGCATTAAGACTTGAAATATAGAGGGCGTAAACTGCTAATTTATCCCTAAGCTTTTATGTTATTATTCCAAACCCTCTTCGGCTTCTTTTAAGTCGAATGAATTTTAAGATACATAAAAATTAAAAATTTTTGTAACACTTGGCACTTAGCAACAGAACTGATCAGTTCAATTATCTTAAACAAAATCCCTATTTAAAATTTAATAAAAATATTTTATATTGTTAACACGAAAAAACTCAATACTTGTCAATTATCTAAAAAATTGCATACATACATACCTACACATATCAGCATTTATACAACAGCAAAAAAGGTAACAAAATTACAAACCCCAATCTCATATTTACAACATTTATTTAAACCCAATTAATAATCCTCATCTCTTAATTATTTCATCCCTACAATTATAATCTCTTACGAGTGGTTATAATTATAATTTTCTTAGCTCAAAATACATAGCCTGCAGTTTTGAGACAAAAAAGGGAAAATTATTTAATATTTCTGTTGATCCCTCGCACACAGAAATACAATGAGAGATATGACCTATTTTGGACCGATCATACAAAAATTTTGTTTCATGTCTTTTTTGAATATAAATATTATGTATGATATACTTTATGTCGATATTAATACTTTTAAAAGATTTATGGAGATTAAAGTGAATTGCGGAGAGGTTCTTTTATGGGAGCTATGACTAATTATAGACCGACCATTATAAAATCAAGTGTCATTATTACTGTATATATGAAACTTATTTATGTTCAATATTATTTTGATACCAACATTTTTGAGAGAGTTATACTCTTTAAAATAATTGTCGAAAGTGGGCCTTATATGGGAGATATGATCAATTATAGAACGATGTGCACAAACTTTGTAGATGTGATTGGGCTTCATTTGTCACTCATTTGTGGTGAAATTTGTTTGGATACTTTTATAGTTCAAACATTTATGATCGTTAAACCCCAATTTCGAGAGGATATTTGTATGGGGGCAAGGTGAAATAATACACCAATTTCAACCAGTTTCAAGCCCATCCATCCTTGGGTCGAAGAAATATTATGTACCAAAATTTTATTGAAATATCTTCAAAATTACGACCTGTATTCTGCGCACAAGCTTTACATGGACAGCCAGCCAGACAGACGGACGGACGACGGACAATGTTAAATCGACTCAGGAAGTGATTCTAAGTCGATCGGTATAATTTAAGGTGGGTGTTGAACCAATATTTATGGGCGTTACAAACATCAGCACAAATCCAATATACCCTCCCCATAAAAAGTAGTAATGTAATGTTGTTAGTTATCTTTTTTTTATAAATTGAGAAGTATCGTTCTTATTATTTTTTCTAAAACTGTACTTATACATGTATACATACTTATGCACATGTATGTATATTGGTGCATATAAATTACTTCTCTTAAACTAAATTATTAAAAAAAAAAGAATAAGAAAGTACTCATATTTACTCAGTTATCTAATTAGCTCTCTACCTGTTACCAACAAACTTGTTTACCGTGTCACAAACGTAGCGCTGAAATTAGCATACATACACTGTCCACGTGGCTGTCAGTGGCACAAAGACAAACGTGAATTATAAAAACAAGTTTGAGAACAAATACACAATGTAAGAGAAGAACAGGCCCGAAAATTCAACACATTGTTATGTGGAATAAAGTTATGTATGACTTTGAACATTGCAATATACAAATGTATAGTAGTTGCACATGAAGACTTACTAACTGCATACCTATCTACAACATAACAAGCAGTCAGTCAAGCAAGTACAGCTACTGGTAAGCAAACGGGAATAGGCAAATAACAAATATAGAAAAAGCGTACGTACGTATGTATATCAAAAGCAGTTGAAGTTTTTACTTACATAGTGGTACTAGTTAGGTAGTACTCGTATTGGCAGCAGGAGCATAAACGGTACCAGGGAAATGGTACTGATATTAACATGGACTAGGCAAGGCGAACAAACAAACAAATCAATAAAACGCAATTTCACTTCTGCTAACAAGACAGAGAAAGAGAGAGAGAGATATATAGAGAAGCGGGAGATAGTGTAAAGACGAAGAACATGTGCTGTAGTTTTACAAAATTCTTTGTTTCATCAAGAACGGAGGCAATATTCAGCAAATAAGCCCCAAAACATTAGTTTATAAGCCTGATGTGTGTACGACAGTGTCAATACACACTAATACATACACGTATCTATGAATTTCTAAGTGAATGTGACTGTGTGTGTTTAAACACTTGTTTATATGCACCCACAGTGGCCTTAAAAATAAATGTTTTAAATTCGAATATCTAACCATTTTAACTGTTTGTAATATTTATTAAAATTTGTTGTTATTATTTATCACAAAACATGGGAACATGATGAAAGAGAGAGCCAATCAGGTTTGTGTTATTGCATCGTTCTGACAACATTTTTGTAGTTTCGGTTCAAATAACTTTCCTTGTTTTGCCTTCGAGGATTACGTTTTAACCCACTTAACTTACCATCATATCCTGCTCGTCTAGTTCTTATTAAGCTGCCTACACTAAAAAGTCGTAGAGTTATACTGATTGTATCATTTATTTTATATGTTATTAATGGTGTTACATGCTCTAATTCTCTAATAAATTAAATTCTTTTCAACATTCCACAATGTCCTACCAGTAATTTTTATCCATTGTCAATAAGGTTTTTGAGATCAAACTATGTTGATGCTGACCCACTAAGAAGGATGTGCAACACATTTAATCAGTTATATAGATTTATAGAAAATCTTTATTATATCCCAGTCTTATAAAACTTTATTTAATAATGTATTTAAACTCATAGTGTTCTGGTTTATATCTTTTAAGTTTGTTAATTTTTAAATTTTTGTAAATGTTTGTAAGGAATAACAACCATAGACAATAAATAAATAAATAAATGAAAGACAAAGTTATTTAAATTGAAAAATATTTTATCTATTTATAATGAAAATTTGCTAATAATACATAAATATTTAAATACAAAATTCATAAAAAAATAAAATAAAATATATATTCAGTTTATCATTCCGTTTGTAACACATCGAAATATTGGTCGTAGAACCAAAAAGTCTATATATTCTGGGTCCTTATAAGATTCTAAGACGATCTTGCGATGTCCGTATGTCTGCAAGTTTTTTGAAGGCACGACAGAGCTTCGAATAAAAGACATAGAACAATAAAATTTTTACCAAATATTCTTTGCTCAACCAAAATGTTTGGCAAAATCGGTTTAGTAGGATCCGAGTTATAGGCCCAAGTTTCAGACAACATCGGTATTTTCAGATATTTCTTTGCTATTTTCTTTAAATATAATGCAGATGAAATTCTACACAATTTATTTTTATTATGGAACAACAAATCCTGTTGAAGTTGGTAAGAATCAGTAAACGATTCTTTATAGTCCCCATAGAAATCTCTTCCCGGAATATGGCTTTATGGTACATAAATGTCTATAGAAAAGCCGTATCCATACAAAATTCTGAAAAAGTATGTTTCATGCAAAGTGAAATCTGAAAACGATATTTTGTTTGCATCGGTCTATATTTTGAGATAGCCCCATATAACTTCCCACACTACTTCCGAAAATCACTTAAATGCGCATTATTCTCAATATGAAAATCGCTATTAAGTTAGAATTCAAGACAAATAATTCATATGTGTATGTCATAGACATAAATTTTATTGGTACAAGTTGGCGAATAACAATTTTGTGTCAATCAATATTACGATTGTTCGAGCATGCAGAAACACCAGCAATCAGTTGTTGTATTTTCCAGCAAATATATTGTTACGTTTTTACCTTTTAAAAACGGTGGTTTATTGCCTTTAAATATATCGGATTCCTTTTAATTGCAAAATAAAAGTGTCAAGTAGTTTGAAGAAATTATAACGAGTCTTAATTAAAAACAACAAAAAATGATTACTCTGTCTTTTTACACACTTTTAAGTTTTAATAACACAATGATAACTCACAATAAACTAACTTAACTAGGTTTATATTTATACAGCAAACATAATTTCTGGATGGTTTGGGGCTAAGATATTCATGACTGCAAGTCTAGAATGTTCGTTTCTAGAATATTCAGACAAAGCCGTTAAAACTTAATGTTGCCATATTGCTCAGCTATGTTTATAACAGGGTGTTATCAACAATGTTTATAAATAGAAACTTCTACAAATGCAAATGTTGCTAAACATGTTGTATGTTGATAAAAATGTTGTATAAGCAGTGGTGACATTCGAAACAATTAACAACCGGTTCGCTTAAAAGAAATATATTTTTGCCAAATTTTGATAAAAATAGCGAACATTATAAAGTCGCATCCCAGTAACAGACCACAAGCCTCTTGAAGGAAATGATATAAACTTTCGTTTAATCAAAAAAAGTTACGTTTTAAAAAAAAAATAGTTTTGATTTTGCAAAATAAAAGTCAAAAAAAAATGTTTTATTTTATTCTCAAAAGATTGAAGAAAACGCTATCGAAAACATCATCATCCAGGAATCCAATGTATGACCAAAATAAAATCATTTGTTTGTACGTTTGGACAATGAACAACTGAACAATATTGTGTTTGTTGCCGAGACTATATCACCTTGATAAATACACATTATATAAAACCGTTGAAGCAAGAAATATAATCACCCCTATCGGGAATAAAAATTTCACATGAAATTTGTTCCCTTTTCACATTTTTCCTATTAAAATTCAATGTTAAAAAATAAAAGGGAACAAATTTCATGTGGAATTTTTATTCACGATAAGGGTGAATATGCAACAACCGGTAATACTACGTTTCCACGGTACATGATTCGCTCTCTATTCATGCTTCACACCCCAATCATGAGTGAAACAACTTGCTTCACCATACAAAATTTTAAGAGCGAATCAAGTAGATTCATATTGAATCTACTTGCGAAGCACGAAAAATTGCACTCTTCTCCAATTTTTATCGCAAGTTTATCTGCACTAGCTGTAAAAATTTAATATTATTGTAAACAAAGCAAATTATTTTCTTGTTGCTAGAAGTAAAGAAAGTAAATCGTACGAATGTATGTTTTTTTTTTTCAAATAAGCTAACTAATTTCCACTCACTTTTGTTTGTCCATTAAAAAAAATAATTTTCCACAAATTGTAAATTCTGTTTTTTTTTATTCTGTTTGTTTATTAAAGACAACTGTCAAATCGAATCAAGTTTATTAGTCATGTAAACAGCATGATTCATAAACATGATTCAGAAGGCGAAGCAGGTGATTCAAGTCGTCGTGGAAACATAGTATAAGGAAAATTTTTAAAATTTTAACAACCGGTTCGAGGGAACCGGTCCGAACCAGCTGAATATCAGCACTGTGTATAAGTTGTACTCATATGTTGATAAATATATTGTATGTTGATACCGGCCGTTAATTTTAAACGGAAATACAATTTCGTAACAATATTTAATAGTAAAATATTAAACGAAAACATCTGAGAAAGTTGCTAAAACAAAATCACCCCCTACATAAACTACAGTTTGACCTTTTTTAAAATCACTAAGGTACAAATCACGTGGCATTTTAAAGCAAATTGTTGAAAATTGCATAATAAAAATAAATAACTTTTGTTTTTCTAATAGTTTTCTGTTTTTATCATAAAACGTAATTATAGTTATGAAACACTGACAAAACTTTAATGCATAATTTCTCTTTTTAACTTAAATTAGTGAAGTGGTATCTGGTAAAAAGAGATCATTAACCGCATGCTCTTAAAAATTGTACAAGTTTTAAAAAACGTTTTTTTAACTTTACAACAAATAGTAAGCATCAAGTGTAGTTATAGTAATGCAACACAGTATATATATATATATTATGGAAGAAATTTGTACTGAAATAAATTAGGTTGCCATTTGTCTATTATAAACAAAAATGTTATATTCTTTCAAAAGTTTTTACATTTTGGTATACAAATTGTTAAAAATTCGATAATTTTATATTATCTACTATTACACCTATCGGTAATGATTTGTAAATTATTATAAGATCATGACTCCTTCTTCCGGACAATAGCAACTGCGGTGTTTCAAAAAATTTAATAGTAATTTGTTGAACAAAATAATTTTCGCCAATTTAATAATTTATATTCATATACATATATGTACTTGATCTCTTTACATCGTGGTGTAAATCTAAAATTCTTACTTTATTAAAACTGATCATTGAATTAGTCCCACTGTGCCACCATATGTACAAATCAGTCTATTTTGGAGTAACAAACAAGGTAACAAACGCTGTACTATGAATTCCTTTTCACCGCACAGCGGAAACGGATGTTAACAAATGGCCAGCGGATATTATGCTGATTAGGATGCTAGAAGGTAAAATTTAAACGTGTTATTCTGCCACTGCAACTGCAACTACAAATTCTACTACTACTTTTAATACAGCTTGTTTCTATTGCTTTCGAATAGTAAAATGTGTATTTTCATAGACTGGTTAGAAGTGAACAGTTTTGTTTGTCAAGTTTAAAATGAGTATTTGACATTTATGTGTTTGCATAAGGTTTTTCCTATAGAATTCTCTTTTTTAATATCATTTTGAAAATTTAAATGACCCCAGGCTACGCTTAATTTATATGACACAATTTTGTTGAACAGCACAAAAGGCCTTACTTAGCTAAAGCTTACACATGAACACTTTCATTGTGCAGGAGGTTATTTAGGTGGCTAGCAAAAGATCAAGGAAATTTCATGAATTTTTGTAATTTTCTAAACAAAATTATGGTATTAACAAAATAGGAAATGATATTTTTTTGTAAATTCAATAAAGAAAATTTCTAAATAAAATATTATATATTAATTAACCATACTACCGTATGGTTCATCATTCTAGGTTAATTAGTAGAAAATATTAAAAACTTACCATTAGAACAAAGGAAATGTGAAGTCACATTGGTTACGTCTTTTTCGGCAAATATTTGCCAAGTGTGACCGTATATTAAGACTGAAAATTTTAACAAATAATATGGAATTCATGCTCACTTAAAATAACGGAACATTATTCTCAAGAACACTTCAAAAACTATAGGGAGCTAGGTCATTTTTTTAAATCATATTTGTTAAATTGTTATCTAAACTAAGTGTAAAGCAAGTGTTATTGTAAACTATTTAAAAAAAACTGTTACTTTTTTGCACTTTTATTTTTTTATTTATTATACAATATATTTACTACATTTTACTTAAGAATTGGTTTGCTGGGATTGCTATTTGCTCATTATGTATACGTATTTATGTATTCTCATACGTATGATTAATATCCAATGAAAAAACTTAAGGCCCAACTATAATATGCATAAGCAAGCTTAAGCAAATTGCAAAAGTTAACGAAAAGGCTGTCAAATGCATAACTAGTTCAGAGTTAACTTTCAGGTGGCTACAATGACTTTGAAACTTTTTGTCCACAGTTGCTCATTTATGTTTAAAAAAACTGTTTTTATTTTAACAAAAAGCCATTAAATGACTATATTTTATAAATATTATTATATTATTTTATAATTAAAAGAAATTATAAACGCATAATTTTTGCTTTCTTTAATTTATCGGCAAAAGTACTAAAATGTACAGCTGTGGCAGCACTACATTGTAAATAATAATAAACGTTTACATATGTTTTGTTAATTTTCGTATTGTGTTTGCAACAATGGAGAAAAAACTTAAAAATTTAAATAATATAAAAATATTAAAGTTAGCGCTTGAAGGCCTGTGCACATTAAAATAAATAAGTGAACTACACTGTAAAAGAAGAAGACGCTCTTGTTCTGTCAGAGAAATAACCGCGACAGAAAGACATTTTTATTTTTGTTAAAATAAAAAGGGTCGCTTTTATTGTAAAGGCACTTATTTTTTTCCGCATTTTCTATTAAATTTAAAATAAATATATTTTCTTCCATTTTGTTCAAAACACAAACAAACAAACAACAACAAACAGCTGATTCCGTACAGAATGTGCGATCAGTTTCGCTTTTTGCTTAAGCAAATGACAGTTGAAAAACTTAACGAAAAGTTTCGTTAAGTACAGTTAGTTAGTTAGTTTGCCACATACAATTTATATGTGTTCGCACGTTTGCTTAAGCTAGCATATGCATATTATAGTTGGGCCTATAGCCAGCATTGTCAACTTGGTGTGTTTCGCACCATTTTTGGAACTTTTTTAAATTTTTGGTGTGAAAAATTCTTTAGTTGGTGCGCGGTGCGCTTTTTTTTAATTTTTGGTGGCACCAAAGCATTCAACACAACTTTTTGTTTCAGTGTGAGAAAAAATCGTTCTGCAATGAAATACACCTGTTTGAGTACCATTTCATTCAACACTGGAAAATTTTTTTTGTGTATGTATTTCGGTGCGTTAATTAATTTTTTCGAAAATGTGATGAAATCTTTGTTTTTACTAATTATACCCTTCACCATCGTGAGAAGGGTATATATAAGTTTGTCATTCCGTGTGAAATTTCCACAATATAATTTTCCGACCCTATAAAGTATATATATTCTGGATCCTTATAGATAGCGAAGTCGATTAAGCCATGTCCGTCTGTCTGTCTGTCTGTCTGTCTGTCTGGATGTTGAAATCAGACAGACACCAAGATATGTTCGGTATCCAAACCTTCAATAATTCTGTCAGAAGTGCTTTCGAGAAGTTTGCTATTTAAAATCAGCAAAATCGGTTTAGGTTAACCAGAGTTATGAACCAATATGTGAGACCACCTCCATAAAAATTTGACATTTTTCGTCCATTTTATTGCAATATTTTGAAATATGTTGCAGATAATACCATGAAATTTTGTATACGTTGTTTGTACTATAAAAAAAGAAAGTGTGCGGAAAATAGTAAAAATCGGTCCATGATTTCTCATAGCCCCCATACAAATATATATATTCCCGAAATATGGCTTAATGATAAATAAATGCCTATAAAATTGGAATATCAAGACAAAATTCAGCAAAAATAAGTTTTATACAAAAAGAAATAACAAACCGAAATTTTTTTTAGTTCGGTCCATATTTGACCATAGACCCCATATAAAGTCCACTTACAAAATTCACTTAAATACATATAAAACAGATATAAATAATGTTAAACGGCTAAAATTTGACATAAATACTCTTTATAGGCAAATAAATTATTGTACCAAATTTTATGGTGGTCGGCCCAGAAATGGTCATAGCTCCCATACAAGGACCACATCTGAAAAAGACATTTTCCTTATATATATTGTATAAATATCGGCACCGACTCAAAACTTTACACAGATCATTTAAATATATACAAAAATCATCCCACAAAATGTTGTTAATTTCGGTCTATTTTTAACCGTATGCCCCATATAAAGCCCTCTTCCGAAAATCACTTTAATACTCATAAATCTCTTACAAATAAGGATACCAATCCAAAATTTTACACGGATCATTTACATACATGCCTAAATCAAACTGCTGGATTTTGAGAATATCGGTCCATATTTGACAATATCCCCCACATAAGGTCCACTACCGAAATCCACGTTAATTCTAATATATATCTTATATACACCGTTATTATGGTGAAATTCGACGTGAAATATCCTCATATGCATGAAAATAACTGTTCCAAAATTTAAGAAGATCGGCCCATAATTTGTCATAGCTGCCATATAAGAACCATTTCCAAAAAACAAATAAATTCGGGTCAAAAAATATTATTTTCGGATTTAAACCATATTCAGTCCATATTTTATAATCGTTGGAAATATATATGTATATCATCATATATCGTTGGAAAGATATTTTTAATACCTTTTATTTAATGTTGTACGAATTATCAAGCACCCAGTAGTTCCCGAGATATAGGCCTATATATTTTCAATTTTACGGGCCCGCTCCCTCGAAAATAGGCGTGATCGCCAACAATTTTTTTTTGCTTGTATCTCCTCTAAAAACCCTATTTGATGAAGTTTTTTTTGAGCAAAATCACTAAAACCGAATTGTTCCCCTTTTTTATACTCTGTTAAGTTACACTCAAGATTATTATGAATATCAGACAAACTATAAATTATGGTAAAAATTGGTAATTAAATCAATTAAAAATGGTGAAAATTAGACAAAATTTCAAAATATTTAACATAAATTATGTTGGTCGTAAAATTGTCTTTCAAACAATATATCAAATACTAATAGATAAAATTTACACTAAGACTGAATAGAAAACACAGAATTAGGATATGCTAGTCCTATAACCAGTGAGTGTAGTTTTTGTATTTCTTATTACGTTTAGGTGGAGGGTATTTAAGATTCGGCACAGCCGAATATAGCACTCTTACTTGCTTTGTTTGAAGCTATTTTCAACAGAAAATAAATTAGTATTCATAAATTTTAAAAAAGCCAAATGCTAAATGTAAAATTTTGCAGCTAAATCAAAATAAAATAAGCTGAATTTAGCCGCAAAAATGCTAAAATGGTCACACTGCTCTGAAATAAATCCTACTACTACATACATACATATGTACATACGAGTATATATGTATATTGAATATTTTAAACTTCCGTGTTGTACGCGATTTCCTACAAACACTAATTATCTGTTTGAAAAGGTTTCTTTATTTTTACAACTACCTTTGGCTCAATTGTCAACTTTAAAATCTACCTGTATTTATTATTTGTGTTCAGCATATAAATTAGCCGTATTTTTAAGTGGAAACGATTGAGTTTTTCAATGTTTTAAGCATTTAGAATTTTGGGAATACTAATGCAGCTGTTATGGCGAGTTCTCATTTCAAAAAAGTTTGACAATTTATGAAAATCCTGTGGAAAATTCAATGGTTTCAGTGGAATTCGTTGCAAATATTATAGACAGCTGTTATGTCGAGTGCGAGTGGTCATACTAACCAGAGGCTACTAAAAGGACATAGAAAACCCAAAACGAATTTGTTTTTTCAGTTTAAATTTGATTGTAAAAAAAATTTGTTGGCCAAACGAAACGTTTTATGAAGAAAACTTTGATAAGGTTTGAAACTAAAAAATGTCAATACAACTGCTTTTAATAGTTTGTCGTTTCGATATACAAAATGAGAGCCTTGATATACCTTAAAGAGTTTTGTTGACAAATTATAATACACATACATATGTACATTGTTAATTGTGCGATTCGGCCATATCCACTCATTAATCATTTCAATGCCAAAGCTTAATTTATCGTCAAAGTAGTTGTCTTTCGTGGAAAAATCTATAAAGATATTTTGATTAATAAGTTTAGATATTTTACCAAACTTATCAAATTCTATCTGATTCTTGAAATTCCTACAAATAAGAATCTATAAAAATATTTTGAATATCTTGTTGCCCTTTAAAAACGTTGGTTTATGTCCTTTAAATAAACTGGATTCTTTTTAATTGCAAAATAAAATCGTCAAGTAGTAAACAAAAAGGTATTAACTCCAAAAAAATAAACCGTGCAAGGAATTGCAGCATAATCAATTACCAGCTAAACCGATGACAACAAACAAACATTTCGCTCAGAATCTGCATCTTGATATTATGATGCAATCTATTCCAAATAATATCGGAATATTTTAAGAGAATTCATGACATAAAATGGTTACTTTTAGAAATAATATTGTTAGTTTTGGATAAAGTACAATTCGTCCATGTCTTTAAGAATCTATATATATAAAAGAAATATCATTTTATGGTTTGGGTTTTAAAATAATGATTAGCAATTTGACTTAAATTTTCATATAAACATCTTCTGAGTTTATATTCCATAAGAGTTTTAAAGGTTTTTAAGGTCTTCCAGCAATGCTTTGCAAAATAAATTTTAAAAGGTACTCCAGCCACTTGTAATAAATAATAGCGCAATTCACAATCTTGTGCAAATTATATTGCATTGTATCTTGCTGTGTATTTTGTTAGTTTAGAGCAAAAATATGCTAAACCTTTTTGCAAATGCAATGATGCAATAGCATTTACACAAGATTGTGAATTGCGCTAATAATTTTAAATATGTGACTTATTTTATGGTCGTTTATAGAATATAATATATACCTATAATATGTTAGTTATAAAATATTAGAAATAAAAAAAACAAAAAATGAATATGCAATTTAAAAACTTTGTTTTATCTCGATGCAGAATCCTTTCTCAAAAAGGTGAATTATAGTTATCATATTTAAGATATTGAGATAAAATATTTATCATTATTTAGCTTACATATCACTAAATATAGCTAACTGTGAAAAAAGTTATAACAAATCGAAATCCAGCTCGACTTCAAACGTTTAAAAACATTTTATTTTAAATTTTTATAATTCCAAAACAATGCAAGATATTGTGATAAGACATTTATCAATAGTTAGCTTACAACTAGCACTCAACATTGTCAACTTGGTGCGTTTCGCACCATTTTTGGTGCTTTTTTAAATTTTTGGTGCGAAAAATTCTTTAGTTGGTGCGCGGTGCGCTTTTTTTAAATCTTGGTGCGCTTTTTAATTCAACACAACTTTTTGTTTCAGTGTGAGAAAAAAACTGTTTACAATAAAATATACTTGTTTGAGTACCATTTCATTCAACACTGCAAAATTGTTTTTGTGTATTTCGGTGCGTTTTTTAATTTTTTCGAAAATGTGAATTGCAGTTTTTTAATAATTCATAACTCATATACGATGAAAAAATGTATTTTAAATACGATTGTATGATAAATGAAATCAAATTCTTCAATAATCTCTGTTTGAAAATCAAATTAACATTTTAAACATGTAAATAAAAATTCTTGTATAACCTGATGGTTTGGTCTACTGAACTGTAAACGAACAACCAGGGTTAGAGTACCAGTGGAATCCTAAACTAGAAAACAAAAATATATATAAAAAAAAGTACCAAATATGTACTGAAATTAGCTTTTTTTTACCAATTAGTGAGTTAAATTTTGAGTCGTTAAATGCTTATTTTATCTTCATTTATTTAAAAAAAATCGTTGATAAAAAGTTTTTTGTAAAAAATTGAAAAATTTCAAATTAATTTAAAAAATATTTGAAACAAAAACGAAATTTTTAACTTGGTGCGTTTTTTTGTAAATGGTGCGTTTTTTTCTCCATCAAAACGCACCAAGTTTTGAAATTTCAAAGTTGACAAAGTGAGCAGCTCTCATTTCATTTCGTTAGAATTTTGGAGTTTTGTTGTCATTTTTTTCTGTTTATTTTCCCGATTATGATGATTGAATCTTAAAATGATTCTTAGTAAAAAAAACACTTTTCACTCTTTTGTTTTCAAATTAAGACTGTTTTATTTATTATCATGTACTTTCTTAAATACTAGTTTTACAATTTATTTTCTTATATATAAAATTTGTTTGTTAATCGTATTGTTGCAAAATAATTCCAATAAATTTGTTTTGTGTTTTTATTTATAGTATATTATGTTGGAGTTGCATTTAATTAATATGTAGGTCATAAATAGTTCTTGGAATTAGTGTTTACTGCCGATAAGATCGTTGTTTTTGCGAGTACTTCTTGAAAGCTAAAATTTTTGCATCAAGTTTAAGTTCAATCGGGAACTCAACCTTCTTCAATATCTTCGTGCAACCATGTGACCGATAGTCGAAACATGTAAGATGCAACATTAAAATGGGAGGCAATTTTTCTAAATTTATTTGTTGCCAGGCCAGAACTTCCTGTTTACTCTTGCTGCCGGTAACACCCTCCAATTGATCACGGCCTACTAAGATTTCCAAAGCCTCCTTCACCGAGGCAGTTTTTCAATATTCAACTGCAATGTAAAGAACGGCTGTATAACATCTGTTGAATGTTCTTCCTCGCGGTGTAAATGTGAACGTAATTCTCCACGGAATATATCACTTAATGGAGTGCAGCCAAAATCTGTTTGACGTGTAACACTGCCCTTATTGCAAATCATCTGCCAAACATCACCATCTTCTTCTGCCGGTTCATTTTGTCCATTCTGTTCGTTATTTGGCTTTGCGATTAATTTTGTAACCTCTAACATTTCATCATTTAATTTGTTTAGTATATAACTTAAAAACTCTTCGGCATCTTCTTGTCTGCCCTCACGACTATTAATCCATAACTTATAGATTTCAGTTGGCTCAAAGGCGGGATCACAGGTTAAATCGCCACCCAAATCATCTTTGTTACGTTTGCCGGCCTTAGTGTTACGCAAACGTAAACCACTAGGCAGATTAGAGAACTTGGACATGAATTTTATCATGGCATTAATTGTGGGGGTCTTAACTTCACACAAATTGGCAGCTTGTTTTGGTATGGATCTAATTAAATTATACAAAGGTGAACAGCCGAGCAGAGCTTGCAATATTGAATTGATGTAACAGTAATTAGAACGATTTGTTAGACCTCTTGGCCGCAGGCTAATAGGTGCCCAGTCACTTTTGTATTTCGTTAAAAATTCAGCAAATTTCAATGAGTATTCATCTAGATTGGACAATGCGTTGCGTTGTGATTGTTGTTCGCTTGAGGTGGCTTTCTTGTTATCCATGGCTGAGGCGCTTTTGGGTGATAGATATTGCGCTGAGACAGGGTGTTACTTTAGCTATGGGCTTCTTAGAATAAGATGTGGTGTTTGAAGAAGAGGATGAATTGGTGTTTAAGCTATTAGCGGAGGCAACTGGGTTTGAACTGACCGTGGAGGTGGTATTTGCACTGCTCCTAAATAAACTGGCCCAAGAGGGTGCTGGTGTTACTGCTGTTGTGGACTGTATTTGTACAGCATCATTGGGTGATGTCTGTGGCGATTGTGGATGTTGAATTTGATGGGGCGCAGCTGTAACTGAGGCAGTTGATGTGGTTTGCTGTTGTTGCTGCTGTTGAGGCAGTTGCTGATAGTCTATTGCTATATTGTCGACAGGTTGTTGAACAATCTCTTCATTGAGACCGGTATCTGATTCGCTTGGCTGTATGTTCGTAACATTTTCACGGGTTTGTATATTACTTTGTTCTATAGTTGCAGCTGGCAATGTTACAAGTGGAGTTGATACAACTGGTACCATTTGTATGGGTGCTGAGGGTTGTGAACCACATTCAGATAATTCTTCTTCCATCTCTGGCACGCCTGTTTGAGGATGCATTACTTGCATTTGACCCATTTGCGGATCATCATAAATGTGCATAACACCCATTTGTTGTAACATTTGTTCATACATGGGTGGGTAATTGGGACTCAAAAGATTGGGAGTTTCATTAGCTGAACTCATTGAGGTATGCACATCAGCTGGACTCATGCCATATTCATCGGCATACATGACCTGTTCGTCGCTTAATGGGCTACCAACACCAACTTCATCTCCATACTGATATTCGGATTGATTCATTACGGGCGGCAGATAATAAACGCAATTGTACATATGTTGTCCATTGTAGACCGGCATTGCATAAATGGCATTAGGATTCATTACTGGTCCACCTAACGCATTTGGTGTTGGGAATGTAACGGGCATAGCACCCATTTGTTGAAGAACTGGAGCACCCTGTTCAGGGGGCATATCTCCATGTAGATAATGTGGACCACCTGGATGTACCCAAGCGCCATGCGGTACAGTATGAGCCCAACCATGTATATCATCTGAGGATACAGTATGCATATCAGCTGGACTCATGCCATATTCATCGGCATACATGGCCTGTTCGTCGCTTAATGGGCTACCAACACCAACTTCATCTCCATACTGATATTCGGATTGATTCATTACGGGCGGCAGATAATAAACATAATTGTACATATGTTGTCCATTGTAGACCGGCATAGCATAAATGGCATTAGGATTCATTACTGGGCCACCTAAGGCATTTGGTGTTGGGAATATAACGGGCATAGCACCCATTTGTTGAAGAACTGGAGCACCCTGTTCAAGGGGCATATCTCCATGTAGATAATGTAAACCACCTGGATGTACCCAATCGCCATGCGGGACAGTATGAGCCCAACCATGTAGATTAACATTGGCGGTGACATTGTTGACAAAAACATTACTGGGTATTACCGCTGGTATCATTGTCTGATACATGGCACCCGGCTGTGGTGTAGAAGTCTGCTGTTGCTGGGGCTGCTGATGTTGTTGGTGCGTAGGCTTCGTCATAATTGAATAGATCACACGCAGCTTATGTTTGCTAAACTTTTTTTAAACTTCTACGTTTTTTTTTCTTAGCAAATTTAAATGCTATTGAGGTGAGAAGTATAATATTTTTTTGTTAATTTAATAGGTATTTTAGTTTATTTTAATATTTGATATTTCGTCTTAAACGATAGAATGTTTGGAAGATACTGAATCTTCTTTATTAAATAATAACCTTATATACTAACAATGAGAATCTTAAAACTAATATAGTGCACATGCGTACGTGGTACCTGATAACATTACCAGATACATTTTATTACCTAAGCAAAAAGGGATTTTCGGAATTTCCTATAATTAGCGTATATTATATGTAAAGAATATACCTGATAGTGCTTAACTTTTCAAAAGGGATCACTCTTATAATTAGAGTCTAATTACTTCTCGTTATTTCCACAAAATTATTATCTTGTTTCAATAAGGGTTGTTTGTTTCATGTGCGCGAAGATAAATTTGAAATTTAACTCCCTAGACACAAACCATTTACGTTAACAGAGTCATGTTAACTATTTATCAGAGATAATGTTAAAGTTTAAAAATTCCATATACAACTTTATTAATAACAATTATTATTTTTAGTCGAACTGTTAATTTTAAATTTTTTGATATTTCTTTAGTCAGGCTAGAGTTCATTAAATTTAATTTTCATTAATTATTTTTTTTTTTACTGAAGGTAGGAATTGTTTTTACAACATGAAATCTTTTTTAATTTTTTTTTTTATTGATAACTTTTCTTGGCTGAGCTGGGGATTGAACTTGGGTTGAACGCAAAGAATTCTGATGAGAGAATGTGGTGATTCTTGAAACATGTAAATTCAACCCAAGTTCAATCCCCAGCTCTTGCTCTAGGACTTTGCTCCTTTTCTCACAATTCTTTGAGAGTGGGCGGACAAAAAAGTATTGGGAGCGATTTCTGGTATGGTCTAGATAAATGCCTTATACTCAAAAGATCTAACAGAAGCTTGGCGCCTTGGAAAAATAGAACACGATTATCAGCGAAAGCTTCAATTGTGGAGTTTTCGTGTGTGATGCTTTACTTCAAAAAAAGCCGTTAACGGATTTATATAATCCAAATACATATCGCAGTTTAATGAAAAATTTGATCACATAATTTTCAGACAATATGAACAAAATTTGTGTTCACTGTGGATGGAATAACAACGGAAACAAATTCATACAGTTGCACAGACAGAGTGCCATTACACATCAGAGAAATCAAGCAGAAGCCATAATTGCATATTTTGTGACCTATAGATTTTTTAACAAATTTGCCTAT
Source organism: Bellardia pandia (assembly GCA_916048285.2). Classification (NCBI taxonomy): domain Eukaryota; kingdom Metazoa; phylum Arthropoda; class Insecta; order Diptera; family Calliphoridae; genus Bellardia; species Bellardia pandia. The sequence goes on along the minus strand of OU696529.1, from coordinate 117,458,649 downwards.
TTTATAGCATTCTTTTCAGAATCTAAATTTTTTAGAATAAAAGTTTACAAGGGGTAGGCAAGCGGTTTTTAGTATTTTTACAGGTAAACTTTTATTTCCATGCAAATGCATGTTTTTGGTCGATAGTCTATGAGCGATGTCGACCAATTATCTTTCAGAATCAAGAAATTTGCGTTGAAATGGCATCGATTTGTTTTTGCATATTTTAAATTTATTAATACATATTTTTGCATATTTTGGAATTTTTGAGTGATTTTTGAAAAAATTTCCAAATAAACAAATCATAGAAGAGAAAAGCCTTCCGCACGGCCATAGGCCGGTAATACAAGAAATTTGTATTTCGGTTCGAGTTCATTAAATTTAATTTTCATTAAATTATTTTTACTGTAGGTATGAATTTTACATGAAAATTATTATTAAAATTTATTGATAATTTTTTTTTTGGCTTGGGATTCGAACCTGGGTTGTTGGTTGAATTTACATATGTTTCGAGAAACACCACTTTCTCTCATCAGAATTTTTCGCGTTCTAACCCTCTGCACCACTACGGTGTCCGCTAGCCAACAGTCAAACATCAATCCTTTAACCAGTGTTACCGGTGGTTCGAAATAAAAGAAATATCAAAGATTTAAAATTAACAGTTCAAATAAAAATAATAATTGTTCTTACAAGAAATTTGTTCAATGCGAAGCCGGTATTCTGTATACCATAGAGGAGAAAATCCTTTTTTTTATACCCTACACCACCATAGTGGGGAGGGTATATTGGATTTGTGCATATGTTTGCAACGCCCAGAAATATTGGTCCAACACCCACCTTAAAGTATACCGATCGACTCAGAATCACTTTCACGATTTAACGATGTCCTTCCGTCTGGCTGGCTGGCTGTCCATGTAAAGCTTGTGCGCAAAGTACAGGTCGCAATTTTAAAGCTATTTCGGTAAAATTTGGCATGTGATATTTTTTCGGCCCAAGGATGGATGGGATTGAAACTAATGGAAATCGGTCCATTATTTCACCTGGCCCCCATACAAATGTCCTCCCGAAAATGGGGTTTACCGGTCATAAATCTTTGAATTATGCAAGTATGCCAATAAATTTCACCAAAAATGAGTAATAAATGAAGCTAAATCACATCTACAAATTTCATGAACATCGGTCCATAATTAGTCGTAGCTCCCATATAAGGCCCACGTCCAAAAATCACTTAAAAGAGCATAACTCTTTTAAAAATTTTGGTATCCAATTAATATTGAACACAAATATGTTTCGAACATATACATATAATATGGTACATTTTTATTATGATCGGTCCATAATTAGTTGTAGCTCCCATATAAGGCCCATTTCCGAAAATCACCTTAACGATCATAAATTTCTTAAGAATGTTGGTAATCAAATAAAATTCGACACAAATAATATACAGAAATGATGACACCTAATTTTACAATGGTCGGTCCGTAATTAGTCGTAACTCCCATATAAGACCCTCCCCGTATTCAACTTTAACCTCCATAAATCTTTTAAAAGTATTTATATCGAGATAAAGTTTAACACACAATATTTATATTCACAGAAATCATGACACTATATGTATGTTTGGATGATCGGTCCATAATAGGTCATATCTCCCATATAGCGCACATTTCTGAAAAACTGCTTTATACATATACTGGGTGTAGGGTATTATATGGTCGGGCTTGACCGACTATACTTTCTTACTTGTTTTTAATTGCAGTTTTTTAATAATTAATAACTCATGAAATCTATACGATGAAAAAATGTATTTTAAATACGAATGTATGATAAATGAATTCAAATTAAACATCTTTATTTGAAAATCAAATTAACATTTTAAACATGTAAATAAAAATTCTTATATAACCTGATGGTTGGGTATACTGAACTGTAGACGAACAACCAGGGTTAGAGTACCAGTGGAATCCTAACAAATTTTATTGGAAAAAATCAAATAGAAGTACTTTAACTAGAAAACAAAAATATATAAAAAAAATGTACCAAATATGTACTGAAATTAGCTTTTTTACCAATCAGTACTTTAGTTCCGAATATAATATTGTGAGTTAAATTTTGAGTGGTTAAATGCTTATTTTATCTTTATTAGCTCATTTATTTCAATAAAAAGGCTTTTATAGAATTTATGATATTAAAAAATTTCAAATTAATTCAATAAATATTTGAAAGAAAAACGAAATTCTTATCTTGGTGTGTTTTTTTTTTTTTGTACAGGGTGCGCTTTTTTCTCCATTTTGGTGCGTTTTGAAATTTCAAAGTTGACAACGCTGGTTATAGCCTTTCTACTTAAAGGCCCAACTATAATATGCATAAGCAAGCTTAAGCAAATTGCAAAAGTTAACGAAAAGGCTGTCAAATGCATAACCAGTTCAGAGTTAACTTTCAGGTGGCTACAATGACTTTGAAAATTTTTGTCCACAGTTGCTCATTTATGTTAAAAAAAAATGTTTTTATTTTAACAAAAAGCCATTAAATGACTATATTTTATAAATATTATTACATTATTTTATAATTAAAAGAAAACTTCGTACCCGAAACGCATAATTTTTCCTTTTTTTTAATTTTTCGGCAAAAGTACTAAAATGTACAGCTGTGGCAGCACTACATTGTAAATAATAATAATCGTTTACATATGTTTTGTTAATTTTCGTATTGTGTTTGCAAAAATGGAGAAAAAACTTAAAAATTTAAATAATATAAAAATATTAAAGTTAGCGCTTGAAGGCCTGTGCACATTAAAAGATATAACTGAACTACACTGTAAAAGAAGAAGACGCTCTTGTTCTGTCAGAGAAATAACCGCCACAGAAAGACATTTTTGTTAAAACAAAAAGTGTCGCTTTCATTGTAAAGGCACTTATTTTATTCCGAATTTTCTATTAAATTTAAAATAAATATATTTTCTTCCATTTTGTTCAAAACACAAACAAACAACAACAAACAGCTGATTCCGTACGTTGTTTCAGATACAAAAAACTCAGATTAACTTGCCGAAATTTTATTGTATAATTAGTGTACCAAATAAGACAACGACTACCAAAATTTTTTTTAAAAATCCTTTTTTTTTTGTAGAAAATAGTTTAAAAAATAAAAAATGCAATTTGATTGATAATTTTAAAGAAGAGATGCCAAGTTTAGACATGGACACAGTAACAGCTATAGAGCTACAGTGGCAAAAGCTTAACTGTTATAAATGGACTAACCAGAGTTCAACAGTCAAATTGTGGATTGAAATATGTGAGTACAAAAATGCTTTGAAGGAAAATACATTTAGGGATTTGGCTGTTTTTGTCATGAATTTTCTTCTTTTGCCATTTAGTAATGCTGAGGTAGAAAGGGTTTTTAGTGGAATGAACCTAATAAAAACCAAAATTAGAAACGGCATTAGATGTGGGTTAAAAAAGTTAAACAAATGTTGTAAAACATTTGAAATTTCCACAGAACTATTAAGACGGTATGAGGGAGATATTTATAATAATAATTTATGTGAGTCAGAAACAGAAGAATACACATTAGATGATGTATTTAATTTTTATATGAAATTTATATTAGATTCTTAGATATTTAATCATATACTTGTTTTATGAAAAGTTTTTATTTCCAAAAATACATTTTAAAAATTTAGCATTATTTTTTAGCAATTTCGAATTTTTTTTAGCACTTTTTAGCATAATTTTCTAATGGTTTTAGCCCTGAAATTTTTTGGGTTCTGGCCACACTGGATGTGATATATCGACAGTTCAATTCCCAACCATGATATGTCGACTTAGCATGTTTTTAATTTTTTTGCGTTTTTGATTTTCAGGTTTTTTTCAACTTAAATTCTGTCAAATTTTGGTTGTGATTGGCTAGTCCACTTAATAGTTATAAACAACAAAGTTCTCCCTTATATGGTTTTTTAGATATCGCCTTTAATCTTTAGGAGCTTTTCCCGCAAGATTCACTTTTTCGACTTAGCATGTTTTGGAATTGAGCTGTCGATATGTGTAAAATTCTCTGTGCTGAATTTGTGAAAGGTCGGTCCATAATTGGCCATAGCTCTCAAGGGCTACATCCGAAAAGCAAGTAAGCCCACAATCATACGAATATCGATAATATAGTAACTACATAATTGCTCCCAAATAAATATCATTATAACAACCATTATGATTTTGTAAACTATGTTATTGAGATGAAATTCAACCAAATGAAGCCTAACCTAATAATTTTGCACTCTTTTCTTTAAACTGATGAATAATATGAAACAGCGTTTAACCAATTTTTATACCCACCACCAAAGGGGTAGTATATTCCGTTTGTAACACATTGTAATATTGGCCGTAGAACCTAAAAGTCTATATATTCTGGCTTCTTATAAGATTCTAAGACGATCCAGCCATGTCCGTCCGTCTGCAAGACATAGAAAAAAACATTTAATTTTTACCAAACATTCTTTGATCCACCGAAATATTTAATATTGAAAATGGGCAAAATCGGTCCAGTAATAAACGAGTTATAGACCAATGTTTCAGACAACCTCGATATTTTTTAGATATTTTTTGCTATTTTAATAATGCTGATAATAACGTGAAATTTTGCACACTTTATTTTTATTATAAAAGGACAAGAATCGATAAATATTGGTCCAAGATTTTTTAAAGCGCCCATAAAAATGTCTGCCCGGAATAAGGCTGTATGTGCATAAATTTCTAGAAAAGCCGTATCTAATATTCTGCATAAATAAGTTTCATGCTAAGTGAAATCTCAAAACGCTTTTCTGTTTGCATCTGAACATATTTTGACATCACTATTAAGTTAAAACTCAACATCTTCGCCATTCGTATCACTCTCCACATCGTCATCGGCGATTTCAACATACTCCAGATTTACTGGAACTGTAATTAATTACATCAATTATTTTTAAAAATTAGATAAAATTTTAAAAATTTTAAATAAATTATAATTGTACGTAAACTTTAAAAAAAATACTAATAAAATTTGCTCTAAGACTGAATAAGAAGAATAAACACAAAATAAGATATTCTTCTTCTTTCTATCTAGTCCAGTGTAGTAGTTTTTGTATTTCTTATTATATTTTGGTGGAGGGCATTGAAGATTCGTCACTGCCCAATATAGCAGTAAGTACTCTTGCTTGTTTTTATGTTAAATGCGATAAAACGTAAATTACATATTATTATAGTCCATATAATATTATATCTATTTATTTACAGCATATTGATTGATGTAATATAATTTGCAACAGAAATTTATTTGTGTGCAATTATTATAAATAAATTTTAATGCGTGAACTGTAGATAAAATAATAATTAATAATGTTTATAGTAAATTTTTTTTATTTTGTTACTACAAAACTAAATTCGTTTTATGTAGTGTACACAGACAATTTTTTAGTCTGTATTATTATTAGGTATTAATTAGTTTTATTAGTATATTAGAATATTATGTACATATTTGTATATGCATAATTGATAAATAGATTGCAATATAAAATAAAAAAAATATGTTTAGTACAGTAAATAAATAAAAATTCTATCCACAAAACAGAAAAAGGACTTCCTTCTTCATTATTTGTTAGCAAATTCAGCAACCAACACGTAAAACTGTAAAAAACACATTGCCTACTTCTAGGATGACAAATTTTAAATGACCTTGAAAAAATTCGAATAACGGTATTTGTGGTGAATTTTTTAAACTCACCACGATTTTTATTCACCACTTTCTTAAATTCACCACACCCGCCCACCACACATGAAAAAATTTTCTGTTTTTTTCTTTCTCTCCCCTTTCGTCGATTTCCACCACAACACTTTTTTTTCTAATGTTTTTTTTCTTTCTCCTTTCACACTCTGTCATTCATCATTGACCGTTGGTTTTTTTTTCTTGTTTTCGCTTTTCTTTCTGGTCATCTCGTCCTGTCTGCTGGTTATTTGTTGAAAAAGAAAACCAGAATTTTGTGAAGAAAAATTTGTCGGTGCTGCCCTCTATTTTCGCTAATTCGAACAAACTAACAAATAATTTTAGTTTAAAAACCGCTAGATTTGGTATAAAAATCGCTGAATACGATTGATTTTACACCTCTGGCAGCAATGGCTGCGATGCATTCTCAACAACAGCTGTTTGCCGGTTTCTGTTTATTGGAATATCAAAAATTCCATCAAACCGCCAAAAAAAAAAATACAGTTGATACAGTTGATTCAGAAAGTAAGTGCTCACCTTACATATTTTAAGATGATATTTGTGATAATTAAAAAATCTATATCATTGTATATTCTCAATTTAATATATGTATACGATAGAAGATGTAGAGTGTGGAGAAAACCAAATAAGGAGTTTAAAGAAAAAAGTGTGTGCAACTTTTAAACATGGGGTGCCTCAGTTCTAGTGTGGGGATGTTTCATCGCTTTTGGCGTTGGAAATGCACATATATAATCGACGTCATATAGGCTCACAGGAAGTATATATATATACATATACATATATATCCAGATATCCATCCAAGAGTGTAAAAAATAGATATTTCAGAGAATTTCATATTTACGCAACACAACGACCCCAAACAGGCGGCTCATTTACCAATTCCTATTCAAAACTAGAATGAAAACTTAGAGAGAGAGAAAATAAGGAATAGGACTGATCTAACAATAGCTTTACAGAAAGAATGGAATAAAATTTCACCCTTAGTGTCCCAAAACTTAGTGTATTCTATTCCCAGAAGACAAGAAGCCATAATCTAACAAAGGCTCCTACACAAAATACTAAAAAATACTAAATTCGAAATAAGCAGTGTTTTTTTTTTAACTAAACTATTTTTAATAATGCGTTGTGATTTTTAATTAATTTTTATTTATGTTTTTGTACTAGTTTTAAATATTATTAAAGAACCGCTCGAAAAATGTGGTTCAACTTCTTTTATGTACAATAAAGTTAGCCCAAAATGCAGTGGTGATAAAAAAAGTTACGTTTTTAACAAAAAATAGTTTTGATTTTGCAAAATAAAAGTAAAAAAAAAATTGTTTTATTTTATTCTCAAAAGATTGAAGAAATCGCTATCGAAAACATCATCATCCAAGTATCCAATGTATGACCAAAATAAAATCATTTGTTTGTACGTTTGGACAATGAACAACTGAACAATATTGTGTTTGTTGCCGAGACTATATCACCTTTATAAATACACATTATATAAAACCGTTAAAGCAAAAAACATAATCACCCCTATCGTGAATAAAAATTTCACATGAAATTTGTTCCCTTTTCACATTTTTCCTATTAAAATTCAATGTTCAAAAATAAAAGGGAACAAATTTCATGTGAATTTTTTTCACGATAAGGGTGAATATGCAACAACCGGTACGGAAATTTTTTAAAATTTTAACAACCGGTTCGAGGGAACCGGTCCGAACCGGCTGAATATCAGCACTGCCAAAATGTGTACATAAGTATGTACTTTTGAATTTAATTAATGGGTGAGCACTCACTTTCTAAATCAACTGTACATCCATATCCAAATAATTAGAAAGCAATTACAACAACAGCAACTGAGAATTGGCGAATGAAAAAAGCACGCCGTAAATTGTCAAATAGAAGAAATTATTTAATTTGAAAACGAAAATAGTACGACTCATCGCGGTACGGTAGTGTACAAAATACCACAGATATATTAAATATTAAACAAATTAAGACTGAATTAAACAAAAGTGTGTAGAATCAATAGAAAACAACATGTCGTTGGCATTTCAAAATGCAGAGTCCGTAAAACAGGCCCTATTCGAGGAGCTACAAAATCTATTAAGTTCCGAGACCAATTTACGGCAATCGGCTGAGCAGAGAATGAAACAATTGGAATTTACAGAAGGTTGGTTTAATAGAAAACACACTCGCTCACTTCCATGCCGTTGAGGGGTGGGGTTTATATGCAAAATTCATACGTGTGTATTGCTCTAAATGGTCTTTTTATTTTAAGGTTATGGCGTGTATCTTTCCGAATTGATTATGAATCAATCTTTTGATTTGCCCTTAAGGCAAATCGCCTGCATTATGCTGACACGTTATGTGGAAAATCATTGGAATGAATTTGATGAGGAAGGTAATCCCAACGAGTCCAGTGCTGGTGGTTTGGCTACTGAGCAGGCCAAACGCACCATACGAAATATTTTACCCAATGGACTTTACGATCCCAACTCAAAGGTTAGACTTTCAGTAGCTCATACCATTTCTACAATTGCCGCCACCGACTGGCCTGGTGTATGGACTGAGTTATTTGACATAATTATTAAATGCTTGGGCGGTAATGAGGATTCTATACATGGTGCCATGCAAATTTTGCAAGACTTTACGTATGATGAGAAACAAATCAAGGAACTTGGTCCCGTTGTCATCTCGGAGGTCTATCGTATATTTGAATCTGAACAAAACTATTCGATAAAAACTCGCACATCTGCCATTAAGATTCTGAAGCCACTGTTTCTCTCAATCAGTTTGAATATCATAGATAAGCAGGAACAGGCTTCCATGATGAACTCAATACTAACCAATTTTATGGAGAAATTAATGCACTACTTGTCAATGAATAGTGCAAATGCATCAAATTTTATGCTGCGCACGGAAATTGTTAAAAGTAAGTAAAGAAAAATATTCGTACGTAGGTATAAAATATAATTTACATTTTAAACAAAATCTAAAAATTTTAATTTTGCCCTCCTGCTTAGTTCTCACATTCCTGGTGACCGAAACGCCCAAATTTATTCAACCCTATATGGAGCGCATTTTGCCCATCATTTGGCAACTGCTAACACAGATTGCCGATACTTTTGTCAAGGTCACCATTAATCAAACCGAGCCAAATCCTTTTCCTGTAGGCGACGGTGATGAAGCAGATGAATTAACAAATTTCTCAACTATGATCATACAAATAATGGAATTCATACAGTGTATTATTGGAGAAGGAAAATTCCGTTCTACTATAAAAAATGTGTTAACCGATCTTATCTATATAATGATTGTTTATATACAAGTGCCCATGGAACAAATAGAAGATTGGAATGAAGATCCCGAAAAGTTTGTTGTAGATGAAGATGAGGGCGGTGTGGAATTGACTATAAGAGTTTCGGGTCAAGATGTTTTGGCTGTAAGTAGTAATAAACATTTTTTACAAGAATTAAATTTTAATTTTAGCTTCTTGATATCATTACAAGGCTTTAAGTGATGAATTGGGACCTAAAGTTTTGACAGCGCTGCAGGAGGCCTTGGCACGTCACATGAATGTGGCAGAGGCTGAAAAATCTGCTGGTAATGTAAATTGGTGGAAAATTCAGGAGGCTTGTATGGTGGCTGTGCATGCATATAATGATCTTATTTTGGACTCAGAAGAACAATTTGATTTACTCAATTATTTAACTGTGGTACGCAATTGGTTGAATCATCAAGAATGTCCTCACTTAGTGGGTCGTGCTCTATGGACTCTAAGCACCTATTCTAAATCGAAACTATACAATCCTCAGATGTTAGAGGAAATTCTAACAGTTACATTACAAAGTATTCAAGCTGATAAATCCATAGTATTGAAAATAAGTGCCGTAAGGTAAATAAATACAATTAAAATTATGTTTAAACAACTTTCTTTAAAAAAATGTATTCTTTAACTTGTCTCTAGGGCTATTTATGGTTTCGTGCAGGCTCACGGAAAATCTGATGTAGATAAACGAGCATTAATTCAAGCCAAACTTCCCGGCTTTCTAGACGGCATAATGGCCATAATACCAGGTTGTAAAAGTTCCGTTCTGGCAATGCTACTTGAATCCCTTACAACCATAATAACTGTAAGAAGCCGCTAACTATTACACACTTACTTGTTATTAATTTTCCCTTATTATATTGCAGTTTGATCCCTTGTTTGCTGTGCAGGCCCAAACGAAACTGATACCATTAGCTATTGCAGTATTTCTTAAATATCCAGAAGATCCCTTTATTTTGGAAATTGTACAAGATCTAATAAAAGCTTTATGTCAAAATCCTCAATGCTTACAGCCACTACAGGAGAAATTTATACCTACCATTGTTAGTATTTTAGCTTTGCAAGGGGAACAAGCCAACACCGCTAAACAGGATATCGCCCTAGATGTACTCACTACCATTGTCAAGTATTCACAGGCTCCTCTACCTCCTGCGCTAATAGAAAATGCATTCCCAGCTATGATCCATTGTGTTTTACGCTCCGATGATCAGGCTGTTATGGTTGCTGGTGGAGAGTGTTTGCGTGCTTTTATTTTTGTATCGCCTGAACAAATTTGTTCGTATAATAACGGCGAAGGTCTGAACTACACCATGCAATTGACCACAATGTTACTAAATCCCATGAACAATGAAATGACTGCTGGACAGATTGGTCTCTTGGTCATAACCATCATCACCAAAATGGGTAACATGTTGGGTGAGAATGTAGATCTCTTGCTCAAGGCTGTCATCAGCAAAATGCAACTGGTGGAGTGTTTGAAAGTCATCATGAGTTTAGTTGTGATATTTGCTCATCTCTTCCTCACGCAAATGGATGCAGTTTTGAATTTCCTCTCCACCGTGCCAGGACCTACTGGCGAACCGGCCATGCAATTTGTTTTCAGCAACTGGCTGACTAAGCAAACTTCATTCTTTGGCACCTATGAACGTAAAGTAACCACCATGGCTTTATGTAAACTTTTTGAATATGGTGTTACTACCCAAGATTCCCGTCTCACTTCTATAACCATTAAAGAACTTGTCGAGACTGAGCCTACGGGAAATGCGCCTGGTGTTAAAACACGCTCCCAAAGCAATGCCAATCATGAGTGGGTAGCTATGCCGGCTTTGGTAAAAATGTTTAAATTACTTATCAATGAACTAGATCACCTTAAAGAAGCCAACTTTGCTGACTACGTAACTGATTCGGATGATGACGAAGATCCTTCTTCTGGTGCTGCTGGCGATAAAACTTGCGTCTGTTCTCCTAGGACACGTTTCATATCAGATTTATATTTCAACGATTATGATGAAGATAATACTGACGATGATCAGTTGATTCAAGAGCTGTTAAAAGATCATCTATTTCAATCTAATATGCAGGAAAATCTTACAAAATTCTTGCATAACTTCTCAAGCAGTGAACACTTTCCCATGTTTGTTAGTCATTTGACGACATCCGAAAAGAATGTTTTGAAGTCCATACAAGTTGAAGTGGCATAAATTAAAATGTTTTTTCTTTTGAATTTAATTTGATCTTGTTTATTTTTTTAATGCTCATTAATTTCATTATCTGCTATTTTTGTTTGCAAATTATTTTCTAAGTGTTATACTTAAATTGTGTATTGGCTTTATTAACTATTCATTTACTAATCTATGCTTTTAAAGTACTTTTTCACATGTATTTGAAATAAATTGTAATTATTGAATGCTCAAAATTTTTGCATTTTTGAAATATGTATGTACATTAGTGTCTCGCCTTACATGCAAAAAAAAAAGTTCGCGGTACACCACCGAATATGATGTATTGTGGCAAGACAATTTCGAAACAAAAATTTTTTTTGCCGAAAGTAGGGGTCGCAAAAATACATTTTTTGTTATATCTTCGGCATTTATAGTCCGATCTCAAAGTGTTATATATCGATGTTTTTGTCTTGAGGAGATCTATCTATGTATTATCGTGTATTTACCTCAAATATCCCGTTTTAGTATTTACTCACCAGATCTCAGTTCGTACCACCCTAATATCAGAAAATAAAAGCTCACAAAAAATCATTAAACTTTTGTTAAGGAAGTTTTTCGATAATTCCAACAGTACTATTGAAAAAATGAATTTTTGTTTTTTTACCGAACGTAGGGGTTACCTTTTTAAATTTTTTTGTCATATCATCGGTATTTATAGTCCGATCTCAAAGTGTGATATATCGATGTTTTTGTCTTGAGGAGACCAATTTTGCATTTACTCACCAACAATTTCATTAATAATTCGGATCTTTTATTGTTTTTTTCCGTTTGGTCAGGTCAATAAAAATTTCAAACGAATTCCAATGGGAGAAATGCCAGAAAACATAGAAGGCTGGAATATTAGAGGCGATCAATTGTATTTGTATCGTATGGTTAAAGCTGTTCATACCGGAGAATTCGAATTGGACTTTATATGTGGACTACGGTCAAATATGAACCAATTGTCGTAAAATTGGGTATAAATATTTGTATATACATATGTATGGACTGTTTGTGTCGAATTTAAACTGGCTGCTGTGCGTATAAGAGATTTATGCTCATTTAAGTGATCTTCGGAAGTGAACTTTATATGGGGCTATGTCAAACTATTGATCGATGCAAACAAAATATCGTTTTGAGATTTCACTTACTATTGCAGAATTTGATATTCCGGGAACACATATGTATGGGTACTTGACCTTCTATAATAAAAGTAAAGTGTGCAAAATTTCATGTTATCTGAATTATACTTGAAAAAAATAGCAAAAAAAAAATATCTAAAAATATATCGTGGTTGTCTGAAACTTTGGTCTATAACTCTAATCCTTCTGGACCGATTTTGCCCGTTTTCAATACCAAATATTTCAGTGGATCAAAGAATGCTTGGTAAAAATTTAATTTTTCTATGTCTTAATTTCAAAGTTCTACCGTGCCTTCAACAGACGGGCATGGCTAGATCGTTTTAGAATATTATAAGAACCAGAATATACAGGGGCCAAATTACCGCATTCGATATCGAGTAAAATTGATCGTAATTTTCTTATTTGAGATTATGGCATTCGATATCGAGCAAGAAATTTAGTACATTTTAACATAATTTCGATATCTAAATGATTTTTCGATACGATAGCTCATTCGATCACGAATGCGGTTATTTGACCCCAGACTTTTTGGTTCTACGTCCAATATAAAAATCATAAATTATAAGTACATATGTATATACTAATTCACTTTTTATACCTACATACATAGTTCGCTATACCATTTAGAATAAAACACTTTTTGTTTAACATTAACATTATAGAGTAATATAAGTTTATTTTAAACACTGTGAAAAAAAGTATAAAAATTTCTATTGTATGTATTTTTTGTAATCTTTACAAAGTTAATAATGCTTGGGAAAAACAATTATTTACTATTGTCTTTTTGATAAATATTTCTTTTTTTATGCATATACATATCTCATATTGTGTTGATTGTGCAAAAATTAAAGGAATGAAATCTTAAGATTTATGACAACAAATGCCTTGTTAAGGATAAAACTACCATAAATTATGCCCAGATATTTACTTAAATTTGTAACGAAATATTATTTCATAAAATAATAAAGTATAAAGATAAAGAGAAACAACTACAGTATATATGTATGCAACGTCATATAAACGTTTGAGTTTGTGGATAAATGCTAACAAATAGTTATAGAATTTCATTCTATGTAGTTTGTGTATGACCTGTTTAATTTACAATTTAAGAACATCATTGGCAGCAGCGACTACATGGCGAGCAGAAATGCCGAACATGTCAATGAGAACAGTGGGTGGTCCGGAACGTGGTACTGTGGGCACAAACAAATGTTTGACAACAAAGTCACGCTTATCAGCCAAAGCTGATAGGACAGCTTCTCCCAAACCACCTTGTCTGAAAAGAAAATGAAATATTAAATTTTCGCTAAGAAAGCATTTTTCAGATAAAAACTTACTGGTAATGATCTTCTACGACGACAATACGGCCACCACAAGCACGACCATTTTCAACAATCAAATCAACATCCAAAGGCTTAACAGTGAAGGGATCAATAACACGAGCATGTATGCCAGCCTTCTCCAATTCAGCGGCAGCATTCAAACATTCGTACAAGGTAATGCCAGCACCAATCAACAAAACTTGGTCATTGGCCGATTGCTTGACTACCTTACCTTTGCCAATAACGAAGGGTTCATTGTTGTCGTACAATACGGCTGTGTTGGGACGAGAGGTACGAATGAAACAAACACCCTTTTTGTTGGCGGCCAATTCAACGGCACGTTCACAACTGACAGCATCAGAAGGATAGAACACAGTACTGCCTGGAATGGCACGGAACATAGCAATATCTTCTAAACCCATCTGAGAGGGACCATCTTCACCAATACTAACACCACAGTGGGAACCAACGAAATTAACATTTGTTTGTGAAATGGCACCCATACGAATTTGATCGAAAGCACGTGTGAAGAAAGTGGCAAAGGTAGATACAAAAGCAATAGTACGATCACGGCAAGCAGCACCAATGGCCACACCAACCAAATTCTGTTCAGCGATGAAGCATTCAACATAACGTTCGGGGAAGACCTTCTTCAATTTATCGGAGAAGGTTGAGTTCTTGGTATCACCATCCAATGCAATAACACGGTCATTGTTTTGAGCCACCTTAGCCAAAGCAGTGCCATAAGCCAAACGGGTAGCAACTTGCTCACCCAACTTATAGGCTGGTGGTGCGGACAATTTCACATTTGTAATGTCTACAACTGGAGCAGGTTTGATCTTGGTAGGAGTTTGAGGTGCCAAGGCGGCGGGACGATCAGATGAATCGATCATTAAGCCCTGCAAGTGCTTGATAACTTCATTGGCTTTGTCGCCCAAGGGCTTGCCATGCCAATTGTCCAAATCTTCAATGTTGGGGAAGAATTTACCTTTGAGGGTCTTGGCAATAATGGCAGTGGGTTTATTCTTGGTGGTGGCAGCTTCATGGAAAGCTTTGCACAATTCTTCAACATCATGACCATCTACGACCAAAGCGTTGAAACCAAAAGCTTCCAAACGTTTGCGATACACATCCATTTGATGTTGCAATGAGGTGGGCTCGGATTGACCCAAACGGTTGACATCGAAAATTACACACAAATTGTCCAATTTGTAGTAGCCAGCAAAGTGTAGAGATTCCCAGATGGAACCTTCGGCAGATTCACCATCACCGACAACAACGTAAGTTCTTTATACATGCGAATAGACATAGATAATAACATACATACATAGTTAAATATGAGTGTGGAAATTTTTTTATTTTCAGGTGCATTTTTATAAATGAACTTTATTTTGTCAACTTTATTTTTTAAAAATGTAAGTACATTTTATTTATTTATTTATTAATTTATTTCGCGGCCAAAATAAAAATATATTACATAGTAATAAAAAGAAAGTAACATTTTCTTCTCTAAGCATACCTGTAATCAGCCTTATCGAAGTTCTTGCCAACGTAAGCCATACCAGCGGCAACAGCAACACCTTGACCCAAAGAGCCGGTACCGACATCAATGAAATTCAAACGAGGTGTAGGATGACCTTCCAAATCGGAATCGATTTTACGCAACTTTTGCAACTCCTCAACGGGAAAAAGACCAGCTTCAGCCCAGGCAGCATATAAGATGGGAGCAGCATGGCCCTTGGACAAAATGAAACGATCACTTGAGGGATCACGAGGGAATTTCATGTTTAAGCGCAAAGTATTGAAAAACAGTACCGACATAATTTCGGCAATCGAGGCACATGATGTAGGATGACTAAAAGGAATAAGAAAATTAAGTTATAGTTAAAAATATTTAATATGGCGATTTGAATTTTATTAATTTTTTTATAAACATAAAAACAAGGTGAATTTAACTCAAAAATAATAATCATCGATAGAAAATCAAACAGCACCTTTAGCAGCACTTAATATTTTATGAGTTCACTTCGACCAATAATTACAGATTGCAATCTTCTTTGCAGTGAATCGATTAAACTAAAAATATCATATTTTTGTCAGATACTATTATTAATGTTCCACCTTTTTTTTAATTGGTCTACATATTTTCTATGGGAGTCGAAATAAGATAGATCTCTATAGATATTATTCATCCCAAAGTAATATCTTTCAACATCTTTGCTTGATATGCACTGCATCCTCATTTCAGATAATTTTCCAAATTTTATGGTATTTTTTTAATTTCGAGAACTCCAAACATTATTGGGCATTTAATGAGCATTGCGACAATAACTAATCTCTTTCCTATATTTTGTTCCAAGAGTAATTAATGTCTTTCTTTTATGCAATCTGTAATATTTGTGATTCATGAGGATTTTTTTAATAGCTTTTTGTGATATTTTTAGCCCAATGTAAATTTTTAATTCTCTAGTTAGTGTTATCATCATCTTCAACTTTTTCAACAGAACAATATTATTGGCCAAGGGCAATTGGCCTAATTTGGACATATTAGGTACCAAGTTTTTGTTAGTATTGGATTGGGTTAGCTTGAGGATATTGGTGGGGACAATAACTTGTCAATAGGGCCAGAATCAGTTTATGATAAAATCACCTGGGTCCTACATTTGTAAAATGAAGTGGATCTGAAATTTTCATTTCTAAATTTTGTGAAAATGATCTGAAAAGTAAAATAGTAAAATTTTGTTTGTTTTCTAAAACACCGTGAAATTTTCTATGTATGTGGAATTGAAAACGATTCCAGTTTCACTTCATAGTGAAATATAGAACATAGGCCAACAGCACTCCAGCTATTTGTAGGTTATTTGAGGATTTAGAAACAATAGAGCACAACTTCTGCCATTATCCTTTTGCTGGTCTTGATAACTTAACCAATTTTAAAATATATCATATCAGCAAATTTATAGGAGGAAACAAATCTTTAAATGACGGTGTGTTGAGACTTAAGTTAATTTTTAGTTGTTAGTGCCTTTTTTTGTTCGTATTAATTTTTATAATGATTATAACAAATCTCTCTTATACAACTGACTTTTTTATTCTTATTATATACTAGTGTCTAGTTTTGTTGAGAGAATTATTTACAAATATTTATTAAATCGTTGATCGATTCTAACCATTTTCCTTCTATAATAAAAATAAAGTGTGCAAAATTTTATTTTATTATCTTGAAGAAATTATACTTGAAGAAAATAGCAAAAAATATTGTGGTTGTCTGAAACTTTGGTCTATAACTCGGATACTGGACCGATTTTGCCCATTTTTAATACTAAACATTTTGGTGGAAATGTTTTGTAAAAAAAAATTAACTTTTCTATAAAGCTCTATTGTACCTTCAACAGACGGATCGTCTTATATGTATAAAGACTCGGAATATATAGACTTGTGTTACAAACAGATTGACAAACTAAATATAATCGTTGGTACATACATATATAAAATTTTAAAAACAATTTGTTTTATTATTTTATCAATTAATCCAAAACTATTAATATTAAAACATATCATGTCATATCTAGAAATATGTTTACATTTTTCTTATAATCACTACGTAGATTGTTATCGATTTTAAATCTTCACTTTTACACTCAAAAATAAAATCTTATTATGTATTCGTTTCTCACAAACGTGGCTGCAAAACAATGTGTTGGGGGCTTGTCTTTTCCACTTATGTATGGTTGGATGTTTATATTTATATATATGTATGTATGGATGTATCTCTTTTGATTATACTTAAGAATTTACTGTCTAGTCGGCCGGCACATGTATGCGATAAATAATAAATAATGTATATACCACAAGCATTAATATGTTTTATGTGGAGAACACGTTATTTATAAAAGAGAACTTGTTTGCTTTTTTTTATTACTTCTCCACTATTAGCGAAAGAGAAAAAAGATTGGTTTGGGTTCATTGTTTTTTAAAGATCAGCACGCACATGTTTTCTTTTTGCGTATGAGTATGTATGTATACGCAAATTTAAGTGCTAGTCTGTAGTATTGATAAAGAATCAAGAAAAACTTAGTGTGATCATCTTTTAATAAGTGAAATGGAAATGCGATAACCAACAAATATTCATAATTTTAGGCAGATATACAGTTTTTTTGAGAGGTGTGTCCAGTACGTAAATCTGTTTATAACGATTATTTGTTTCTGCCTTTATTAAAGAATTGTATATTCATAATTAGGAATTTTGTACAAAAATAAAATGTGATTTTGTTGTTTTTATTAAAATTCCGTAAAAAGCGAACTTGGTTATAGTGTTATAAAATGTTTTGATATTAAAGAAAATAAATTAGAAGCAATGCCCATTTTTTGTAACTTGTGCGCAGTTTGCAGGTCGAAAAAATCTAATTTTAACATCTATTTTTTGCCAAAATTATTGATATTATTGTTATTAATTTAATTAATAATACAGTAGACGCTCGGTTATATGAATATCCAGTTATGTAAACATCCAGAATAGTGAACAACAAAATTTAAACACATGAGGTTCTAAAGAGTGAACACAGCCTATCTCTATTATGTGAACAGCTTTCAACCGTTGATTTTTTTTAAATGTTTGTCTTATTAGAAGTATGTTTTCCCCCGAAATAAGTGAAGAACCTGCAACCGTTGATTTTTTTTAATGTTTTGAGTGTTGAGTTTTGAGTGGTTGTCTTTTGAGATCATTAGTGTTTCTTATATAGTGCATCGAAGATGAAGCACAAGGTGTTAACGATATCTGAAAAAAGTGACATTTTGGCAAGCTTGGACAAAGGCGCAAGCTTTACTTCTCTTGCACATTTGAATTACTTATTTTATATTCTCTCGATTATGTGAACTTCTCCATTTAGTGAACAGGCTATGTTTGAATTAGTTCATATAACCGAGCGTCTACTGTATTTGAAATACTACTACATATATATATATTTGATTCGTATTATTTGAAAGGCTCTGATGTACATTATATTGTTTTTATTGTATTTAAATACCTTAAAGTATACTCGACTCATAATTACTTTCTGAAGCCTATTTAACGAGTTTGTTCCCCGTCCGTCTGTTTGTCCATGTAAAGTTTCTGCGCAAATTTTAAAATGGGATGGAAATTGATTGATGAAATTATAGCTCCCATATAGTCACTTCTGAAAATCACTTTAGCGAACATAAATCTTTTAAAAATTTTGGTATCCAATTTTATTTTATAACGGTTGGTCCATAAATCAGCTTCGATATACTTTCTTGTTTATATAAAAGTTAAAGTATTAAGTTTAAATCTTTGCCTTATATTTAGTCATTTTAGTCAGCGTTGTCAGTTTAGGGGATTTATCCCCAAATTCAGGATTTTTTTTCGTGATTTGGGATAAAAATTTCATCTTGGCGATCCGGGGATTTGTTGGGGATGACAACACAATTTTAAGTGATTTTTTGGACACTTTTGAGGATGACAAATCAAAAATTGGGGATAAGCTCTAAAAAAATACTGGCAGCACTGATTTTAGTGTAGCTTTATTTTATAGCTTTTTCAGTCTCTATTTGAAAATGTGTTTTTTATATATATATAAAAAAATATATATAATATATATAAAAATATAAATATATATATTTATAATAGTTATCATCGATACTTCGCTTCTTATTCTCATAAATAAAGGGTTGTTTTTGATAGGGGCAGATTGTTTTACAAGGTCAAACCCAATGCTAAGAATTTAATTTGTATTGGCTTACATCTAGCTTCTTATTCATAAGACAATGATGCTTTTTTTATCATACACGCAGAGAAAAAAACATGGTTAGACATGGTTACGACAACTACTCTGTGTTTTTGGTAACAATATATGTATTGTTATTTTAATAAAATCATATTAATTTTATTCTATTTTCTTCGACCTTTTTAATGATTTTTATTAAATAATTTTTAAGCTTTAGGTCACTTTTTTGTTTTTTATAAAAGATTTTTTTATTTTTATATATAATTAACTTAATATTTCGATTTCCTTTGGAAATCTTCTTCAGGGGTTATTTTAATGTTATAACAAATTTTCTATGTGTAAAAAAAAAAAATTTTGAAGAAGATTTCCAAAGGAAATCGAAATATTGAGTTAACTATATATAAAAATAAAAATATCTTTTATAAAAAACAAAAAAGTGACATCAAGCTTAAAAATTATTTAATAAAAATAAAATCATATTAAAATAATTGTTATTTTAATATGATTTTAACAATATTTTAGTTACTATAAAACGTCGTTTTCCTGCGAAACATACCGATAGATATTGAATCACGATTCAATGTAAAAAAAACCAAATGATAATATAAAATATCACGAAACTTGTTCGTAAGAATATGTACTGCATCATTTATATATGTACTTAAATAATTAATACTTAGTGTTTTATTTATATGTAACTACATACATACTAGGTATATAGTATGAAAGCGATTAATATTATTTTATGAGTGTACTCAAACAAAATACACAGGCATACATACTACACTACATATTTTGTAAATTAATGAAAGTTCAAATGAAACGTAATCATAAATTAACATAATATGTACATACATACATATGTACAACGATTAACAAAAGCGCTTTTTTGTTTTATTGCATTATGTTTATACGAAAAAAAAAAACTGTTGCTAAATGACAAAATTCTGTTATCATTCGCATATACAAGGTGGCGCAAAAGTAATCCTCTTATCGGAAAATGCTATAAATTTTGCGAGGCCCCTAATGTCAGTTCTGTTTTGACATTTGTGTAGTAAACACGTGCGAAATACACGTTAATAAAAAATGTTACGCTACACTGCTCCAGAACGCGGAATATTGCTGACAGAACTGACATTAGGGGCCTCGCAAAATTTATAGCATTTTCTTATAGGAGGATTACTTTTGCGCCACCTTGTACACAAAAAGGTAATAGGAAATACAATTGCAATAATTGGTTTAATAAAATCAGGCGATAATAATTTTAATAACAGTGCACTTATGTATGTACATAAAATATACTTATAAATGTAAAGAGTGTATAATAATTGCGTTTATAGATTGCAATGATTTTGATAATTAAACCAAATAATGTTAAAAAAAATACCAATATGTATATATATTTGGCATTATTTATAAATGAATTGTAGATAATTAAGTTTCTCAAGTTATTAATCGGAAATTTGTTTTATTAAAGTTCCATAATCTTTCCATAATCTACCTTTACTATTATTAGTTTAGGTATTGTCCAAATTTACCAAGACCGATTGTATCTAATTGCTAACCGACTATTTGGTAGAATCTCTACAGTTTATGCAGATTTGGATTCTAAAATAATTAAAAACGATCCTGTTTTATGGCCAAATTGTATTACAATTTTGGGCAAATCTGAAACCGAATATGTATTCAGTCAAATATAACAAATATAAATTACATGTTTGTATGTTTTTTTTTTAATGTATAGAACTTTAAGTTGGCACTTTTTTAACTGTCGGCCTTTTTGTCTACTGTCAAGTGATTTATGATTGAAATCGTTATTCTACGCCGATAAGCCCGAAACAGTTGACCACTTGGAGGACAACATTCGCCGTGTTATTGCCGATATACGGCTATAAATGTTGGAAACAATGGACCTCCAGATTAGACTACGTCCAAGCCAATAAATTACAATGTCAAAATATTATCTTTTAAATAAAATAAATTTCATGTCAATTTAAAAAAAATCATCTTTGTTTTATTCCATTTCATGGAAATCATATAATTTTTCAAACATTGGATTATGTGTTTGTCAGGTTAACTCTAATTGGATTTATTAAAGAAAATAATTGTAAACAGATTTACTGTTCTATTATCTTAATAATTTATTGTTATAACGGTACTAAATATTAAAACATTTTGCTTTTGTTTGATGTATAACTAACTAACTTTAATCTATTAAATATTGAAATTTTAAAACAAAACAGATACATTTCTCTGTTTTTCTAAATACAACGTTTTACATTACTTTTCTTAAGTTCGAGATGTAATGAAAACCCTAAATTATAACGTAACTTTTAGTACCTCAACAAAATTAACCAACATTAAATTTTCTCTTCTCTCAAGTATCCGAAACGTAACCATTAGTAAATTGAGTAGCAATTTAATATTTATTCCATTTTTTTTTCAAGTAATGTTCAACAAGGTCGAAAAAGGTCATTAATTAATATAACACAAAAAAATATTAACTAAATCCTTATCGAAACTTTTGCATTTGTTAAACAGTAAGCAAAAATTTGTTTATTAAACTAAAATACATACTCCAACAGAATTTAGTGTTCAACCACACACGTGGTTTTCATTTTGAGGTTTGCTTTGACAAATTTAAAACACATTAAAAATGATTCAAAATGAAAAAAATAGAATAAGAACTGTTATTACATTAAATTTCAATAGTATTATTTTGTAACCTGAAGGTTAAACAACTTTTCCTCTCTTCAATATAAAAAACACATTTACATTATTTAATTATTATTTACAATTTTTTTTATAACCTTTAATAAAACACACATACACCGGCAACGTTCAGTGGAAAAAAACACATTCTAAACTCACCCAGATTTGGAGGCTTGCGTGGAGGTTATAGAATGTATACGCAAACGATGGGCAATATCTTTCAATTCTTGAACAGCTTTAGCTTCAGGCTTATGGTATGACATGATGACGTTGTTTTAATTTATAAGAGTTTAGGACACTTAATAATAACTTGAAATTTGTGCAAAGTAATAAACGTGAACTTTGTGCTGATGAATCTTTTATTTCCTCAGTGTTCTGTTTCCTTAGCTGTTTCGTTGTGTAGCAGCCGACTTTCGAAATCAAACTGACAATTCGAATTTTTAACACAACGTTAGTAGATGTCTAGCGATGGTAGAGCTGCCACTAACAATATGTTGTTGCAACAGGGGTGGACAAGTTTATACAATATTCTTTATTTTTATATATGTATGATGTACACACAAATAACTCACTCTATTCTATATATTCTTTAATAAGGCCTCTTATACTGCGATTAACAGTGATATAATACGAGAGATAATTGCTTGTTTTATTTCTTATCTGCATATAAATTTGTATTATGTTGCCATATCATAAAACTACAAACAATTTTCTTCACTCTTGAAAACATGAACAAATTTGTGCATGTAATTCTGCAAACGTTTTGTTTATGTGCGCACAATACGAATATACACACTTACGGCATATTTTATGCCTATAAACTTCCCAGTCCTAATTTGTGTTGTATATGTAATGACTGCAATTATCGTAAAAAGTTATCGACGAGTGTTACCAGGTTATGGCAACTATTTAGCAAAAAAAAAAATTAGAAGAAATTTTATTTAGTCAGCAAATATAATTTTAGTACGCATTTTTGAGTAAATATTTGCCAAGTGTGACCGTACCTTAAAACTCGAAAAAACATCTTGTATCAGAAATTATAGTAATATGTATGAAATAATTTCATTTAAATTTTAAATACATACATATACTGTTTGTGTTCATGACACAATTTTTAAAAATCCCAATAAAATTAGATTTAACGTCTTGCTAATGAAATGCATGCATCTGGCAACAACAAAAATAATGCTATAAATGTATGAACATATCTGTGTACTGTATATAAAGTAACAAATAATTTCAAATTTGGGGGTTTCGTTATTTCACAAGAATATAAAGTGCGTTGTACAATGTACAATATATTTTTATTACGAGAATAATTTTGATAGCAGATGACTGTTTCATAATCCTAAACATTTTTTTATATAAATTAAAAATACCATTTAATTTAACCTTTGATATTGTTATTATTTGTTAATGAAATTAATAAAAACTTCATACATACATACATGTATTCAACTATAATACATATGAAGAAATTTAAATATATTTTTGGACCCCATTATTTTGGCTGCCAATCATCAACTTGTAAGTAATAACATTCGTAAAATTAAAAACAATTGAATTAGTACTCGTAATAATAAGAAAGTTAACAACAATTTTCTCTTTAAATTTAGCGTAAGTCCTACACAAGAATTATCTACATTTGTACATACATATGTACTTATCTCACATAAACACTGCGGCTAACTAAATATGTATGTGCATACAATATGTAAATCATGATGATATAAAAACAACATTCAGCTTAAATGTATGTATGTATTTTGTATTTTTTTAAATAATTTCTATTAATATGAATTATTATCACAGAGCTAAGATTTCCATGCTCAAAATCAATAACATGGTCTTATGTCCATGCTCAATAAATATGTATGTATGTATGTACATATCGTTGGTCTCATGTAGAAAGGCCCTAACTCGCTATTTTTTCGAAATTAGTTTTTTGCGATTCCAATGCATTTAACGCAAATACACCTCACAAAAATTTATTGCAATAGTGTAAAAAATAACGCTTTTATAAGCAGTTGTACAAAAAAAGTTACATGTTGAATATTACAGTTTCTATTATGTTTTTACCTTCTCCTGTAAAGTTTCAAATATGCGAGTTAGGGCCTTTTTACATGAGACCATCGATATGTACAAGTGCAAAATTATACATTTATAATAAAATACAAATGCACTAAATTCTATACACTTTGAAAAGTTATAAAATATGGAATAATAATTTTAAAATATGCAAAAATAAGTGTTAATTTGTTTAAAATTACATACTTAGTTCGGAAAAGATTTGATAAAAACTTATTTAATGTCAATGACAAGAAATATATAACGTTTTTTTTTTAAGAACAAAGAATTTATATGGCTTCAATTCATGCCCCATTTGCAAATTTTATCCAAGCGATATTTTCACTTGAACGATGATTTTGTGGGATAAAACTGTTTTAATACAGAAATATTACGAAAAAAATAACTTCTAAACCTCACTCGTTATCGTTATGTTTTCCATCACATACCTGAATGTTTAATTATAATTTCGAGCAAATTGAATTGTAACAATTGCCACAACTTCTATATACTTCTGATATGACAGCAAGTAAAATGTTAAAACTTTTATGTTATTTCTATATGCCCTCTATATTATTATTGAAAAATCTTTTATTTGCATTGATAAAGCTACTTTGCAATTAGAAAAACAATTATATACAGTGGTGGTCATATAATTACAACATTAATCAGAACAGTAACTTATACAATTGAGTATTTTCTATTTATAGCAACACTCAATCGAGAGTGTATTACTTTTACTGTTACCCCTATCTTGACATGACATCAATTTGTCGATGTTATACTATGTTTCCACGACGACTTGAATCACCTGCTTCGCCTTCTGAATCATGTTTATGAATCATTCTGTTTACATGACTAATAAACTTGATTCGATTTGACAGTTGTATTTAATAAACAAACAGAATAAAAAAAAACAGAATTTACAATTTGTGGAAAATAATTTTTTTTAATGGACACAAAAAGTGAGTGGAAATTAGTTAGCTTATTTGAATAAAAACATACATTCGTACGTATTTACTTTCTTTACTTCCAGCAACAAGAAAAAAATTTGGTTTACAATAATATTAAATTTTTACAGCTAGTGCAGATAAACTTGCGATAAAAATTAGAGAAGAGTGCAATTTTTGTGCAAAACAAAATGTGTCTTGTTTCTGTATTGTGTTGTATTTGTTGTTGATTTGTACTCACCTCCAGCGTTGCCACGACCAAAAAAATTTTGTAACCAAAATGTAAAAAAAAAGTAACCAAAAGCAAAAAAAAGTAACCAAAATTTTTATATATTTAAAATTTTATTTTATTTATACTTCAGCTAAAAAATATATATGTAAAATATAAATTAACCATTGCATTTCAGTTTCTAGTTTAGTCTTATAATTAGGTACAATTGAAAGAAAAAAATAATTCAGCAATAACAATATTAATAAAAACCAAATGTAATTAATTTCATTAGATTTGTTACAAAACACTAGTAGATAAAGTTTAAGTAGATGAGGCTAAAAATCTGTCTTGAATGTTCTTAGATGATTTATCCATATAGCGAACGACTAGAACTAGTGATTTCTTTGTGGATACGTATGTTGTTTCGTCTACTATTAACGAAAACTTTCCTAACATTTCTGTTAATTGAGTTGCTTTACCTGCCACATTTAATGTGTTTCGCAATTTTGAGAGTCGGGACAGCGCTCCTCTAATAAGCCTGGTAGATAGTCCATTAATAAAAAAGGCAAATTGTGGGTAATAAGAAACATTACTAATGTTAGCTCTGTTTGGTGCACTTGCTTATTAAGAGTTTCTTTTTGAGAACTTGCAAATGTTGTTTTTATTTTCCACATTTTGCTTATGACACTTTTTTTGTGTGCTTTCGTAAATAACTTACGTGATTTGGAATTTTTTTTCACAGGCAGCGCAGAAACAACATCGATCTTTGTTTCTTAGCCACGGAAACTCATCCAACCACAATACACGGAATTTTCTTTTCGTGCTGTTTTTAATATCACTAAACAACAAAATATTATTTAAAAAAAGTTATTGAAATTGAATGCAAATCAGAGAAACAAGCCGATGCGATATGATCGGCGGCGGCGGCTTGAGCAAAAATGGTCGGCGGCGGCGGCTTGAAAAAATAATTATCGGCGGCGGCTGAAATTCGGCTCAAAACAACATATCTATAGTTAGCTTTTTTAAAACAGTTTTGGAAGTACATTTTAATACATTTCTAATCTAATTTTTAAAATTTTTGTTTTAAGATTCTCTTTAGTACCACAATATCATTTATATTTTATATGAAAAAGTTTTTTCAATACAGAAATATTACGAAAAAATTGACTTCTAAAGCTCATTCGTTTTCGCTTTCGGTTTCCATCACATACTTTATTGCTAATTGTAATTTCTTATGTTTATACAAAAATCTCATAATGAATTATGAGAATTACAAAGTATATAAACACATTTAGGTTAAAAATTTTAAATTTAAAAATTATGTATTTGTTTTTTAACAAACAAAAAAATACATATTCTGTGAAAACTTCATGATTCTACCTCACGTTTCGAAATTACATTCAATAAAAAATTATTTAAGTTTTGTAATATTCGTTCCAACAGAAAAATGAAACCTTACATTGTCAGATAAGTTGGCGAAAAAATATCTGCCGTTGTGAGGTACCCTTTTATAAAATTTTTGGAACAAGTCGGTTTTAGTGACTGCTCAAAAAAAAAAATTCATCAAATAGGGCTTTTTGTGTATTAAAAAAGCTAATGTAAAATACAAACCTGTGGAAATGTTGCAGCCGGCCAACTTCAAAACTTTGTCGGCTAAGCTGCCAAAATCGGCGGCGTGGAGTAAGCCGGCTCAGCTTTTAAGCCGATTATAATCGGCGGCGGCTTGATTTTATAAAAATTGCTCGGCGGCGGCTAGCCGCCGATTTCAAGCCGATCGGCTTGGTTCTCTGATGCAAATATGCCTATTCTCATCATCACTTCCAGAAGATAACTCGACATTATTAGTTTTACTTTGAGCAGCCTTTTTAAATAAAAATCTAACAAAAATAAAAATTGTGCTTAAAACCAATATTATTATTTTTTAATTCGAAGTACATACAAACTTATCCATTTTTTACGAAAGAAACCCAATCTTAACTATTTAAAAAACACTTTATTAATTAAAAATTAAATAGCACGCTAATTTGTAAAAAGCTTTTTTTGGTTTTCTGATAAAAAACATAATTTATGAATGTTTATTAAGGTCCGTTCATATCTAAAACAAAAGAATAATTAACTTGCTCCGATGTCAAACATCAATATGAAAATGCATTTAGTAGCATGTTTTTAGATGGTTTTTGTGAAGAACCTTTTACTCGTTCAACAATACAATGATTGTGTTTGTTATGTTTGGAGACAGGCATGTATTTTTTTGTAATCTTGTGTTTAGTGTTTTATTTTTAAAACACTTAAAATGTGGTAGTTTAGTTTATCACCAAAATTAGTGGTAAAAATTAAGTCAAAGTAAAAACAATGTAAAAAATGGTTACTTTTGTGTTAAAAAAAAGTAACCAAAACGGAAAAAAAGTACACAAGTACACATTGGAAAAAAAAGTAACCAATTTTGGTTAAAAGTAACCAAAACGGCAACGCTGCTCACCTCGTATATTTGCACCATGATGCCGACGTTTTGCTCATGTTTGCACAAAACGCAACAATGTTGGCAATAACGTACTTATAAAACTCAGCTTATGGAACAATGTATAAATTCAAAATAAAAAAATATTTCTGCATTTTTTACGACAATAGAATGCTATAAAATTCTATGAAAATAAAAATAATAAAGGTCAAAATTAAATTTGATAGTTTGCACCTAATTCGAAAAACCGACCTTACAATTTTTTTTTAGATTAAATATTTTTTTCTGAATGAGAACGTTGCCGACAAATATGGAAAAAATATAACATCAACAGATGCTGAAATGAAAGCTAATTTAAAACACTATTATACCAATATTGTTTAGATAATTATTATTTAAAACATTTCACGCATATTGATCGGCAATTATTTTAATCGAACCCACTGTGTGTAATTTATACATTTAATGCAGTAACTCACACAAGTCCGGCAACGCAAACAAAAAACAGCTGACAACTGTCATCATTTTGTGTTTTTATCGTTGTATCAATCACAGTAAAGTTTGCATAAAAAACATTTTATTTAGTTTCTTTAGTTTATTATAAATTCGTTTTGTATTGAAGTGAATTGTGTTTGTTTCCGTAAAAAGACTATAATTCAATACGTGCGTTATAAACTTTTTATTATTTTTGTGTGTATGGTGCCAAATTTAGAAATAAAACAATGAATAAGCTGGTAACAGGGCAGTTCCGTCTTGTAAAGTCCCTTGGAGAGGGGGCTTTTGGTGAAGTTCACCACTGGAGGCATGATGGAACTGGAGAAGAAATTGGTATGTTGTATTGTTTTTATATAGAATAACAATGATGATTCATAAGCAATTCTTGGAATTCATTTACTGTTTTGCTTATTGGCGCTTTTTCCATATACATGTTCCATTGATTGTGTGATATTAAGCGAATCTAACTAAATTAAATATTTCGCCTGTATGTATGTTTATTTAAGTTTAATAAAATATGTGTATAACTAACTACATATGCAATAGCTCGAAAGAACAACAGTTTTGGGGAAAAAATGTCTAAATGCAAAAGTGTAAAAAATGAAATACAAAGCATTTGGCAAAATATTGGTAGATGTAGTTATTTATTTCTCACAATTTGTTTTGGAGTTTATCGAAAATTATTTTTTTTTACTAAACAAAAAAATGTTTATGTCTCAACAAAGAACAGAAGATAAAGAAGTATGTATGTTCAAAAGAGAAATGATAAAGCTTAAAATGTAAACAATAGTGTAACAAAAACAAAAAAGTATTTCAAACCTCTTAATACCGCACCTGTAAATAATGTTGATAAATTTCTGATCTTAACCAAATTTTTACCACAGGTTCAACTTTTTATTGTTGTCTACTTGTAGGTCCCGAGTTAAGAACGCTAGTTTAAGCTAGTAGATGTTAATATTTTTTTCATATTATGCAATTTTATTTGTATCTTTTGATAGCTTTTGCGAAATATCAATTTAGATAAAATTTCTGTCAAAATTCTGTTGCCACTTTTTAATTAATTTAATAAATAGTTGCTGCTAGGTTGGGTTAGGTCAGCAGGCAGCCATAGTTAGTACATCTCACTTAGGTCCATTCGTTGGTTCTTTTGTGTTGCCTGAAAAGAGATGAATAGAAGAAAGAAGAAAGGGGTATTTGCTGTGGATAGGTAGGAGAAGAAAATGTCAAGCGAAGAAGATGTCGGGTCCGGAAGGTTTAGAAGAAAAGATGGACTAAGTACTCCGAGCCGCTTAATGGCCAGTAGTTCCACTGTAAGTGAAGGGATTAGGTCTGAAATCATGATAGCCAATTGCTATTCCTAATGAAGGCATTGATACGCTCTAATTTTAAGTGATACTTCAGATAGATTATTGAAGAATGGTTGTCCCAAGAAGATGTTACGCATGATGCACATTGCTATAATGACAGATAAGATGAGAGATTGTTTCATCCTCTTCTTAATCTTTACAACTCCTACAGAAATCATTGTAGGGAAGACCTTATTTTCTGGCATGGTTGCCGAATTTGCAGTGTCCAGTAATCACTGACTCTAAGTCACTTCATTGTGATCGTTGTAGTTTTAGCAAGTACAACGTTCGTTTTCTATTTAGCCTAGGCCAGATAAGTCGTGTTATTACACAGGTGTGTTCATTTGCCCACCTGGTCTGAGCAAGCTCATAGTAAAACTTGCTAATTCGTTGCTTGCATGCTGATAGTGGAATACCGCATAGATGATCAATATCATCATCAGGTACCATGGAACAATTCTTTGCTAAGTTATCAGCAACAAGGTTTCCAATTGTGTCTCCATGTCCACGCACCCATACGAGTGACACTATTGAATGTCTCGCCATCCTATTTAAGGATGTGCAGCATTCCTGGACCAAGGTCGAAGTAGTGTATACACCAGTTAGAGACTATTGCAGCCTGGCTATCAGTATATATACGAATATGCCTGCCTGATATTTTGTTATAACTAATCCAGTTAGCTGCTCTTTTTGTAGCCGATATCTCGGACTGAAGAATGCTGCATTCATTTGGAATTCTAAACAACATTCTAATTCCAAATTCTTGAATGTAGACACCGCTGCCAACTCTCTCTTCTTTTTTGGAGCCATCCGTATAGACAGATAAGCTCGTAGTGTTGAGGGGTAGGCCTTCTGATATCGCAAATGGAGTAGCTAAAGTTCCTCATGAAGAAGGGTCTAGGAGTGCAGTAATCAATATTATCAGGAAGACAGTTTACGTCTTCAATAATACTGGCATGCCCATAATGTACATGCTTCCAAGCTCCTATTGTTATCAGCCTTACGGCAGTATTTAGAGCCAGTTTTCTGACCATCAAATCAACTGGTATTTAGTTCATTATCGTAAAAAGCGATTTAGTCGGAGTTGTACCTATTGCTCCAGTAATGAGTATATCAGTCCTCCTTAATATCCTATCAAATAGTACACAGTTCGAGGTTTTGTCAAGTGCTTTCCACCAAACTCTGTATTTGATGAGACTAAAAATTTAGACAGGAAATCTAGACAGATCATAACAGGTAACCGGAATAAAATGCAACTGATTCTATTGAAGGGACCATTGGCAGAAAAAGTTCAAGGCATGAAATCGGACATTTATAATGACAACTCTTGGTCACATATTGTTATTTAGAAGGAAATGGTTAAGAAGTTTTGCTTTAACCGCCTTATAGACCAGACCTTGCCCCGTCCGACTACTGTTGGTTTTGATCGATGAAGAATGTTCTCTCTGGTATCTGCTTCACGTCAGAGCAGGGTTTTATTCGTTCTTGGCCTCAAAAGCAGTTCTTTTGCCGCGAAATCCATATGTTGGCAGAAAAATGGAAAAATGTCATAGATAACAATGGGCAAAACTTTTAATAAATTAAAATTGTGCAAATTAATAAAAGCTGGTAAGATTGAGTTGAAAATTTAAAATTTATTCTGTATACGGGAATTCGTGCGCAACTCGATATTTGTCCAAATTCTTTTAGACATTTTTTATAATTCAAGTAAATATGACTGTTAAGTGCTTAACAGTGGTCTGTTGACTGTAACATTATCAATGTTAAGAAATGTGGTTTTTGTCTGTGCTAGTTAAATTCGAATTTATCTTCACACACATATAATAATGTGCAAACAAACGACTATCGATCACTGTAGGTATAATCCTTAACGATTTTTCTTTTTTTTTTTATTTAGATTTTTTTATCTAGAACTTTAAATTTAAATTTTGTTATTGAAATCAGTATCTCTAGTAAATAAAATAAAACGCACATCAAATAAACAAATCGCTAATTTGCAACTAGAGATTTATAATTCATAAAACCTACTACCAGTGTCAATTTATATCGGAAGTCAATTTATTTCAGTGATCATTTGCATGTGTTTTGTTATTGTAACAAAAACAAAATATCAGTACAATTTTCCATTAAATAATTCGCTAGGGAATTGTTTTGAGTCATTTCATTATATAGTATCGGACAAAACCTAAGCACCCCCTCAGAACATTTTTTTTTTAAATGATAATTTTTTTAAGAAAACAAAGTTATTAAACATTTTTTTATTTTTTTTTTATTTATTTATATCTTTATTATTGAAAAACACTAACTTAAGGAATTCAGAATTTAAGAAAAAAAAGTTAAAATTCAAAAAACAATTTAAGTCGGAAATATATGTAGGTGGACAAAACTAAAGCACCCCCAATTTAAGGTACCAAAAAAACTATTGAAATCAATATATCGTTGCGAATCCTTTATTCTGGATGAAACACGCACATCTTTTAGGCATAGAGGATATTAAATTATTAATTATATCAGGTGATATTGCTTCCCAGGCTATTTTTGCGGCTTCAAATAAATCTTCTTTGGTTTTGGTTTTTCTCGGTTGAGTTTTAAGTTATCAAGCAATTGTCTGTATTACTACTACTAGCATTATCGTTGGACTTTTTATGTCATTAAATAAGCTTTTTGCTTTTGTCTGAAATACTATTTTACTTAATGGTATTCTCTTCGCAACTTGATTTTCAATCAAAATAGAAAACAAGGAAAAAAATGAAAGACTCGAATCCAAAACAACGCAACCTCGAAAATCTAACGACGCACAGTGAAAATTAGTACTTATTAAGCAGCGATGCAACTTCAAAAAACGCAAAACGAAACGACGCAAAGAAAGGTATAGGTGTACATATATTTATATTTTTGGAACCTCTTGTTTTTATACACATCACAGATATATATAACACTATTAGGTATTTAAAATGTTTATGCCCCACACGCTTAATATAAACATTTTCTTCAGGTTTGGACAGATATAGGATCTTAAGGATTACTTGGGCCACAATGTCGCCAATTTTGTCGTTAACGATTAATCGATGAAAATTTACTATAAGACTGTGTAAAAAACCATCGTCCACAAAGCTGAGTTGTTAAAATACAATACTCAGACTTCGACAGAGTTGATAGAATATAATAATTAAGACTTTGTCGCTCATCTTTTCGGCAAAAGGAAACATCTATGTGAATGAATACAATATATGTATATTAGACCTCGCCTCACTTATATGGGAAAAATTTTTTTTCCGAATTTTGCATTTGGGGATTGGTTAAATATGCGATTTGATGTAAAAATTCATGTGGTAAAATTTGAAGTCGATCAGAGTGTGCCAACCCGTGCCACGTTGAGGTCAAAGTTCAAAATATATAGAAAACAATCGTTTTTTCATTGATGACAAGTTATTTATTATAAAAAAACATGCAGTTCATATAATGTTTTCTTAATTTGCAATTTTTTATATTCAAACATTTCATTAAAAAAAAGAAGAGAACTACTATTATTAAATTATTATAAGAGCGACGATTTAGTATATGATGGGAATTCCTTTCGGTAGTTCTCAACAACATGCAGCAAGTACTGCTTGTCTTCTTCGCTATGTGTTAAGGACCGGTTAAAATCTGTAATAAGTTTGACTTTTCTCTCAGCAGCATCATTAACAACAATAATATTTTTCAGAATTTGAACGCCTTAAATGTATTCTGCTCTTTCGTGCCAATTTGAAGGATCAAAGTTTAAAAAATTGGTGTCTATTTCCAACTTTGAAATCTTCCAACTTAAAAGTGTTCCATTCCCGTGAAAAACGTTCAAATATACCAACTTCTGGACCACTAGATTTTCCAAAATATACCTCAAAAACAGCTCGCAGTAAGATGCCTGCACGGTAACCACATCAAACTCCGATCTAATTTTTTCTCCAGCAACATTGCTGCCCTATTACGTTGACCAGTGTTGGTAGGTAGCAGTTGTGTCAAAGCACACCATTTCTACTGAATTTATCATGTTAATTTTTGTTAAATAATCATATACTGATTGTGCGATTGCTGCTCCAGATCCAAATTCAATAATTGGAATGTCAATTAACTTTTAAATTTTTTCTGCAGTTAAAACAATAGCTAGGCGGTAAACTTTTTTTTCCAGCCATTGCAGAAAGTAGTTTACCATCCCAAGTTAATTGTCATTCCAATTATTGACGTTGGATCTGGAGCAGCAATCACACAATCAAAATCAAAATCAAAAAACGGTGAGTTAAATAGATGATGTTTACAGATTGATCGTGGACAATGAAGATTGCTGATGACGCCCTTGGCAGGGTAGAAAATGCATTCCAATTTTCCAATTGTTCCAGTAATTTACAATAGTATTATTGAAAAATTCAACCTATTTACCTGAATAAAAAAACCTTTCTCTTAAAAAGATAAATATTAGTTCAATTCCTTCTCTAATTAATAAGGAACACTTTTAAGTAGGAAGATTTCAAAGTTGGTATTATGGATGAAGAAGTGCAACGTGCTGTAAGTGTCGAAGAATGTAACTTCAGCAAAGAGTTTTGTATTAAACATTTAGAAAAAGACAATATTCGACATGATTATAAAGAGTTATTACAACTTACGTATATTTTTCTTGGTGGCAGCGTCCCAAATTTCGCATTTCATGCACCTGCGGCAACATCCTAGCAAGATTTAAAAATATATGCTTTACAGACAGTTTAAAATGTCTTCCAGCCAGGGGCCAAATTACCGCATTCGTGATCGAATGAGCTATCGTATCGAAAAATGATTTCGATATCAAAATTATGATAAAATGTACTAAATTTCTTGCTCGATATCGTATGCCATAATCTCAAATAAGAAAATTACGATCAATTTTACTCGATATCGAATGCGGTAATTTGGCCCCAGTTGAATGGTTTGCGAAATATTTGTATATTTCTGGTACGCCTGTATGTTCCGTACTGGTTCAGAACCTCTTATGCTGTCGAAGCACCAAAGAACGATTTACAGCTGGTTATAGAGATTGCAAGTTATATTGAAACCAAACATATCAATACTATTATTAGCAAAAATCCGAAACCACATATGGTATTTATCGGAAGAGTTAGCTGCACTTGCGTTTTTTGATTGCAACGTACCCTTTGACGTAAAAAAATGGTTGCAGCACTTGCAACTGAGATCGAAACTGAGGAAGACAATGTAATTTTCACTGCCTAAAAAAGTTTGCGCTAGTATTGAAGAATTAAAAGAATTTCAATCTAAAGATTTGAGTTGCTTTGTAACACATAAAAATAAAAATTTTTTTTGCACGTTTGGAAATAGACACCAATATTTTAAACTTTGATGCCTCAAATTGGCACGAACGAGCAGAATACATTAAAGGCGTTCAAATTCTGAAAAATATTATTGTTGTTAATGATGCTGCTGAGAGAAAAGTCAAACTTATTACAGATTTTAACCGGTCCTTAACACATAGCGAAGAAGACAAGCAGTACTTGCTGCATGTTGATGAGAACTACCGAAAGGAATTCCCATCATATACTAAATCGTCGCTCTTATAATAATTTAATAATATTAATTCTCTTCTTTTTTGTTAATGAAATGTTTGAATATAAAAAATTGCAAATTAAGAAAACATTATATGAACTGCATGTTTTTTTTATAATAAATAACTTGTCATCAATGAAAAACCGATTGTTTTCTATATGTTTTGAACTTTGACCTCAACGTGGCACGGGTTGGCACACTCTGATCGACTTCAAATTTTACCACATGAATTTTTACATCAAATCGCATATTTAACCAATCCCCAAATGCAAAATTCGAAAAAAAAAATTTGAGGCGAGGTCTAATGTATATCCTTCCTGAACATCATAGTGAAATTCATGTCTTAAATGTTTATAAAGTTCATAAAATAAATAATTAGATAATAAAGAGCTAACAAGTTAATTAATTTCAACTGTGTTTATTTTTGGAACTATTTATTTCAAGGTGTTAATTAAGATAAAACACTTAGGCCTCGATTACCGTTTACAACACTAAGTATTTTGATGTTGTTTGTTGTTGTTGTTGTTGTAACAGCTAGAACTAATTCATTCTTAATTTTTTAATCCGGGTGTTCTGCAGTAAGGTCCAGATCAAGATGTTGTTTGTTGTAAACTGCGATTACGATTCACAACACTTATCGGCTTAATCCCTAATAAATGCATGCACACTAAACAAAGTACGTTGAAAAACAACAACAACATGTACAAAAGCAATAGTCTATCAGCCCAATCATGAATAAAAAATCCGCGGGAGTTTTTTCCCTTCTTATTTTTTTAACATTGAATTTGAATAGGAAAAATGAGAAAAGGGAAAAAACTACCGTGAAATTTTTATTCATGATTGGGCTGTATATGTATCATAAATCTGCCGTTAAGTTTGTTTTTTTGTTGGTTTTTTGCATTTTTGTAAAAATAAATAAATACAAATTAATTTAACAGATCAATCATTGAGTTAAGAGTAGAAAAATAATCAGTTCGATTCATTAACTTATGTACAGTTGTGCTCATATATACAGGAGTGTCCTCAGTTAAAAGTTTAACGAATACATTCAAAACAAAAAAGTCGTTTTTTTTTTTCAATTCTGATCAAGATAAAATTTTACATGGGCGTATCCAAGAAGCATTCGAATTTAAGTTTTAAAAATGAACCCCAAAAACCTTGATAGTGTGGGATATTTTTATATTTTCTGAAAGTCTTCGGCAAGAGCTTTAAAAAACATAAGTATCTCTAACCCAAGTTATGTAAATGTAGAATTTCTCGCGTCGAAAAGATGAGAAGCAAAATATTCTATCGTTTTTCGAAAAGTGAGAAAAAAATATGTCTGTAACTAATGTCGAAAACTATGGAAAGTAATCACGTCGTTACGTTAGAAATGTCATAATATACAACTCAAAGCCAAAGTGAAATTTCTCAGTGTTTGAAACCGCTAATCACAAATATCGTTGACGGCGAACAAAATTTACTAAAATTGAAAAATTTTCAATGACGGCGACAAAAATACAACACATATACAAAATAATGTATAGTACGACTTAAATGTTTGTCGTTTACAAAATAATTTGCATTAAAATAAAAATAGTTTCGTGGTGTTAAAAGAAAACTTTGTTGTGCTAAACAAATTGTTAAAGTGGTACATATAAATTTTTAAAGCAGTAAAATATAATGTATAAAATATATAGTAATGTGTTATTATTAATTGCGATTTGCATATTTTTTTTATTCTTAAAATTAAAGATCGCCACGTTTTTATTTGTGAGTTCAAAGCGGGAATCTTTTTTTTTTCTTTTTTTTTAATAATTAACAAACACAAACACAGTAATTTTCTTACGTGCCAGCGATTACTCGTCAAAAACAGTTACATATACAGTTTTGTGAGAGAAACATCTGTTTGTTTCAATTTATGGCATTTCTGTTCCATTCCAAACATTTTAATCAAAAAGTTTCTTGACGCGGGAGTTACAGAACATGGTTACTGGTCAGATTTTTTAAAAAGGGTTGTTCCTGTCTTAGCTAAACAATAATATTGTTTGTTTAGATAATTATTTAAATATGTATTTGAACATATTAACGTTACTAAGTTTATTTTTTTGTTGATAAAATTAAAAGTAACGTTTGACGTATTGCATTTCTGGAGTGTATGTATGTATAGTTTTCTGTGTCACTGTATGTACACATACTAAAACCTTTGAAACGTGATGTTATTAATATTTTTCCAATCGATAAGAACAACGATCTTGTTCTGCGTTATTATTAGTGCTTTCAAATCATTAAATAACGTGCATGACGTAGAGCTAAGTGTCAAATATAAACAAATTAAAACTAAACATAAACAACTCTAAATTCGTCATCATGTATATCTTGCACCCACAGCATGCATGTCTGTAATTGGTTAAGGTATAGTAGTATTCATGAAATATAATAAGCAAACCATATGCATTTTGTTTCAACGTCACAAATAGAATTGGAATTAACAAGTGTTTTTGTTTAAAGGGCAAAACAGTTGAAGAAATGGAGCAAAGGCTTAGAATTTCACTTTATTTCCAAAACAATTTCGGTTTTCATAAACGCAGTATGCAATGCAACATTTCATTTCATAGAGTTTATAATAGCATTTAGAATATAATTTAAAAACTTTTATCACATAAAATATAAAGATATTGGACTATTAAAGAGAATCTTAAAACAAAAATTTTTAAATTATATTTCAGAACTCAAAACCAAAAGAACTACGCCTCATAATTTAATATTACCATAAATCAATAATAAATTTTTTATACATAATTATGTAGTTATGAAAAATATTAATAACATCACGTTTCAGAGCCTTTAGTATAAGTACATACAGTGACACAAAAAACTATACATACATACTTTTTTTATCAACAAAAAATAAAACTTAGTAACTTTAATAAGTTCAAATAAATAGATATGCCCCCAGTATGTGGCTATCAAAACTGCAGACAAACAATGTCATTTTTAGAAAATATTAATGAAAAACAATTTATTTTTCAACAAGACAACTCACCCATAATGTAAGTCGTCAAACAAAGCGATGGTTGGCTTCGAAAAATATTAATGTACTCGAATACACGTTGTGCCATTAAATATATTTGGGGAATATTAAACCATCGAATTTATCTAGAAACCCGACAATATGAAGTATATATCACATAAAAAAGCTGTTTTAGATATTTGGAGATATATATCTAAATATATAAAAATAAATCTGATCGAATTTTTGAGTTGATTGAAAAAAAGGAGCCTCCCTAACACATTATTTAAGTCCACATTTTTGTTAATATACATATATTGGTATTGTAAGTTCTTTTAATTTCAGTGTATTTATAGTTATGAAACACTAATTATCTTCTTTATAAAGAGGTAAACTAAAAAATAATGATTATTTTTGGTAAATAATATTTGCTTTTTGTTTGTTTCACATACTGTGACTCACAGCTTATTTTATGCAGTACAGTTTTTGTTTTCAATCAGCTGTGATGTGAAAAAGCAAGCATTTTTTGTTTTTTTTAGTTTTAATGTATTAAAATGTAAATTTTTGCAATAAAATATTTTGTTTGTTAGTTCTTTTAAATGACATTAATTTCTTTTTAACTTCCTTATAGAGGGTGCTGTAGCTTAATTGGTTAGCGCATTTGATCATTAAGCATGAGTTAGTATTTGTAGCCCGGGTTCGATTCCCAGCCGCTGCCACTCAAACAAAATCAGTTTCTGAGAATTATTAGTTTTCTTTCTATCCATTATAACTAATATTTATCACAGCGCCCTCCTTCGGTGGTATATCATTCAAACGCCACCGAAGTAAAATAAATAAATAAAGGCTACAAAATCAAGCTTTAACATTAATGCGCCTACACACCACCAGAGGCGCTGCAATTCTGCACTAAAAACAAACATAATGCGCAATTACAGAGTTGTGATATAAAAAAAAAAAAAAGCTTTCTTCTTTCACCACCTTTACTTCTTCAACTATCCCCTTTCCAAAGAAAGTCACGCAATTATATATAGGCATATTAATTGCCTGAGTGTTACTTCTCTTTAAAAAAAAAAAAAAAAAAAATTGAGAAAATTTGTATGTGTTATGTTATGCAACGTTAGGAATATTTCGCAATGAAAAAATCCAAAATTATTTTTTTAAAAAGAGTTTTTTTTTATTAAAAAAAAAAACATAAACGAATGCGTTTTATTAATTGTTCAAAATATTTTTGATATATGGGTGTTTTTTTTTTACAGGTTTGTTTTTCGAAAAGAGATAAAACTGGCATTTTGTGGTCAGCGCACGCCTTAATCGATTTATTGAAGGAAACATTCGATGAGCGCATAATTTCGCGGAATGGACCTGTCAATTGGCCACCAAGATCGTGTGATTTGACACCATTGGATTATTTTCTTTGGGGATATGTGAAGTCGCTCGTCTACGCCAACAAACCAGAAACGTTAGGGGAATTGGAAGCCAACATTCGTGGCGTTATTGCCGACATACGGCCCCATATGCTCGAAAAAGTGGTTGAAAATTGGACCTGTAGAATTGGCTTTATTCGAGCCAGCCGCGGCGGCCACATGCCTGAAATCATATTTAAACATTAATGGCATAAAATTATCCTTCCAATAAAGCCAAATTGATGGTCATTAAAACGATTTTTTTGTGTTTTATTTCAATTCGAAGTTCTATACCTCTCAAAAAAACACTCTATATAAAACTTAAACAAGTAAGAAAGTATAGTCGGTCAAGCCCGACCATATAATACACTACACCCAGTATTTGTATAAAACAGTTTTTCTGATACGGGCGCTATATGGGAGATATTACATATTATGGACTGATCAGCCAAAAATTTAGTATCATGATTTATGCGAATATAGATGTTATATGTATTAAACTTTATCTCGATATAAATACTTTTCAAATATATGTGAAGGTCAAAGTGAATTACGGAGAGGGTCTTATATGGAAGTTTCGACTAATTATGGACCGACCAATATACAATTAGGTGTCATCATTTATGTATATATGAAACTTATTTGTGT
Organism: Bellardia pandia; assembly: GCA_916048285.2. Taxonomy (NCBI): domain Eukaryota; kingdom Metazoa; phylum Arthropoda; class Insecta; order Diptera; family Calliphoridae; genus Bellardia; species Bellardia pandia. The sequence goes on along the minus strand of OU696529.1, from coordinate 117,418,338 downwards.
TGAATTTTATTTGGATACCAACATTTTTGAGAGAGTTATGCTCTTTAAAGTAATTTTCGATATATCATCAATTATAGAACGATGTGCACAAACTTTGTAGATGTGATTTGGCTTCATTTGCCACTCATTTTTGATGAAATTTGTATGGATACTTGCATAATTCAAACATTTATGATCGGCAAACCCCAATTTCGGCAGGACATTTGTATGGGGGCAAGGTGAAATAATATATAAATTTCAACCAGTTTCAATCCCGTCCATCCTTGAGTCGAAAAAATATTATGTACCAAATTTTATCGAAATATCTTCAAAATTGCGACCTGTACTCTGCGCACAAGCTTTACATGGACAGCCAGCCAGACAGACGGACATCATTCAATCGATTCTGAGTCGATCGGTATACTTGAAGGTGGGTGTTGGACCAATATTTCTGGGCGTTGCAAACATCAGCATAAATCCAATATACCCTCCCCACTATGGTGGTGTAGGGTATAAAAACTCATTTATTTTTGGTTTGGTGTAGCGAAAATATGGGATATATTTTAATAAATATTTGAAATTCTATGTACAGTCATCATTTTTTTTGTTTGTTATGTTAACAAAAAAAATATACAAATGAAGCACATAAAGCGTTGCTAAAATAAAATTCGATCTCATAAATATTTTAATATTTATTACAATAAGCCTTTGAATGCTTTTGACTCTCAAATTGAAACAAAATTCTTTGTCTCGAATAAACATTCGTTTTCTTCTTTTGGAAAGAAATTACGCTAACGTAATAGAAACATATATTAACCCAAACTTCGGCCAATTGAATACTATTTGCCTATGGTCACGGAATAATTCGATACTCATTCCACTATGACTTCTCTCAGAAGGCTTTCATACACATTCATAATAGCATTTTAAAAGAATGGCAACAAATCATGATTTCAATAAATGGTTACGCAATTATACATTGTATAATGTCACTACAACAACAAACATTATTTTGTTAACGTCGTCCATATTTGCAACAATGTGCGTCAAAATTGACGTCTTTTTTTCAGGTGAAACTGGAAAGGCACTCGATACCTTTGTAATGGCTTTTGCAAGTGTTTGTGTGCTATTGTAAATTTTAAAAAACCAGTTCATTTAAACAGCTGTTTTGATTTACTGCACTTTGACTTTCACTTAGATTCTCCTTCTGTTTATTTGCTCGGTCTCGGTATTTCTTACTTCGTTCACGGCCAGCGGCCCGACGTCTAGCGACAACTTCTGCCAATTTATTTGGTGTCATGCGTTTTTCTTGCTAAATATACTAGGATGTATTCAATATTTGCCTGATTTTAGTATTGATTGTATAAATAGACGTAAATTGTTCGAAAAAAACGAAGTTATTTAATTATTTTAAAAGCGTAAAAAAACTTTTTGCAAAAAATCGTCAGTAACATCACTTTTATTTTGCGGTACATTTCTTCGCGACCAAACATGCACAAATATTGTTTTTATACACAACTGTTGATGTAATTTCTTATTTCATACACTTACCAGAAAAACTATGCGTACAAACATGTTCTTTAATTTTGTCTTTAAAAACAATGTGTAAAAAAAATATATAGAAAATTCTTTTTTTACAGCAAGTAGTATATTTAATAGGCTTTATTTTAATGCAACTTCTTACTTTCTAGCACTTAAACTTTTAATAATATAACAAAAAAAAATTCAAAATGGTATTTTTTTAATTAGAAAAAGTATGCGTACAAAAGCAAAAATCAATTGAAAAATCTGTATTTTTTGACAATTTAGTACTAAGTCGGATACCCTTCACGTTTTATAACCAACAGATTTGGCATTGACTGGACCAATTTTATTGTATCATCTGCTGTTATTTTGCTCCATTCTTCAACAATAAGCTTTTTCAGCATATCCTTGGAAGTAATGGTGTGTAGGCGGATCCTGCGCTCCAGAAGGTCCCACAAATGCTCAATGGGATTGAGCAAATTTAGCTGGTTTCGAACATTATAAAGCAACCGCAGCTTTGTATTCTGGGCACAATGCTTAGGGTCATTGTCCTGCTGGAACCAAAAGTCACTATCCAGTCCCAATTTCGTGGGGCTTTGGTGCAAATTTTGTTTAAGGATGTCGATATACTCTTTGTGATTCATTATGGATTCAATGAAAATAAGATTTCCAACTCCACTAGCCGACATACATCCCCAAACCATTACGTCAACAACCGTGCTTTACGGTTGGGGCAAGATTTTGGATATCAAGGGCTGTACCCTTTTTTCGCCACACAAGCTTACGGCCCTTTATCCCGAATATACAAAACTTACTTTCGTCACTAAAAATCACTTTTAACCAGAACTCATTAGGCTTATTTTGGAAACTTCTGGCGAATTCCATACGCTTGATTTTGTTGACTGCTGATATGAGTGGTTTCTTTCGGGCAGTGCGGCTATTATAGCCTTCTTTCTTCAAAATTTTGCGTACTGTATCATCATGAAGGTTCTTATCAAACTTGTCCTTAATATCCTTGGTAATTTTAGAGGCGGTTGTTCTTGGATTTAGTTTAATTGTCTTCAAAATGCTTCTCTTTTCGCTCTCAGTGAGCTTTGATGGCCTACCAGATCGGGGTTTTGACTCACAGGAACCTGATGAATTGAAATTGTGAAGGACTCTTTGTACAGAGGAGTGTGTTCTACCAATAATGACACCAATTTCCCGAAGCGTTTTGCCCTCATCACGAAGTTTTACTATAAGTTTCCTCATATCAAGATCAATTTCTTTTGTTTTTTTTTGCCATCATAAAAAACACGTTATTACAAGATTAATGTGGACAAAATTACAAGCAGCAAGTTACGAACTTTCGTTTGCAGTTATCAATACGAAAGCAGTATTTACCATTTAAGTACCATTTTGAATTTTTTTTTGTTATATTATTAAAAGTTTAAGTGCTAGAAAGTAAGAAGTTGCATTAAAATAAAGTCTATTAAATATACTACTTGCTGTAAAAAAAATAATTTTCTATATACTTTTGTTTTACACATTTTTTTAAAGACAAACTTAAAGTACATGTTTGTACGCATAGTTTTTTTTTGTAAGTGTATATAATTTATAGGAAATAAATGAAATCTCATCAAAATAAGTTACACTAAATGAAAAATTTTACCTTTTTTGGCTGCTTTACTGTTTTTGCCATCTTCGCCTTTTACATGGAACTTTAGAAATGACTGCAAAATGTCAAATCAGAAACCAATTGGCATGGCTGTAAGAATGTTGCTAGATTGTATAGACTTTCGAAATATGAAAAAAAAAAATTTGCAAATCGGTAAAAAAAATCTTTGGATGTGGGTTCGTTTTATTTAGCCGCGACTATATGTGTTTTCTTGACGACATTTTGAAAATAAATTATTTTAAATTTGCGTGCTGTCTACGTCACAGCTATCAATTTTTGAGAATTTTGACAAGCAGTATGTGTAAAAAATTTGAAAGCAATTCCTAAACGTGTAACTGCAGCGTAATGCATACAATATTTATCTTTGTTTTTATATAAATTGTGCTCTGCTTCTATTAATAAACATGACATTCATTTTTACATACATACAGTGGGGAGCAGAGGTGAGTACATGTTTGTATTTTCTGCATTGTAAAGATCATAAAAATGGTAATAATGGAGTGATTTTTAAATTTATTTTTCTATTTTAATTCTTATTTAGTTCTTAACATAATTCTTAATAAGAGAAATAAAAGAACAATAAAACAAGAGAGTAATTTAAATAACAACAAAACAACTTGTATGTACTCAGTTTTGCTCACACTTGTTCTCAACCAAATAATTGAAACATTTATTAATTTACCGTTATTTGAAATTAAGTTTTTAAATTTGTTGCTGCTGTCTATAGTTTTGTCAATATGAATTTTAGTTTTAAATCATAATTTAATAACTCCGTGTTCCAAAAACGTCGTTTTTTTAATTTAAAAAAGTAAGAGTTAATTGCGGTATTCACAAGGTGTGCTATCATGTTATATTGTCATAATGTTCTAACATTTTACAATGGTTTAAAAATATTGTTGTTGCTTTGTAAACAAAAAGTGTCTTAAATTAATAGAACTTTGCTTGCTATGTTTATTGTGCTGTCGTAATTAATCAGAAGAGAAAATTTTTTGTTTATTTACTTGAGTTTGCCATCACAACATCTAAAATGTATTTTTCGCACAAACTGGCTATTATTTTAGTGTTTTCACTTATTTTTGGCATTGTGGAAAACAATATTAATTTTTATATTTGTTTTAAATCAGCTGATTTAAATTCAAAATAGCACACTGAATTATGAGTGGTTGTTCACAGCAGTCGTATTTTTTCATGTTATTATTTTAAGACATATGACTTTATGACACCTTGTGAATCCCCCAAATATTTTTTGAAGAATGAATCGATCGCCGTGGAAATTTTGATAATAAATAAAACAAAGGATGGCTCCTCGTCACGTATGATAGCAAAAGAGCTTAATATAAGCCAATCAGTAGTTATTAGTGTTAAAATGGTGAAATGTAGCTCCACAAAGACAGGTTTTCAGTCGCCAAAGATTATTATCTGATGGAGACGCACGCCTTATGATGAGAAAGATGAAAGCAGACACGTCTTTAATGCCAAAAGAAGCTTCCTTAGCAATAAATAAAAATGTTAGCCGATGGACAGCAAGAAGAGCGTTACACAATATTGGATATATCTCAGCTGTAAAAAAATCTAAACCTGCACTGTCAGATAAAAATGTTTCAGCACGTTTAAAATTCGCCAGACAACACAAAGATTGGACTGTTGATGACTGGAAACGCGTAATATGGTCAGACGAATCCAAGTTTAACCGATATCAATCTGACGGTAAACAGTATTATTGGCGTCTACAGCGGGAGAGTATAAAACGACACCATGTTAAACAGACTGTAAAGCACGGCGGAGGCAACATCATGGTTTGGGGTTGCTTTACATGGTGGCATGCTGGTCCATTACAAAAAATTGATGGAATCATGAGAAAAGAAGACTATTTGAAAATATTGCAGACCCATCTTCCCGATTTTGTAGATCTGAGCGCATACTCTGAGGAAGAAGTTGTGTTTCAACAGGATGGAGACCCAAAACACACCTCCAAAATCGTTAAGGAATGGTTGAATGGGCAAAAATTTCAATTGATGCAGTGGCCTTCGCAAAGTCCCGACCTCAATCCAATTGAAAATTTGTGGTCAATTGTGAAAAGACGGTTGGGACAGTATCGAACAGCTCCGTCGAACTTATCTGAGTTGTGGCAACGTGTGGAGCTGGAGTGGCAGAGAATTCCAAATGAAATTATCCAAAAGTTGGTTGAAAGTATGCCCAATCGCATAAATAGTGTATTAAAAAATAAAGGACTGTGGACTAAGTACTAAAAATTTTAAAGTTTTTGTTTGTTTCCTGAAAGTGCAAAACTGAGTACATAAGATTTAATTTTATTTAATTTAGTTTGTTCCCTGAATACGTAGTTTTTTTGTTTTGTTTGAAGATCATTATTGTAATCTACTAAATAATAAATAAAATAAAAAAGTAATAATTTAAATCGCTTTGTTATTACCATTTTTATGCACCTGCAAATGCAGAGAAATCAGAACATGTACTCACCTCTGCTCCCCACTGTACATACATATGTACATACACTCTTCATTCAATACTGCGATTAAATTCTGGGAAATTTGATAATATTACTTAACTGTTATATTACTATATAATAAAAAAAATATTAAATTAATATTGAAAGCCAGTGTGTGCAGTGTTTTTCTATTTATTTATTTGTTTGTTTATTTTATAATTTACAGCCACCAAACATTTAAAAGCCAATGCAAAATTAAAACCAGATGAAATAGACATTTTGCAGAAACGTTGGTTACAAGAATACAAATGGATGCAAAATCTTAAAACCCGCCATATTGTGCGTGGATTATCCATTATGGACCAAGATTTTTTACAACAACTTGTTGAACCAAATCATATACAAAATTCATTACCTGTCATTATAATGGAATATTGTAATGGTGGCGATCTGAGAAGTCATCTGAATCAAGTAGCAAATGTAAATGGCTTGACAGAGTATGAAGTGCGAAACATTTTGAATGCCTTACTTAGTGCCATTCAATATTTGCATGATAAGCTTAAAATTGAACACCGTGATATCAAACCTGAAAATATTGTTTCGCATGCCCAGGGCAATGAAAGAATCTATAAGGTAAATTTTGTGTCTATATTCGTTTCTCTTCTTCATTCAAATCATTTCACTAAAAACCTAATTTTATTTAAAATTCATTTTTACAACAAAAAAAAAACAAAAAAAAAATATTTTTATCATAAAGTTGTTTTAAACACAAATCTAACCTTCAATTATATAGAAGCCAAATTTTAATCTAAAGCTAAAATACTTTTACCGAGTTAATCGAAATACCGTAACCGTTATTCTATAAATAATTCTAAATTATGAAAATCTTATATACCCACCCACCAGAACTAACATAATACATATTTAGTATATTTTGATTTAAAACTTTTAATCGGTTCAACCTATTTTGTTAATAATTGGGTAGAACGGCTTTCAACACACATACGGACATAGCTAAATCTTCGTAGATTCTATGGGACAGTGTGAACTGGCAATTTCTTTTGAGAGATAAATTTATTATATGACAATTGTCTGCCAATAAAATTGTAAGGTTTTTCTTACAATCGTCTAAACTGACATTACCAGCACATTTACAGATTTGACAACATTGTAAGATCTGATAACATACATACATATACATATGTATGTATTGGTTTCAAAAACTTTTTGCAAATATACTTTTGTTTAAATATACATGTTTTTTTTTATGTATTATTTTCAGCTGACAGATTTCGGTTACGCTCGTGAAATTCCAGAATATACTATAGCACAAAGTGTGGTTGGTACCCGCAACTATGTAGCACCTGAAGTAATTGATCCTGGCATTTATACAAAAACTGTCGATTATTGGTCCATTGGCACAGTGGCGTACGAAATAATATGTGGCACACAACCATTTATACCCCATCAGACATTTGTGAATCGCATGCGGAACATACAAGTTAAGCCACAACAATGCATTGCTATTGTTCAAAATGTCGAAGATCCAACTACAGAAGCTTTTCGATTTATTAATACTTTACCAATCCAAAATCGCTCAAGTACTATTTTTATCAATTACATGGAAAATTGGTTACGTTTGGCTTTGGATAATAATTACAAGACAAGAGGCTGTAATAATAGTAATGAATTAAAATTTTTTACTGATTTCGATGTAGTATTGCAAAAAAAAATTGTTTCAGTATTTTCTTTAAAGACGTACAAAAAATACTATTATGACATTGAAACATATCCAAGTATGCAGGCATTTTTCGAAAAAATTGCGGTTGACAATCAAATTGATTTAAATAATCTATTTGTTATCTATCCGCCATTGCATCCTCATAAAAATCCACAAAGTCCCTTGGATTACTTTGTTCCAGAATGGTGTGACACTGGTAGTACTGATAATCCACCTGTTATGTTATTTGTGGGCGAATTTTTAATAAAAATTCAATTTGATATAAATGAGGAAGAACATTTCGGACATATAACGGACACGATAAGAGCATGCATTGGACTAGATCCAAACGAAGATAACATTCCATCATGGCTGTTGAAACAGTTTGAGAAGGATATCCATTTTATTATAACAAATGAACAGCACCAATTAGAATGTTATATAATGGGACTGCATAACTACATAATAGAAATCGAATACCAACTATTTAAATTTAAAGAGAATATAGATACGTTGACGAAGAAAACCTCAGAGCTTAGGGGAAGTGTTAAACTTGCCAATATAGTTCTAAATGAATTTATTAATATACAAAACGGGCAGGTATGATTTAAGGAATAATGAATTATACACACAAGATTGAACTTCTATGTTTTAGATTGCAAGCTCAGCTAAAGAAAATGCCAATTTATTTACTCTAAAATCCCAACAATTGGAAGGAAGTATTGTACCTATGCTCCGCGACATATACGATAAAACCTTACAAAATGTGCGAGAGCTGGCTAGCAGTCAATTGTACAAAGAAGAAACGAAAAAAGATATTTTTCAAGTGTGAGTAAACAAAGTCAAACGTTACAAATATTTATTTTTAATGATCTAATTCTACTTTTAGTTATAAGTACCGCAAGCATCTTACTAGGGATTATACAAATGCTGAGCGCCTAGCGAATGCTCAAAGTGCTTTCGAAAATTGCATGAAAGCATTTAGTGGATTTAAGAAGAGTATAGCATGGTATGCAGTTCGCGAAAAAATAAATCAACAACTGCAAGAATTCAATCAATTACGAATAGATGGTGGCAATATTTTTAACGAGCTTGTGCGCTTGGAAAATGAGTTAAATGAATACACCCGATCTCTCATAAACGATACTACATTGCCTATGGCTATGAATTCATTGCATCTGGATGGAGCAAGTAGACATGTCTCATTAGCAGCTTTTGATAATGAAACTCCAGAACTTCTAAACGATTTTAAGTCCATGTAAGTACAGTACACAAAAACCGCAGTTTTTCTGTTGATTAGTCATTGCTGCCGCGTATTTTCTTTGTCGAACCTAAGGCATTATTTTATGCACATCATACTATCATAATAATGCAGCTTTGTATATTGGACAACGCGTTGAGGGTCCCATAATTTTGCAAGAGGTTCACTCAGCATACAAAATAATACCCAAAAAGGCTATTTGAACTCTTTTAAAGTGATTGGTTTACATTCCTTTGTTTTCTTTGGATTTGCCAAATTTCAAGCAGCTGTCACTACCCTGCCCTTCCGATGATTCCTCCTTGTGTAGTCGACCACGTTATGAGTGATGTGTTCGAACAATAAAACAAGCCAAATAAAAGGCATTTACTAATGATTTCTTGATATTTTACTCCCGTACTCAACACCTTTAAATCTCAATAGAAACTAAGCTATTTATGCATTATATACGATTTATTTATAATTCATACTTTTTTTTATTATATTTTAAAGTTCTGTAAACTAAATATTGACTGAATTTTTAAGAGCAGTTTCCATTTTATTAAATAAAACTTATAACATATCTTTCAGTAAGAGAAAAAGATAAATATTTAATAAAAGTTAGCCTATCCGAGAGATTTTTATATAAATACATTTTAAAAATATAGACTTCTTTTAAATTCTGACCATGGTGTAACTATACAAGGTGAGTGCAAATCGGAAACAAATACAACAGGCATTTTGTTTGTGTAAAATAATCTACTATGTGTTGTCAAAAACACTTGAAAAGGTATTACTTTTGACATAAGTAAATTGTAAACAAAGTCAGTCAGCTATGCTACTGCACTCACCTTGTATAGTTACACCATGACTCTGACTATGGAATTATGGAAAATATAAAAAAACGAAATTTCTGGTTTTGTGTATAATAAATGTATTTGGTGATTTATAATAAATTTATAATTTATTTGATTAAAACTTTGCTGTATTGCTATTTTAAAAATATATATTTTATTTGTGACATTTCAGCCTTAATGACATGGAGACATCGATGACTCTGGAGTAATAGGCAGTGCCGTACATTTTATTTATTTTATGTATTTCTAAATACATACTTCACTTATCAATGCACATATCGGGTTTCAAACAATATTTAAATGCTATTTATAAGTATTTTGTTTTTAAGTTACTTTAATATTAAAATTAATTAAAATTTTATACGTTAGATTTACAAAATGTTAGTTACTTCGAATCTTATGCGCATAGAATTAATACTAGACTGAAAAAATGATTTATTTTTTACAAAACAAATCTTGTAGCCACTTTTTACGTCTGAAATTTTCTTCCATACTAAGGGCACAAATTTAATTTTGTATTGTTTTTGTTGTTTTTTTTTAGATATTAAGTAATGTTTGTTAAAATTGTTTTCGCCATAAAATTCGTTAAATACAAAACATATTCGGTAATATGTATAAAAAATGTTTTTAGTGCTCCATATCATAAATATGATGTTAGGATTATTTAGTGTATCTAAATGTATAAAGAAACATTGTTAGTTTACAGATATTGTGATAGATAATTGCACAATTCACAACCGTTTTTATATCGTTGTCTAAATTTTCAACTGTATTGTTTTTGTTATCGTAAATATCTAACTTACAACTATACTACAATAAAAGTTAGGCTGTGAATTGTACAAGAGTTGTATAATAATTTTTTATATTAAATACAGTTGGAAATTTCACGTTGCTGGTTCTCATAAATTTATTCAATGTACAAAATTTCCAACTGGTATATTTTTAATATTGTTTGTAAGAATGTAAGTTTTCATACAAAAAAAAAAATAAAAGTATAAATACAAGACAAGACAAATTTATGTTGTTTCTTTATTATTTATATAGGCATAAAAAATACGCTTAGTTTGCAATGTCAAAAATGTTTGATATGTCAGCAATAATTCTCTTTATAATTTAGGTCTGCAAACAAAACTATTCACAGTTAATTAACCATTCATAGTTAATAGTTATTGTTTAAACAAAAATGTTTTATTTTAAATCAATTTGTAATATTTTATGTACCTTATTGTTCATTTGGAGTTTAGTGTTTGCAGCTCCATCCTCAAAAACGGAACGTTCAAAATTGCGTGAGTACAAATTGTGGAAACTAATTGCAATAATAATAATATTAATAATAATTCCGGAAAAAGTCTTAAAAAAGCGGAAATCTTAAAAAAGAAGAAACTAAAATTAATTTCTCTATAACTGTTGCACAACATTTCGGTCCACCTGCGTTACTTATTTCAAAATGTTAACTTTGGTTTATTGTCAAAAATTATAGTGACACTACGATTTAACTTACTATCGGCTCATGGCCGAAGCTGTGGATAATTAGGGGTGTTTATATACATTTCTATTACGTCGCACAGAGAAGTATTTGACAAAAAAAAAAACTGGCCAAAATTATTACACCAATATCTCACTTTTCGTCGATGTTACGTTCCAAAAAACACGACGCAAAGTGAATTAAGATTTTCTATAGCATGTAAAGATCGAAGATAGGTTTTAGGGTTACGAAAAATTAAGACGTCGGCTTTCTTTCACAAGAAATTGGTTCAGTGTTTGCTGAACAACTTTTTTTATCGTAAAATAAATTTCCTTGTAGCAATTGTCTGTATTACTACCTCTTGCATTATCGTTGGATAATGCTTTACTCTTTATGTCATCAAATAAGCTTTTTGCTTTTGTCTGAAATACCATTTTACTTACTGGTATGTTAACGTTTCTGCAGGCATTATTTTATACATATAGGGGATCAGTTAAATTTAGGCACACCATGATTTCCAAGAGACATCTCTCAATAACACTGCAGCTCCTTAATTTAAAAATATAATTCTGACATCGCTTTAAAGACTGATCGTTTTATTGACCATTAAACAAAAAAGATTTAAAATTTTATAATTCCTAAGATACACAATGCATGAAAAACTAACAAACGACGTAGTGAAAGAGAAATTGAGAGATTTCTCTTGGAAATCACGGTGTGCCTAAACTTAATTGATCTACTGTAAATATCCGAAGTCATAGCTGAAGAGGTGACAAAAGGATGGTTCTTCAGACCTCAACTGCAAATTGCTTGCCAAATCATTGCCTTTTTACATTAGCTTTACAAAATTTATTCATTTTAATATTTGTACACATATTCCATCATATAAAGCATGAGTGCCCGTTTTAAATTCACAGCTTTTAAAATTGACATCGTACCATAAATAGACCCGTTGTACTCTAAGATCACTTTAAAGCGTTAATCGTTATCTTCAAATAGGTCCTGAAGTTCCATAGACGGGCATATATCAATAATTCGATTCAGATAGTGTTTATGAGTTTAAATACTAGTATCAGGCAATACGCCATCCACAAAGAAAAAGCTCCCGAAATATTTGCACACCTTTAAAAGATTATAATTAATTTTAATAACTTTTTAAATAAAATCCAATCCATTAGCATCATTTGTCAAAGTCTGTCGTCGTAATGATCCACAGCTAAACAAATGTGCCCATAATGCACTGTACTCTCTAAAGGATCGCTTACAGGATGGTATACCTGAGCTGCATATACCGGCCATGGAACCATTGATAATACCCGAAATTAAAATGAATCAAGATACTGGTGCGGTTTATGTGAAATCGACCTATAAAAATATACACATTTTTGGCTTGTCCAATTTCACCATTAAATCGTTGGCCATTGAACCTTCGAAAATGAAATTCACCACAACCATGATGTTTTCGAACATTACAATTAATGCCGACTATGAAATCGAGGGTAAAATAATGATGATGCCTTTGACTGGTTCGGGACCCTGCAATGCCAATTTCAGTAAGTTATTTTAATGGTGTTGAAATTATAAAAAAAAAACTAAAATATTTTTAACTACATATTTGTCTTAGCCGATGTTGCCTTGACTACAGTGATATTGGGTGAACGTCAAAAGAAAAATGGTCGCAACCATTTGAAAATTAAGGACATCAAAGTTAACTATAACGTTGGCAAAATAAAATTAAATTTGAACAACTTATTTAATGGTGATAATTATTTGGGCGCTAGTATGAATTCATTTTTGAATGAAAACTGGGATTCTTTGTCAGAGGAACTGAGACCACTGCTGCAGAAGGCCTTAACTGAGGTGATGCAGTTGTCGACCGATAAACTTTTCAAAACTTATAGTTATGACGATTTCTTGCCATTGTAAATATATTTTTATCAGCCATGTCACAGAATTTAATTCCGGTCGGAAGTGAAATTAATTCCGTATTTTGCTTCTATAGAAAAAGTAAAACGAACATTTTTTTTAGACTAAAACCACTTTTAATTTGTGTGGAATTGTAATTTTAAGTATTTCTAGGTTTCATTTCGAAAAAAAAACTGTTCGTTTTTCTTTTTCTATATTGATTCCACTTCCGAACGGAATAAAATTCTGTGACATGGCTGTGTTTAAGTAATTATAAATAAACTATTTAAATGTTTAAATCTATATATATAAAATTCAATGTATGTATGTATGTATGTATGTAACGTATAGACTCCAAAACGGCTGAGCCGATTTTGATGAAATTTTCACAGCATGTTACTGTGACTCTGGAAGAAATAATAGGGTACTTTTTTTTTACCACGCCCACTTTTACGCCCACTTTTTTAAAATATTGTAATTGAAGACCAAACCTTTGGACCGATATTTTTGAAATTTTCACAGCATTTAACTGGGACTCTGGTATGATTAATAGGGTACTTTTTTTTGGCCACGCCCATTTTTACGCCCACTTTTTAAAAATTATGTAATTGCTCCCATATAGTTTTTAACAGATTTACTTCAAATTGTATACACATTATATACTCCAGGCGAGGTAAAAATAAAGATTTCTTAAGCCACGCCCCTTTCACGCCCCTTTTCACGCCAAATTTTTGAAAGTTTTATACTTTTTGTTCTCTATACAAATTTGTTCATTCCAACGTATTTTTTTTATTTGGTAGTATATTGCTCTTAATACTGTTAACGTCGCCATATAACTATGAACCACGCCTACTTCATCGCCCCCTTTTTTAATTCAGATACTTTCGTATACCACTAACAATGTTTGCTATACAAAATACTTTTTTTGTAATATGTATTTACCTAAAGTTTTATATACTTTTTAACTACATACACATTTTTATTACCAAATCCCCATTTTTCGCCCCATTTTACCTTAAATTATATTGCTTTTAATCTATATATATATATAAATGAATGTGTGTCTGTATGTTTGTGCTTAATAGGAGGCCAAACCCTTGGACCAATCTGAAATTTTTACAGCATGTTACTGTGACTCTGGAAGGAATAATAGGCTATATGAAGTTTTGATTGTACAAACGGGGGTGGCACCGCCCATATAACCCACAAATTTAACCCGCCATATTTTGGGCATTTTTTGACGTACGTCGGTGATATTTGGTACATATGGTATTGGCATAATTAGGAATACGTACCAGGAGAAAAGTGAGTTGGACCACGCCCCTTTTTAGGAAAATTAAACATCGTAATATAGTCTTAACTACTGGACCGATCGTCATTTAATTTTCACAACAGGATTTTCTTACGAAATAATAAATTCTTGACTATGTAAGTGGACAAAGGGGCATGGTCTCGCCTAAAGCATTGCAATAAATACATTAAAATTAAATAAATAAATGTTTGTAAATATATAAATACGTTTTATTTTATTTTATGACGAGGGGGGTAGCAAAGCACACCGGGTTTAGCTAGTTATTCATATAAATATAATATATTCTAATTTATATTAATCTTACACATGTATTATTTGTTTTTATTAATTTTTAATTATACTGCATAATAAAAATTAATAAACTAAATAATAGATCAGAAAGTTAAACATTTACTTGTCTGATTATAAAACTACATTAGAGTACTCCTAAACTGCATAATAGGAAATTAAAAACAAATAAGTAAGTAGTTCAAGCTCGATCCTACAATATACTCATGATTATTACATTAATCAATGGGTTTATTAAACACTTCGATGAGCACATAATTTCACGTTTTAGGCCGGTCGATTGGCCACCAAGATCGTGTTATATTACATCGTTTTCCTGTGGAAATATGTAAATACTAAAATTTATGCGGACAAACCCATCTTCAATTCAGGCCTTGGAGGAAAACATCACGCGTGTCGTTCACCAGTTACCAGTCAAAATTGGACTCAACGGATAGACCATCTGTGAGGTAGCAACGGCCAACATTTGATAGACATAATCTTCAAAAAATAAATGCCAAAGAATATTCTTTCAAATGATAATAAACATTCCCCATTAAATTTCAATTTGTGTTTTTTTTTTCTTTAAAAAGGTGGGAACCTCGAAATGGATCACGCTTTATAATCAGAAAAAGTTCAGATTATTTGATAACAATCGTAGAACCAGTAATATTGCACCATTTCCAGAACTCGTTACAGTATTATGGTTCTTAAGTAAAGAACAAAATTTAGTTATGGAAGAACTTTATGGAAGCAATTAAAATATATGTATATAACTTTGTTTTGGAAAATGTTTGTTTATTTGTCAAACAATCAAAATTGGGAAATGCAGTATACAGTGGCTAAAAGCTTATGTTATGCAGTGCATTTGTTTCTTTTCAAAGCTCCATAAAAAGAAAACTAACAGGAACTTAAAAAAAGAAATTGGTGTCATTTAACAGAAAAAATGTCAAAGTCTAAAGGTACGGTTAGATTTGGCAAATATTTGCCGAAAAAGACGTAACCACTAAATAACAAATATTTGAAAGCACGACAAATATTTAGTTTTAATTTATTTGATGATGTTTGAGCTTGCAAAACTCTTGTAAAAGTAAAGAACGTCAAACGAATTTGTGGTTAAACAAGTGGTTACGCTTTTTTTATGCAGGCACGTATGGGTTTCGAAAACTTACACGATTTAATATTTGGTGTGACAGTCTTTATTATATAAAACTGATTTCAGGCGATTTGGCATAGATGCGACTAGTTTTTGGGTAATGCTCTGCGAAATACTGGACCACTCCGTCAGTAACACTTCTTTTAAATCGTGTTTTTTCTTATGCTGATTTTTAAAATTGGATATCAATTTTCGATAACATTAAGATCTAGCGACTATGGAGGCGGTGGCAACAAATTTGGGCAGTTATAAATTAGCCACGTTTGCACTATAACCGACTTGTGCTTTAGATTGTTGTACTGCGCTTTCCAACAAATTGTCCTTCAGAACCTGAAGGTATTTAAACTTGTCATTTGAACAAAATATGTTAAACTTAGTTTCAGCAGAGAAAAAGACCAAATTCTAAAATGCAGATTTCTTGCAAACATGTTCTTTGGTAAAATTTAGCCTGCAAAGTCTGTTTTTCGGGTGTAAATCATGTTGGTGTAAGACATGACGAACACTTTCAATGCAATGTTGTTTGCCCAGGTCAGCTTCAACTTCGAATGCAATTTGTAAACTTGATAGTCTTGGATTTGACCTTATTTTTCCTAAAATGTGTCGCTCATTATGCTCATTGAAATTTTTATTTGATGTCTTACTGCCTTTGTTATGGACCCGATTTTAATTGATGAAGCGTTCAACTATTTCTGCTATTTTTCTTCTTGTTGTTTATTCGTTGTACGCGGACTCATTTGAACTGTTTTAAATTATAACTTGGCGTTACAGAATCGGACTCACAATTCAATAGAAAATATTGATAGAAGTAGAAAAAAGAAAAATGAAAAATCAAGAACGTTGCATTGAGCTATCGGTAGAATCAGTAGAAATTGGTTGCATAAAATAAGCTGTGACATGAAAAAAGGAGGATATTTTTTTAAAAAATTGGCTTTGTAAAATACTTCCTTATAAATTCTGCTAACAAAAGTCATTGGTCTCAACGCCAAACTAGAACGAGTATTGCCCAGCAAAAATTGGAGCTTGCTTGTAAGCATTTTTGTAATTAAGAGAAAATAAATTCCCCTTACAACGTGCTTCCAGAAGGCAACATTTTTATATATAAAACTGACACTTGAAGGAAGCATATTTCTGTAATACTACCTGCCTCGTAAGGGATTAGAATAAATTCAATAATTCTTTAGTTTTTTTTTTTCGCATACAAACTACTTCCCTGTAAGGGATAGGAGTCAGGTTTTAATGTATTTTACACTATTTAATGTTTCTTAGCGAATACAGTAGAAGTTAACTGACTTTCTAGCTTCCTTAAATCTAAAATTTTTGTACTGGGTAGATATATACACCCGTTCTACAACACGTTGTGAATAATACAGTATTTTATGGGTTTAACAATTATTTAAAACAATTTATTTTATAATTAATCTATTCTTTATAAACAAACTAGCTGACCGCCCCGGCTTCGCTCGGTATTTACTATTGATTTGTATTTCATGGAATAAGATGTATTCACAACCTGCCTGCTCTTATTATTTGCAAATTTGTACAGCATACTTTAGGGGACTTTTTTTTCAAATGTTGAATTTTTTCAGGAAAAAAATCATAACTGGAGAATGGGTAGACCGATTTTGGATTTCAAAATCAACTAACTATCATCACTCCTCCCTGTACCTTCCCTAAAAATTTTATGGCAATCGGTCGAGCCGTTCTCGAGTTATGGAGTGACAATCAAAATGTACACTTATTTTTATATATATAGATTTATAAAACTAAAATAAATACAACAAAATATTAAATACAAAATACGTATGATAACAATAACAAAAATCCAATTAAATTAACCACAATTTCAATGGCATTTTCGAGAATACATTATTCCACAAGCCATGGAATATATCGGCCAAACCCTTTTCTAAATCTGGTCTTAATTCGTTTATAACCTCATTACCGTTCTGATTCAGAAACCCATTAATGGAAGCTGCCAATATATCATTGCCACTGAATAGATTCTTTAGATGAATGCGCATAGCGCCCACATTAAAAGTGACTTTCATATCATCAATATGTATGATTTCCTGAAATACATTTATACGTACATATGTACATATTACACAAACATTCCTAGTTTATACCAAAAAAAACTTACCTCTGGAGAATTTTTCAAACTGATGCGCGTGTAAACAGCTGTTTTAACATCTTTTAAGGCCATATTTACATCACCATTACCGATAAGAGGCAGAACTAAGATGTGGCCATTAAGATTATATTTAGCTTTGATGCGTAATATTGGTATTTCCAATTCAAAATTAAGGATTTTCTTCTCCAGATCTAGCCTATTGTGATAAGAAAATATTTAATTTTGTTTGCATAAATTTTAAGGTAAGTTTAAAAAATAACATACACTGCTCGTTTCACGGTGGCATTAGATGGGCCACTTACGATTAGATTTTGAAAACCACCGGCTAATATTAAATTACCACTGCCTTTTTGTACAGATACCTGATCGATGTGTAACGGCTCAAAACCCTTTACTCCAATTTCTGGTATACCAGCAGCCAATGCCGGAAAACATCCTTCAAACATTTTGCGAAAACATTTATTTTCGTTCGGTTTATCGCGGGGACAGCTTTTTAACCAAGTAGCTAAAATGGCAGAACACAAAGGAAACTTTAAATTTATACATACATTCGCAGCAAACTTTCAAATGTTTTCATTCGATGTGAAATGTAATTTAACCCTGCTACTATGTTAGAAAAAAAAAAATACAAATGTTGTTTGGGTCATATTTTGACCGCACATTTTTTTATTGAAAAAATTCAAATTTGTACACTTCGAAAATATTTTTAAGGCTTGTGATCAATGCAATATATCGTCGTTAGAGTGATTGTGTGTCAGTCTGACGGACAAACACGTTTTTTTGCAAGTTATGCAATGTTAAATTCGAATGGGTCATCAAAAGGCCTAAAACGTAGTAGCAGGGTTAAAACACCTTATTAAATCTTTAAGATTTGATTGAAACTTAGAAAATCTTCTACTGCTTAACGCAAAGTCCACCCTTCCATTTCAAAATTATTCTATGTCCCCCATCCCAATTATTTTTGTCATTTTGTTTGTAATTTCTAAAATTAATTTTCAATACTACACCAATATTGTAACCAGTGCTGATATTCAGCCGGTTCGGACCGGTTCCCTCGAACCGGTTGTTATAATTTTAAAAATTTTCCGTACCGGTTGTTGCATATTCACCCTTATCGTGAAAAAAATTCCACATGAAATTTGTTCCCTTTTATTTTCTAACATTGAATTTTAATAGGAAAAATGTGAAAAGGGAACAAATTTCATGTGAAATTTTTATTCACGATAGGGGTGATTATGTTTTTTGCTTTAACGGTTTTATATAATGTGTATTTATCAAGGTGATTAGTCTCGACAACAAACACAATATTGTTCAGTTGTTCATTGTCCAAACGTACAAAAAAATGATTATATTTTGATCATACATTGGAATCTTGGATGATGATGTTTTCGATAGCGTTTTCTTCAATTTTTTGAGAAAAAAATAAAACATTTTTTTTTTGACTTTTATTTTGCAAAATCAAAACTATTTTTTGTTAAAAACGTAACTTTTTTTATTAAACGAAAGTTTATATCATTTCCTTCAAGAGGCTTGTGGTCTGTTACTGGGACGCGACTTTAAAATTTTCGCTATTTTTATCAAAACTTGACAAAAATATAATTTTTTTTAACGAACCGGTTGTTAATTGTTTCGAATATCACCACTGGGTGTAACTATACAAGGTGAGTGCAAATCGGCAACAAAGACAGCACAATACAGAAACAACAGGCATTTTGTTTGTTTAAAATAATCTACTATTGTCAAAAACACTTGCAAAAGTATTACTTTTGACATAAGTAAATTTTAAATAAAATCAGTCAGCTGGGCTACTGCACTCACCTTGTAAGTTACACCATGACTACACAATTTCCAATTGTGTTTCAGAAATTTTTAATAGTATTTCAGAATTTTTTATTTATATTTTATTAAATTTAATCTCAATTTCTATTAGAAATTTCTGAAATACAATTAAAAAGTTCTCAAATATAATTAGGAATTGTGCATAAAGACTCCATGTATTTTAATTATCCAAATATGGTATCAAAATTAGACATTTAACGGTTGAAATATGAGCATTAAAAAAGCTTTCTTCTTTCACCACCTTTATTACTTATTCAACTAACTCCTTTCCAAAGAAAGTATACACATTATAATGCAATTATATATAGGCATATTAATTGCCTGAGTATTACTTCTTTTAAAAAAATCTAAAAACAAATTTAAATATTTTTATTTGCCAAATTGACAATATCTGTTAAGTTCTTCAGATGCGAGGCAGACTTTAGTAGAACTTATGCTTTAAAATGTGTGTAATTTTTTTAAAGCAATATGATCAAAAGCTAATAAGCTGTAGCGTCAAAAAGTTAAAATTGTTTTATTTACTAGTAAATTTTTAAATATGAAACAACGATATCACACTTAAGTAATTCTTGAATTATAAAATCACCGATATTATAATTCAATTTTACTAAATATTCACTTTTTGTAATTATTAATAGTCTCATATTATTAGCAAAGGACTGGGTAGAAGTAATTTTATATTTTTTTTTATATCCTTGAATAATTTCATACGATTAAGTCGTTAAGTGTTGTAAATTGTAATCGCAGTTTACAACATCAAAATACTTAGTGTTGTGAACGGTAATCGGGGCCTTAAACTTTTTTTTCCAATTCTCGTACTTTGTTTCTTACGTTTTTCTTTAAGTTGTGGTTTATCATTTACAATTTCACGTGTGTAAGCCGTTACAGTTGTTACGAAAACTGCTGCCAAAAAATACAACTTATAAGAAACTGACATTGTTAAAAATTATAGTTTTATTTATAAATTTATTTAATATTAACCGCCACTTAAAAGCGCTGTCTTTAACGTTACAGACCCAAATGTTTTCTGAAGTTTTTTCACAAAAATAGCTTTAACATAGCGATGGTAATCGTAACTGAAAGTGCGCCAAAACCGGTCAAAGACTCTAACCCAAACTGTTGGTTGGTTATTTTTTCTTTTTTTTTTTTGCTTTTAATCTGCCTCACTGCATCAATAATGATAATATGCAATAATGTTTTTTTAAATATGTTTGTATATTTGGTATGTAATTTATGGTAATCTTGTTGTTGCTTTGCGTGTTATTGTTTGTTTATTTTCTTTTCGTTTTTGCGCTGCCCATTCATGTAATATTTACTTGGTCATTATGTATGATGGAAGTAAGTTACAGCTGTGCTATGCTGGTATGTCTATAAGTTAGTTGCAATAACCAAAAGAGAAAAAAAAAATAAACTACTGAATAGAAATATAAACCATGACATTAAGTCAGTTAATCTATTTTAAAATAATAATGAAAGTTGTTTTCTTGCATACGCGCCACAAAGTCAAAAAATAAACGAAGTATCTGTAACTATTTTTCTTTGGTGTAAGTTTTATTCGATTCGTTATAAACTACTCTTGTGGTACATGATTTCAAATAGCTCACATACAAATATCCCTTCTATAAGTAAATAGTTTAAATAACCAGCTAACATCACAGTATTTTGTGCGTTACTCTTTTGCAATTAACTTAGGAGTTATACTATAAAGTATGATGTAAAATGATTTTCAGTGACTCGCAGTTTATTTTATGCTGTGCATTTTTTTGTTTTCAAAGCTCCATAAAAAAACTAACATGAACTTAAAAAAAATTTTCTTTCATTTCCAAGAAAACATTTTATAGTCTAAAGGTATGTTCACACATGGCAAATATTTACTCAAAAAAGCGTAACCACTTGTTTTAGCACAACTTTGTTTGACGTTGTTTACTCTTACTAGAGTTTTGCAAGATCAAACATCATCAAGTAAATAAATAATTTGTTGTGTCTTGTACTAATAAACGAAGTTTTTTTTTTCAAATAAATAAAATTTTTCGGAAAATATTTGCTAAGTGTGACCTTAGCTTAACAAACAAAAAACATTTATTGCAAGTCAATTTCTGCTGTACCGATAGCTCAATGCAGCATTGTTGGCTGTTCATTTTTCTTTGTTGGTACTTCTATCAATGTTTTCCCTTGAATTGTAACGTCTAATGCCAATTTAAAATAGTTCAAATGATGCCACGATAAAACAACAAGAATTGGTTTAAAATCATTTCCAAAATGGCGACTCACAGCGAAAAATAGTAGAAGTTGTTAACATTAAAGCTTCCACAATCCAAAAAATCATTTAGCGCTTCATCCAAGAAAATCGTTACCATAATAAAGGCAGAACGACACCAAATAAAATGTTCACTGAGCATGATGAGAGACACATTTGAAGGAAAATAAGAGCAAATTCAAACTGTTGGTCGTGTGTTGCGCCAACATGATTTTAATGGCCGAATTGCAAGCAAGAAACCGTTTATAAAGCCGAAAAACATACCGTGCAGCCTAAATTTCGCCAAAGAACATGTTTGCAAGGAATCTATATTTGGAAACTCGGCCATCTTTTTCAAAGAATCTAAGTTTAACCTAATCGGTTCAAATGGCTTATCGTATATTTATCGGAAACCAAATACAGAACTCAACAAAGAAAACCTAAAGGCAGCAGTAAAACATGGTGGTGGCAGTGTCATGGTTTGGACCTGTGTGTCAGCTGCTGGTACTGGAAATTCAACATTTGCTGAAACAACCATGGACAAGTTTAAGTACCTTCATATTCTGAAGTAAAACTTGTTAGAAAGCACAGAGCACTTGTATATAAGATCAGATTTTAAATTTTACCAGTACAACGATCCAAAGCACAAATCGGGTAATGCACAAAAGTGTCTAATATATAACTTCCCACATTTGCCCAAGCGCTACTGACGTAGTGGTCATATTACCCAACAACTGGTCGCATCTATGTCAAATCGCCTTAAATCTGTTGTAGATAATAAAGGCTATCACATCAAATATTAAATTCAAAATTAAATTGTGTAATTGACAATTTTAATTTAAAGTTGTCGAAACATAAATTTAGCGGTGACGTGAAAAGTTGAGCATTTTATTGTTTTTTTAGTTTTTTTCAGCAATAAATTATTTTTGTTTTTTAGAATTTGACATGTTTTCTTTTAAAAAACACCAATTTATTTTTTAAGTTACTGTTAGTTTTCTTTGGAAATTAAAAATGCACTGCATAAAACAAGCTGTGAGCCACTGTATAATTCCCATATAAGGTGGCCTAAATATTTTAATATTTATGTAACAAAATAAGCAATTAAAAACCTTTTGAGCCACAAATTGATGCCCATTTATTATTATTTAAGAAAAGTTGAAAGAAGAAACTAAAATTAATTTGGTTTTACAAAAAACCGTGTTTCTGTATTGATGGAT
Source organism: Bellardia pandia (assembly GCA_916048285.2). NCBI lineage: Eukaryota > Metazoa > Arthropoda > Insecta > Diptera > Calliphoridae > Bellardia > Bellardia pandia. The sequence continues at coordinate 117,395,390 of OU696529.1, read as the reverse complement.
AGCATTAACTGTTGCTCAACATTTCAATTAACATCCGCGACATAATTACTCCAAATCGCAATAATTTGTTTATTATATTTATTATATTATAACTTTCTATTGACTATAATACAATATTTATTTCTTTTACCTGATTTCTTCCATAATGACAAGGAGCTAAATGGTACAAAAACATTACTGAATGCATCTATCGTTTCTGTAGACATTATCGGAAGTCACTAGTGGTGATCTTCAGAACACATCTGTGAATTCCTTGCGAAAGCATTGCATTTTTACTTAATGTATCAGTTTTTATATTGGAAGTATAACTTAAAATTTTTTTTTTAAACAATTTGTCGAACATAAATTTATTCAAAATATTGGTTCATATGGGTTCCGCATGAAAAGAACTGCCCATCTAAAGCTAAGAACCAACCGAGTGTTGTTTGTCATGATGGAATATTATATTCATGTCTCGCAGAATATTCTGTACAATGCTCGGTTCAAACAAATCAGTTGCATTCGATACAGTTGCATTGGTTCCACCAAATACATGAATATTTAGCTATGGTGTCGATTGGGCTGGTTGGCCAGGCTTTACATACAATCTCTTTAAGCATCATTTCGGACATGCAAAGTCATATTTTATCTCTCGGCTTCAATTAATATGTTACTTAATTTCCCTGCTTTTGGAAGAATTCTGCCGCTTGCAAACGTTTTAAAACTGCATACTCTTGTTGAGTTAGACAACAATCTTCATTTAGTAATGCCCCCAATCAAACTTTATTGGCTAAACTGGGCGGTGTTTGTTTTCCGTGTCACCAATTATGAACCGAACAAACCACCTCTCGTAAGTTGAAATCGATTAAACAATTCACCGGCAGCTGAGGAACAAATTTTTTTATTAAATTTTAATTAGCAAACATTTAAACAATGAGTGAATTTTGTTATGAATTAATTCTATTATGAATTGTCTTAATAATGAATGAATTCTATATAATTAAAAGTCCTCTAAAGAATTTGTTTTGTTGAGATTTTGATTGAATTGCTTTTGAATTGTATTACCGAATGCAGCCATAATAGAATTAATTAATTCAAAGTTCTGTATATACATTACTTTTCAATTAGACAAGTACTTTAGATATATAGGTAACGTGACCATACACTCCGCTTTTGGCGGGATCATCCTGTTTTTTGAAAGCTCATCCCGCCTAGGTTTTATAACTCGCTTTTTAAAACAAAATCCAGCTTTTTACTGTTAATTTTTTTTTGTTGCTAATTTTAAAGGAAATATAAAATTCTCTAATTCTCAAAAAATGAGACGAAATTCACAAAAATGTTTTTTGTCTTTCGGGACATACGAGTACATTAAGGTTTTCAAAACAGTTTGTCGTTTTGTATACCCAGTTTTGGTATTTAAGACCATATAGCCTAAACTATATTTTTTGACTGGGAATGAAAATATGTTGGTTCCAAACTGTGTCTGTGTATAATTTTGCTGTTGAAGTAATAAAGTAAATCTGAGGATATTTTAAACCAGACAAATATTTTGAAATATTAATTTTCAAATGCATTTAATCTGAAAATTATAAGAGCACACGCTTAAAGCGTGGCCCATGTTCAAAACATAAACTCTAATGTTTGGATACGCCCATGTAAAATTTTGTCCGGATCACCAGACGTTTACAAATGGCAGATTTATTTAAAAAAATATATTGATTCTGCTATTGATTTCTGGATTCTTAAATGATTTTTTTTTGGAAGTGCTTCAGATCAAAAACTTCGAATGGTTTTTTAAAAGGTTTTTTTTGAAAGACTAAGATTTTTCCGCAAATCTTTAATGAATTTTAAACCGCTAAAATATAAATACACATTTTAAACATTTAATTTGAAAAATTCTTTTACTTTTGGTTCCATCATGTATCCGAATAATTTAAACTAGATATTGGTTTGCTAAAACCTTCAATACGGTTTTAATTTTTAAAAGAATTCCAGTCGAAATCCCAATTCTGATTTAATCTAAACAATTCGTTTTAATCACTAGTACACTACATCACCGATTCCTTGGCATAGTTTGTTTAAGTTTTCGCGGCACATTTTTGTTAAAACGCTGTCATTAAATATTCTGAAGCTTTCTGAAGCTAGTTCTGGAATTAATGATGAAAAAACGTTTAAAATTTAATTATATGAGATTAATTTAAAACACCCGCTTTTTCATATCATAATTTCAAAATCTCGTTTTTTGGTAAAAACCGTCTGGCTTTCCCAGCTTCTGCATCAGCAAAACTTTTGATTCGATTAATAAATACACAAAGTTATTGTCTGGTAAAATATTTATACATTTTCCAAGGAATTCCTGCTTAATTTGATCATAGGAAATACATTAAAACCACATTTTTGTGTCAATGAAAATTTTTCCCTCCCAACTTACCCAACAACTTTATTGACCAACTGACAAATAAAACTTAGCAACTTATCATCATTTACAATACATACTAAGCAAATTCCAGTTAAAAGATAAAACAGATGCAGTTTGCTACGAGTAGCAATATACATACATCCATGGAATATTGTTGTTCAAATGGCACCACAAAGTAAAAACATAATTATGCAATTTTATTTTAAACTACTTGTGCTGTCATACTTTGTTACACTTACTGACACCGCAAACGGGTTAAATAATTTTGTTACCAAATAATTTCAAGTCACGTTTGTTTAAGAAAAAAAAAATTCAAAATATAAATAATACTACAGGTTGTAGTATTGTTTACACATTTTTCACAAAATTGTCGCGTGTTAATTGAATGTTGGTGATTATACAGCATATTACCAGTGTGGTACAGTGGGTGTTATTTAAGTAAAAGTAAACATTGGCTTACATTTTTTTTGTTTTCTTTTTGGCTTTATAAACAACTAATTTAATTTTATAACCATAAAACGTAAAGACTTAGAGCACAGGCATGTTAACTACATTTCTAAACAAAAGACTTAAAACACAAACCTGCAATAAATATTTTTTTTTTGCAATTTTTCTTATTTATTGTCTTTTATATACCCAACGACTGCCTATATGTGGTTTACATGTTTATCATTTACACTATTATAACATGTACTATGCACATAACTAAAATTTGGTTTCTTTGAAAGTGCATTTAAAATTTGTTTATTTATGCTAATTATGAGTTCATTGATATTGAAAAACCTTAACCCAAAAAATATTGATAAACAAATAAAATTGCTAGTAATTGAACCGTTAAATTTCAAACATTTATATGTAAATATAAAAAAATATTTGGGTTAACGTGTTTTATTTTGGCCAGGGCTTATACAGAAGTTGGTTATGTCTTGGCATCACTAAACAGACTTGTACAATAAATTTCTTTACCAGCTATGCACACATAGTTTTTTAATCTACTTGTAATAAATAATTAAATAATAATAATATTTGTTGTTTTATCACGAGATACAAAATGCATGCAATCTTACATAACGAGTTTTAATGAAATTGAATAAAAATAAAAACAAATAAGAAAGTATAGTTGGTCCAATCCAACCATATGATACCCTACAACTGTTGCTAATATACATGTAGTAACTATCACTTCAGTTAGTAGCTATCTTCATTTAATTTTTAGGTACATTTGTGTCAAAAGTGGAACTTAATGCATTGTAAACATAAATTTCATTATAAAATGATAAAATTCAGGGATGAAAAATTGAATACGATCGTAGTTTTTTGATACTTTTTTCATAAAATCCCGCAACACTTGCAAACTATTATTAGAAATTAATGCAAATATACAAAAAATATATTCCACATTTCTACAGAATCAGAAATGTTTGCTGTTCGATATAAGCATGTCCATTCATGTTGAATTAAACTTTTTTCTTTTAATTTTAACATATTGTAAATAGAAGAGTCATTTAAACGTAAAAAACACACTAACTGCGAAATGAACTCATTTGACACAATGGTGGCGTGATATTTGCAATGCATTTTATTTTGTGGCTGAATTTTAAGAAAAGTTTATAGCAGTATTTTCTATAAAAAATCTTGTGTATAACAGTATATTTTCTATAAAAAATATTGTGTATAACAGTATTTTCTATAGAAAGTCTTGTGTATAACAGTATTTTCAATAGAAAATCTTGTTTATAACAGTATTTTCTATGAAAAATTTGCTGTATAATAGTATTCTATATAAAAAATCTTGTGTATACAAGCTTTTTCTGTAGAAAATTTTGTGTATAACAGTATTTTCAATAAAAAATCGTGTGTATAACAGTATTTTCTGTGAAAAATCTCTTGTATAATAGTATTCTATATAGAAAATCTTGTGTATAACAGTATTTTCTTTGAAAAAACTCATGTGTAATAGTATTCTATAGAAAATATAGAATATATGTACATAGAAAATCTTGTGTATAAAAGTATTTTCTGTAGAAAATCTTGTGTATTGCTGTATTTTCTATAGAAAGTCTTGCGTAGGCAGCCATTTTGTAATTTATTTTAATTAAACAAAATATAAATTTAAATGGAGTAGCAAAGGAATAATGTGAATAGTTTAGAGTGCTAGGGAAAGCCTACAAAATAATTCGTATTGAATTCTTTGATGGCGAAGTTAAGAGATTGAATTTAAATTGATTTTGAAAATTTAATTACGAATTTAATCATTCGAACTTTTGTATAAAGGCAGAGTTGGGAAACTTTTTTTGTATTTTTTCAGATTGAAACGAGTTTCGCAGGTGTCATGTTAATATTATATATAATATTTTAAAGCACTTAGTAGTGTCATAGTGTGTATCACTTATCTACAGAGAAAGAAACACAAAAAAATATAAGTTTTTTAAATTTAATTAACCCTTATTAAGTAACATTTGTTTAATTAAAGCTTCCTCCAGACAGAAGCATCTTTCATTCAGTACTGAAAATACAACGCATTTAAATAATACATACTCGCGCATCGTTATTAAATAAATACATAAAACAACTAACAAAAATATTTATTATTATTATTTATTGCAAGTCGCATTGCTATATATTAAAGGGTTGCAAATGTTGTCTTGAATGCCACTTAAGACATTTTATTTTTTAGCAAATACTTCAATGCACTTACTTCTTGTTTTGCATGACACACACAATGTGTGCCAACAACAATAATAAACAACGAGAGAACATAGCTGATGAGTAACAAGTTGAACACATTCATGACAAAAAATTTTTGTTGTATTGTTATTGTGTGCGCTCGCTTAGATTTTTTATATGGTGCAGTGTACAATAATCAGATTTTTACATTACTGTCATATACACTACAGCATAGTCTTTAGTGTAGACAGAAAACCAAATGTTTAAAAATCAAAGGCGTAATACAATTTTTAAATAAAAATTTTATTAAGAAACAATTCAATAACTTAAACTAAAAAATAATACATTAAAACTAAAATTATAATTCAGTCTTTTTGTTACACATTGATCGGCCAAACACAAAACAAACAAGCTTTATTTTTTTTTGTTGTATTGTTATTGTGTGCTCTCGCTTAGATTTCATTGCTTGACGAATAAACACATGCACGAATAAATGGCACGTCGTGCTATTGATCGGCCAAACACAAAACAAACAAGCTTTATTTTTTTTGTTGTATTGTTATTGTGTGCGCTCGCTTAGATTTTTTATATGGTGCAGTGTACAATAATCAGATTTTTACATTACTGTCATATACACTGCAGCATAGTCTTCACTGTTGACAAACAACCAAGTGGTTTTGCGCAGACCTTTACTATATATACATACATATATGTATGTATATCACCACAGACTCACTCGTTCGTTTGTAGTTGAATTTTTCATTCGCTTTCATATTGGAAACACATACATATGAACATTTTCGATGTTAAATTTTTATAGTATTTTACCAGAAGTAAGTAACCAGAAGTGGTAACACAACTTATTTGGCCTAATGTTTATTATATTCCACATTGTAATGGGATTTTTTGGTGGAGTTTACATAGCAGTCGTGTTATAAACATTTTCGGAGTAGTTCTTATGACTCAGTAATATCGTAGTTTTGAAGATTGTAAGATTTGACTAATAAGTTACTTTTTTTTTATCAATAATGAAGCTTTTTGATTATTTTAAACAGACCACGATTAATAATAAATATTAGCCCCAGAAATTTTGTGCGAAGATTTTGTACTAGAATTTTTTTAAATTTCCAAAATTAAAATTAAGCTGTAGCTTCATTGATTAGCGCGTTTGATCATTAAGCATGAGTTGGTATTTGTGGCCTGGGTTCGATTCCCAGCTGCTGCCACTCAAAAGAACATCAGTTTCTGATAATTATTAGTTTTTCTATCCTAACTAATATTTATCATAGCGCCCTCCTTCGGTGGTATAGCATTCAAACGCCACCGAAGTAATGGCTATAAAAACAAGATTAAAAAAATAATGCGCTTACTCACCACCAGAGGCGCTGCAATACTGTAATATTAATAAACATAACGCGCAATTACAGCGTTGTCATATGAAAAGCTTTTCTCTACTTTCACCATCTATTCTTCTTCCACCTATCCCTTTCCAAAGAAAGTAACACAATTAATTCAATAATATATAGGCATATTAATTGCCTGAGTGTTACTCCTCTTTTCAAAAAAAGAAAATTAATTATATCAATGTATTAATATATTCCTGAGAATTTTGTTATTTTAAAATTGGTCCATAAATAGCTGAGATATATCTCTTATTGCATGGAATTAATTCTTTAATGAAATTGTTAATTTAATAAAGAATTAATTCTTTTTATTTTGATCTTTTATAATTTTACTGTCGTCTTATTTGTATTCAGTATTTTTTGACAATTTTTATCATGGAAGGTCTCACACCGCCAAAGCCTACAAATTATTTAGCTGTATTACCAAGATCTGTGTTCGTAAATACATCATCTAAATGAGAAATATAAAAAATAAACAATGATTTTATTTTATTAATTTTTTTAGCTGCTAGAAATCTTGATTCTGGTGATTCATTTATAGGTTTTTTATTTACAAATCACGCGTGACTGGGGTCATACCGTTTAGTATTTTTATTCAGTATTTGTTTCTTAAAGTATCATAGAAAGACTCACACCGCCATCCCGTATTCAAATTATTAAAGTATCAACAGGCCGCCTAGAGATTTTTTTGAGATCACACCTCTAAATTTTTTCAGGATTATGTAAAGTTAAAATTACATTACTCTTAATTCGAGAGGTATTACTATTGCTGAGACCAACATTTGAATGAAATGTTCTTTAAAAAGTGAATGTCAAAGATTGTTCTTTCGGGTCATTATACAGTGGCCCTCAGCTTATTTCAACCAAATTGGTATTAGGGAGCATTTTCGGTTCTATCAGGACAGCTATCCGAAACATAAATCATTTAAATGTTATTGAGAACTTATGGGCAATTTTAAATCAAAACGTCGGCAAGCGCCAGATTTCGACCCTTAAAACTGTGCTAAAAGAGGAATAAACAAAAACAACTCTTCAAACCACACGAAAGTTAGTGGCATCTATGCAAAGAAGGCTAAAACATCTGTAATTGATCAAAAGTTTTAGAGATAAAAAATTATTTTTCCTAATTTAAATGTTTTTTTTATATAACTGCTTGAAATAAGCTGTGAATACTTTTGTACGTTTTTATACGTGTAACTTGTAGACTGAATAAAAAACCTATTTTTCTAAATAAAGTAGCTTTAAGTGTTTGTCTTTGCTTAATTTTTTTTACTTTCTCTATACCTATCGAACGCATCTATCAAAAGTTCAAAACTCACATATCGAAAGTTTATAACACCAAATGAATGTCACCTCTAGTTTCTTTAGTAAAAAATTGTCTGTGTTAGTTCGGTCGCGGAGTATATACTCTGTGAGTTCGGTATGCGTAAGAAAAAAAATGAAAATAAAAGTTGGTAGAAATATAGCTAAAAGTGTTTAGAATATAAAAATAATAAAATATTTTCAAAAAAGTTGGTGTAATATGAAATTTATTGTCGTAAATATTGTTGGCGGCCATTTTATTCAGTAGTCTAATTAGCAGTTTTGTTTGTGTATATTCCACAGTTGTTTATTTAGTGGTGTGTTTTTGTGTTTGAGGTGTGAGAATGGGAAAAGGAGTCAAAAGAAAAAGTAAAGTTAATCGAAAGAGGAAATATAAAATTAGAAAATGTGAAAATAAAAATACAAATATCAAATTAGAAAATATTAAAAAGAAATCAATATGCATTATAAAAATCTAAGAGCCTGTTTTGTTCTATATTTTTATGTTTCTATATAAATATTACTATTTAACATCAAAAATAATCACAATTAAGGATTATATTAGATTTCAAAGGGTAAGTGTTATTACGTTTTATTTTAAGTTTTTACAATTATAAATTAATTGATCTTTTCATAAAGTTTGTTTAAATATTTCCAAACGGTTTGCCTAAAAAAAGTATATTTCGGGACCAAGCAAAACAGATTCTTATGAAAAAATAATACAGATTAATTTCATACAAACATACGACTCTCTTCTATGTATATTCTGTAGATATCGGCTAACAATTAGTCAAAGCTCTTACATTACGCCTACTCTTGAAATAAATGTTATTTTCGAGATACAATTCAGCATAGTAAAATACTATCAAACAAATGATCACCCAACCTAATTTAGTTAAGTTTGGTTTATATAATGCAGGGTGCCTCGAATTAGGGCCCCAATGGAAAAAACGAAAAATTGATTTTTTTTTTACGAAAAATCACCTTAAAGGTTATGAACAATTGCCCCAATGTTAAAATGAAAGATGACCTCAAATGTTGGGGTAACTTTTCATAGCGGAAAATTGCCCCAAGTATGTAAATGAAATTTCACCCCAATTTTTTTTTTATAAATTCTGTTAGAAATAAAGAAAATAGGAATTAAAGTTTAAACATTTTTATACTCAGATTATAAATTAATTAAACAATTGTTTAAAAGAAAAAAATATAAACAAAAATACCACGTTTGAAATTTCGTCTTTGAAAATAACAAATCGCTCGATTTTAATCCATTTGAATTATATGCTGTTTCTAGATTATATCATGTAATTAGTTTCATTTATATTTTCAATAATTTCTACGATGATATTTTTTTTTAAAAAAGGTTATTAAAGAAGATTATTATTGAATATTTTTTTAAATCACGTGATTTTGCAAACTTTGCATAAAAATAAGTTATTATCATAAAAATGATAGAAGATATAAATTAAATAGAAAATCAATAGTTTAATTAGTCAAGACTTAAAGTAAATCTCACCAGCAACCAACTTCTCAGACCATTTTCGAAATCCGACTTTTGATAACTTGCAAAAACCTTCCTTTCTCTCTTTCTATCATTAGGTCATCGCTCAAAATTTACTATATCTTTAAAGACTTTAATTATTTTTTCCATTTGTATATTTATGATTTCAAATTAAACACAATCCACTTCAAAATCGCTCTAAGAAAATTACTGAACAATTTTAAACCAAAACCGAAAAAATTTACTTTTACAATGTATGTACAATTGCATTTTTATAAATTATTGCTAAATAATAATAATTAAAATTTATCTAGAATTTCGTATGAGATTTTCGGGGTCACTTTTCATTTATATAATTTTAGTATACTATTTAAAAAAATTGAGTAATGAAAATGAAAAGTACCAGGAACAAAATTTTTTGGGCTCTTTTTTTCTTCCATTATTTTGCGGTTATTTTTTATTTCTCTTAAAATGCAAAATCCCCAAAATAAATAGATAAAATTCCAAAAATTCCGTGTTTTTGTCTTCTGTGTATTTTTTGGGGTAATTCTTTTTATTGGCATAGCCAATCAATCTTACTTGTTTAACATAGTTTTCCTTTTACGATACAAATACAAAAATGAGATACTGGCTATTAACTGTTAACAAAAGAATTATGTAGGTAAACGATAACCTTTTTTCTGTTTTAAAAATCGTCCTGTTTCAAATATTTTCGTGTAATTCTACGGGCCGGTTTTTTGTCGGCATGGAAGACCATCTAGTAACATTGTTAGGGCATGCATTTTTTTTTACAAACAGTCGATATTTTTACTATAAACCGTCAAAATTTATTCAAAATAAAATACTTGGCTGACAAACAAATAAATATCGAAATAAAATATAAATTATCGATAAAATATAAAATTTTTTAAACATTTTGTACATGTTGTTGTCTTCGCTAAAATGTTTCAAATAATAGGTTGTTGTACTAATATTTTTAAAGATGAATTGAGGTGCGTGTCTTCACTTAATATTCATTATTTCTCTCTCACCACTAAAAAAACCAGGAATATCGAAAATTCACAACAATAACATCGAAAATAAAGTTCAAACCATATGGGATCTTGGCTTACTGTTGGATCATAGACTTGATTTTCGCGATCACATCTCTATAATGGTAAATAAAGCCTATGGGGTACTTGGATTCATGAAGCGCTGGTCTAAGGAATTTTTAGATCCTTATATTACAAAACTTTTATATACTTCTCTTGTTCGACCAATTCTTGAGTATGGATCAATTGTTTGGGATCCTTGTTATTCAATTCATATCAATAGTATTGAATCGGTACAAAAGCAATTTTTAATTTTCTGTCTCCGTGATCTTGGTTGGAATTCTTATGTCTTGCCACCGTATGAAAGTAGACTTGCTTTGATAAAATTGCCAACTCTAAATAGTCGACGATTGATGCTGAGTGCTTTATTTGTTCTGGGCATAATTCGTGGTGATGTTGATTCGGAGTTCCTGCTTAGTCAACTAAACTTCAATGTTCCTGTTAGACCAACCCGCAATTTTGAACTCTTAGCATTAAAATACTACCGTTCTGTATATGCTAATAACGATTCTTTTCGTCGTGCATGTGTTAACTTCAATAAATGCTATCACCTTATGAACATATCTGAGAGTAACGACGTACTGAAGAAAAAAATTACTTTATATCTAAATTGTTGAACTAATTATTTATATATATATATATTACTGTTTTGTCATTTATATGTAGTCAGTAAGGATGTAAAATCTATTGACCTAAATAAATAAATAAATAAATAAAAACTAATGTTATCTCTTTAGACGCAATTTACACGAAGCAATTCTTTAAGCTAAGCTGATTATCTTTTAGACATCGGGGTAAGGGATAGATTAGACGAGTACACACTTTATTGTACTTTTAATTCGTTTGACTCTCTTATTCGTAAATGTCAAAAATCAAAAGTGTGTAAACTACCAAAGAAAAATTAGGGCGATTCAAGCAATATTAATTGTGGTGTGTGAACATTTAAAAACAAGAATAAAAGGTAATAATCTTTTTAATAAAATTGCAGCATTAAACACGTTCACCACAGCAGCAGGGAAAAATAATCATTCACATATAAACGTGTGTATTTTATTTTTGACTGCTTTGGCGAATGTGTTTAATGCTTGCTTCGTGTAAATTGGCACTTAGTTTAGTTAATAAATAATTGTCGGTCAGCCGAATTCGCTTTTAGTTTAAATTTTTAAGTTCTAAAATGATATGACACGGAATTTATTGGTTTATATTTATACTGTGTTGGGACCAGCGTTGAATTTGCTGACTATGAATTAGCAAAAACACACAAATTTCTGCTTAGCTTACACTAAAAACTTTGTTAATGAGCAAGCAACAGCGCAGCGCAAGCCAAACAAAACAAAAATAAAACTATTGACTGTAGCTTTACTATGTGATTTTTTTTGCTGACACACAGCCACAGCAATTCACTTTAAAAAATTTGCTGCTTCTTAAAACTTATAGTTTTTGAATTTTTCTTTAATGCTTTTGCTGAGCTAAAAACTGTGAACGTTTGCAGTGCTGAAGTTAAGCAAGTCTTATTTTCGTTGTAGTGCTTGTGTTTTTTTATAGTGTACAAAGTGTGCACAATATAAAAAAACACAGACATACATATGTACATATATACGACACAACAAAGAGAACTGTAACACAAGCAAGCGCTACAGATTTAACATTATAACATTAATAGGCGCATATTTGTTTTTCATAGATTTTCATATGCAATGCATAATAGAGTTTTCAGGCAAACTGAATTTTAATTTTCCAACCCTTAAAAGAGATGACAGAATTTGCCATTCTCTCGATAACAGAATTTGGGCGGCAATAGGATTTCTTGAATTTATTTTTTGTATTCATCAAATGCTAAATTATGGCCTGAATGACGAAATCAAAATTAGTTAGAATTTGGTTATTAGATGGTTTCTGGAATGTTTGTTAGATGGTAGCATTGGAGCGATGCAATGTTTTTTGATATCATTTTTCATATACAGGGCTACTCCTACTGCCACTTTCGCTAATCCTTACACAATTGGTACTAGGATCATTCCTAAATGTTTTGAAACATTATTTGCTGTGTTTTTTAATATTTTTTTAGAGATTCCTAGGCATCCAAATTTGGGCCATACAAAATAGAATATATTTTATTGGATTTTCCCATAGATAAATAATCTGAAGACTTATCATTTTTTTTGGTAGAAACAATTCTTGTAAAGTAACGATTCACCCAATCCAAACTAGGCCTATCAGGTATGTGATGGAAATCGAAAACGAGTGAGTTTTAGAAGTTAATTTTTTCGTAATATTTCTGTATTGAAACAGTTTTATCCTACAAAATATGAAGATAATTTGCTATTAAAAAGAATCTTAAAACAAAAATTTTAAAAATTTGATTAAAAATACTTTAAAATGGACTTTAAAAACTCACTTGTTTTCGTTTTCGATTTCCATCACATACCTGTATATTTAAGGAAAGATTTATCTTAAATTATTTAAAACGACAAAGCTATGGTTATAAAATGTAATTTAAATATTGCAAATGTTAACAAATTTTGTGAAAAAAAAAATAAAAATATCTGCAAGAATTCTCGTTAATTTGAATTTTCATTTTGACATCTTATTCAGTATTATTTGACAAGTTATCGTGGGAATCAATCATACTGCAAAAACGTACCCAAATTCAGCTTTATAACGAAAATCATTGTTCTGTGAGAAATGTTTTTGTGCACAATGGCTTTATTTTTATCATTTTTATTTTTATCATTTCGTTGAGTAGATAATTACGGGTTTGGAGGGTGCTGTAGCTTAATTGGTTAGCGCATTAGATCATTAATCATGAGTTAGTATTTGTAGCCCGGGTTCGATTCCCAGCCGCTGCCCTCCTTCGGTGGTATAGCATTCAAACGCCACCGAAGTAAAGTAATTAAATAAAGGCTATACAATCAAGATTTACAAAATAATGCGCCTACTTACCACTAGAGGCGCTGCAATGCTGCACTAAAACAAACATAATGCGCAATTGCAGAGTTGTGATATAAAGCTTTATTCTACTTTCACCACCTTTACTTCTTTAATCTATCCCCTTTCCAAAGAAAATAACGCAAATATATATAGGCATATTAATAGCCCGAGTGTTACTTCTCTTTTTTAAAAAAAAAGTTCAAAGATTGTTCTTTCAGACAGTAATCAAGATTCCGACATCAGTCTATCGTAACAACTAGAGATTCCAATCGGAATCGATTTACTTAAAAAAAAAACAGAATCCATTTTTTAGATTTCATATTGTTCATACTTACACTGAAAAAACTGTTTTCACAAAAAGTAATTCATAAAGAACTTACAAATATTTTGTTTGTTGGTATATAGGATAATTTCTAATATAAAATATCAGGTATGTGATGGAAATCGATCGGTTTTCAAATAAAATCGAAAATCAAAAACGAACGTTTTATTGTAAGATCTGATCAAAATCGAATGGTTTTATTTTTCATTTTTGTTTCTTTTCAAATTGTTTCAAGTGAAAATAACAACTTTTGTTTAAAAATTAAAGTTGTTTTTAAATAGAAAACAATGGCATTAACTTTATCAACGTCTGTTTTAATAATAAATAATTCAAATTGCGTTGAAAACATACAACGAAAAATATTGAGGGGATGCTTCATACCCATTGAATATGCAGGAAACTAGGCTCAAAGAATGATTTCGTATAAACAAAATCGGTTTTATTTGGATTCTACAATTCTTTCCACAATCTTTCAAAGGTGGATCGAGCTTATTTAACTCCTGAGCGAACGTTTGCTAAAGCCTTTTTACTTCAACTGTATCACCTTTAAAACATTTTTTTTGCCAATTGTGGGTGTTTTTCCATAAAAGTTACCATTTTTGTATGTTTTTCCCAGAATTTTTTTTATTTCAGATTATTTAAAAATACATATGTACATATGAATGTACATATTTTAAAGTCTTTATTTACATTTTCGTTTAAATATTTTCCAAATACATATTTGAAATTTGAACTTAAATTTCCCTTTTTCTTTAAAACGTAGACAATTATCTTCTCGGTTTAAAAACAGTTTAATATGGTGTTCAGACATGTATTTTTAATTGAGTCAATTATTGGTTAATTAAAAAGTGTTCACATATGCTCAATATTGCTAATTCAATTAGCGTTTGACAGCAGCTGACAAAAAATAATACAATTACAGTGCACTCGGGAAAACGTCAACGCTCGTTTACGTCAACATCCCAAAACGTTAACCCTTTTTTACATTACCTACTCTAAAATTTTATGAAATAAATAGAGAGAAAACTCTCTCCCAAGTGTTGGAAAGAAAAAAAGAGCAGACAAAAATAACAGTTTTTTAATTTGTTAAACGTCAACACCCGCGGTTTTAATTAGTTGACGTTTTTCCTAGTCCACTGCATTTGGTTGTAATATTATAATTTTCAGCCTAAAAATATTCTTTAAACCATTTTAGTTATTACTTATCACAGGGTTGTATTTTTAATTTTAACAATTATTAGAACAATTAACTCTTAATGAAGCAATTATCTTAATTGAAATTTGGTATGGATAATTGAATTCAATTAGGCGTTAATTAAAAAATTGCAATTAAAAATGCATGTGTGAAAAAGTAAATTTTTCGTTTTTCTTCACATTCTTTTTAGCTTACATTTTGATAGAAACAAATGAAACATGAAATCGAATTCGTTTTTAAATAGAAATTGAATTAAAAACAAAATTAAAGATAATAAGTATTGCCATCACACCTCTTTTCGTTTTCAGTTCGCTTTTGGAACAAAATCGAGTTCCATCACATACAAGTACCTGTATATTTAAAATATATAATATTTCTATTTCTAAAATATATACTATTTTCTACTGTATTTTTAAAATAATAACGCATTGCTCTTATATTTATACTTAAAAAATTATGAGTCCTATTGAAGAAACAGAAATATGCAGTGATTTAAAACTCCTAAAATTTGTTACTATAAAAATTTGCAACAATATTATGCATTTTTAAATGCTTGATAAAAAGGTCCTATTAAACATAAAAGATATATATAAACTTCTGAAGCAGAGATGGAATAATTGATAAGATCGTACTTTTTATTATACTATTTCATTTAGAAGTACCAACTTTCAAACTAAGTCTGCTTTCACACTCTTCAATTCTGTCTCGTCAAGGCAAGTATTTTTTAATGAGAAGGAAAAAGATAATACTTGCCTTGACGAGACAGAATTGAAGCGGTCTAATTTTTAGTATTTTATGTAACAGTTACCCACATTTAATTAATGATTTTTAATAAATAATTTTTAAAACAAATTAAAGAACATGGCTATTTTCATTTAATTTATTAAAATACATATAACTTTATAATTTTTTAAATTTAAAATTTTACACTTTGAAAATTTTAACTAATATTTGTATGATTAATAATAGAACTACTAAAATTACTGTATAAATTTATTACTTTTTTATATAATAAGGCACATTCAATTAATTGCCATATTCTTAATTTACTTAATTTTAAAAATAATAATAATAGTAATAATTAAAAATTACACAATACTTTGTACAATGAAAACAGAAAAATGCACTCGTTATAAGAGAGGAGGGATACAAATATTTAATACTTATATTAAAATTATAAACATTTCTAATACAATAATGAAAAAAAAAACAATAACTAAACTAGTATAGAAATATAAGTATTTAGAACTAAATTATTGCAATTACATAATTATATAGTAGATTTTTGTAATATAAAAAATAATTTAAATTTAAGTCTTTTTTGTGTAATTTTGTTAAAAAGAGACCATGAAGTTTTGCTTTTCAAAAACTTTATGGCGACTCTTTATTTAATGATATTTGAAGTTTTCCCACACGCAAACAATCAGTTTTCTTAATTACACATTTATGTAAATGTCCGAGATCCTGTAAACTCTATCACGTATCTCTCTAATACTCTTATTATAACTTTTACGAGGTGGCCATTAATTTCGCCGCCTGTATAACGTTATGCTGGTGATGATATACACCGGCCATGTCTGAGGCCGTTGCACCATGCACTCCCGATGAAGAACCTGCTGAGCCACCGAAAGCACCAAACGAGGAACCAAAATAGCAATTATTAACATAGTCATAGTTGGTGGCATTCGTTTCGGATTTAACACTGTAACCGCCTAAGCTGCCACCACTACTCGCTGAGGTGGGCACATGTTGCGATAGCGAAGGTGAGTGATGATGATGGTGATGTGCTGCCGAGGCCGCATGATGAGCCGCAGCTGCAGCATGATGATGATGGTGCAAATGATGGGCATGATAATTGGAACTGGCCGTACTCGAGGGCGATAAGCCATTAGACAAAACATTACTGGTGCCCAAGAGATGTTCGTACTTTTGTGTGCCAAAAGCCGAGCCTGACAACTGCGAGTGACTCAAATTACTTTGGGCGGCTAAAGCTGAAGGGGAGTACAAATTGTTGCTATGCGCAGAATTGCCGTTCGTAGTGGTGGTGGAGGTATTGGTAGTGGATCCTATGTGGGAGGATGATGTGTAGGACGAGACATTATTTAATAACCTCGTTTGTTGCGCAGAAGTGTGTGGCAAATGCATATGATGGCTTAAAGAACTATGCAAGGCAGATGTAGCAGAACCCAGACTTAAATTATGCAAAGCTGACGATGAACTGACCGATTTGGCAGCTAAATCATTTTGTAGCTTTGAAGCTAACGAACCAGGTAGACTATGGCGTTCTAGTCCTAACGAAGGTTTGAGATCTGTTAAAGAAAATTGCAAAATATTCGATTTAATAAGTTTTACTTGCATAATAGACTAACCTTCATCTTTGATCTCTTTGCCATTTTCTGTGCTACCACCTGATTTCTTTGGCTTCCTTTTTCTAGTCTGTATGCCATCTTTACGCATGGCCAAGGGTCTATTCACACCATGCAATTTGAAATATAAGCCGCATGCATTACAAACAGGTTCTCCCTCGTTATTACGTCTCCACAAAGTTGTTGTGCGTGTACCACAATTGGTGCAACATAAACCCAAACGGCGAGTGGCAGTCTGAAATAGAATTTAAGTAAATATTTGTTGAAAGTTAACATTATAGTTATACCCCCTTATTCATAAACGATTATTAAATTTAACAAACGTTTATTAAGCAAATTCTTATATGCAAATCTGTCTTAATAAACGTTTGTTAAATTTAATAATCGTTTTTGAATAAGGGGGATAATGTTTAGTAAATTTGAAACATTTTGAAAATGTAATTATTAAAAATAAGATAAGTTGCTCAAATGGTGGGAGTGTTAAAAAACATGGTTTATGTATAAAACGTCTGGGGACTGCTAACACTGTCTAGGAGATATGTTCTGTTCAAACGCGATGTAGTTGTATAACTTCATAGGGAATTTATATTAGCCGCCTTCGTGGATAACGTGGGTTCCTCCAAACGCATTAAGATTTATGCAATTATTGATTAGTTACGAACCAGAATTTCTTGAATGGAATAGTTGGCTTGCTTGACAGCTGCAGTATAAATTAACGTCTAGTAATAAAAGTTTAAGGAAAAAAATCATTAAGCTTACTACGACGAATACGTTAGTTTACGAATTTTGGTAATCGATTTCGGAAGTTCTCTCAAATAGTGATGCTAAAAAGAGACAACTTTGTTTTGAATCTGATAATCAGTTAGTGCAGTATTAAATGGAAACGAAAGGAGATAGGCACAGGAGCTGGTGTCTTTATAAAGGAGACTGATGCTCGGATATTTTCGGCCTTGAAAGCCTCGGAATACATAACTGGAGGTAAATGCGGCTATTTATCTCCACAGAAAAGTGGTGCTGAAATCTCTGTAGTGTCATTTGGTCAAATCCAAGCTAGGTTACGATACACCGACGAACTTGTGAGCCATGGTTCTGAACTGGTTCACAAAACCTCCTGCATGACTGAAAACAGATTGCTGTTTGGATTGGACAGGTGTTAGGATGTGTGAGGAAGTCGATAATATTGACTGTGCACAACGTAGATTACTGGATAGTCGATTTTATGATGCAGTAGAACACATTATTAGGGAACTAAGAACTATACGAATACTTGTTTCCTATTACTAACTTAAATTAAACATAAGATTAATTAGAGATACAAAATATATATAAAATATAAAAAAAATTAACACTCACTGCACTCACCAATCGCTTGCTTGGCTTGATCAATGGCCTATTCATGCCGTTCATTTTATGATACAATCCGCAAGCGTTACACAAATAATGACCCGTACCGTCTCGTCTCCATAGCGGTGTGCTTATGGCTCCGCAATTCACACACTCTCTACCCTCACCAAATTGAAAATCAATAGCACTATCATAGGGTGATGAACGCTGGAATCCTGTTGGATCATAGGCCGCTCTCCAAGAGCCCATCATAACAGCATTTTGTGTATAAAATTGAGGTGGTAATTGCGTGTGAGCGGTGCCAAAACTGTCCGATGTCCAAGCATTCTGAGCAGCAGCAGTGCCAAAATGTGCCGCAACATGCTGATATTGACTATTGGTTAAAGCTCTATTAGAGGGTACATAGACGGGGGCACTGACTGTGGCGGCGGCAGCAGCAGCCTGTTGATGATACGAACTGACACCCGAACCGGTAGCACTGCCACTTAAATCGGGATAACCGGCCGACGAATGATACATTTTCGCTGTGTACGAAGAGAAGTCCTGTTGATGATCCAAATTACCAACTGTAGAATGTCTTTGGCCCAATGCAAGTTGATAGTTTGCCGACGTAGAGTTGGTAGATGCTAAATCCTGATGCATAAGAGTAATTTCAGCAGATGATGAATGTTGATCGGAATTTGACTGCAAATGAAATGTAAAAAGACAACAAATTAATAAAATAATACAATACAATTTTCAATAATAAATAGAAATGGTCACCCTAATCCTTAAATCTGATTGGCCTATTTAATGATAAAGGTTCACACCCTTTTTACTGCTTTTTAAAGTACATATCACAATATTAAAGTTTTTTTTATAAACAATGCTTTCAATGCAGCCATTATTTTCAATATGGCCCATCCCATTATTTAATTTATCTTGCTTAGCAGTACGCATGCTTTCTTTAATATGTATTTCCACTATCGCCATCGCCATCGCCATCACCATCATTTTCATCTTCTTCATAACCACCACGAAAAGCATTTGGACGTCATGCAGATATACATATGTACATACATTTAGGCGAATGAGTACAACAAACAATTTAAAGCCTTCCATAAATTCTTTTCACATAAAACTAAATTTTTAATGGCGTTTTTGCACGTTACATTTTTTCGTCTGACTGACTGGCTGGCCTGGTCACATTTTTCTCTTATTTTTTTTTCTCTCTTACATGCAAAAATTGTTTTTCTTTGCTTTCATATACATATTTCATTTTATTGCTTATTTCTTTATTGCAGTTTTTGTTACAGTTGCAAATGAAAGAATGCATTGCACGTTTACAGAAGTTTGTCGACAACTTGCAATGCCATAAACACATTTGGAATTTTTATTTTGCTTACAGTCAGTCGTAGTCGTATTTATTGTTTTTTTACCATGGTCATAATGTGTAATACGAATTTAAATTTATATTTCGAAAAAAAGTACTAAATAAGTAAAATTATGAACACAATATAGCGTTGGCGCCGGCACGATTTGCCGTTGTGAGAGAAATAAGAAATGTATGTATGTCTATATGGTTTTTTACTGAAGTATCGAAATATCATCGAAATAACAAAGTGAACTTAACCCTGGTAAATTAGGTGTGAATTCACTCTGTTTTTCTATATCGTCTGATAGGATTCAATCAATTAACTTGAATAGTTTAAAGGTGTGTAGATCAATTCACAATCCGTTAATTTTTTAATTCATTATTTATTAGTAAGTATGCATGGTTGTAGTAATTAGCTTCCTGACTTAGTCCATTGGCTTTACATTCTTTAAATTTATTTTATTCTTAGTAACTGAGAGATATATACTGTGAGCGTCAGTATAAAGTAAACACCTAATATTGTTTAAAAAAAAAGTTTTGTTATAATTCATAAGTAAATTAAGCAAATTATAAACCATTGACAACAAGTAAAAAAGTATAGTCGGTCAAGCACGACCATATAATACCCTACAAGCAGTACATATACATATGTATAAAACAATTTTTCAGAAGTGGGCGTTATATTGGAGATATTACCTATTATTTACCGATCATCCAAAAATTTAGTGTTATGATTTCTGTGAATATAAATATTATGCATGTTAAACTTTATCTCGATATAAATACTTTTAAGAGATTTATGGAGGTTAACGTTGACCGACCATTATAAAATTAGGTGTCATCATTTCTGTATATATAAAACTTATTTGTGTTGAATTTTATTTAGATACCTACCAACATTTTTAAGAAATTTATGGTCGTTAAAGTGATTTTCGGAAGTGGGCCTTATATGGGGGCTAATTACTAATTAAATACATATACGATCATCATTAAATTGTACCGTATTATTCGTATATACATATGGGCAACTTCAAAAATTTACGGCACTTAGAATTTTTTTTTTAAATTTTTTTTGTCTGACATCAATGTCGATTTGCGTGTGTATAAACCGATATTTGAGCATGTGAAATCCGTTCTCGTTAATCATTTTTACTGCGGCTTTAAGTTAAAAATTAAAAAAAAAAAAATATAAATACAATAGCCCCTTAAGGGCTATTTTAGCATACAAGAATATTTGTAAAAGCTTCAATACTTTTTAAAATACACTGAGGAAAAAAATAAAAAAAAATTTTATTGATCGTGTATGCAAATAAAAATTTATTTAAAATTGTTAAATATTTTACAAAATTACGGCTAGTATAAGGCATAATTCTGAGTTTAGTATAGTATTAATATATGTATTTGTGAATACTTACTGAGATATTTATTCTTATTTCCCATAACATTTTTTTTAATGTTTCGAACAAAATAAAACACCAAAAAGACTATTTTAATTATTATTTATTAATTATTTTTATTTAAAATAGTAAATGTGTTACAAATTAAGATATAGTATCAAGATCTATAAAATACAGCAGTTTTTAATATGAAGACTAATATTTATAGAATTAAAAATATTTCAACTTAAAAGGTAAAAAATCATAAAAGTACATACTTAATTAGTAAGTAAATGATATACAACATAAGTTAATTCATTAAGTGACAGATAGTAACTATTTCTTTCGTTGTCTTTTAATTTTTATTTCAGCAATTGGATTATAATTATCAGGGCTTAGATTGTAATGATAACACGGTGGTTCTTTATAACATTTATTGCATGACTAGTAGTTAATAAAGAATTTATTACTTTCGTTATTACTCCAAATGACTTGATGTATCTTCATTGGGTTCGGTGCAGGCTTTATGTCAATTTTTAAAAGTTTATCATAGTATATTATATAATTTTTGTGTACTAAGTAGCCATTCACGTTCGATTTGGTTATTACGTCGAAACTATCTTGTGCAGAGATAATATCTCTTCCGTGCAATACAGCTCGATCACATAATACTTTCACGGTGCCTCCTATACCATCTGCCACACTTTTACCGTGGCCCAAAGTTGAAAAAATCCATGTTGCCTCTTGAAGTTTTAAAATTGTGCAATGGTGAAATAAGAGATAAAAATTATATTTATTTTTATATTGGGTTGCAGGTCCATCGCTTTGAAAATGAATTATTTTGACACGAGGTACATGCTCTTTAATGAGATTTAGCACTGGTTTCATATGCGCCCAAATGGATGCTGCATCGTGGCGTAGGCACTCAGAAATAGTACAAAAAGAAACACACTTTATAGCGTTTTCTAAAGGTTCGCGGAAAAAATGCACCGGTATGTAAAGATACTTTTTTTTTTTGACGCTCCGAAGTGTACGCTCTGAATTTCGGTTGCATATTTGTTTTTTGAATTTTGTACGAATTTCAATTGGTGGTCTGTATCGCGAACATGCTTTAATTTTCAATTTTAGTATCAAGCTCAGTAAAGTCTTCTATTCGATGTACGTTTCAGCGCAATTGATACAGCGCTTTAGTTGTCACAAAGCGAAATGTGTTTGGTAAAAACTGCCGCTGCACGCGCCCGGGTTGAAAAAAAATCTTTTTTTTTCCCTTTATCAGTTTAGTCCGTCGCGAAGAACATGTTTCCATGCCATGTTTTGATATAAAAAAAGCTTAAAAAAAATGTTTTTTTTTTTGAAAAAATTTTCAAAAGTTCATAAAATTTTATGCCATGGATGACAGATATTAGATAGATGAGACTCTGTTACAAGGTACTTATGTATATATTTATCTATGTAGTCATATATAGTCATACAATTCTTATGTTTTTTGCAAGTTATGCAATTGCGATGGTGTGTCGATCAATTCACCGTGAGGTCAAGTTCTGACTGACTCGGCTTTTTGTTCTTGAATAACACTTTCAACCCACTTTCTTAATAATTAGTAATTTGTAATGCATAAAGTAGGTAAATAATTTAAAAATTTTAAATTTGTTTACTGAACAAACGTTTTTAAGACAAAAACTCACACAATATTAGCAAAATTCTTTCACCGCAAACTGACTGCAATCGATTAAAACATAATAAATTATTAAAAACGTTGAAAAGTATACAACAGCAAAATAAGTTAATCTTATCATTAGATGACAAAAGCTAACAAATAAATTGACAACTTTTCAAAATAATATCTTAACTTTATGCAACAAAAAAAATTCAAATAATAAAAGTGTTGAAAAATTGTTTAAATGAATTTAAAATTAAAAATTATATGTGTAATAAATAACCCACAACTTGTTAAAGTAATTTAAATATTTCTATTTCTTTAATAAATCTCCCATAAAGCAATAATGAGTCATGCAATCTCATCACATTGAGCTGAATGAAAATCAGCGCATATTTTTTTGCTAAAAATCAACACTTCCTCTCTTGGTTTTTAAAACACGTCAAGTTCCAACCAGCTTCATCAGTTTAGTGTTGATCACACAAATTACTTTACTTCCTTTCGAGTTGTATAAGTATAATGATTGTTTTTTAATTTTTTTTTGCATGAAATAAAATATTTTTTTTTTGTTTTGTTTTCTTTTCATTTCTGAGCTGAGTGCGTGTGTTTGTTTAATTTTTCATGTGTGTGCTGTGGTGGAGATCATCACATCTTCCTGATGCCATAAATAAAGTCAAAGCTGAACACAACAGACAAATTGATCCACTCGAAAATGCATTAAAATATAAAACGCGCATTTGGGAGAATAAATGGTAAAAGAATTGTGGCGGAAAAAAGAATACGCGGTATTAATATAACAAAGAAACCCAAACGTACTCGTGCAATCGTATTGCGAGGGTTTATAAAAGTTAAGCTATGTATAGACGGTCGTCAGATATTACAACGTTGTCCGAAAAATGTTCAGAAAATGTCTAACAACCGTGTGAACTTAAAATTTTTGTCTTCCAACTTTGTAAGAAAAAGCATTTTCAGCACATTGCAAGACAAAAATATTGTCAGACATCTAACAATCGTGTAAACACAATTTTTGTCATTGTCATTGTTTTAAGACAATTGTCAAACACTTTTCATTGTCATATGTGCAAAGTTTATACATTTAACAATAGCAGCATTGCCATTAAAAATTATTTCTAAATGCAACTCTGTATATACACAAATAAACAAACAAGTGCGCATTAATAGCATTTTGTAAAAACAATTTCGGTTGACAGATAAATTCATTGTGTGCCAATTGTGTGCCAATGAAATTGTTAGTTTCCTTACATTCGTCTGAACTGACAATTTACCTTTTGCTAACAATTTTTCATTGTCAGTACACTGCTAGATCTGACAACGTTGTAATATCCGTCTATACATAGCTTTACTCTTTTCTTTTGCAGTACATACCAGCAGTATTGGCAAGCATGGTACAATTGTACTTTTTTTGATACATTTTCGACTCAGTTGGTAAAGTGGTACTTAGACGAGTCATTTGGTACATTTTCAAATTTCAGAAGAAATATATAGATAAATATATGATTTAAGTTATTTTGCACATTTGTATAGTAGTGCAAGTAGAAAAGATGATTTTATTCAATTCCATGAACACTTTAGAACTGACATCCGTATGATCTTTCAATAAGCATCTATAAGATGGTTAGCACGACAATAAATTGCTGGTTGAATTATCGAAAAATGGGAAAAATGGGAACCTCTGAAATATTAATTCACATTGAATGATTTTGAGGCTGAATTCAGAAACTAAAGCTTAATGTTTAGGTAATCGGAATTTTAATAACGTTAGAAGTTAACCCAATTTTTTTTTAATATATTCTTGAAATAAAAAAATTTTGTAATTTTGAAATTCTAATCGAAGTATGTAATAATCCGATACTTCATATCATAAATGATAATAAACGAAAATAATATTCTTAATGATTCAGAAGTAGCCTAACTATACATTTACACAAATACAGGCAAATCCCGAATAAAGATAAATTACAGGAAATATTTTATTACGAAACGAGCTCTATTTCTTTGCCTCTACTTATCTTTGTTTCAAATGCATTAATATAAAATTGTTATTCTATCCTTTGATAACTTTCTTCCTGCAACATAGGTTGTATATTGTGAACAAACGTTTTATCTGGCAGCATTTTCCAATAGAGTTAGATTGTGATTCTTTAAAGAAGTCTTACACCGTATTCCTTATTATCACCAAATCAATACCGAAGCTTTATTTCCATTAGAGTTCGACGATTTTATGAGATATTCTAGTTAAATATAAATTTCAGTGTTAAAAATTTGGTCGTTCGATTATAAAATTGTTTAAACATTCGTTATATAAGGTAATGTTAAAAATTTTGGCGTAAGTGACTATATCGAATTTTTTGTTAAAGTGAGTTTCTGGTTAAGTTTTATTATTATTTATCAAATATTAAAAATGGTACCGTGGAGGTCTAAAAAGTATATTTTATTTATATAGTTGGTACAAAATCCAAAAAGCCATTTTCCATCCCTGGTACATACTACTATAAGTAGTGTTGATACTTGTTATGGAAAACAGAAAATCGCTGTAATGAAATTGCTTTAAAATAATTTATTGGTTAGCATTTTGAATAGTTTTGTAAATATCAGTAGCGAATAACTACACAGAGAATGCAGTTTCATTGTGTCAACCGCATTTGTTTTCAATCAAATGATTTAGAGCAAAATCATAGATTAAGAAGGGACAAGCTCAAGTGTCTAGTTCCTGGGTACTAGATACCGGTTGTAGTATACCTTCTTTCAGAACTCTGAACTTATTCAAGAAAGCCCTGATATATAACTGATAAACTCGTCCACATATTGCTTATGTTTATACCCACCACCAAAAAGATGTTAAGTTTGTTATTCCGTTTATAACACATCGATATATTGGTCGTAGAACCAAAAAGCCTATATATTCTGGGTCCTTGTAAGATTCTAAGACGAACTAGAAGCGTTCGTCCGTGTGTCAGTCTGTTGAAGACACGATAGAGCTTAAAAAAGACATAGAACCATGAAATATTTACATTCATTAATCCACCGAAATGTTTGGTATCGAAAATGGTTAAAACCGGTACAGCCGGATACGAGTTATAGACCAAAATTTTAGACAATCTCGATATTTTTTGCTATTTTCTTTTAATTTAATGCAGATAATAATATCATAAAATTTTGCACACTTGTTTTTATTGTTAAAGAAGGACAAGTTGTGTTAAAAATGGTAAGAATAGGTCCACGATTTCTCAAAGCCCCATATAAATGTCTTCCCGGAATATGGCTCTATGGTACATAAATACTTTTTAGTTTCTAAAAATAACTTAAATGCTCATATATCTCATGTAAAAATCACTATCAAATTGAAATTCAACAGAAGTGATCATCATGCATATATAAGTTAGGGTACTGAATTTTATGATGATGAGTCCATATTTGATCCTAGGCCTTATATAAAGTACATTTCCGAAAACCACTAAAATAGGTATAAATCCCGTATAAAAATAACGATAAAGTTAAACTTCAACACAAATAATCCACATATATAGTACATATAAAACAGTGTACCGAATTTTATGTTGAGCGGTTCATATTTGTCCGTAGCCCCCATATAAAGTCTACTTCTGAAAATAACTTAAATGATCATAAATCTTTTACAAAATTACTATCTAGTTGAAATTCGACAGAAATAAAACATATATATATATATATATGTAAATTATAGTAAACACCTTTATGGTCATTGGCTCATAATTGATCAAAGCTGCCATATAGGAACCACTTCCGAAAACACACATTAACCTACGCGAATATCTTCTAAATATCGATATCAAATTGAAATTTTTACCGACTGTTATATGCATGTAAGTAAACAATTTGCTATTGTATTTTGTGAAAGTGAGTCCATAATTAACCACAATTTCCATATAAGGTCCATTTTGAATACCTAAAAGAAATCTAAAATATATCGTTAGTGAGGTGAAAATATCGTTATTGAGATATGAAATTCACCATAAGACTCAAATACAGTAAAATATTTTATAACGATCGTCACATAATATGTAACAGATCCCATAAAGGGCATCTGAAAATTAAAATAACTCGTTATCGATACAAAATGAAACACAAATTTCTTTCGTAGATCACACCATGCATAGATCACACTACTAATATATAGATGTTGGGTATATAAGATTCGGCACAGCCGAACATAAAATTTTGCTTGTTTAATATGTTTGAGGGTGCTGTAGCTTAATTGATTAACGCGTTTGATCATTAAGCATGAGTTGGTATTTGTGTCCTGGGTTCGATTCCCAGCCGCTGTCACGCACAAACAACATCAGTTTCTGATAATTATTTGTTTTTCTATCCATATCACAGCGCCCTCTTTCGGTGGTATAGCATTTAAACGCCACCGAAGTAAAATAATTAATATAATGGCTATAAATCAAGCTTTCATCAATGCGCATATTCACCACCAGAGGCGCTGTAATACTGTACTATTAGCAAACATAACGCGCAATTACAGTGTTGTCATATGAAAAGATTTTCTCTACTTTCACCACCTATTGTTCTTCTACCTATCCCTTTCCAATGAAAGTAACACAAATAATTAATTAATATATATCTTAAAACAAATGTATAGGTATGTAATGTGTCTTTTTACACCACTCACGATTTTTAAACTTTTCTTTTAAATTTTGATTTTTGCAATTTTGTCAAGTGATCTAGATTAAGCATGTGTCATTTGATAAAAATCTTATAGTTAAGTAATAAAATTATCGTTGATACAAAGATAACATTTGATATGATTAGACGATCTGTATTTGCTTCAGCATATTCTATTGGATCTATAGCATTCATTGTCATGAAGAATTCTTAATAATAGAGTCCTTGATTACAGCTTATTGTTTGGTGGGCACCTTATTCACGATATTTAGGAGGAAATTATTGTCACAGTTCTAGCTCTTTCGAATGATTTACAACACTAGAGACAGTTAAAAGTTCCATAATGAAGAAATGCAAACTCAGTTTAAGCATTGAGTTAGACGCTTATCACAAACTATTTTCGTATAGATTTCGTCTTAACTTGTTCTACTTTAAGTACTAACAATGAAACAGAGCTACCTACTAACACTTAAAAACCTAAAATTATTCTACTGTTTCTACTTTATGATCATTTAGAATGAAAATTATATCCAGATGTAGAATTTGGAAAAACCAAATATAAATTCTAAAAAAAACCTTAAATAATTCAATAATTAGAACTGTAGAGATCAATTAGGAATCAAATCAAATAAGCTTAGGAATCGGTACAAGTATCAATTTGACAGTAAAAACACTTTGAAGTTATACTCATATTTATTTTTGCGATGTTTATATTACTTCACAACGTTGCATGAGTGCCTGTCAAGTTTTCCTCGACCTTATATTTAGAGCTCCTTGTCATAACGATATTTTAGGTTATTTTTTCTCTTGAGCTGATGATGAGTACGATCATTTCGATGATTGTTTATTTGTTTGTAGTAAAAAATTATACTTGCCTTTTACTCAAACATAGTAACAAAGTAAACTATTTGAAATACATCTTTCCATATTGCTCAGAATTGACTACTACTTCAAGTACTGATAATTTATAATAATCGCTTTTCATAAATTTTGCGTGTGTGTGTTTGTTTCTTTTTTTTTTAATAAAACTTCAGTTAGTAAGTCATATATTTTTTCTGTTTTTTTTTTGTTTTTTATTTTAAACCACTTAACGTTTTATTTCCTTTAACACTCAAGTGTTTATCAAATATTAAATGTTATGATCGTTTTTTTAAGACGACCTTTTTTGATACGGTTTTTGTGGAGTATGGAAATAATATCCTGTATTAAAGATCAAGTGAGTCTTTGTCGTCTGTCTGTTGTGGTGTCTGTCCATGAGTCTTTTTGTGTTTGTTTTTGTATCGATTACTCTGTGAGGAGATCACTGTAGTATATGGTCAGTATCAGAGAAAAAGCAAAGAAAAGTGTTGCTGTGTGGAGTTTTAAAAGTCACTTAAATTCAATGTATATTTATTTGCTATTTATTTCAGAATCTTTTAAATTACCTATGATTTTTAGGCTTTATGTTAGTTTTCCCTAAGAAGTTCTAATACTTAAAATATTTAATTTGTTATTATATTAAACGTACTCTAAGCTATGATGCTTAGGCTTTATGTTAGTTTTTTTTAAAGACTTGTATAAGACGAAGTCTTTAGTATAAGATGAAGTCGTTAGTATAAGACGTATAAGTCCTTATGGAAATTAAGTTTTTCATATATTACCAAGTCTTTTGTATAATGCGGAGTCTTTAGTATAAGACAATGGCTTTAGTATAAGATGAAGTCTTTATTATAAGACGAAATTTTTATTATAACACGAAGTCTTTAGTATAACACGAAGATTTAAGTATAACGAATAAGATGAAAACTTTTTATAACACGATATGAAATTAAGTGTCTATTATAAAATCAGGTCTTTAGTATAAAGTAAAATCTTTAGTATAAGACGAAATCTTTAGTATAAGACTAAGTATTTAGCATAAAACTAAGTCTTTAGTATAATACTAAGCCTTTGCTATAAGACTAAGTCTTCAGTGTAAGACGAATTCTTCAGTATTATACTTCTTCTTTAGTATATGAGCAATTCTTTAGTATAAGATGAAGTGTTTAGTATAATACGGAGTCTTTGATATAAGACGAAGTCTTTAGTAGAAGACGAAGTGTTTAGTAGAAGAGTATACGACATAGTCTTTAGTATATGACAAAGTTTTTAGTATAAAATAAAGTCTTTAGTATAATACGCCAAGTTAAGTGTAAGTTGCGATCTTTGGTGTAAGATGTATAAGGCAAACTGTAAGAGAAAACCATATAAGGGTATGTCTTTATTAAGTCTTTAATAGATAATAATAAAGTAGTCCATGGTTCCAATAGAGAACATAATTTTAAACATATACTGTCGTATTTATAAAAAATTAAAGTAGACTTCAAATGTACTTTAACAAAATTTTGTATGAAAATTGTCTCTAAAAGCATACTTCAAGTCTACTTTAATTTTTATAAATACGGCAGTAAAACTATAAAGTTTTTCATTTCAATCCTAATACATGAAATTGTACTTTTGAAATAGCAAAACATAAAAAAACGCTAAATGAGCCTTTTTCTGATGACAAATTATTACTGAAAATAAGAACCTTTTTTGATTCCCCTAAGATACCTTTAAGATTTAAATTGATTTTTTATTGCTGTTTGTTAATTTCTTTTATGAGTTTGGTTTTTTTTTGTCTTCTGTTCAGTCTCTTTCATCTTTGGCTGGTTTTCAATCCTTTTATTTTTTGTATTTTTTTCTTCATCACTCGTCCACCTTTATTGGTTTGATGACAAGATTTTTGTTTTGAGTTAATGTTGCCTAAAAATGCTTTTGAAGTTGACCGATTATAAGAAAAAATGGGTTTGCTTAAAAAAAAAAAAAAGATTTCAAGCTTGTTAAAAAAACGTGTGGCGTTTATGGAAAGAAAAAACAAAAAATATATAAACGTGTGATCAAATTGCATTGATTTTACCAAAAAAAAAAATATTTCAAAATATGTATTTGCATATTTCGGTTCATACTTGAAATAATCTAAAATTAACATCCTGCAAACAGGTTTTAATGTGTATCAAAAGTATGTGCTCGAAGGAATGACATCAAAACGTTTTTACCGCTCATTATAAATTTAGTTGGTAGAAATTCTTTGCCGGCGGCATATTTATATAAAATTTAAAATTTATTATTTTTGGAATTTTTTGCAATTAGTTGAAATTTTCGATTAGAATTAATCAAAAATATAATTTTTTAAATACAATAATACAGCGTTGTGTTTTACCTTTAACGTATTTTAACATCTTGTTGGGTTTAAATTATTTATATCCGTTTATTGGCGTAAAAAGTGTTATATCTTACAAAATGTTAATAATATATGTAATTAAACTTCCTACTAATTATATTTCATATTTTCTGCTTAAGTTTTTTTTTATTTTTTTTTATAAAAATAGCAAATGTATTCATTGTAGGTAGTTTAGTTTAATTTTATATAGCTCATTTGTTACAACAAGGCCATAACTCGTTAAACGCAGTTTCAAGCAAAATGAATTTATTTGAAGCAATAATTTTTTCTACTGGATAGTATTTCGAACAAAAAGGGAGACATGGCGATAATTTAAAGAAAAAAATGACAAGGAAAAGTAATTGTAGTCCGTAAATTCAATCCGATTATGAAACATGATATCGTTTGGTTTCTATGTTTTTTTCGATTAAATTTAAATAAAATTTGTATCAAAACATAATTTTAAATTTTATTGTTTATGACTAAAATTCTTTTTAACTCCATAAGTAACAGACATTATAGTAAAAAGATAAAACTAGCTGATCGATTTAATAAAAAATCTCCAAATTATGAGTTATGACCTTCTTAAGGCAAATGTATCAATAATTTTTTTATTTCTTTCACTTTTTACAAGCAATTTATTTTTTTTATTACATTTCCTTTGAAGACTCAAATTGATTGATTGAATGTTAATGAAGTGTTAATTATTTGAATAAAAAGTTGAAATGATTGAAAGTGTTGAAAGTGCTAAACAAAGTGGAAGTAAAAATCAGCATTTTATATTGCCCTACATTAAACAGACACTGAATGCGATAATACTGTTTAAAACAAGTAAGAGTGCTATATTCTGCTAAGCCGAGTCTTATATACCCTTCACCTTTGTTGTGATAGTTTTTTTGATCAAATTTTCAGAGGTTGTCTCGGATTTTTGCTCATATCTCCGTTATTTATTGAAACTCTAAAGCAAAAAATATATAGTGAGCATTAAATTTTGATATTACTGTTTAATATAAATTTATAAATTCTTTTAAATTCCATTTTATATATTCCATACATGACGAATATAACCCGCAATCTTTGGTATAAGACACAGTCTTTTATATAAGACATTGTCTTTTGTATAAGATACAATCTCTTGTATAATATACAGTCTTCAGTATAAAACGCTGGCTTTCGCATAAGGTAAAGTTTTTAGTATAAGACACAGTCTTTAGTATAAACCACAGTCTTTAGTATAAGACACAGCCATTAAGTTAAGACACAGTCTTTAGTATAAGACACATCCTTTAGTATTAGAAACAGTCTTTAGTATAAGACACAGTATTTAGTATAAGACACATTCTTTAGGATAATACACAATCTTAGTATAAGGCACAGTCATGAATTTAAGACACAGTCTTTAATATAAGACACAGCCTTTAGTATAAGGCATAGCCGTTAGTATAAGATAAAGTCTTTAGTATAAGACACAGCCATTAATTTAAGACACAGTCTTTAATATAAGACAGAGCCTTTAGTATAAGATACAGTCTTTAGTATAAGACACAGCTATTAATTTAAGACACAGTCTTTAATATAAGACACAGTCTTCAGTATAAGGCATAGCCTTTAGTATAAGATACAGTCTTTAGTATTAAACGTAGTATTTAGTATATGAAGCAGTTTCTAGTATAAGACGCAGTATTTTGAATACGATACGACATGTGATTTTGATGTAAGACACAGTCTTTAATAAAAGACGCAAACTCTAAAAACAGAACCCTCCTGACCGATTTAGGATCTGATCATTCACTAATTCTATGTACAATCGCCCACATTCCTAAAGTCTATTTCAATCTTAGTGGTTTAATGTTTAATTTGTGAGATGGTAAGCTACTGGTTGTTTAATTTGTCAAATTGATGATTTTATGTCTTATTATTACACAAATCCGGCTAAAATATTGATAAAAGTAAAGTAAAATAAAATTATTTCAAATGTGCCCAGGTGATATTCAACTCTGGCGTCATCCTCTTTGCCTAAATAGTTGGAAATAAATGAAGACAAAAGATTCGAATTAAATCAAAAAATATTCGAAATTGAAACAAGCTAAAAACAAGCTTGTTAAAAGCATTTTTTGAATGGCTAACCTTTGAACTGTGTGTAGATTGGCAGATTCAAAAATAGAACGGCATTATCCCTTGCACCGTGAATGATAATGAATGATGATATTTCAAATTTTTCACGTAAAAGTAATATGTATATTGAATCCACAAGTACTGTTGTAGCAGTTGTACGTC
This sequence comes from Bellardia pandia, assembly GCA_916048285.2. Taxonomy (NCBI): domain Eukaryota; kingdom Metazoa; phylum Arthropoda; class Insecta; order Diptera; family Calliphoridae; genus Bellardia; species Bellardia pandia. Next base: position 117,362,318 of record OU696529.1, on the reverse strand, counting down.
GTCTGAATTTGCAATAGTTGTACAAATGTTGCTGGTAATTTCTATATAAATATTTTGTACAACACCTACAACATTTTTACATACATATATGTATGGTTTTCAATTGTTTTATGAAAGTTTAAGTATTGCCAAAAGTAAAAATACGTATCTTAACATAAAAATTACTCATTTGAGTTTAAAAAAATAACCCAACAACAACAATCAAATCATAAACTGATTGACAAATCTAAAACAAGAAAATAAAATTAATAAACAAAAAATTTTAATAATGGGTATTGCTGAAAATACTATGGTATGTTTTAATTTTGAAAAATATTCATATTTTATATTTGTTTTCAAAATATTTTTCTTTTGTCATTTTGAAGGTTTGACAACATTAACATACGACCATGGTCTAACTATACAAGGTGAGTGCAGTAGCCCAGCTGACTGACTTTGTTTACAATTTACTTATGTGAAAAGTAATACTTTTTCAAGTGTTTTTGACATAAGTATGAATATGGTTGTTGTTTTATTGTCGCCATTTTCTCGAAACGTCACCGCAGTCCCCAGACATAACTGTTATTGAACATTTATATATGATATCGAATAAAAACAAGTAAGAAAGTATAGTCGGTCAAGCCCGACCATATAATACCTTACACCCAGTATATGTATAAAACAGTTTTTTAGAAATGGACGTTATATGACAGATATAACCTATTGTGGACCGATCATCCAAAAATTTATTGTCATGATTTCTGTTTATATAAATATTGTGTATGTAAAACTTTATCTCGATATAAATACTTTTAAAAGATTTATGGAGGTTAAAGTGGATTACGGGGAGGGTCTTATATTACGGACCGACCATTATAAAATTAGGTGTCATCACTTTTGTATATAAAAAACTTATTTGTTTCGAATTTTATTTGATTACCAACATTCTTAAGAAATTTATGATCGTTAAAGTGATTTTCGGAATTGGGCCATATATGGGAGCTACGACTAATTATGGACCGATCACAATAAAATTGTATCGTATTGCTTGTGTACATATGAAATATATTTGCATTCAATATTATTTGGATACCAACATTTTTGAGAGAGTTATGATCTTTAAAGTGAATTTCGAAAGTGGGCCTTATATGGGAGCTACGACTAATTATGAACCGATCTTCACAAAATTTGTAGATGTGATTTGGCTTCATTTACCACTCATTTGTGATGAAATTTGTTTGGTTCCTTGCATAATTCAAACATTTATAATCGGTAAACCCCAATTTCGGGAGGACTTTTGTATGGACCGATTTCGACCAGTTTCAATCCCATCCGTCCTTGGGCCGAAAAAATATCACTTACCGAATTTTATCAAAATATCTTCAAAATTTACTCTGCGCACAAGCTTTACATGGACAGCCAGCCAGACGGACGGATGGACGGACATCGTTAAAGCGACTCAGAAAGAGTCGATCAGTATACTTTAAGGTGGGTGTTGGACCATTATTTCTGGGCGTTACAAACATCAGCACAAATCCAATATACCCTCCTTACTATGGTGGTGTAGGGTATAATCTCGTTAAAGCATTAAAGGACGAATGGGTGAAAATGTATCTATTTGTAAGCAGAAATCTTGTAGAATCAATACCAAGAATATTGGAAGCAGTTATAAAAAGCAAAGGACTTCCTACAAAATATTAAATGCTGATATCAATAGCTTAAGATAAATGTACTCCAAATGTCCGACTACTTTTTTGAAGGTGGTTTTTTGTATGGAATTAATTTTTTGTGTGTGTTTAGTTTATAAATGAATTGATTTTTTTAGTTTTTTGTTTTATCTCAAAGAAAATATCATACCGCTACATATTCCAAAATAAAAATGTGTTAAATATTTTTTTAATATGAAACCTTTTGTATTTTAGTTCAGTTTAATGTTTGTCCGACGACTTTATTGATTCACTGTATTTTATATTTGTTTTTAAAATATTTTTCTTTTGTCATTTTGAAGGTTTGACAACATAAACATACGACTTTGATGAAAGTTGTGTTCACAATCAGATAGTTGTATCATACAATGTACAACATACAACATCACTTGTGAATTAAAAAATAGTCTCTATACAAATAATTGTTTTTTTTTTTTATCCATTTTAAACACTGAACTTTTCGCAATTAGTTAACTGCAACAAAGTTCACCACAAGAGAAAATAAAAAATTATATTCAAATGTGGAAATTATACTTAAATAAAAATCTAACCTTGACCTAGGCAATCATTTATTAATATACATATACAATATACAAGTACTCGTATGCATATTCAAATAAATTATGTAGCTTTCTAGCTTCACTGAACACAGTGATTTTATAACAGAGTAGAGTAAAAAGTTTTGGAAAATTATTGTTTTTTTTATTATTATTTTAAATAGCACTTTAAAATATTTCTACACTTTTCTGAACAAAATTTTTCAATCTGTATTTTCTTCAATTGGTATATAAACTATATTTTTGAGGGCCATGTGTTTTGGTTTTATGATGAGCAATTTTTATTTAAATAAAATTTACGCTTTAATTTCATACATCATCGTTTTTATTTTAATGGATAAGATAAAGGAAATAAAATTGAATGTATATGAAAATCTCAATGAAAAATTTATTGAACGAAAAAAGAATAATAAAGTTTTCAAGGGTTTAACATTTAACGGATTTGTTTTGAAGAAAATTAAATTAACAAATAACAATTTGTTTTCTTAGAAACAATTTTTAGCAATTACATACGTCTATAATAATGGGAAATTATAATACATTTGATTTTTATAAATACACCAATTCCAAGAGATACAAGCAAATTTTTAAAGGAAAGAATTTTATCAACGTTTTTGGCTTGAGTGGTGTTTCGGGGTTATAGATTAGTTCTAGTTCTGAGACTTTATAAAAAAGGAAGCTGTCGCTTGAACATGACAATGTCCTCTGAGGGTTAAATACTTAAGGTACGGTAACATTTGACAAATATTTGCTCAAAAAAGCGTAACCACTTGTTTTAGCACACATTTGTTTGACATTGCTTACTCTTACAAGAGTTTTGCAAGAGCATACACCATCAAATAAATTAGAACTAAATATATGTTGTTCTTTGGCCTAAATAAGAAAAGTTTTTTTTTAAATAAACGAGTTCAAATATATGTTATTTATTGGTTCCATTTTTCTCTGAATATATTTGCCAATGTTTGTTCGATTTTGGATATTGTAGATTAGGACACAAGACTATTAAATTTATAGTTTTTACCAGTTTCATTTAACAACAATTTTGCCACAATTGACTTTTTAGGCTTAATACAACATTAAAGTTGGATAAATAAAGAATTTTTCAACAAGAACAGCGACATATTGGAATAACATGCAAATTTTGCAATAGTACAAGCTTTGACAATTGTTACCATAGATTCAATTTCGCTCGAAAATTCACTATGAAAATGTTGGTTTTGTTACATCTACATTCCGTATAATTCGAGATATTTGCGGGCAATGTTACTGTTCTATTATGACTTTAATAAGAATTTAGACCATAAAATGCTGGATTTTAGGTTGTGACAATTAGACAGCACTTGTTGAGAAGCCTTTGTATGCTGAAGGCGTCACTGTATGGTGCGCTATGTGTTCTGGAGGCATGATTGGTACATTTTATTGCCAAAATCGGCTAGAAATGGAATGAGTAACACTTTAACTCAATTTAGAAACTTATAAATTATTTTACAATTTTAATTGTTTTTTTATTTAAGTAATTCAAAACACTTACTTCACCGTCGCTTAAGAGAATTCCCATTTTCTTAATTGTTTTCCTTATTTTACTTTTTTTTTTTAATATTATTTTCGTTTAATTAATCAATTCATCAATTCACTATTTGTTTTCTTTACATAAAATAATCTTAAATTCATTTTTATTATTGATTTCTTTTCATTCCAACAATACACTTTTGAATTTCTTTTAATTTTTCATTTGTTTGCAAACAAATTTTTTTGAGGTTTTTATTTTGTTGAATAATTTTTGAAACCATTATAATAAATAGTTTAAAATTTTATTTGTATAATAATTAAGACCTCATTATAATATAAACAATAACAACTATTGAAAAACGCGTTTTCTCTTTTAGTTATAGACTTAATATTATTATTATTATTATTATCATTATAAAAATACGTTATTGAGCTTGTTTGGTTTTGTATCATTTCGTAACGTATGAATGGTTGGATATTTTGAACTGTATTCCTTGAGGCCAGTTAAGATACTAAATAATCCAAAAAAACTTGTCAAAGTAAACACACAAACTTAAGCAACAGAAATCCATACATCCAACCATCCAGTCAACCAGTCAGCCAACAGTCAGTTTAGGTTATGTAGGTAAAAAGCCGGTATTACATACAACAAATAAACAACAACAAACACTACAACTAAAACATTCTTTAAAAAAAATAGGTACTACCAACCACTTCAAAACTCAATACTACCACAACAGCTCAGAAGTCAAAAAGTTGTTGTTTGTTTATTTATACATATATTTATTTATTTATTTGTATATGTAAGTTAGCGTACGTGTATTTCTTGTTGGTATTTGGGTTTGAAGTCAACATAAAAAGCAAATTTTCATCAATGAAACCAGCACTGAAAAACCCTTAAGAAAATTAAAATCAACAACAACATCATTAGTGAGAGAGTTTAGGGGCTAGAGTGTATGAGTTTTCTTTTGATTTTGAGTGTTAAAAAGGGATAGCCTGATTGTGTAAGGGATACTAAATATTTTCTATATTATATAAGTGCAAATAGAAAATACAGGTAATCTAGACCAATAAAAACAACAAAATCAATAATAATAACACTACTTTAAATCTTGATACTCTACTCGCAGAAACTCCAAACACTTAGTCTTACAAAGAGGAAATAAAACTACTCACATACAGTAGCTCACAGCTTATTTAATGCAGTGCATTGAACAGACACTTCAAAAAAATGGTGCCATTTAAAGGGAAAAAATGTTATAATCTAACAAACTAAAAACATTTATTGCAAAAATCGACATTTCAATATATTGAAACTAAAAAAACAAAAATATGCTCGATTTTCACGTCACAGCTTATTTTATGCATTTAATTTCTACTGTATCGATAGCTCAATGCAGCGTTATTAGTTTTATGTTTTTTTCTACTTCTATCAATATTTTCTGTTGAATTGCGAGTCCGATTTTGTTACTTAAAGTGTTAATTTAAAAAATTTCAAATGAATACAACGATAAAACAACGAGAATTGGTTTTAAAACAGTTCCAAAATAATCACTCACATCGAAAACTAGCAGAAATGGTTAACATTAAAGCTTCCACATTCCAAAAAATCATTGAGCACTTAATCCAATAAAATCGGGTCCATAACAATGGCAGTAAGGCATCAAATAAAATGCTTAATGTGAATGATGAGCAGGGTTCAGAAGAATTCATGTATGAACACTTAAATTTATGCATTCATGATAAATTGTCATGAATGAAATTTGCAAATGTTTTGTTTTACGCGCACATTCGAAAATGATTAGCTAAGAATTTTTTGACATTACAGCATACATAAATAAATACACTGGTTTTTTTCTTTAGAGCACATATACGTATGTGAATTGTGAGAAGTAAAAAATGTCCAATGCTACTATACAAAAATGAAACAAAAAAATTGTTCACAATGCATGTGTTTATGTTATAACGGTTTACTTTATGATCTTCTATTTTGTGTTGTTTAACTTTAGTTGTTATGGGAAGTTAATTGTAATGTTATATTTCGTTTTGTTGCTATATATGTATGTATGTATATTTATTAAATTATGTGTAGGTACCTAAATAATATTTAGTAAATATAAAAAAACTTCAAAATGAATTGAGTAGGTTTCATACCAATTTTTATTAAAAGTTTTAATTTAAAACATAAGAAATTTTGTACATACATACATATGTATGTATGTATATTCTTTATTCATTTACAGAAGTAAAAACATTTTCAATATCAAAATTTAAGAGTTCATAATTAAGCTTTGTTATTAGAATATTAGAAAGTTTTTTCTATTCATTGCTACGCAAACGTTTGTTTATTCAATTGTAAATTCAAATCTGCACTGACCTCAATAAATCATACCACAACAATGCAAACAAAAATTACACGCATTCTTATTTTCTTCATGTATGCAGCTTCAAATAAAAACATTTTTTGCTTTTGATTTTTGAATGCTAGTGCAAAGTAAAACCTGATGTTCTTCTTATGTGAACAAATTACAAAAATGTCCAATAAAAAGTGTTTCTCTTATTTTCTCAATTTAGTAAGAAAAAAAACATTACAAATCCTATCATACATGAATGAATAAAACAAAATATTTCGTGTCTCTTCATACACGAATAGAACATAACACAAAAAAAATCAAAATTTTTTTTTCATGAACATGAGCGACAAATGAATGAATATTTGGTACTCTGATGATGAGTGACACATTTTAACGAAAATAAGGCCAAATCCAAGGCTATCAGCTTCAAAACATCTGAAGTTGAAGCTGACCTGGGCAAACTATATTGCTTTAAAACTGTTCGTAGTGTCAGCCAGACCTTATTGTTATCAAAAATCTATGGTCAATTTTAGAAATAAGGAAACACAAAATTTCTAACAAAACGATTTAAAAAAGCCCTAACAAAAACTGGTCGCATCTATGCCAAATCGCCTTAAATCTGTTGTAGATGGTAAAGACTGACACACCAAATATTAAATCGTATAATTGCCAGTTTTAATTTTAAGTTTTCGAGCATTTTTTTTTTATTTTAAATGCCACAATTGCTTTTTTAAGTTCCTGTTAGTTTTCTTTTTATGGAGCTTTGAAAACAAAAACAAAATGCAATGCATAAAATAAACTATGAGCCACTGTACATACATGCATAATCATTAGGGATGAAATAGTTGTTATAATTGTACTTTATTTGTTACCATTATAACCAGAAGGTAACAATTGTAAAACAATAGCAATAGTAATGTTTACAACCAATCGGTAAACAAAAATTATTGGGAAAAATAGTTTTTTCAGATTTCTCAAAGGGCGATAATAATTCTGTTATTGAAAAGTACTTCTGAAAGTTTACACCATATGAAAATAGAAAACAAAAATTAAATACCACTTCAACCCTTAATGAGGAGATTGAAGAACCCACTTAGATTAGTTTTTTTTTTACCGAAAATCATCAAAATTTTTTTTATCTTATTATGAAATATAAGTTTCTTGGTTTAACAAAACAATCTTTATTCATTAACGTTGTCTTCTTAATTCTATGAGTAACAATTTTCTGTTTAGAAACAGTTTATAAAAATAGAGAGAAACTTGTGGGAATCCTAACTTTGAACATAGATGAGTGATTCATAGTGCTATAAGTAACAGTTAGGACAAATTTAGTAAAGTCCAACTCCTCCCTGATATCATAAGTTTCATATTTATTATAACTTATTTCACGATCTGCTGCACTGTGCAATGAATACCTTTCCCCTTTGCGGCTGAACATTAGGTCTTATAAATTCTCTTACTAATATTATAAAATTAAAATAGTTTGTACAATTTTAAAGTAACGGGGTTTTAACAAGAACTTTGTTCCCCAATAGGGGCATATTAAAATAAGGAAAAGTTTTGATATTTTAATTGTGAATAGATCAAACTATCGGGAGATGTTTACAACAAAATTTTGGACTATTATTGATAATATTGATGTACATATGTAGTAGTTTCAAAAGGCTGGTGCAACAGACAAAGAATTTATTGCAACACGATTGACCGACGGCATAATTTCACATAATTTAGCTGTTGACCTTGTGATTTAACACAACTGAATTATTTTTTTGTGGAGCTGTCTTACATTTTGTCAAAATGTAATTGTAAATTTAAATTGTCAAAGCCTACTCTTAAAATTCTATTATGGGGAGTGCAATAAACAACTTGTCATAATATTTAAACAAATTTCGTTAGTTGAAGTTTTAGTGTTTTCATATCGACTTTGTGTATGACTTTTAAAGTCAATTGAAATCGAATCTTAAAGAAGCTGATGTTTACAATTTGTGGTTTCAACATACCACAAATTCAATGCACACTAATGATTGTGAACATCAGCTTTGGGTGCTAGAGGCACTTACATTATAAAGAGTGATTTTTTAAGAGCTTAAAAAAAACATAAAATTTAGAGAAATTTATAAAATCTTTATTTCAGTCGATAGAGCAATTTACATATATAATTCAATGTTTAAAGATGATTTCATGTAAATATTGAACGCGGCTACATCTCAAATGGTTTATACGCTTTGTCCAATTTAGGTTGCAGTTTTGTCTCTATAAATATTAGCCTTAACATAGCCCTACAAAAAAATAAAGCCGTTAAATCATACGATCTAGGCGGCCGAACGTGAAGTAAACCATTCTCTTATTTTGGTAAAAAAAAACTCTTCCAGCTCTTCCATTTTCGAAAAAAAAAATTCTTCGCAAGAATGTCTCAAAAAATCGTCGACCTCCAATGGAAAGTAGGCTTTCATATGGATTCCTCAACAAAAGAAAAAACAAAGAATTGCTTTAAAATTCAAACCCATAGAAATACCAAATTATGGTGGATTTATTAGAAAAGAGTATACGATGTAAGACTTCTAAAAGAATCAGGATAGAAATTATCATAACGCTACCTGATGAAGCATTTATCGAAGGATAGAGTAAATATTTTGATTTGCGGTAACGCATCTGAAACAAAGCAAATTCAACATCTTTGAAAGGGAAAGAAACAAAGCTCATTTCGTAATAAAAGGTTTGCTGAAAATTATCTTCATTAAGATAAGTCATATTTAGAATAATTTATAGAACCTATCGAATTGTTTTCGAATTTTTTGATTTAACGAATAGACTTGAAAATATATCGTTCATTATACCGGTATTTACCTGTATTTGTTTAAATATTTGGTTAGTCATTGTTTAAATAGACTACTGAATCTACCTATATAAGAACATTGTGTTTATTATCACATATTTATCTATTTTATCTGGAATATCTATTTTTTGATGCAGCAATATTATGAAATTGTACCAAATAACTCGTGTTAGTAACGCGGTACCGACTGAGTCCAAAATGTATCAAAAAAAGTACAATTGCACCATATTTGCCAACCCTATTCTGTATACATAGTGTGTATATATATCCACCTATGTTGAGACTATTTCGGTTCTGGCTGCTGGAGATCAAGGATCAAATACGATCAAATATTTAATCCCTTTCATGACTACTTATTCTCATAGTTAAACTCGGATTAAAGTCTTTCATACGTTTTCCTGATAATGTTAGTATCTTTTAGGCCGATACATTGGCAATGATAAGGGAATGAAAAGTACTATTCGAAAAGTACATTCAAGATATGCTGTCTATATACAATTATCTGCGCAAAAGGACAAATGAGCGGTCCAAAACATGACATATAACTAAAATCTTACGACACTATATGCAGAAGGCAAATGTGAAAAGTTTCCAGGGAAATTAAATATACACTGGAAAAACATTTTAACAAGTCTATTAGAGAACGTTCAATCGAGGTTAGTCTAGTATTTTAAAGTATCTAGAGTTAATTTAGTTTCAGAATTTCTAAACAACATCAAAGAAATTATTGATTGTATATGATTCATAATGAATCAGTTTCATGTGTAATTTTGAATGAAAGTAGTATGAACGCTACTCAAAGCTAAAATCATAAAAGAGAAATCTTGATATCAGTAAATTAAATAATTCTAATGATATTATGGTACACACCGCATTATTAAAAGTAGATCTAAAACAGATGCTGGAATATATAGATGAAGCCAATCAAAGGGAAGAAAAGGAAAAAATTAAAACAATTTTAGCCAAGAGAAGTACTTCATTTGTGACTGATTAAAAAAAGTGCACATTGTGACAAAAAGACGTGGATTGCTGAAATAATTAACAAATAATAATAATAACAAATAATAATAACATGAGTCTAATGACTTGTATTGTGTAAATTCTTAATTTGAAATAAAATTATGTATACCTTTTATTTCTAAATATTTCCTAACATGAATTCGTATATTAATAAAACCACAAATGTTGTTAATCGAAATTTTGGTACTATTAAGTCAGTAAAAGTACCAATATATACTATTATTGGTACAATATCTACTTACCATCTTTGTTACTATCAATTAAATTTTTTTCTCTATTCATACCCCTGTCACTCGTTGCACATTTTGTAGGCGATGACAAAAAATTAGGCAATTTACAAATAATCGTCAATACATTTCCTCTTTATACACAAAACACAAAAACAACAAAAATAAATCTACTTAAATCTCTGCAATCCTGCGCATTGAAACAGGTTTCAATAGAGTTGAGTTTGTTATGGGTATTGTATTGTCTTGTATTGTATTGTATTGTATTGTTTTCAAGTCCACCTAATGATTTTATTTTGAATTTGTTTGTTGTTGTTTCTGTTATAAGTATGTAGATGCACTTAAGTCACTTCTTAAGTCTAATTCATGTGGGTTTGAGGATCATAATGAAGAAACACAACAGCACGCATTAGAACATGACAAATGAAAGGCATGAAAAGTAGGTTGATCCCTTTGGAATTGTAAATATAAACATGAGGGAATTGTTGGTGTGTCTTGATTTAAGTAAACACGAGTATTTATGGGAAGCGTGGAAAGAAAGTTCTGTTCTAAAAAACAGTAATTTTCACTTACTTCCTCTCAGTTTTTGTTTTTCTAGCTTGCATAGGACGTTTTGATAAATTTGTTCCAAAAGCATCAACTTTATATCAATGCTAAATATTTGTAGTCTATAGAATTTTGAAATATAATTTTTTTAAGAATTATTTTGCTTTAAAATTCGTTTAAATAAATAAAATTCCCTTAATAATTTATCGATATTCAAAACGTGTATTATACACATTTTATTGCAATATTTGGAACACTTAATGCAAAAATTCAAATACCTACAGTGACTCACATTCAAAGGTGGGCATATTGATTTTAAAACTTTTCTTATAATTATTGATATATTTCTTTAGTCAGGCTCGAGTTCAATAAATTTAATTTTCATTAAATTATTATTTTTTAGTTTTCTAATAATTTTAAATATTAAATTATTTAAAAATTTGATTTTTAATTTATCACCCCTATCGTGAATAAATATTCCACATGAAATTTGTTCCCTTTTCACATTTTTCTTCGTGTGCGAAGAGCGAAAAATTATTATTGGTAATTATGTGGATGGAAAAAGCGAACGCGAAATTGCCAATATCATCAAGAAAAGTAAGTCCGCCGTCCACCATGTTAATAAACGATACAAGGAAAATAACAGAATTACAAATAAACAAAGAATGCCATTCAAGATAAAACTAAGCCCGAGAGATGAGAAATTTATAGTACATGAAGTAATTTGTACTCAATTTGTTTCTGCTCCAAAATTGGCTACAATGCTAAAAAATACCTTTAGAAAAAGAGTGCATGCAGAAACGGTAAGAAGAGTGCTGAGAAGAAATAATTTAAATGGCAGAGTGGCTCGGAAAAAGCCATGCATTAGCGGAAAAACAGAAAGGATCATATAGAATTTGCAAGAGAGCACATTACAAAAGATTTTTCTTTTTGGAGCATGGTAAAATTTACTTTCAATGAATACTTGTTGGATATATCTATCATCATTTTAAAAAGTTTACGTGCAAAAGCAATCTCAATCTATTTGAGGAGTTTTGACCTAAAAATACTAAGAAAACTGTAGAGCACGGGGGCTTATCAGTGATGGTGTGGGATTGCATGGCTGCTTCCGGTGTCGGATATCTTTATTTTATAGAAGGCATAATAGATAAAAACATGTATGTTGATATTTTGAAGTCAAACGTTAAACAAAATGCTCATAAATTGAGGATTGCTAATAACTTTAAAATTTACCAGAACAATGACCCGAACCACACGTCGTTGATAGCGAATAACTGGTTATTGTATAATTGTCCGAAAGTCCTCAAAACACCTGCGCAAAGTGCAGACCCTAACGTACTCGAGCAATTATGGGATGAACTCGGACTTCGGATACAAAATATATTATGTACCAATAAAGATCAGCTCAGAGCTGTGTTACTGGAAGAATGGAACCAAATGGATAAAACTGGTTGAAGCGATTCCAAAAAGACTCCAAGCTGTCGAGAATAAAAAATATTAAATATCTTATAAATAATTGAATTTAATGACCTGACCGACTTCTAGTATAATCATACTATTAAGGATTTTTTAATTATTTTGTTTTTGTTTCTGTTATATTAATAATAGAATATCATATATATTTGTTTTTGTGTTTAATAATAAATAATTTATTTAATTTTTAAAAAAATATTTAAAAAATCCTAAGCTTCCTTTTTTCAAATAGGATTTAATATTTTACAAACAGTTTGTCCGACTTTCAATGTGAGCCACTGTATCCTCTTAATCCCTTTCAATTCACACAGTAATCGATACATGGCTACATGGCGCTACATATTTCTACAAAGTATCAAATGATATCATTATCTGTCTCTTTCCTCTCATCCGCAACATCTCTCTTCTGTACACCTCACACGCCTAACTTTCTTTGTTTAGTCTGTCGTTTTTTTTTAATTTTTTTATTATATTTATTTAACAATTTCCAAGAAAACGCGTGCTACTTTTGTTTACTCTTCATCAAAGTCCGTCTCTGTTGCTTCTGTTCTGTTCAGTTCTGTTGATTGTATCATCAACAGCGTTTGATGTTGGTGATGACGATGATGATACGATCAAGTGTGGAAGATACCATTATTGTTTGACCATAATGAAATAAATAAATATAAAACCCGACAACAACAACAAAAATAACAAATGGAAACTGTAAATAAATATCCATTAACTCAGCTGGATATATTACACTTTTTTATTGTTTTTATTGGGGTTTTTTTTTAGCCTGGAATCTTTTTAAATGAATTATTGCTGGCTATAAATTTTTAATAAGGAGGTGTTTTCTTAAAAAAAATATGAAAATGATATTAATATAACAAAGAAGACATTAATGTCCAAGATGGTGCATGTTTAATAAGTGTTGCACATTATGGAAGTTAATGGATTTAGAATTTTTTAAATGAAATATTAATGGAGTTCATTTGTATGGCAGTAGAGAATTAAAATATGTTATATTTCATCGGTCAATTAGAAATTTTGTAATATGAGTCAGGATTAATAATAATATAAAGTTTCAATCTTTAAAGTGTTTAAACTATTGTAGAAGCAGAACTATTACCCCTTAATTTTGTAATACTACTTTTATTTACTTTGACAAGATTGCGATAAAATTGTAACTGTAAGCTGTAATTTCTTAGAAAATTCTTAGATCTTGTTTTTTTAAAATAGTTCAAATACGAGGGCGGTTCGGAAACTTCTTAGCCTAGCACAGAAAGAGAATAGTTAGTTTTTTAAAAATATTTTTATTTTTCAATATAATCTCCTGAAACTTCAATACACTTTGTCCAATGCTTATTTAGCAATTCTATCCCTTGATTAAAATAGTTTTCCTTATGACCTTCAAAATAGTGGTTTACAACAGTAATTGCATCTTCATTTGAGGTAAAACGCCCGACAGCTAGGATTTTTTTAGATTTGGGAACAGGTAAAATTAACTAAAGCTAAATCAAGAGAATAAGGTGGGTGGTAAAGCAACTCGTACTTTAATTTGTTGATTTTAGCCATTGTTAAAACACTCTTGTGCGCTGGTGCATTGTCTTGATGAAAAATTATTTTTTTGTGTTGTAAGCCTGTACGTTTTTCTCGAATTTTTACATTTAATTGATCCAAAATGTTGCAATAGTACTCTGAATTTATTGTTTTACCCTTTGACTTCGAAGTCCCAAAAAACCGTTGCCATAACCTTACCAGCTGATTGAATTGTTTTTGCCTGCTTTGGGGCACTTCCTCCAGTTATAGTCCATTGCTTGGATTGTTCTTGTCTCTGCAGTATAATAGAGGATCCATGGCTCATCAACAGTTATAAAACGACGTTTAAAATCCATTAAATTTTTCTTAAGACGATCCAAGCAAGCTTGAGCAATTTTAATTTTTATGCGTTTTTGGTCGACTGTTAACAAATGCGGCACCCATCTTTTCATCTGTAGTTCTTCATGCAAAATTAAATGGACTCGATCATTTCAAATGCCCATGATCATTTAATACCATATCATGCACTTTTGCTACAAATTCTGTTGTTGTTGCTGTTTTTAGACGTCCACTACGTAGTTCATCCTTAATGCTTGTACATACAACCAAGTTTAAAATTTAGCAACCCAATTTTTTACTGTTGCATATGAAGGAGCAATTTCACCTAACTTATTCATAATATTATGAATTTCTTGTCCCGATAAACCTTTTTTATTTAAATATTTAATGACACCACGAATTTCTAATTTTTCCATTGTAAAAAAATCGCGGATGCGTCTTTTTTGAACACCTGTTTCTATATGAAGGAGTTGGCAGATCGAAAGGAAATGTAACATGTGTTTATAGCACAGATGGAAGTTTCCAAAACATTTAACTTTTTTCTGTTTATACCGCGCTTTCTGTTCTAGGCTAAAAAGTTTCCGAACCACCCTCGTAATAGTTCGAATGATTCGTTCGTGTAGTTCTTAATGGCCAGGGTAATTTTGTTTTGTGCGGAATCGGACGATTTCATCTTATTGAGCTTATTACGATTTGAAAAAAAAAACTCAAGAAGAATAAGCTATTTATTCCTCTTCAACAAATTCCTCAATCTTAGTAGTCAATTCGCTATATTTTTGAGAGAAATTATTCAAATGATTTTGTATGATACACTTGATTATTGTTCTCATTGCAAAGTGGGTTTTCAAAAAAAAATTCCTTTACAGACAAAATCTCCCATTTAATTTATCGCGAGTCCAGAATCATCTGTATGCCACCGGGTATGAAAAGAAAACATTCACACAGTTCTACTGACTCGAGTCATGGACAATAAAATATGAATGCTGATTTCTTAATACAATATAAAATCATCTATACTAGTGTCAAAATTCTCGTAAAATCGTTTATAACGATTTTGTTTTAAATATGTCGAAAATTTATTCGCATAACTTAATTTGTTCAAGGGTTGATATGTACGATCTTTTTTAATAAACACATCTGGTTAATAGTATTTGCGATCACGAATTGATTATCTAGTTTGTTTGTGTGACTAAATAATTTGCAAAATATTGTTTTGGAAGGCTGAGAAACAATTTAGTTTTACCTTCTTTTTAAGATTGATTGTAGTATTTAAACTTGGTTTTGGTGATCCCTAAATTTTATGCCAACGAAATTACGGCCTTTTTAAACGCTGCATTACAATGATGGTGGAAATTTTGTCATAACAGTGCGTATATGATAATAAAGGCCTTAAGGCATTTCCTCCACTCTGTCTCATTTATTGTAACAACAGAAATTAAATTAAAGTGAAATTTTTAAAATACATATAGGTAAAAAAACACAAACAATTATAAAACAGCCTCTCCCTCCCACTCATTATTTAAGGATATTTTCCTTTAGCTATTGAATTCATGGATATACTCCTATTCTAATGAAAACATATGGGCTCCACATTCCTGCTGCAAAATAAATGTAAAAGAAAGAGAATTTAAAAATCATATAACTGGTTGTTAGTTCCGTCTGACAACCCTTATATTTAGCAAAAACGAAACCAATCCAAATATATCATCCGATCTCGATGTATCTAAGACAAAGATGATCACAAGATCAATTTCCTCAATATCAGATATCGTAATACATAGTAAATCAACACAACTATACAGGATACGACAAGGGTATCCAAAGAGATTAAAAGAAGTAATAGATTTTAATATTCATCGAATCCATATTTAATAACAAACATCACTTAAAGTCGTATATATTTTAATAGTCCTCAATATCACTTTCTTCAACATATTCAACACCACATGCACCACCATTTCAGGTTAGCTTATAAGGATGACACTGTTACAATTAAAAACCATCGGTGTATATAGAAATCAAAGTGCTTCATTATGATTTCTTTTCTATTTTTTATTGTGCTTTCCTGTAAAGCGTGATCCATTTCGAGGTTCCCTACTTTTTTAAAGAAAAAACAAAAAAAAAAACACTGAAAATTAAAATTTAATGGGGAATGTTTCTTATCATTTGAAAGAACATTCTTTGGCATTTTTTGAAGATTATGTCTTTCAAATGTTGGCCGTTGCTACGTCGCAGATGGTCTAACCTTTGAGTCCAATTTTGGATGACTCGTTCGACCATTTTGACTGGTAGCTGGCGAATGAAACGCGTGATGTTTTCCTCCAAGGCCTTAATCGAAGCGGGTTTGTGCGCATAAACTTTAGACTTTACATATGTCCACAGGAAAAAGTCTAACGGTGTGATATCACACGATCTTGGTGGCCAATCGACCGGCCCAAAACGTGAAATTATGTGCTCACCGAAGTGTTCTCTAAATAAATCCATTGATTGATGCGATGTGTGGGAAGTAGCAACGTCTTGCTGAAACCAAATGTGACCGAGATCACGAGCTTCAATTTCAGACATCCGAAGGGTCCGAAATTAGACTATATTAGTGGGATTTCTAAAATAATTTTGCAATTTTAATAAAACGATTTTGAAAAAAATGTATTTTTGAAAAAAGTAACTTTTAGGATGAAATTCCTTAGTAGAATTTAAACAATTCTAGAGAATTTCACTACATCACAAGCTCAATTTACAATTTATAAATTTATTATTTCGGCTTTTCTTTTATAGCTATATAAGTATGTATTAGAACTGTCGAACATAATATGTACGAGTATGTACATATGTATATATCACATTATTTTCTTAATTTAATTTCCTCTTTATTTAAAATTTTATCAACTAATCGTCTCATTAATCTAAGTTATAGACTTTTACTAATTGTTTTGGCTCCAAACAAAAACTCCAGACAAAATTAATTTATATCTTTTTTCTTTAATTTTTCTATTGATATAATGAATTTTCTTTAGTAGATGAAAATAAATAAAGCTAATGATGGCGGTTGTTGGTGGCGTTCAAATAAAAGGGTTTGTTTTTATGTTTTATTAAAAAAGAATCTTTAAAATCACTTTAAATACTTCTAAGCCACTTTAGGGTATTAAAAATCCAAGTGAAAGACAAGTTTTAAGAGTCGGTATATCTTTTTTAAATTTTGAAAAATCGTTAGGCATGCGACATTTTTTTTTTTTTTAGATGTAGATGTTGTTCTAATGTTACAATATTTCTAATGCGATCACTGAAAAATGAGACAAGAAAACCAAAGCCGAAAATAGAAAGAAGAAATAATATAACATTACAACATTAACAGCAACTTGCTGGAAGAACACAACAAACAAAAATCCTAAAATCTACCAACAAAAGTGTAAAAACAAATCTATTTTTCAAGTATCATTTGAAAATCTTTATATGGACGAGTAAAAGTATTTGAAATATTTTGTGTTTGAGTGTTTCATTATTTTAATCATTATCATTATTATTTGGTTGTTTTCTTTATTGTTGTTTTTTGTTTTTGTTGTTGGGGTTTTTAAAGTTTGTTTTCATTTCAACTGTTTGAGCGAAATCCATTTGATCTTGATTTGTATGTGGTGTAGAAAGATCAATATATTTATTTGTCCCATATCGGTTGAATACTCTTACGTATCTGTTGTATCTGCATACTAGTTTTTTTTTTGTTTTGGATGGATGTATGTATGTGAGTACTTTGTATACCGAAATGTTGCGTCGGCAAACTTGAATCGATTTTATTGATTTTGGACTTTTGTTTTTGTTGGTTGTGGTTTTTTATACCCTCCACCACCATAAGTGGTATATATAAGTTTATCATTCCGTGTGCAACACTGAGAAGTACTCTTATGAGATCCAACAAAGTATTCCCGTATATATTCTTGATCCTGTCTGTGTAAAACACTCTCACGTCCAAAGGACACAACCGAAATCAACAAGGTTTACAAAAAAACCTCTTATAGTTCTTCTAAGCAGTTTGGTATTGAAAATCATCAAAATCGGTACAGCAGAACAAGAGTGATGGATCAAAATGTAAGACAAACTCCATAAAAATTTGATATTTTTCAAAATTGCTATATTTTTATATATATTGCAGATAATACCTATTAATTTTGTACACGCTATTTTATGATAAAAGAAGAAAGTGTGAGGAAAATAGTATAAATCGCTCCATGATTTCTCATAGCACCCATACAAAAATCTTCCCGAAATATTGCTCAATTATACGTAGTAACCATAGTATTGGATACTGGATTTAAAAGCTATCAGTCCATAACTGGTCCACTTCTACTATGCCACCCATAAATAATAATATTATTGAGATCAAATTCAAACAAAAAAGCGTCACCTTTTTTATATTCTGTTTTATACTCTGTTCCTTAACTTGTTGGAAATATGGAAAACGTTCTTTTAATTTTATAAATAGTTAAATTACACTCAAGATTATTAAGAAAATCAGAAATACTCTGTAAATTACAGTAAGAATCGGTAATTATATCAATTATAAATGGTCAAAATTAGATACAATTTCAAAATAATTTCAACATAAATTATGTTGGTCGTAAAATTGTCTTTCAAGCAATATTAATAAAATTTGCACTAAAACTGAATAGAAAACACAGAATAAGGATATACTAGTCCCATAACCAGTGTAATGTTTGTATTTATTATTACGCTTAAGTGGAGGGTATTAAAGATTCGGCACAGCCGAATATAGCACTCTAACTTGTTTTATATATACGACTACATATGTACGTATGTGTGTTCATATCTATATTTTTTTCTTAAGTGGATTTCATTTGTGGGTAGAGTAGAGTGTTATGGATTGAGTCGCTCTTATTTTTTTCGGTTGGTTTTTCCTTTTGGTCTCTTTTTTGTTTGCTTTTTTTTCTTAATGCAAAGTGCGCCAGACTACTTTATTTGTATTTTATTTAAATTAATATTAATTTGTTGTAGATTTGAGTATTTACAATATTTAGTTTTGTTGCTGTTGTTGTCGTTTGTTTGTCATTTGTGTGTGTTTTTTTTGTTGCTGTTGTTGTTCTTCACCCATCTGTGATTTTTGGTTGTGGTTTTTATGCTTGTAATTTTATTAATTTGTGTTCATCTCATATTTTTTTTATTTTTTATTTTTGTTGTTTTTATATGTTTCGTTTTTCGATGAGCCATAAAATACTAAATTACAAGACAAAACAATTAGATAGAACAAGATATCTTACAAATTATTATGATTATTGATATTTTTTTTATTGTGGCGGCATTTATCGTTTTTGTATGCGATTTTTTGTTGAACAAAAATAAAAACACTATATTGTGTATTGGAAGTTAGTTGTTGATGCGTGGAATTTGTCAAGGCTGTATAAAAGAATCTACTCCAGACTCAAAGAAATACGAAAGACTAATTCGATGCCAAAACATGCTGCTTAGTCATATTTAGATTCTCAAAATCAGCGAAATATTTTGGGGACAAATTTGGATAGCATATTGTGAACACTAATATTTAGGGATAAGGCAGGATAGTAAATTTAACTTCAGAAAAAACCTGAGTATAAAAATTGAATATGTTTATCCAGCACTATAAAACATTTTTTATATAAAATCATGGAAAAATGGACAGACTACAAATGAGGTTATAAAACAAGCCAAAATATTATTAAATGAAAGCAGAAACTTAAGAAGAATATAATATGTTGAGTAAAGTAAAATGCTATTCTCTACAACATTGATGCAACACCATTGCATCATTACATTACAGTAAAAAGAAAACGTGAGGATGCTGGTTTTACTTCCTATCGTGCAATTACATATCCTTGGTAGTGAAAAGAAAAACGGGCACGTATTTCTTATTACAAAATATACACAAAATTCAACAACTGCCTTATTATGGATAATGAAATATATGTAAAAACGGACCTCAAACCGCTATCAGGGCTAAAATTTTAGTTTACAGCGAAACGAGCTGATTTAAAATTTAAAAAATATGAAAACTAATAAATTTGATAAAATTTATACATTGCCTGCGTTGCAAACATTTTGCAGATTTTTGGAAGACTAAAAATTAACCTTTTGTTGCCGCTTCAACTATGGCTTTGCCTATTTATATAAAATAATGTCTGCTGGAACGTTAGCTGGATCTTATTAAATGATACCAGCCTTCATCAAAATCTGCAATGATTTGGCATCGAAGAATTTAGGTTGACTTATTGGAAAAAGAAACATATGAGGAGGTGAGAAGCAAAACTCTTTCGTTCCATGTTTACACAATTTTAGTGAAAAGCTAAAACTTGCTACAGCTTAGTAAATGAGCCAAATAATTCTTAAATATTAGGATATGTTTTTATTAAAACCTTAAAATTTACAAAATCACCAAAAAAAAAATAACTAAAGAAAAATTAAGTTTTACAGTTTAGAACGAACATGTTTTGCTACGAATTTCGAAAGAAACTAACGAGTTTTGCAACTTGCAATAATCCACCAGTAAAATGAATTATTTAGCTTTACTATATTTTAGTTATATTCATTTATTAATACTAAGGAAACTTGTTAAAAATTAAAATAAAATATATGCATTTTTAAACAGACAAAGAAAGTACTTCATCTTCAGTATACTCCTCGTTGTTTTCTTCCACGTCATGACCAGCATGTCGTTGTCCAAGCATATTAATTGCTTGAGTGTTATTTGTCTTTAAAAAAAATTATTCGAAAACTTTAACCGCACGTCATTCCAGTTTTTTGATAGTTCCAGAAGGATTCTGTGATGTTCTTCCTTGATTTTCCACTGTATGTATCAAGAAGTCTTCGTGTAACTTTTACTAGAGCTGTCAGTGAAAGTGTGCAGGAGAACCCGTGTGTAGTCGATTCCTAGCCTTGTACAAGAATTTGGAATATCACAGAATTCAATATTGTCGAATTTTGCGCTGAGAATTGAGCCTTCACCGCACAAGATACAACATATCGAGGAGCTCAAAGTTAATGACTGGTCTTCGGAGCATTTGCAAGAGAAAATAATTTTGGCCTAGAAATTTATCTATATAGGCTAAGCGCATTTGAAAATGACTGCCTATGTTACCAAGCTAAATTTGTTTATAATTGGATCGATGCCAACTCACACAAAGATTATCTGGTAGCAATTTATTCATAAAAAAATACTGTTTAGGTAGCTGTTTGTCCAAATTTGTCACATTTTACATTAGATGATTGGAGGGTATTTGATCTTGAGGTAATTTTATCTTAGAACTTGACCTCTTTAGACTTTTTATTGTAGAACATTGGAAGTTTAATCGACCGATAACAAAATATGCCATTCCTTTGCTCAAATTCAGCCGGAGTCAGTGAAAATGAAAAATGATATTCTATAAATAAATGTGGCATTATAAGCCGTTCAAAGCAAACATTTTTAATACCGCACACCCAGTAATTTTATTCCATTCCACATTGACTAGTCTTCTTAAAACTTATTATTAATTTCACTGGATAAAATTATAATAATAACAATTTATATAAAGCATGAAACATTTACATTATAATATACTGGTATAAAGTCTTAGATGTAGGAGTATATCAAACGTTTTTGAGGATATGGTAGTTAGTGCTCCTATTAGGCAGAACTTCTACAATATTCGTAGTTAGGTTTCACTAATTTCATTAAATTCAACTTCTAGCGATAGTCCAACACATTATCATTTACAAAAGCTTCTTTATTTTGAAAATTATCACAATATTTATCCAGTTCGCCAACTTAAAACTCACAACACACAAGGTAATTTATCAGAATTTACCTTCATAAGCAATGAAAGTAATAGCGGATAAGAAAAAGTAATTACTATATAACAAGTAAAAGACAAACTTAAAATAGTAAAACCAACATACTCTCAAGCATAATCGCATGAATATTCAAATGTGCAGCTGATAATTTTTTTTTTTTACCAACAACTGAAATTTTCATATTCGTACATTAAACATTGTCACAATCAATGGTTTTCGAAGCAGAAAAATGTAACATATAATAAAACAATATCAAAATACGAAAGTGTTTTCCCCTGGCAAACAAACGTTTGTTTTGGTGGCGTTTTTTATCAAGTACTTTTCTTGCTCTTGTTACAAAAGCGTAACTTACAAGTGTGTTTTATACAAAAAAAAAAAAAAAACCAAAAAAAAATTAAATAAATGTGAGTAAGTACTATTGAATGCATGTGCGTGTACTTGTGTGTTTGCATAATGATGGCGGAAATGAAGTATTATATGTACTCATACGCTATGAGTGTGTAACAATTGTTTTTAAATACTTACTCACTTATGGATAAGGAAAACATACAATTATATAATTCTAATTAATTTTCAAGTATTTTCCTTAAGAAGTTTGGTTGTTTGTTTTTGTTTTCAACGCAACTGCATAATTATTGTGGAAATAGATAAACACTTCGTTCGGTTGCAAGCAGACGAGCAGGAGTATTCGGAAACAAAAGACTTAAGCTACAAACTTGCTGTTAAAACGCACTTTGATGAATGTGAATTTTGATAAGACATTTGTTTTTCTATCTGAAGAATGCAAAGGCCTAGGAATTTAAATGCGCAGACTTTATCGCATTCATAAATTTATGTTTGTGATAATTATGACAAGTGTCATAATTTAGAGGGTTACTTTTTAACAAAAATTAAAAGAAAATGATTATAAAACAAATGTTTACATTTTTTATGAGGGTACAACCATTTTATAAAACGACAAGCTATTTTTCAAATTTCATTCACGTTTCATTTTATACAATGAACCCATGACCTTTGAAAACTCATAAAATTAGATAAAATCAAAATTCATAAAATCATTAAGACTAAATAACTTTGATTTGTATTCTTCGACTGCTACTGTGGATCTTGAGCTCGTTTGATTTGGAGCCTATGGTTTTATGAAGTCTTAAAATTAATTATTTTGGCAAGGAATTAGTCTAATTTAATCGTAGAAAACAGTTGAACAGAACCAAGTTCTGCGACCTAAAGCGTACAATATGTTTAAAAACTCTCGGCTGCAACTCTTCATACCGAAACTCTGTAACTCTCTTCATACTGAAATTTGTAAATTAAATTATTATTATTAAAGAGCTCTTGACTTATCCCTTGATAAGATTCTGATAAAATCCTACTCTGGCTGCTTTATTCATAAGTCGCTCGAAGCAAATGGTATTTTATCTGCTAAAAATCAGATTATTTACGATTTTGCAAAAGAAACAAAAAAAAAACTATCACCAAGAATGAACTTAAAATTCCATCTGCCTAAATGGATCCATCAATTGATCCAAATAAGTTTTCACTCGAAGAATTCATAATGGTTGCCTTCTTGGTGCATTGAATGAGTTTAACAATATCACACCAGATGGGATAATTAGAGTGTTAAGACTGTATTTTAAATTTTCTTCGGCGAAGAATCACCACAAGTGGTACATTCAACATTAAATTTCATTCTAGTCTCTGAAATGCAATTTATTCCATTTATTCCAAACGTCTATTGAACTCGAAACGCAGAGTAGAAATGGTGGGCCGGTGGAATCATCGATCCATATTTCCATATATGCAAACATAACCGTCAATGGGGACCGTTATCGTGCCATGATAACCGTCTATTTCATGCCTCGGCGACATTTGGCTTCAGCAAGACAGCCCCACTTCCACACATCGCATCAATTAATACCTTGCGAATTATAAACTTATGTATTCGTATTATGTAAGCATAATTATACAGTATTCTGATCTATATAATGAAGTACAAGCCTTAAACACTTTCATTCAAAAACCCTTATTTTTCCATGTACGATAGAGATATATTAAACCAAATTGGACAGCCTTAAGTAAGAGACTGGTACATAAATAATTAGTTTTTCGATTTTATAAATTTTGAATGAAATAAATGTCTGTATGTATAGAAAGTTTTTCTTGCTTTTAAAATAGATTTCTTGAGATTTTGATAAAAATATAAACATTAATCAATGTGTATCCCTAAATACTTTACAACATCTCTGTTGGGAATGTAACAATTTGATGAAAGCGATTTTATTCCAAACTTTTTCCAATTGCTTATTAAAATACACTAAACTTTCATTGTGGTTTCCTACACAACAAACCATTCCACTAGCAATTTTTATTAAACTATTTGTAGGCCTTTGTTATTTTATTTTATTTTATTTTATTTTAATAAAATAAATTTATTATTTTTTAATAACATACAAAAAATAAATAAAATCAACTAATAAAAGTTTCCTTTATAAAAAACCTGTTCAAATTATTTTTATTTTCTCTCTCCTGAACCATCTTCCCACCACCTTATTTATGACCAATTTGCAACTAGTCTTTTGATATTTTTCCCAAATGTAGTAGAAACAGTAAAACACACACACACACACGAAAAAAATTATTTAGTGGCGTTTTTACTCGCGTTTTCTTTCCCTCATTTGATCTCAGCCGCTTGTATGTTGTCTTATTTTCTTGATTCAGTGTCTTAATGTCGGTCGGTTGCATTCAAATGACCACACTGTAGTGACAACTTTTCGGCACGCGGTTTTACAAATTCCTACAAAGACACAAACATACATTTGTATTTTATAGCAATATTTAAGTATGAATGTTGTGGACGGATGGATGGATGTAGAAATGTATTTCAAAAAAATAAAGCCGGTCTGGCGCATACATGTGCTGCAGTGCTAGCTAACACATTGATGGAATGACCCTTATGGAAATGTTATGTTGGGGAGAAGAGTTGAAAAGCAGGGGGCATGAAATTTTTAACGTCTTTGGCGTAAAGTAAGAGCCAGTGTTGATGTTAATGTGCTGGTGTCAAAAACTGAAAAGAAGGGCTTGTTTGCTGGCAATATTGATGGTGTTCACTTTCCTTGAGCGTACACTGCTACACATACGAGTCATAATGAGAGGAAATAAAGCTTTTAAGTGCCTTGGCGTCATAGAGGCTTAAAAGAAAAAAGAAAAGAAAATAAAGGAAAAAACCAGCAACAACAACAACAATAATAACTTAAAAATGGTATATACAAACACACTGTATAAGAGATTAGCCTTTGTTGTTACCTTATTTTACGTTTTTATTATTATTTTTTATTCTATAAAAAAGGGTATAAATATGTATGCATGAGTTTATGTGAGAAAATATAATTAATTGTAATTGATACAATTAATATGTTTTTTTTTTCTTTTGTTTAATAGAAATGTACCCGTAATATTGAAATATTTATATTTATTTGTATTGTTATTTAAAAATTTCTTGTCACGAGATTTATGTCTTTTGATTGATGCCCATATTAAATTTCATTTCAAAGTCATATTAGATTCTTTAACTGTAATACAGTAGTGGGCTTGTTGTAGTTATTAGAAATTCATACACCTTTAGTATTTATATTTATACATGTATAAACGGATTTGTAAAATGCAGTTCTATTTATACACCAGTTTATTGTTTTTTGTATTCTAAAGACTTTTATTCTTTTATTGTGAGTGTTGTACGAATATAATTAATATGTATTTCTGTAGAAATCTTTCACCAGCTTCAGCTATTCTGTTATTAGAGAAAGAAAACTAACGCTAGCCCGAGCTTTTTTTTCACAATTTTGAAATAAATCTAAAATTGTCTTTATACATATAGGTATTTAATAAAACATGTCCCTAACTTCAGATATTCTGGTATTAGAGAATTAAAACTATCACTAATTTATCGTTAGCTCAAAATTTTCTCAAAACTTTTAAATAGATCTATTAAGATGATCTTTTAAAACAGAAAGAAGATGATCTTTTAAAAAAATGAAATTGGAGAAAGCAATATATTGTTAGCTCAAGACCTACCATTATAAAATTAAATGTCATCATTTCTGTATACTCGTATATAAAACTTATTTGTATTGAATTTTATTTGGATACCAAAATTTTTAAGATATTTATGATCAGTACAGTGATTTTTCGAAGTAGAGCTTATGTGGAAGCTATGGAAACATTTGGAACGGAAACATTTTGTTTTTTGTACCGATCATCATAAAATTGGGCCAAATGGTTTTTGTATATATCGATGGCTTAATATAAAAAAGGCCTAGTTAGGCCTTTTTTGTTACTTTTACAGACAAAGGAAACAACTTAATAAAATCCGTGAAATTTTAGATACAACAAAAATTTAATACAATTTTTATAAAAAAAGCAACGCATTTTATTTCTCATTAAATTTTTTTTTTATTTTTGTTTTAATGCAGGTATCGAATATAAACATTTTTTCATGGATTTTTTTTAAATTGAGTTAGGCCTTTTTTATATTAAGACAGTTTATCATTGTTCCAGTAAAGGATATGCAAACATAAAGCTTATCTAGTAAAGACCTATTAGTGAAAAGTCCCAAATCTTGCTACCACATGCATATGTTATATGTCTATATGTAGAATTTAGATGCCATGTCTTTACAAATAGTTGTTGATAAGCATCAAGTGTTTTGATGATAGGTCTTGCAAGAATAATACCAAGGTAACTTGGTGATGGGCTTAGTAAGTGATCTGATCATTTAAAAGTAAGGCTAGACATTTTTCCGATATCTACACTGCAATTGAGTAGAAAATGCCAAGCATTTTTAATACTAGCGGGTTTTATAATGACATTAAATGCCCAGAAAATCGTTTAAGGTTTAAGACTCTATGTGTTAACGAAGAGCCCTCGGCAGGCATAAAGTGTCTTGATGGACTTTTTGATATACTGGGTTGTGCAAAAATAAGCCTAAGGTAGCTCAATAATCGGGCCTTTCGAAATCGTCTTACAAAGTCTAGAATATTTGCATCTTCTTGAGTGGTTGAATGTTTAGCTTCTTATCTCACATCATTTGATGAGCCTTCTGCATTATTTTTAAATAACTTTGCATAGTAAAAATGTCCATGTCTCCATTAATCCAATTAACGAATGTATCTGTTACTGCACCGGGAAGTTTTATTGAAAAAGGATTCCATATATGGGTATGCCCTAGCCATATTAGTAATTTACCAGTAATCCTAGTAGTAAGTAGTAAGTTTCCAGTTACTACTCCAAAATAATTTGGTAGTACGACTTAAATTTAGATTTGACCACAATTAGTAATATTCCTAAGTGGACTCAACTGCGTCTATATCTGAGTATACAAGACAGTATGTCGTGAGGGAGTATTCAGCTTATATGCTCCAATTCCCTTGTATGGCCCTGCATCATGTTACCTATATATTCCTTTTAATAATCAGCTCAGTCATTTCGCGGAAATTTATTAGCAAAAATTACATAAATATTCTTGGGTATTTCAACTTCATTGTGAATAATAGCTTAAAACTATATCGGAAATAATGCAGAAGGATTTTGTCTTACCTTAAAATAATGCGGAATAAGACAGTTTACATTCAATCATTCAACAAGACTTAAATCTAAATTGTATGTTAGTATCCAGTATGACATGATTATTCAACCTCCAATTCCCCTGTCTATATCTTTTTATAATAAATTACTCTATAGATGAACTGCAGTCAAGGACTCTTTTCGACATTATACCAAATTATTTTGGAGTAGTAACTGGAATTTAGATGTAGTCACAATTGGTAATCTTTCTAAGTTGACTGAACAGCGTCTATATCTAAGTCCATAATAGAGTAAGTCGTGAGGAAGTATTCAGCCAGAAATGCTCGTTTACCCTCCAATTTCTTTGTATGTCCCTGCATCACGGTATAGGTGATATGGACAGCAACTTGGTACAAATATCCCTAATATTTCTTATTAGCAAAGAATTTAAACTAATAAGCTTTTGAAGGTTTTCTCTTAACAGGGGAATAAATCTATTGTAATATATTTTTTTTTCTAATTCACCTTCAATATTCATAGATTTCCTACTATCTTAGTTAAAACAATTTAGCGTTTACGCTAAGACACCATTATAAAAACATAAATTAAAACTACAGGTACATTAAATTTGTTCCTACTTAATGTCACTTACTCGTATTTAGGTTAAAGGCACATTCAGACAATCAAAATCCTATAGAATTTTAAGCAGACCTTAGATTGTGTACATTTGTTTTTGTTTTAAAGTGTTGTGACCTCTCATTGACCTCATGCCGTGTGTTACGTGGCAATTGCATGTTAAAGTGTCAAAAAGTAGCTTAAGTCCAAACTAGACATGTTCGTCAGTCGTGCAGTTCACTGAACAGTTTTATGGCTCATGGCTGAAATGTTCACTCAAATAGAAAAACTACCCGCACTTTAGTTGGTAAATAGAGCTAAAACTAAACAACAAAACTAGAATAAATTTTGCACAGACTGCAGCACAGGAATATGTTTCGTTAAAACCTTAGGTGCGTTACAAATGTGTATTTTACAATACAAAAATGTTATAATTTCACGTGCAATTAGAATTTTGTGCAGTGAAATTTCTGAGTGCGTTCAGTTCAGTTTAGTTTGGTTCCGTTTAGTTGTTTTTGTTTTCTTTAACAGGAAAAAAATCCATTAAAACGCAACAATTTTGGCGACAACATTCCGCTTACTTGCTGAGTCTGTCTTTTAGAACCTAGCGGGGTGTTGAAATTGCTGTGTTTGGTTGTTTGGGTGGTGTCTTTGTTTTCTCAAGAAATTCTCTACTCATAATTTCATATTTTATCACCAGAAACAAGTTACTTATTTACAAAATGAATAACAAAATGAAACAAAAAATCACAACAAGTTTTTAGTTTAAAAATAAATTATTATTTGTTAAGATTTCTGAATTAATTTTATAATGATTCTGTAAACTTAATGGAATTTAATCGTTTTGCTGTTATTATTATTATTAATATTGTTTTCTTTATGTTCAATTATCGCTTATAAAAAGGAAGTGCTTTAGTTTCCAGATAAAGAAACAATTTTTAAAGAATTTTGTTATTTTTATTTTCTTGCTATATATTATTTTACATATGTACTCGTACATGTTTTATCAGCCATGAAAGTGTTAATCACATTTATTAATACTTATGCTGGATATTTACAAAATGTATGCAAGATTTTAAATAATAATATTATATCATATTATGATCAAGATCAGAATTTATTTAGGGGGAAATAACTGTTATAGAGAAAAGAAATAGAGAGTGTATGAAAGAGCAAAAATTAAATCGATGTAAAGAGCAAAATAAAAAGAATCCATGAGCTCAAATATTTGAATATTTACTGCCTGTTATTATTAAAGTTTTGGTCCGATTTAGCTCCCTGTCTTTATTAAAAAGCAGCAACAGATTGGTATCATTGGCTATAGATTTGTCTAATTAAACAAAAGCGGTGTTTATTTAGCTGCTTAGAAAATTCTAACGTGAAAACTTATGTTAAATCACTTAGACCCTAATTTTGTAAAACGCAACGCCACAATTTTTAAGCGTTGCGTTGAATTACATTTTGCAAATCACGGCGCACAGTGGCTGAAAATCGTTTTTCATTGGCCAAAAGTCGAATTTTTTTTTTGTCACCGATTTTTAAAATTTTTACACCTTTTTGGAGCTAATATATCCATATTAAGGTAGCCAAAAAATTAGGTTAAACTATTAATAATTGTGGGCGTGGCATGCTGTCAAACTCAACTGTTTTTTTAATTTCAGAAAAAGGTGTTTTTTATTTGTTTTTTGTCAAAAATAAATGGTTACTACTCGCAAGCTATCATCGATAATGGCCTGCGGTCTTTTTTATAATGTTGGTAGGATTATAGTCTTTAGTTGTTGTAAGTGGTTACCGCTCTAGCGTTCTGAAATATTTATGAAACTACTATATTTTTCTGAAATTTAAACTTTAGTGGAATAGAACTTCTAGGGAACAAAAGGGAACAAGAAACGTATACCACCCGAAGAAAGGTGAAAGTGTCTTCTTTAACCCTATATATACTTTTGCACCCGCCACGACCCGCCGGTAGAACACTTTTTTAATTTTAATGAAATTACTCTAAAAAAATTCAAATTACGATAATTTAAACAGCCCTATAATTACTCGTATACAATGGTGTATTAAATTTTCACTTTTTCGCCTAAAGGTTTATGTTTCTTTACTTTAGACTACGTAAAACTAAAATAATTAAATATAATACCTGGGAAAGGGTTTTATGGCTTTGTTTTGATTAGCAAAAAAAAAAAAAAATAAGTCATAAAAATATCACAATAGGTTCTACAGTAAACATATGATCTCTTTCTAATATACCTGTTATCAACTGTTAGGGTCAACCAAAGTCATAAACAATTTTATAATAATAATCGCGACATTAAACCACTAAAGAAAAAAAAACAATATTGGCGAGATACTAATTAGTTTTACCTGATATTAACCCTTTCGGCCGCACTTGAATTTAGCTGTGACTACCAAGAGCATCACATATTTTTTCATGACTTTTTACTGTGGATCAAATGACGACTTATGGAACATATACTAAAAATCAGTTATGATTTGGATTTCGGGTCTTCAGGATCCATAAGAAACAATGAAACCAACAAAGAGTTAAGAAGTTCAAAAAAGAAACATGTTCAAGATGAATATCGCAAATTTGGATTAATTATAGATCAGCCAAAACAAGGATCAGGCAATACAAATGATGACAATACCGCACGAAGATTCTTTTTAGATCCAGAAACAGCATCTGAAATAACAGGAGTGGATTTAAACCTTATTTTCAGATTTAAAATAATCCTAGAAGTACTTGCGTGCAATGAAGAAATTGACGCTAGACAATTTGGAGATTATGCTAAGGAAACTGCAAAAATATATACAGCCAACTACCCATAGAGAAATATGTCTGCAACAGTTCACAAAATCCTTTATCATGGAGAAGATATCATTAAATATCATTTGGTGCCACTTGGAGATCTATCAGAGGAGGCTCAGGAAAAAAGGAACAAGGATTACAGATTTTATAAAGAGCACAATACTAGAAAAATTTCATGAAATTCCACAAATGAAGATCTATTTAATATATTATTGGCAACATCAGATCCGTTCATATCCAATATTCGAAATCAATGGAAAGTGGAACATCGGGATTTTAATGAAGAAGCCAAAAAACTACTAAAGAACAGAAATAGCGCAGAACAAAATATAGAATATTTGCAATCAATATTTGTTTCAAATGAATAATAATTATAATTGCCTTCATTGTTATTTAAGTACGAAAAACATAGTATTAGTAAATAATTCTTTAAAAAAAAACCGACTTCAAAATTTCGGCCAAATAAAATGTTGGATTAATTTTCAAAAATGTTTTATATAATTAATGTTGTTGCACTTTTTTGATTGAAAGAAAGAATTTTGAAAATCTTGTTAATCTTCTAAAAAATCGGTTTATGCTAAATCTATAATGTTTTCCCATTAACAGAGCTAAATTTTGACACCCATATTCGATATATTCTTAAAAATCGGTTTATGCTATATATCCCCGATATATCTCAATCAATTTCTGAAATTTTCATTTTTTTACCTTAAATATATTTTTCTGCAAGCCACATCTTCCAAATAAAAAAATTATTTTTAAAATTGATTCATAAATCACGAAGTTATTCAACAATTTATAAGAGAAGTACAGAAAAAATATAGATAACGGTAAATAAAAAACCGTCTGTCCGTCCGATCTTCATAAAAATTAAATGGGTCCCACCTGCAAGCAAACCCTTTCAAACAAAAAAAGAATTTTTGAAATTGGTTCAGAAATGGTTATCGTGGAACAAACATAAAAAAAGCAACATACCATTCGAATTGATAACCTCCTCCTTTTTGAAGTCGGTTAAAAATAATAATAAATAGAACCTATTATTGTTACAAATGCTAATAATATCTATTGCAGTTTTTATTTTTAAAATGTTTTTTAAAATTATCAAATCTGACAGCAAAAAAGAATAAATTTTTCTGTAGTAACAGCAAAATCTCCAGTGAATTTTACTATTTTTTTTTAGTGTAAACATTTTTTTGAGTGTAAAAATTTTTTTGAGTGTAACATTAAAAAAATTCCATTATCACAAAAAATAATTATAATTATTATTAAGTTCCAAATATTAAATTTTTTAATATGTAAATAAAAAAAATAAACCCATATTTCACTCCAAAAGTTAAAAAAAATCAAAAGTTCAACTTTGACCTAGAAGTCCTTAAAAAGTCATCAATCAATTTTAATGTAATTACAACTGAGCCAAGCTGAACTAAATATCTATCCATTAAAAAAAAATTACTTCAATATTTTGATCGGTTCAAAAGCTACAGAATTTTGGCCAACGAAAAACGATTTTCAGCCACTGTGCGGCGTTCAAGCAAGTGATTGTATGCATTGTAACAGCTGATTCTTACGTTGTTGTTAATACAACTGTTTGAAATTGTGTATCTTGTAAAACGCAGCGCTGAATTTTTTATCACTTGCGTTGTCAAATTTAACACCTCCATTTTCTTGGCGTTAGTTTTAAAAGTTGAATTAAAATATTATTAAAAATAAAAATTATTCAATTAATTAAATATTTTATAGAAACTTTATTAATACGATATATGTAAGTAAATATATACAAACATATTCATTTAGTATAACATTAATACTAAAATTTTTCTTAGGGCGAAAAAAGAAGCCACAACGGCAGCACAATTTGAATTGTTGATGGCTGAAATGGAAAAACATCCAGATGTGGCTCATGGAATACCTAATTTTGGCAGCTCAAAGCCAACTGTTGATAATGTTTGGGAAGCTACGTCGAAACTCCTGAATTCAATTGGCTCACCAATTAGAACACCCACGAAGTTTCATTCAAAAATATTGTAAATCTCCACAGTGTTATTTTACTTACTCATTATTCGTTAAATGCATGATGTTGATAGTAGAGCGCATTTGGGTTTTTTCACTAGATATGTCTAGGATGCTTGAAGAATCTTCATCATCCGAAGAAGAAGACACATCCATAAGTGCGAAAATTTGTTATACTTTGTATTTATAGTTATTTGCTTTAAAAGCTTTTTTCTTCACGATTTGATTGAAAATTATTGAACAGCTGATAGGTTTGTAGCATTGCCAATGCAAAGTAAGTATAGCTTTATATAAATTTTTATTTTCAACATTTACAATGGCAACATTAACCACGCAATGATTTGACGTAATATTTCTGCGTTCGCTAAACGCAATGACGCAGTGATTTACAAAATAAATTTCATATTTTTGGTGACGCGTTCGGAAATGCGTAGGTGATGCGTTGAACGCAAGTGATATACAAAATTAGGGCTTTAATTTTTTTGCATCACTACCATATTTAACATTATAAACCATTTTTTAAATATTTCTTTTTGTAAAAAAAACTAAATTTGGCAAACAAAATGTTACTTGTGGCTTTAAAAAGGAAAAAATAATTTCAATTGAATTTGACTGCTTGACCAATTGACTTTATTTACTTAACGCGTTTCTTTACCATTGAACGTGTATTGTAATTTGAGTTTTATTTGTTTGTATGCATGTATGTGCACTGAGTCATAAAATTAATGTCATGCCATAAATTAAAGGCGCTTAAAAATCACACACATTTGTGATTTTTTTTTGTTTAACGTGTATCGCTCATAAATCACCAAAAAAAAAGAAGTGGAAAACAATAACCATTCTTTACGTATTTTACTTTTGTATACTTGTCCCTAGTTTTACATAAAACCAAAAAAGGAAGATAGTAACAGTAGAATGAAATTGAAATACGCTAAATTATATTATTTCTTATTTTTTGTCTATTTACTATTGTCTTAATGAATAGTAAACATAGTTTAATAATTCTATATTCAGAAAATATAAAATATTAACCATTAGGAGAAAGAAAATCATACTCTAAATTGCAAGTGGGTCTTGAATTTGTTTTGTTTACAGGTAAATAATCGAGCAGATTCATATAATTTAATTTGTTTTATTAGTTTTATTAATGTATAAAAATTAAAAAAAAAATAACATTAAAATAAAAAAAACAAGTCAAAATGTATAATCGGTCAAGCCCGACCATATAATACACTACACTCAGTATATGAGTTTTTCACAAATGGGCGCTACATGGGAGCTACTGTCAATTATGGACTGATCTCCACAAAATTTGTAGATGTGATTAGGC
Source organism: Bellardia pandia (assembly GCA_916048285.2). Lineage (NCBI taxonomy): Eukaryota > Metazoa > Arthropoda > Insecta > Diptera > Calliphoridae > Bellardia > Bellardia pandia. The sequence goes on along the minus strand of OU696529.1, from coordinate 117,328,116 downwards.
TTCATATACCAGTTTTTTTGTGGCAAAATTAATGACCGATAATCCATATTCTAAACAAAAATATCCGAGACACTTTTGTGTTGTCCAAAAAACAAAAAAAATTGAATCAGTATTTTGCACGAGTCCAGTAATATGCCCATATCGATGGTCTCATGTAGAAAGGCCCTAACTCGCATATTTGAAACTTTACAGGAGAAGGTAAAAACATAATAGAAACTGTAATATTCAACATGTAACTTTTTTTGTACAACTGCTTATAAAAGCTTTATTTTTTACACTATCGCAATAAATTTTGTGAGGTGGTGTATTTGCGTCAAATGCATTGGAATCGCAAAAAAAACTAATTTCGAAAAAATAGCGAGATAGGGCTATTGATGTTGAATGTTACAGAAATTTTGAATTTGATGAATTTTTAATAAAAAAATCCACCTAAAAATGTTAGCCTTTTTTATTATTTTCTTACAAACATTGTTACAGAGATAATTTTAACATAAACTAATTTTTATTAGGGAGCCTTTACCGATCTTTAAAAATCTTACAAATTTTATGGCGAAAGAAATATACTCTAATATAACCTCTAAGTGTCGGACAATTACTAAGGGACCGAAAAGTACATTTTACCCCCTTTTGAAAATATATTGGAAGTATAATTTAAAAATGTGAGATTTTTTTAAATTTATAAATTTTATTTTAAAACATTAGTATAATATAAATGCATTCAAAGTATTGAACATTGTTAGCAATGATCTTTTCTCATCGTTCTTTTTAACGTCAAGAACAAATCAGTCCAATTTTGGTGCAGCGTATTCCAGAGACAACGTTCTGCATGGAGCGTAACAAATAGTAGCCGAACGGTTCAAGGTTTGGATTGGAAGGTGAGTCAGGTAAAAACTTCCAACCATGTAATGATAAAATATTACACTTTCATGTCTATTCTGGGCGGTTTTCCGACAATGCTTGCTTCAAACAAATCAGTTGCATAAGTTCCAGGTTCCTTGTTATGACGTGCGCATTATCTAAACGCCATTACTATATGTCTTCGTGTTAGTTCGGCTTCACATACGACCACTTACGCTTCGAGTTATCGTCATATGTATATTTTTCATCGCAAGAAATAATTCGATGAAAAAATGATTTCCTTTTATAGCGTTTAAGTAGCATTTCGGATATGCAAAGTCGTCTCAAGGTCTCTGGTCGTCAATTTATATCGTACCCAATGTCCTTGCTTTTGGATGAATTGCTGCCTAAGTAGCTTTTAATGATTTTGCAAGCTCTTGTTGATTTTGTCAACAATCTTCATGGAGTAATGCCACCAATCCAATTTTTTTTATATTTCATGTCAAAATCACCACTTCTGAACCTCAGATCCATCATGAACCATCTTTCGCATATTGAAACCGATAGAACATATTCAATATAAGCATCGGTGAGCAATCGGTAAGATGTAAAGCAAAACTTCTGCACTTGATGTTTTGTTGGAACAAAATTCAAATTTACGAAGCAAAAAAAAAAAAAAAACTTTGTGTATAGTGTAAAAATATAGTGTCACTAACTAATGCTAGATATACACGATTGAAATTTTCTTCAAAATTGCTCTTCAAAATGCTATTAATAACTATTAAATAAATAAATTTTGAAGAATTTTTGCTGTTTACACGAGTTTGAAGCATTTTGAAGAGCAATTTTAAAGAAAATTTCAATCGTGTAAATCTAGCTTAAGTAAAAAATGACATACATACATATATCGCACCCTAAATACAAAAGGGTCACAACTCAAAAATTTCCAAAACTGACGTTTTTTCCATAAATTAATTCAGAGTACACATCTATAACTACTGCAAAAATTTCTTTCACATCACTATCTTCTTTAACTCGAAAAATACAGTTATGTCTAGTTTTATGTTAAGTGTGCCAGCAAGCCATATGAGTCCGAAAATAGTCTTTTCTGACACCTTTTTCGGAGCGTTAACGCTCTTTATGAGCCCAAAAAACAATCATAATTGCTCCGAAAACCTTCAGAAAAGAGGGTTATTACATTCGAAAATGGTCCGTCAAAAAGAGCTCTTAGATAATGTCAGAAAAGAGTCTTTTATGAGGGTTTTTTGGGCTCTGTGTAATCTTGTTTTTATCATTCTTGTGTGGTACAGCTATGTTTTTTTTTTCGTTCAAAGCACAAATAACAGGACACACATGATTAAGTGGAATTTCTGAATCATACTGCGTGTCGACTCAGGATAATAAGAAGCAAATTTTTCTTTCTCTCCGAAAATGCTCTTTTGTTGGACTCTTTTCTGACTACTTTTTCTGAGCGCTCCTAGAATGGTATGCTGGGGGTTTGCTTGTGCCTGATGAAGTTTTTTGTCTCTCCTAAAACTTTTACTATTTTGAGTTGTTACCCTTTTGTATTTAGGGTGCGATATGTTCTCTTTAAAATAACACAAAAGTTACTAAAGACAAAAATCACATTCAAAAGATATGCCATCTGCCATGAATATTCGCATTTCCAAGTTATACACCCAAAACAATAACCAAATATCTGATTAAAATCCTAATACTAAATGGTACTTTCTTTGCTCTTCCGATTTTTTAAATGTTTTTATCTCTACTCATATACTAAGAAAAATTATAAATTTTACGGTAACACGCAGAGTTTTTGATAGCAATTTTTGTCGATAAAAACTCGCTAAAAATTCCAAGGGTTTTGTGTTATTTTTCTCAAAATTTCTTAAATTCCTTCTTCAAACATATTCATCTCTATTGCTGTTTCACTCTAACAATTACAACATCAAGGAATATCTTAACTGTGCACACAGATTTTATGACTTTTAAAGCATATTTAAGATAACTACTTAAAATTTATGGCCAAGACTGCCTGCCTGTCAAAATAATTTTGACTTATTGGACAATTTAAGGTAACATGTGCCAGCACGAGCTAAACAAAGATGAACAGTAAGACAGAAATAGAGAACTAGAGGTTGTTAGCTAAATAAGGTGTCATGTTGAGCAATTGTAGAAAAGGTAATTTGTTAGATGACCGTCTGGCCCTAAACACTGCATAACAATTGCGCCATTGTCTTGACCATTGTTGAAGGGAGGCGCCAGCATTTAATTGCCAAACAATTTTAAGCAGAAACACAAAATTGTAGCAATAAAGAAATATAAAAGAACGTACATAATTGTTGTTATTTTAATATTAATAATATAACAAGTACATGTAAAATGTACTTACAGAGCCAAGTGCTCTTATTATGGTTTCTTAAACATTTTAAAATATTTTTAATTTTAAGGTCATTTGTCATAAGTTTTCTTTTAGAAGTGTTTCAGGATGAAACTAAAAAAAGTGAAAGTGGAAAGGGTTTGTTTATACGCATACATTGTTTCATATATAGAGAAATGTAGGGAAGAAATGTTTGTTTTTAATAAAAGGGTTAATTTTATTTAGTTGGTTGTTTTTAGTCAAAGTACCTGTCGTGTTTGAAAAGCGAGAAGAAAAGAAAAAGAAAAAAAAACATTTGTGTTGAGGTATTTCCAAAATGTTTGACATGCAAGGATATTTTAAGGATAATTAAGTAGTGTTTAGCTGCTATTGTGACAGTACAAATAAAGTAATTAATTTTTGAAAATAAAACTTGATCTTACTAAAGATCTTAACACGCAGGGGTTGCTTTTCGTTGTCAAATAAAATGAAATAATAACGATCAGTATATTGCCCTGTCCAGGGTATACACTCACTTAAATAGGCTGAAAGCTATTAATATTTAAAGAAATAAATAAAAGCAAGAAACGTTTAAATTTAAATTTAAAATGTAATTTTGAAAATTCTATTTTTTATAGAGTGAGTTAATAAAGCATTGTTTCCATAAAAACCGGCCACACAACAGAGTTTTTGACTTTGAAAATTAATTATTTAGAATATATTTGTACAAGTGCCCTGTTAGGCCCCGAGTTGTAAGCTAGTTTATTAGTTTGTTGTGTGCTCGTTCAATTTTCGCTATTGTCTCTAATTTGCGCTACAAACCCGAGCTAATATTCTATGTTACTCTAGTCATGAAATTAAACTAGAATAAGATTTCTAATTGTATTTTAGCATAACTACAAATTAATTTCAAAAATTTACTTTAATAAAATTAAAACACAAAAAAGGTATACAAATACAAAGTTATTCTTGTTGGAAATAAATGGCTGCTCTACCTCAATTATTTTTGTATTTATTAATGTAATGTCAATATAATTATGTATATTTATTTATATAATTATACGAACTGAGCTAACTAAGCCTTAGTAGTGAATATTTACTGCATGAAATTGCCAACTGTAATTTGACTAAACAAACTTAGTTTTTTCATATTACTCTAATTCGTGCTAGCAACATTGTTCTTAATACCAATTAAATTTACCTCATTTTATTCGTATAATACAATTTATTCAATTAAAAAAACGAAATTCAATAATGAAATTTTTTTAGATTTTTATCTGCTTAGATTTATTATTTTTGCACGGTAACTACGCTAAATACCTCCTTATAATCTACTGCCAGAAGGCATTATTTTCATATATCGAATTCCCACTTGCAAGCATGTCTCTGCAATACAACCTGCCTCCTCGTAAGGGATTAGAATAAGTTCAGTAATTCTCTAATTTATTCGCTTACAACCAGCTTCCTTGTAAGGTTTTAAATTCGCTTATTTACCAACACTTGGAATTCATGTTCTTCGAGTTCATCCTCCATCAAATTAATTTTTATTCCTCTATTAAACATTTTGTCTAAAATCTATTTAATTTTTTTTACAAATAGAAAATATGAACAGCAGTCAGCTGACAACAAATAAATAATCGGCAGATGAGGGCTGGTTAGTTTTGCGACAGAATAGAAGCAAAATAGACACTGAGAAAACCAAATTTCTTTAATCGGGAGTTTTTCGTTGGAAAAAAAGATAATCGCCTAATGAGAAAACAGCCCTAAGAGTATCAAATTTTTCATGGGTACGTGTGAACATGAAATAATTTCAAAAAGTACTTTTTAACGTTTATATCCCTGGTCACAATTTTGGCATACTGTAACTCTCCTTGTTTCTAAGCAAGCCACTTTTAAAGTAGTATGTATTTAAAAAACTTAGACCATATAATTTGTATGGATTTTCTACGCTTAGTGCAAATTATACCACTAAATAGTTGAAAATGTTTCACCATTTATATCTTTGCTTTCCAGCTATTCAATAATTTCTTGTTGATTAGCTACTGCAATAAATTAGTAATAATAATCTAAATCATAATTAAATATAAATATTATGTTAACAACCATTTATGGGTTAAGTTTTTCTAAAATGAATTTTTATTAAATTTCACTGATATATGACATAAAACAAAGTATGTGTCTTAAGTCTTACGTTTTTTGTTTGTGTGTGTTTCTTTGAAATTGAATTAAATACGATTTGCTTACAATTTTCATGTCTTAAAACAATTTTGTTTTTATAATTAAACTGTATGAAAATACTACTTACAAACAATGTCTATGTGCTTCGTTTAATTTAATGGAGCATTTTAAAGATAAAAAAAAAATAAAAAATTTAAAATAAAAAAAACGTTAAAATTTAAAAAGAACGAACAATTTTGCACATTAGTGCAAAAACTAATGTTAATGTTTTTTAACGCTTTAATTGTGTGTTCAGCATTCGGTAGTTGTTGTTATTCTAGTAGTTGTTGTTATAGCTATTGTTTTGTTTTATACTATTTGGAGTGGCAATACAGAATGTAGTATGATTTATTAGCAATTATAATATTTAAGAAAATAACTAACTGAAAAAACACATTTATCATGGCATTATTTATGAGACTACAATGTTTGGATTGAGTGGAAAAAAAGTTAAATGAAAAATAAATATGAATATGAATAAATTAGTATCGACACGCATACAAACACTATACACGCAAAACAAATGTAGCAAACCAAAGAGGAAAAAACCTAAGCAAATATTAAAGAATTAAAACTGTAAGTGCTGGTAGAATTTATGACAGTAAAATAAAAATATTAAAATTGCGTTTTTGAAGCACATTTTCATAAGTTTTTTAAACTATATACGAATGAAATAAATATCAAAAAAAGGTGTTTTGGCTATTGTTGTTTTATTTTCTTATCTTGATTTATTTATTGGATTAAATGCAAATTAATTTTAGGAATTGCTTTTATTATTTAATTTAGAGCATTTTATTATTATTTTCGTTTGAAATGTAATAAAATTTAATTCTTAATAGACCATTAAATTGTCGGATACACCTTGTTTTATTTTATAATATTGCTATCTGTAGCTTTGTTATCTATTAAATTTGTTTAACTGATACTGATTGTTTTTAGCATTTTCTCACTATTGAGGTTGGATCTTCTTCAATTGATTTTCTCACAAAAATCAAATGTTAATTTCAATATTTTTTTTTAGTTTTTTTTTGTTATTTTACAGAAAATTAACATAAATTGACAACATTTATGATTAGACAAACATGCAAAAACAACAAAATTAACATAAATGTATGACAGTTGTGTTTTTTTTTTTGTTTATTTCGATAATGAATTTAATTTTATGCAGATGGTTGCTGAAGTTGTTTTATTTTGTTGGTAAAAGATGAGTTTGTGAGAGAAATTTATTGCCTTAATGATTTGCTAACAGTAATAAACTGTTATATGGATCAGTAGAAGAGCAAATAATTTACATTCCACTTGAAATAAATGGTATTTCAAGAAAAACTTTGTTTTCTAGTAGGGATCAATTTAAAATTGCTGTATTTTGGACTTTTGAAAATCCAAGAGAAATTGTTGAGAAGCATTTAAATGCTGAATGTTATATGGACCAGTAGAAGAGTAATTAATTTATATTCCACTTGGAATAAATGGTATTTCAAGAAGAACTTTGCTTTCTGGTAGGAATAGATTAAAAAATTGCCGTATTTGGACTTTTGAAAATCCAAGAGCAATTGTTGAGAAACCTTTAAATGCTGAAAATGTTGAAGAGCGACTGAGAACTATTTTATAAAAATTCGGTTTAAAATGCTGTTACGGTGAATGGAACATGCTATCAAGAGATAAATATTAATAAAATAAATTTTGCCCTATTATTGATGATACGACATTTCCCGATCTCATAACTTCACAAAATTGAGTAGCCAATTGTGCGATCTAGTTTAACATCACTTGATTACTTTCTGTGGGAATATTTTAAAGATAGAATCTATGAAGAAACAAGCTAATCGAATACAGTCTTAAAACTCAAAATTCGTACAGTGATTAACGAAATAGATTCTCCGCTTTGCATCATCATTCCCGTTTCCCGGCGATAAAATAGTTCGGGAAATCCCAAGCCCAACTCACCACTCTTCAGTAAAGTGGTCATTATTCAAAAGCTGCAATGGCTTGGGATGTTATAAAGACTGTCAAACTGGGCTAGTTCTAATAATAATAGGCGGATTATGCGAGTTTTAGGTGGTTAAAACAATCAATTATTTTAAGAACATGCAGCATGTTAATTATTTTTGGCAGGTAACTCATTTTTTATTTTCTCATAAGAATAATCTGAATGAAACAATTATATGTTATTTTCGAGATTAAGGTCTTATATTGTTTTTATTTTCATTTTTTATTTATTCCGATATTTCGCTACAATAATGTGTAGCATACAAACAAAAATATTAATAATAATAAATAATCAAAATAATCTGAATGTTCAGCTAACTATTTTCTTGACTCTGAGGACAGCTTAATTATTGTCAAAATTGTGTAAACCATTATTTCTTTAAAGGACGTACATGTAAAGACAAACAAAATCATGTTTACAAAGAGATACAACGTTGTAGTCTAACCAGATAAAGACCAAAACTTAAATTCTCCCCGATTATCGTACTCATATCAATTTAAAAATAGATTCAATTGATTCAGAACATGTTATTTATAGATATCGTGTTCATCTTTAATTGATGAAAAATATCGAACTTCAAAGTCAGATTTGGTCACGCCAATCCTAGGGATAAACTGATTTAGCCGCTAAAAATTTTGAGATCTGGTCACTTAACTTCTTAATTTGTGTAAAATCTCCATAACAACAAAATATAACTTTGAAGCTTAATGTTTACATGGATTTAATTTTGATTATTATTTAAAATTTAAAACTGACTTTGAAACGAAAAAATATTTGTATTTTGTTTAAATTTCAGTTATGTTTTACAAATTGTTGTAACATGAAATAAATTATACGCAGTGGGTCCAGAATTCAAATATTTCTAACTGGTTTATCTTGAAATTTCACTTAGTCATAGCATAGAAGTTTGTGGCGCTTTTAAATCTCAATCTGGGCATCATTATACATATATGTACATATGCAACATTTTTAAATTCTTGGAAATTTGTTTGTGGTTTTTGTTAAAAACAAAGATTAAGAATATTGGTTAAGCTTACGATTTTAACGTCTGCTTATATTCTCTTATAGTTTATACGTCTTTGAAATTAAAATTTTACCATAACTTTTTTTGAAAATAAACAATAAATAAAAAAAATCATATGAAAAAAGTTACAAAACTACAACTAGAATTGTGCATGTACGTTTAATTCCACATTTCACTGTACCTATACACAACACATTTCCACTTCAACGCATTGCATCTATTTAAGTGTCTCAACAATATTAATGTATTTTTTTATGCATGTGTGAAACCTCATTTGCCAACAATTAAGAAAATAAATTAGACATTTTATTTATAAATAATGACATTAACAGGCGAAAAACATTATTATTGTTATTATTAAATCATAAATTCATATTCAATTGATACGTTTGTGTTTTGTTTCAAAATAAAATGCTACTTGCTGTTGTTCGTATAGACAATTGCAAAACAAACTCACTCAGTCATATACTCGGTTTATAATGACAATAACTTGTAAATTTATAAACAAATGACATAATTACATTTGTAAATTATACATTCTCACACTCACAAGCAGGAAAAACGAGTATGTTAGTGTTAATTAATTCAAAACTTAGTGTTGTACCAGTATAGATAATTGTACATTTACTATATGTTCCCAACATTCTCTAATGTAGTGCAACAGGTAAATAATTAAACAAAATGTTCTTATTTACTAGAAATTTTGTGTTGAAACGTATTACAGCCAGAGAAAAACCCATTTCAAAATTATTACAAGTTAAATAATAATATCATGGTCACTGTAGTTAATTATATATGTATATATTGCGGCAATCATAGTATGTTAGAGTAACGATTCACATGATTGCAGTAATCATCTTCACAGTCGTCTTTGGGATACAAATATTGAACATGTTTGTAGTTAACAATTTACTAAATGTAACTTTTACATATCATGGTTGCTACAATCATATAAATTAATACAGTGACTATAATACAAATAAAAATGTTACCTTGATATTTCTTTTTTAATAATTAGAGAAATCATTGAACTAATATTATCTTTTTAAGAGAAAAGTTTTATTCTTTCTGGCTAATAGTTCAAATTTTCAAAGAATACTATTGTAAAGTACTGGAACAATTGGCAAACTGGAACGCATTTTCTACCCTGCTAAGGGCGTCATCAGCAATTTTAATTGTCCACGATTCATCTGTAAACATCATCTATTTAACTCACCGTTTTTTTGAGAATTATTATTAGAATTATTATATTTCCTTTTTACGTGTTATGAGTTAGAAAGAAGTTTACGCACGTTTACAATGTGTGTGTATTCTTTATTATTAGTTAAAAATCTTGTATTGTGACAAATTTTGTTTTTTGTAGATCAATAACAGTAATGTATGTATGTTTTTGTTGTCATTTCCCCTTTCTACTTGGTGGATTATGTTATTATTTGTTACTACGAAACACCGGAGATGGGATGACTACATACTTTGATACACCCGGCCATGTGTTTGTTTTTATTAATTAGAGAAATCATTGAACTAATATTTTTTTTTGTAAGAGAAAAGTTTTATGCTTTTATTCTTTTAAGTTACCAAAAGTATGATCAAATTAATATGCCACCTAGATACTGGTGGATAATATAAAATTAAATATGAGCGCAATAAAAATATTTTAGTCTTTTTATATAAATAATTTACAAAACACTTTAAATCAATTTAAAATCTATTAACAACATTGCAAATTGTTGTTAAAAGCAGCAAAATGCCTTTAAGACATTTAATAATAAAAAAAAAATATTTTTTTATTGTGTTGAGCTACTGTATACTTTTTACTCATAAAGATGAGTTTTATTTTATTGCTTAATCATAAAATGTAGCAATTGTTCATATGTATGTATGTATTATTAAGAAAGCAGTTTGTAATAGTAATTACAATTTTAATAAATGTAATTTCAAAGTTGAAACTGAAAGTTTTTGCAAAATTTTTAATATCTTATTAAAACATTTGTGTATGCAACGCATATAAAAACTATGAAAACAGTAATATTAATTGGAAAGTTATTGAACTACAAAATGTTGTCGTTAAATGATAGTTACAGTTGGCCATCATGTGCAAAATAAAATATTCTATTGTTTTTTTTTTTTGAAACCTTAAAATATAGTATGTTATTAATTAGTTTTAATTGCTATTTAAATTATTATATTTAAATTTAGAGCTGAGAGACTTCGTTTCAAGAATAAACAAAAAATAAAATTAACAAATATTCTTTCGATTTTTTAATTGCATTTTTATAAAACAATCACTAATTCTGTGCTACAACAAATTGTGATTTAACAAACAAACACACAATAATAAATGATGTATTGTTTATTTTGCATTCTAAAGTATTGATGTATACCGATGATGTTAAACTTATTAACTCTTTTAATGATACAAGTTTATTAAGTGCCGACTTTTGCAATTTTTCTCAATGGTGCAGATTTAATTTATTGGAGTTAAATATTAAGAAATGCTGACACATGTAATTTTTTAGACACAATCCGTTTGAGACTTCTTATTATATTAATACTGTTATTTTAAATAAAGTTCAAACCATATAGGATTTTGGCATACTGTTGGATCATAAACTTGATATTCGCGATCACATCTCTATTATGGTAAATAAAGCCAATGGATAACTTTAAACTAAAATTCTGTCTGAAATTTTCAAAATATTTGAATTTAATTTTTTTTATTTTTTATAACCCATTGAATGCGCCACTCAAAGACCTTTCATATGATACCAAATTTACATATAGTTCCTTTGGAAGAAATGTGAAAAAAACTCAAAAAACCTCAAAAAAGGACTTTTTTATCCTTTGATCCAGCTCACCAAATATTGACCCCAGGACAAAAAAATTGAAAAACGTAGTCTTAAAATGAATCAAATTTTCATATTAGTCGGAAACATCCGCAACTTTATTTTGGGGCTACCCTAATATATTATAAACCTGAATAGTTGTTCTTAAAAAAACATTGTTGTTCACTAATTTCAATAGGTTTTAGAGTTAAGGAACCAATCAATTAATTCGTATACGATCAATGTCTTTTTTTAAACAGTTTTTTTCTACACGGAGTTTTCCTTAAACCAATTACCGTCTAAAAATAGAATTAGGATTAGGTGTAATAGGTTTGGGTGTACTGCAAGCTTTTTTAATATTTTTCTGCATACTTTTGGATCTCAGTTTTCACCAAGGGAAAGTTTAGATCTTTACTAATATTCGAATTTTTATATACCAGGGAGCAATTGTGATAATGGCGTCTTTGAATTCAGTCTACATTTAAAGCTGAGGCCGTTTCCCATTCTATAACACCATATATGTAGGTTTAATGATTGAGTTATAAAGTAGGAGTTTACAATCTAAATTAAGCCTATGAGCCAATTAATTTGGATTTATTTAATTTTAATTTGAGTCATTTTCGCATCTATATGGGATTATCATGTAAGGCAACGATCGAGGTGTATACCGAGATATTTAACTTCGGATTATTGCGTTATTGCTTGAACATTGATATACATATCGCTCATTTGGTGCAAGACCGGCATACGCCAAAAAAATCGATTTTGCAGAAAACGCGTTTAAAGTTTTCAATTTACTATCACCTTATACAGAAAAGAGGAAATCCTATAACAGTGTGTGATCCGGGACTAAGAGATATTCATATGAATTTTTTACACAACATGAAGTATGATATAACGAACAATTCTGCATCATTAACTCAAAAATAACGTTTTTTGATTTATGCCGGTCTTGCAGCAAATGAGCGATATGTATGTAAATTGGAGAGCATGATTCTCTACGCAATGAAAAGGTTATATGTGTGTATTTCTGCTTATTAACTTTTATCCTTTATTGCTATAATCATTTTTCTAATTCAGATATATGATATTGTAGGTAGCGAGATGCTTCTTGAGGGGTTTTGTGAATGCTAAGAATAGCAGTATCATCAGAAAATGTTGATGTGTGAGCATGATTGTTTGTTGACATATTATATGTATATATCAAGTAGAAGAAGGGTCCCAGGATACTTCTTTCGGCTACTCCAGCTTTAATAGATTGCGCGGAACTTAAAAAGTCTCCTTCTTAAGCTTAAATGACCAGTTAAGTAGCTTTCCAATAGCTTGTGTGTGTTTGGTTATTTAGACTTTATTGTTATAGTTTCAATTTAATTTATACTGCTAAAATCAAATATGATATCTGCTTACGGTTGTTATTGCATTTCAAAATATAAAAATTAGCCTTTGTATCTTTACCCTTATTATAATTTTTGTTATTCATTGATGAATTTTAAAATTTAATTTTTTTTTAGTTTTTCGATTTTTCATGATCAACAATTATGATATCATCTGAAAGGTGTTTGAGAAGCTCATTGAGTTTTTAAGAACAAATGTACATTCTTGAAATTATAATAACCTTATAATAAAATTTTATAATAACCCTTTTAAGCGAAAACGCTTTTTAGTTTTGGCTTCAAAAACCGTATAAATTATATTTAACTGGAATAGCGAAAAACTTGATGAATTTCGTCACAAAAAGTATAGGGACCTTCATTTAAAAAATGAATCTCTCGGAATAGCCAGACCGCGGTCTCTATCTTATTTATATTACAATTCCTGAGATACTTTCAGTTGAAGAAGCCATTTTTTTAATCAAATGAAAATGGTAATTTCTTCATTCTAAATGGACATAGTTTAATTAATGACATAATTGTGCAAATCTTTTGTTATATAATATAAAGAATTATTTTTGCATGATCGTGCATGAATAGACAAACAAAAACATGTTTACGAGGAGATAAAATGTTGTAGTCTAGCCAGAACTCCAATCGATTTTATATTTATTTCAATCGATTAAGCACATGTATCATGTTGATATTTGTTTGATTTGTTATCCTGAAAAAAATAGTGAACTTCAAAGTCTTTGGGTAAATTTTCAATATACAAATAAAAAATGTACCTTGACAGCGAAAATTCTGTTTTACTAGAATTTGATTCGGCAGTTTTGGAATATTAGTTCTTGACATAAGAAGTTAACAGTTTTTTCTGTTCAAATTTATTTAAACTGTAATATTTAATAATTTATAAAATAACATTTTCGACATCTAAATTGATATTGCATAAAATTCGAAAAATATCAAAAATTAATAATTCTATTTTGTTAGAAATGTACTCGTATTATTCAGTGTAAGTTTGTGCTAAAAAGTGTAATAAAATCTCTACAAATTTTCAAATCATATCATATCAGCGATGCAAAATAAGATTTTACAAATTGTACTAAATTTCAAGAAAAAGTGTACTTTTTCAGCCCAATTGTACTAAATTATTTTCTAATATCTTTTAATATTTTTTTTTATTAAAAATTAACTAAAAACGTTCATAACACTTCTTAAAAAAACATAATAAAATTCATTCGTACTAAGTATTTAAATATACATATGTAGCTAAACTTAACAATTAATATATGAATATAATTGATATGTATATTTAACCCAAATCCTATAAAAGAGGCAGAGATGCTATAAAGAGATTTGGGATTAAATTACTCATACAGAATAATTATAATTATGGGCTTATGGGGAATAAAAGAAAAGGGAGTTAACGAGTTGTTTTTCTTTTATTAACTTAATTTGGGATTCTTACCTACTGGTATTAAATTGATGATAAAAATTACAATTAATTTGAATTTGTTTTGATTGATTTTTTATTAAATTCAAGTGGTCTCCAGGACGGTTGTAGGATAAGTGAAGTTTATAAATCTAAATCTAAGTTAGTATCTTCGCTTTTTCAATAACTTAACTTATTCGGAAATTGTGGCGAGTAGGTACTAAATAGTGTTTACAATTCATTATTTTTTTATATTTGAGCGATTATTAATTAATCTATTACATTTTACTTATAATTTTCAATATATATATTTTGTGTCTAAAGCTTCTTTGGACAATATTAATGTTTTAATTTCAAAAGGTACATAAAGACTATTAGTTGATGAGATCTGAATAAAAGTATTATTTGTGACATACTTCTTGATAAAAAGTTCTTACTCATTTCTTAATTGTAGCAGCACGAATTAGTTGACTTCAGCAAATCCTTTGTTTGCATTAGATTGGAGACAGTCGCAACAAACAGTCTGTGCCTCTCTCTGGTTTTTATTATATTTTGATACGAAAATATTCTTTACACATTTGCAGATGAATGTGGGTTGGATAATATTCCTTTAGCAATTCTTGAAATATCAGTAAACATTAGTTAATTTTTCATTTCTTATACCTTCGACCAAAAAGTACATACGAGTATATTGTAATAATATAGGGAAACATTTTAAATAGTGCTAAATAAGTCATTGGAGTGCTATTGTACTTTTGACTTTAAAATAGTGCTAAAAAATGTACAATTGTACCAACTTTTGCATCCCTGTATCATATTGTTTCTTTGGAATACACCACAAGAATTGAAGGAAATGAAACTTAGCTTTTTTTTATCACAAACGGCTGGGTTAAGCATTTTTCGAAATGGTATATAAAAAAGATGTTAATTTGTATTATACCTAGTTGTCAAAAACGAGTACTTTCTATTGTTAGATTTGTTTATCAAGGCCATTTTATTCATATAGTTCTATCTGCAGGTCTTTTTATACTGCAGATATCTAGGTAGGAAGGCCGGTGTGAGTCGCCTCACACCTTCACCCAGAGACCAATACGGTTCATTGCGATATCTAATAAATATAATAAAAAGCTTTAACTTCTTTTAAACTTACCCAATATTCTTGAGTTCATATGAAACGTTCCAATCTCATAGCAATTAGTTTTTTATTGTTTTATGTTTATATCTCTTTAGATGTTTGTATTTGTTTCTAATAAGTATTATAGGTACTATTAGATCATTTTGTTTGCTGATATATTAATCACTATAGTGACATAAGTGACAAAATTTCCATTAAATAATTAATCACTTAATAATTTAAATTAAATTCCATTTTTTATATATGTACATACGAGTATATGTATATACTTTACGTTTATAAACACTTTAATTTTTTGTATTTTTATATAAATTATTGTTGAGTAGAAACAAAGCCACTGTTTGAATATAAATTAATAAAAATTAAAAAAACAAAACTAGAAATCTGCATAACAATTAAAATGATGTTTTACACAAATACTTTTATTGTATCTAGTAGCTGGAGATAATTAATCAAATGAAAACAACAAATGTTAAGATATAACGATAGTTACTCTGGCACACAAACTCAAAGGCAGACAGGTATTTAAAAAAAATTTACACCAATAGTAAACAAAATTAGTTTTAAATATATATTTTTTTAAATACTTAAAAATTTTGAGATTTGTTGATATGCCTATGTGAAGTTTAGTTATGATTAATGATGTGGTAGTAACAATGATTTGAACAGTTTTTTTTTTTGTGAAGAATTTATTGTTAAGCGTTTTTAGACTGTATTTTTTTCCAGATAAGGGGCGTATTTTTTTAAAGACTGTTTCTTTTTTTTAATGATTTCATTGATATTTTTATGATTTATGGTAGTTTTTTTTTAATATTTTGTTATTATGTTTTTATATATAATATACATAATTATAATTAACAATTTTTATTTTTTTGTAAATTTTTAACATTTTGTGATTTTGTTTATATCATTTTTACAAATTTTAATATAACGTCGGCTCTTTAGCTTTTATGCAAATTTTATGTTATTTTCTATTTAACCGACAATTGTGTCAACATATCAAATTACGCGCGTTTTCCGCGTTAATTATAATAACGACAAATATACACTAGTAGCGCGTTGGCGAATTTCATTTTACACAAGTCTTTAAGGAGAAATAACAAAGAACAACAACAACAACAACAACTAACCGCAAACACGTTTCAGAAGACACACTCCAGCAAAAACCAACAAAAAGAAACTCTTTAATTGCCTTTATATATATGTAAGTGTTATAATAAACATTGGAGTTGTTGCAAAAATTTGAAAAAAATAAGAAAAAGAACGAATACAAGATGGAGCTTTAATCTCAAACTCCACTTTTTTGAAGTTTACTTTAAGGAGTTTTAAACCCACACATTAAAAACGCACATACACACGTGCTCAACAAAAAAGGTTTTCTTTCTTTGCCGACGCTAATGAAAATTCTTAAACTTCCGGTTGGACAACGAGTCTGGCTAGTGTATTGTTTTATTAAAGTTATAAATGCTTCTGTTCTGTTTCATTACGTACGAACAACAGAAAAGTAAACAAAAACTAAAAACTTGTTTAACTACCTTACAACAACAACAACAAACACCCCATTCATGTCTCCATATCTAATGAGAGTTTTTTTTCGCTTATTTATTTTTGCTATCAAAAGTGGGAGTTGCCTTTTCCTTTGTACTTTTCTACAAACACACATGTTGTTTTGGTATATTAGTGCTCTCTTTTTTAATTTTATCTCTCATCTGTTTATAAGTATTTGTTTGTGTATGTATCCAAGTGGCTCCCCTTTTTTCAATAAGCTTGATTTTTTGTTTAGATATGTTTGTTGTTTCTCCCATTTACTCTCACACAACAGTATCAACAATAAACACACTCATATCTCTGGGGACAGCCCACTTTAGTTAAACCAACGATAAAGTATATAGTTTGTCGAAGAAGAAGAAAATATATATAAATTGATTGGGGGTGTTTCGCATGTATCACGATTTGTGATAATGGCTTGTGTTCGTATACTTTTTCCTCAGAGAGAAATGAGTAAAGAGGCAAATTTGCTTAATACAAATATTATACATTTTTTTAAATAAACAAAAGCAAGGAGATTTTAAAAATAATGATACTAATTAAAAATTTAAAAGATTACATAATTTTTTAAATAAAATTTTATATGAATGTTCCCTATTCTTTTGACCTGATCAATACTAGAGTTGAGTCGTACATGAATTAAATTTTTAATTTCAACAATTAAATTCGAAAGGTAGAAACCAAAAACTTTCTCATTATAACTTATTTTATATTCAATACCTATGTATATTTATTTCTAAACAAATTTTCTAAAAGTACTCAAATTACAAACCCTAATTTTATTGAAAACAAAGCAATTTTTATTTTTATATATGAATTTGAGTACTCCTAACTGTCAAACTTCATTGACATATACATATGTACATTTGTACAAACTAAAGAGTTTATTTGTGTTGTAAACTGTTAACATTATATAAATACATATTTGCATGACATTTGTTGTAGGTAAAAATTAAACAGTAAAAGGCATCTATAATATCGTTAAATTACTAGCGCAGTACAACATAATAAAAAAACATTGTTTTGTTAATGGTGAAAATAATTTGTTTTATAAACTAAATTACAATAAACTTATAAATAAATTATAAATTTCCAAAAAAAACTTTTTTTTTAAATAATTTTATTCTATTTTCTTCGACCTATTTGTATGATTTTTATTAAATAATTTTTAAGCTTGATAAAATAAAAAAAAAAAAACAAAAAGTGACCTCAAGCTTAATTTTTTTAGAATAAAACTTGAAAACTTTTTTGCATTTTAAAAAACTTGCTTCATTTAATTAAATTCAGCTTAAATTTCACACCTAGAAAACTTATAAGATATTTTGTGTCTGATGAGAAATTTTATTGTTTAACTAACTAAATAAATTTGAGGAAAATCGATAAAGAATTGGTCAAAATTTTAAAATGTTTAAAACTTAAAATATATAAAAAATAAATAGCACACGCAATTATGGTCAAACAAATACATACATAACAAAGGTGTCCTCCGCTTCTCTAAGGTAGAATACTAAAATACTCCTTTGCTATTTGTCAAGTTTTCCCTTTATTTGCAAGGTTTTTGAGAGACAAAAAGTTTTTTTTATGAAAAAATGTTTTTTGGAATTCAAAAATTATGAAACCGTGAGATATTCCGGTTTGATTATGATGATTAAGATTTATAAAATAATAGATTAATAAATAACATTGATAATTTTCTTAAACAAGTTTAAGTTTTATATAAAAAAGGGTTTTTTTTGAGAAAAAACAAGTTTTTTTTTTAACTAAAAACTTTTCTTCAAAATTTATATGGCATCGCTGCTCTCATTTAAAATTGTATCTCAATCATAGCAGCAGTTTAGATTGATATATTTCCAATAAATTTTGAATCTGCCATTGTCTGTACATATATTTTGCATGCGTTAAAATTTGTGAAAGAGGACAAGGTTTATGAAGCTTCTAAAGAGTAAATATAAGCTTTTTGTATACGTATTTGGTATTGGTGAAAGAAAAGCTTAGAACTTGAATATTGATATGATTTAGTGAAATTAATTAATTGTATAAATTTTTCGAATGTCATTTACCTTAAAAACTAAAAAAAAATTATAATATGCTAATTTTCCTTGAAGAAAAACATAAAATTTGTTGTAATTTTAACTGAAGATATAGATCTAAATAACCTTAAATCAATGATATTATAATTGTTGCCATTTTTTATTTTCATGCGTTCCAAAATTTGAATTTTTTTTTGTTAAAGTAGGTACCCACTTTGGCGTTATTTACCGTGTGATAGTAAAAATACTTTCTGTGTATTTAAGAAACATATAGGGTTATACAAATATAGAACTTTTTAGAGGATCGGTGTTTTGGCTTTTACAAATTTTCATCTAAACCTAATCTTTATTTTAATTTGCGCAGTTTTGATAGAATTGGGGAAGGGCTATGGCTGCTCAAATAATACAAATTTTATTTTACACTCTTACGCGTTAAGTTCTGTTTTAGGATCATATAAAAATTGTATATAGTTTACATATATTTGATTTATAATTGTATATAGCTTATATATAGCTAAGTATCTGCTTACAAGTTTTTTTAAATTTTATTTAGAATTTTATTACAAATATAGCTGATATTTTATAAAATTTTTGCAAAAATTTGCATCATTGTATTTCTAAAAAGATTTAGCATATTTATGCTCTTGCTGTGTGTTCTGTTAGTGTAGAGTAAAAATATACTAAACCTTTTTGCAAATGCAATGATGCAATGCCATTTGCACAAGATTGTGAATTGCGCGAATGTAAAAAGCAACAGAAATGTAACAGACATTGAAGATTTTCTTCAAAATTGACACATGCTCTCCATTGAGTTTGTGAAACTATAAAGGATTTTAACAAAATTGTAAGGCCCTTTGCAGCATTCAGAGAAATGTATACGGAACTGATCCTGTAAATATTAGGGCACACAGTTGACCCAAAGCATAATATAATGAAACTAAGCTGTTTCATCGAATCATGCCAATTAATAGCATTGGATTTTTAGTGCGACTATGTTAAATATAGAGTTTACATAGAGTCAATCGAATCTATTGCAGTCTCAAAACTTATCGACGTGATCAACGAAATACACCCATTATTTGGCAAAATGTAATTAAACATTTTTAAAAAGGAATCGACATTTATATGCGTGGTCATATAATTTTCATTTATTATTGTCAAACCTTAATATTTTCAAATAAACATTTCAATGATTTTCATATAAACTCTTTGTTGTATTTTGTTTTTACCAAAATTTTATCTAAAAGGGAACTATAAGGGATTCTAATAAAATTGAGGATAATAAAATTTCATATAAATGTATACGGAACTATTCCTGTAAACATTTGAGCACACAGTGAAATATTATATTATTAATATAATATTTCTTAAAAAAAAGCCGGAAAACCGAAAAAGACGTAATCACTAAATAAAATATATTTGAACTTGTTTATTTATTTTAAAAACTTCGTTTATGACACAACAACTATTTAGTTTTATTTTATTTGATGCTGTTTGATCTTGCAAAACTATTGTAGTAAAATTATAAATTATAGTAAACAACGTCAAACGAATTTGTGCTAAAACAAGTGGTTACGCTTTTTTGAGTAAATATTTGCCTTGTGTGACCATACCTTTAATTTTGAATTTTGATTGATTGTTGAATTTTGTTAAAACTTTATCGTAAATAATGTAAAACCATTTTGCTTTTTTACTGCGATTTGGACATTTAATTCCATGCAAGTTTTGAAAACTAGCTTTCAAACGTATTATGCTGGCGAAATTTACACTTGTGTTGTATTTTTTTAAGCGAAAATGATCGAAAATACCTGGATTTGCCTCACGACAGGTAGTATTTTCTTTGTTTCCGGTTTCTGGTTTCTTTTAAAAACATTTTTGCTTAATTTGGTTTACGATTTGTTTGAGGTTTGCTTGTATTGTTTACATTTTGGCTTTTAATTCATAATAATTTAACTCATACAAATATATTTACTGAAAAAAAAAAACGAATGTGGTTAAAAGAGTATTGAGTAATCACAATTTCATTGTTCATAAACTCTATTGTTAATTTCAAACAGACCGTAATTACAGTAATCTTTATAATAACGTAAACAGCAAATACTGTTACCGTAATAACCCAAAATGCCGTTACATTTTCACCGTTTCGAATCGGTAGCCATCGTTGTAGAAAATTCTGGCCTATAACTTTTACTCATAAGTAAAAATTAAATAAGTTTGCAGTGCAAAACGTAGTAATATTTAAGTTTTCTTTCCTAAACATTTTTCTTTGAGTATGAGTTTTTTTTTGCTTTTTTATTATAAATATTGCGAAAAAAACAGAAGTGCACTTAATTTGGTAAACGTTTCCAACATTATTTTTTCATAAAAAAAGGTCAAAGACCATTGAAATAAGAAAAACTTCAACCGAAAAATAATAACAATAAATAAGCCACTATCTAATGTTAAATTAAATGCACGATACACGTATATTTCTAAATACATACATATGTATTATGTATGCAAATGTAATAAGATATATAAATATGTATGTATATACATACAGTCAGCCACATTTAAAGTCGGGCAGGTTGGTGTTAAAAACTTGAAGGTACAATTTCCAGGTTGTAATAAAAGAAACTTCATTTTGTTCTTTTGTGTTTTATCACAGAATGTCTTTTCTTTCAAAACAACGATTATGATGTTATGATTTTTGGAGCACAATAAATAAAGGCAATTGTACAAAAAATCATTTATACGTATTGTTTACTGACGAAAGCAAATTTAATTTATTTGGGTGTGATGAAAGGTGGCGGAAACCAAACAAAGAGCTGGGAGGCAACAATTTAAGAAAAACGTTTAATCACGGTGGTGGAACGATTATGGTTTGGGGTTGCATGGCGGCTTCGGGAGTTGAAAATTTGCATTTCATTGATTTAGTAATTAATAAACATGTTTATTTAACAATACTGATACAAAATTTTAAAGACAGCGTAAGAAAACTCGGCATAGAAAATTACTTTCAATTCTACCAGGACAACAATTCAAAACATCCTGAATTGGTTGCTGTATAACTGTCGGAAGGTGATCAAAACCTCTGCACAAAATCCCGACATCAATGTCATTGAGCATTTGTAGGATGAATTAGGTCGTCGGATGCAGGACAGGCAGTGCACATCAAATCAAAGTTTAAAACTTGCTTTGCAGGAAGAGTGGAGTAACATTAGTCCGGATGTGTGCAGAAAATTAGTTCAATCTATGCCAAATCGCTTACAAGCTGTTGAAAATCAAAAGGTGGCGGCGCCACAAAGTATTAAATTGGATTTTTCAAGAAATAAAGTGAATTTTTTATTCAGTGCCCGACTTTAAATGTGAGACTGAAAAGTGACCTTATTTAATTTAATCCATCCTTTACATTGAATAAGATAGTTTAGAATATGTTGTTATTTTTGTTTTTGAATAAAAGATATTCTGTTATAAAATAGAAAAGATTAAAACGTAGTTTGTTTTATCAGAACCTAGATATTGCATTTCAAAGTTTTCCTGTGCCATCTGCCCGAATTTAAATGTGAGTGACTGTATATAGGTATATGTGTGTACATATTTATATACTATGTTTATGTACATATTCGTCTGTTGCAACAACATAAAAATATAAGACGAAATATGGTTCTAGTTAGTTGTAAAGTCTCAAAAAATTTCAAATTAACGTGACTTTTGCATTTTTCCAGCAAATTCGGTAAATAACGAAAATGTAAAAATTCAACATAAAAACACAATGCCAAATATATACAAGTAGGAAAGCAGTCTTAAAAGTTCTTTAAATAATATATTAAAAATAAAGACAATACGTTTTAAACAAGTTTTCCCAAGCATCAAAATACTGTAAGAAATCAGTTAAATCTATAAATAAGATTTTCTGTTTTTTTAAGTACATTCCAGTTAGACTTTCGTTTAAAGTTGAACGCCATAAACATTTTTTTGTAACATCTTATCAGTTCAAATAAAACAACTGGCAACCAAAAAGAAGACAAGAAAAAAGAAAACAAAAACAAAAACGCAAAGCATTAAAACCCCTTATTGATTTAAATGTAAAGGCGTGCCAACCAATCAAAGAGCCAAATATAGAAAAACATAAAACTCCACCTTTACAGCAAAATAAAACACAAGGAATGGAACGAATTAAAAGTGGTAATAAAAAAAAAACGAAAAAAAATTAAACCAATACTTACAACACAATTGCCAAACGACATGAAACTAGTTTTTCCTTCATGCAACAAGACACAACACACTGCTACACAAAACATAATTTAGAAAAAGGCCAAAAGGAATTAAAGGAATTATTGCCACATTCAAGCACTCACACAAACACAGATGTGTGACGATGATGGCAGGAATGATAAAGAAGGCAAATAAAATTGATACACTCATACACAAAAGCAGATAGACACCGACAACGGCAACGACATTGCCATCCACATTAACAGCAAACACCGATACACATCTTAACCAACTGACTTTATGTAATTCAAGAACAATGCAATACAGAAACAGTAACACTGGTTAGAAGCCAAA
The DNA here is from genome assembly GCA_916048285.2 of Bellardia pandia. Lineage (NCBI taxonomy): Eukaryota > Metazoa > Arthropoda > Insecta > Diptera > Calliphoridae > Bellardia > Bellardia pandia. Next base: position 117,304,795 of record OU696529.1, on the reverse strand, counting down.
ACAACAAAAACACCTTTTTTACACTCGCATACACTCACACATGGCAGCCAAGTCAGACTGGCTCTTTATGTGATATAATATGGTGGCATGCCACATGCCAGCTTTTATTATAAAATAAATTCGTAATGGTGTCCACAAATGTAGTTTTAAGGTTTTTCTCTGCTTTTCTCGCCTGCTTTGTAATAATGGTGGTTTAAGAAATATTTTTTTTTTAATTTTTCTGCTGTAGTCTCTTGCAGAAAACTGACCAAAATGATGATAAACATGCATTTTAATTGCTAAGTTTAAGAAAAAAATTCTAAATGGTAATTTTATTTTGGTTTGATGATTTTTTTGCAGTTTATAAAAATTTCTCACGGCTGTAAAAAAAACTAAAATTCAGAAAACATTTTTTCCAGAAAATCAATGACAAATGTTTGACGGAATTCACAAAACTTTTAAATAGTATGTCGAAATCAGACGGTTATATTGTTTTTATTTTTAGCATTAGTTTGCTGAAACCATGGTGTAACTATACAAGGTGAGTGCAAATCGGCAAGAAATACAACACAATACAGAAAGAACAGGCATTTTGTTTGTGTAAAATAAAATAGTACTGTCAAATACACTTAACAAAGTAGTACTTTTTGTATATGTAAGTAAATTGTAAACAAAGTCAGTCAACTGTGCTACCGCATTCACCTTGTATAGTTACACCATGGCTGACACCTTATTTCCAATATTATGTGTACGAACCATGGGGTGAAAATTTCATAGTTTTCGACAGGCTACGACCATTTTTAATTATTGGGTGTATAATTTTAAAATATTTTTAAATAATTACCTTTTATTTTGGAACATTTGTACAATATACAGTGGCGAGCACACATAACTATGACTTAAAAACCCAATAAAACTCTCAAATTTTTAAAAATTATAATGGTTTTTTATTTAAAATCTTAAATAAATAAAACCATTAAATGCATTAACAATGTTCCATGTCACACAAAACTTGTATACTGATTTTATGCATGATTGCTTAGAAGGTTGTGTAAAATTCGGTTTAATAGAATCTCTAATATATATTAAAAAAAATTTTTAATATAAATTTTTTTCAATCCATGTCTTAAATGACAAAATTAATACTTTTGAATACGGTTCTATTGAGCTTCGAAGCAAGCCTCCTGGCAATATTAAATTAGATTACTTAAAACAAAATAAACTTAAATTTTTAGCCAGAGAAACATTCTTTTTTCCGCTATTTTACTGTTTTCGTAGGCGAATTCGTTCCTCAAAAAAATAAAGTATGGCGGTTTATTATTAAGTTGAAAGAGTTGATAGATTTTTTATTGAAAGATTCTTTTAGTAACGCAGAACTTAAATCTTTAACTTGCATTATATCTGAGCATCATAAAATGTATACGGATTGTTTTAAAACTAATTTAAAGCCAAAAAAAAAAAAACATTATAACATAACACATTATGGCTCTATTATAAGAGCAGTTGGCCCTTTGAAGGACTTATGGTGTATGAGACATGAAAGTAAAAACAAAATGTTAAAAGAATACTCCAAAGTTTCATATTCGAGAGTTAATTTAGAGCTATCAATAGCAAAAACGTTCTGTGTAAAATTCTCAAATCAAATGCTTGTAAACAATGATCCTTTCAATATCATTCAAATGAATAATATGAAAACTCAAGAATATTCATTGAAGAAATAGCTATCTACAGTCCTTTGGAAAATTTTTGCTAGGACCAAAAAGTTACACTCATTTAAATAAAACCCTGTATGACCAAAATTGACCAAATTGTCCAACTTTGACCCCCTCTAACTCCGGCACTTCTGGACTGATAGAGCTGAAAATTTGTCTCTGGCCTACTATCCAATAGTACTAACCTTGGTGCAAATTTCATCCAAATCGGAAGATATCGATTTTTAAAATTGGGTCACTTAGTTATTAAGCACTTGTACTTTGAAATAAAGACATTTGAAAATAAAATGAAATTTGGTTTCTTTAATATTAGCAGGATGTGTAAAAATTGTTCCTATTTGTTCATATTCTATGAAAATGTTTGTCATAATCTATGCTCAGTTGTTCATAACCTATGCACAGTTTTTCATAGTCTTTTCCCAATTCTTCAGAATCTATGAACATGTTGTCCACAATCTATGTTGTTCATAAAACATGCTCATAGTGCTGAACTTAAGTTATGAACAAGTGTGCATAGATTATGAACAACTGTTCTTTGTCATTTTTCGTTAACAATTTGTGCATAAGTTGTGTCCATAGCGCATAATTTCTGCACACAATTCTCTCCGTGTATTCTAAATGATTTTAGAAGGGTGTTTTATACAAACATGTACGAGTATGTACATATGTGTTTGGAATTTGAAATTGAAGGACTTTTTTCTCGAGTAAAAGTATTTTCCATGAGAAAAAATTCCTTGGGAATTTTCGTGATTGGGCTGAATAGTTTAGTCTTTCTTCTTCTCCGAAAAAAACTTTAAAAAGTAATTGATATAATTATGTTTAGCCAGTAGATAAAAAAACTGAGAAAGGAGAAGCTCGAATGTTTTCTAGCCGATTTTTTATGTTCTTATATTAACGCCTTGGTCCTTATCTCATTATCCGATTTGATGCAATTTTTCAGCCTGGTAATTTTATAAATCTATAAATAACCCGACTGCACATCTGAGACTTCAATAAACATCTTACACTGTTTCGTACTAGTGACTTGTACATATATATTTCGTGTGTGCGGCATATTACTTACCATACAACCCACGCATACCATTTAATTAAAATTTTCGTTATAAATATTTCATTTAAAATTTTCTATCCGTCTACAAATGGAAAGACATTGAATATTGCATGCAACATTCTCGTCAAACTAAAAGTTAAAACATTACGTTTTAATGTCACCACAATTTAAAGTAAAAATTTCTAAAAGACAATAATGAAACTGGTTAAAAGTATTAACACATAAATTCAGTCGTACTCTTACATATGCATGTTTGAGTTGCGTCTTAAAAGGGGCATCATTCTAAGATAGTCACCAATTAAATGCTTTCAAGACAAAATACACGCTGTTGCAGATCATTAGTTATCGTGTTACATAAATTCTTGTAGCAACAAATGCAGTCCGAGTACTTTAGTTTGCATCTAGTGAGAGTGTGCAGAAACCACAATCTCTGAAAAACAATTTAAGCGCACTTTTTAATTAACATACATGTGTAAAATGAAGTTACACCTTTTTGCATTTTTTTATGCATATGTAGCAACAAAATACCCGTAAGTATATACAAACATATATTTTGTTTATATATTTAAATGACAGCAACACAATTAATTTATTAGACGAAACCACATTCAAATCACTTGTTATTCTTGCTATTACTCGAAAACCACAAATAATAAGTTTGTTAAAACAGTTTAAGTGGAAAAATTATTCTGCGTACTTAATGTGAGTGTTATGGGAGTATTAAAATTATTGTTTGGGTTAAGGCTGGCGCCTTTGTTATCCTATAGAATATTTATTTATCGATAAACTTAGGAAAATTGTTTGGTTTTCTGAAAAGCAAAGAAATAAAAACGTTTTTTTTTACATACCGAGTCGATTAGTTTACAGATTAATATCGATAATAATTTGTTTAATACATAATAAAATGTCTAATAAATAAATTATGTAGTAGAATATTGATGTTACAGTATTTTCCATGCGCAATTACATTTAAAAAAATTCAAGATAATGCGGTCTTGAGATAGTTTTACGGTTACTATCTACATATAATCGGTTACCGAATACAGCTAGCTCTGCATATCGAGACTCCCTTGCTACGTATGCTTGTAAGTTACAACTACCATCTGACTCTAGTGATCATTTGCAATTGCGACTGATGATTACTATTAAAAAAATGGTTTTAAAATATACATTTACAGCAATGTATCAGAATTTACCCCCTGGCCCACGATGTCGAACGATAAGGTTCGCTTAGATAAGACTTAAGACACACACTTGATTGTGAAATAAACAAACTTGATTGAGTAAAAAATAGATACGATAAAAAGTTTGTGTCTTAAGTCTTATCTAAGCGAACGTTATCGTTCGACATCGTGGGCCAGGGGGTTAATCTATTCGGAAGTGGAATTAATTCCGTATTTTTTATTTGCTTTAGAAAAATAAAAGGAAAATTTTTTTTCGGAATGAAACCTAGAAATGCTTAAAATTACAATTCCACATAGCAAATTAAAAGTGGTTTCTTCCGAAAAAAATTTCGTTTAGAAGCAAAATGCGGAATTAATTCATTCCACTCATTCCATATTTAGCAAAAAAATTTTCATACCTTAATAATATATTTTTTAATTTTAGAATTTACAAATTACCCTTTTAGAAATTATGTATATTTGATTTTTTGATGTGCCAGGGGAAAAAGCTGAGGTTGTGCGCTTTGGTTTATGCTTAGACTATCTGACAATAAACCAGTTACTTTGTATTCATTCGATTGTATTTGAGGCACACTTGCGTCGATTTGTGTTATTTTAAGGGAAATATAGGAATATATAATGACTCACAGCTTATTTTATGCAGTATATTTTTTTGTTTTCAAAGCTCCATAAAAAGAAAACCAACAGGATTTTAAGAAATTGTTTTCATTTAAATAAAAAAAAGTTGTATCCAAAGGTACGATCACACTTGGCAAATATTTACTCAAAAAAGTGTAACCATTTGCTTTAGCACAAATTTGTTTGACATTGTTTACTCTTACAAGAGTTTTGCAAGATCAAACATCTTCAAATAAAATAGAACTAAAAAATTGTTGTGTCTTGTTTTAAATAAACAATTTTTTTTTAAATTTTATTTAGTGGTTTTTTGGCAAATACATATTTGCCAAGTGTGACCGTACCTTAACAAACAAAAATAATTTATTACTAAACTGTATATTTTAATATATACACCAATACCTCGCTTTGCATCATTTCGTTTTGCTTTTTTTTTGTTGCGTACTAATTTTAACTGTTTTTTGCAAAATCTGCAATATCATTAGATGCTGAAACGATGACACGTTCAAGAAGTGCTATGTTGATGGGAATGGAGTCCTTGCTTTCTATTTGAATTGAAAAGCATGTTGCGCAGGGAATAATCTTAAGTAAAATGGTATTTCACACAAAAGCAAAAAGCTAATTTGATGACATAAAAAGTCCAACGATAACGCTAGTGGTAGTAATACAATCAATTGCTACATTTATTTTACGTTGAAAAAAGTTGTTCAGAAATATTTTTGTGAAAGAAAGCCAACGTCTTAGTATTTTCGTAACCCTAGAACCTATCTTCGATCTTTACTTGTTTTGCTATAGAAAATCTTAATTCACTTTGCGTTGCTTCAATTTGCGTCGTGTGTTTTTTTTTAACTTAACCCTGACGCAAAGTGAGGTATTGGTGTATATAAAAACTAAAAAACAAAACAAAAAAATGCTCGATTTTTCACGTCACACATAAAAAATAAATTGTTTTTCATTACTATATTCTAAAAAATGCCACTAATTTCTCATCTAGTAATTTTGTGTAATAAAAAGAATTAATTTTGTTGTTTAGAAACGCCAAATCAAGCTTATTGTCTTTACAAATACCATCAATGGAACGCATCCGAAATTTCTTTTAGAGAAATGTTGTGGTTCCTTCCATAGGTTTCACTAGCGGTTGAAAACATCTGGACTATTTGGCATTCCAATGTGCCAATTGTCTAAAAATATTACTTAACAATGGTATTCTTTGAATTATTAAAAAATTAATGAACTCAAGCCAAATAAAATTTTCTCTAAATTAATTTTTTCTCATCGGAAAATATCACCTTAATCAAATAAATATACATATGTTTAAATAGTTTAATTATTTTAAGAGATTATTTAAGAGATTATGTTGCCAGTTAGTGTCTACGTTTATTTTAACGAATTCAAGTCAAGCTGTTTTGTGACAAAGTCGAAGCCTTGCAACAGACAACAGCTAAGTCCGGAGTTTTTAGCAGTCTACGAGTACTTATCATTTGGACACATTTATCTCATAATCATAAATAATCTGACCAAGACTCTGCTTGTATTACTAGCACAGTTTATTATTCTGCGATTACCCCGTTCAGACATTTTTTACCATAATAATCGGGATTATTTGTAAAATTTGTTACCACAACATGTGACCGGTTTATTTTTTTAGGCTATTATTGCTCGAAAACTTAAACCAGTTTTCTTATAAACTGAAATTTGACCTATTTCAAAATCTTTAAAGTACGGACCATGCGGCATTTTATAGCAAATTGTTTAAAATTGCATAATAAACATAAATAATAGTTTTACTTTTGTTGTTTTTATTATTCTTAACAACATTTTTTTATTACATAATTCATAATTTCTGTCTTAGATGCATGTGAATATGATATTGAGGTTGACAGTGATAATTGTGTTGATAAAAGTGATGTTATTAAAGGTGGCTTTAGGCAATACGACTTTATGCAGAGAAAGAAATAGATATCTTACTTTATTTAAAAATAAAATTATTCGAATAATTCGATTAATTTTAAATATGTGATCGAATTTCTTATTATTGTTTATTTTACTTTTTTTTATTAAGATTTTAGTAATTTCTTAAGCTTTAGATCTTTTTTATAAAACATTTTAAATTTCTTTGTCTAGCTTTGAGTAGCGAAATATTGAAATTAAATTTAAAATTTTTTATAAAAAAGGCCTAAAACTTAAATATGTAATTACTAAAATCTATGTGATCGAATTATTGATCTCTTATTCGTTTTATATGAACAATAGAAAAATCTAATAATTTGTATAACCTAATATCCATATATTAGTAATAAACTTCTAGACATCATATCAAACCAGTTAAATTTTATGTGAGTGAAGATTAATTTGAAATTTAACTCCCTAGACACAAACCATTTATGTTAACAGAACCATGTTAACTATTTAACAAAGACAATGTTAAAGTTTCAAAAATCAATATGTGTGGCCAAAATTAACGAAGGGGTTAGAATTCGTTATAACTTTTTATTTAAGAAATAATTATTATTATTTTTTTTAATACAGGATATAAATGGGGAATATTTATTCAGGCTAATAGTTCAAATAATCAAGAATACTATTGTAAAGTACTGAAACAATTGGCAAATTGGAATGCATTTTCTACCCGGCCAAGGGCGTCCTCAACAATCTTCATTGTCCACTATCACTCTGTAAATATCATCTATTTAACTCACCGTTTTTTGGGTTTAGTTATGAAAAATAATATCTCGCAAGTGGTGGCCATTTTCTGCTTCGCAAATTCGTGCTCTTTTTTTTTTTTTTTTTTAAAGAGAAGTAACACTCAGACAATTAATATGCCTATATATAATTGCGTTACTTTGGGAAGGTAATAGACTGAAGAAATAAAGGTGGTGAAAGTAGAAGAAAGCTTTATATCACAACTCTGCAATTGCGCATTATGTGTGTTTTAGTGCAGCATTGCAGCGTCTCTGGTGGTGAGTAGGAGCATTATTTTTTTAATCTTGATTTTATAGCCTTTATTTAAATATTTTACTTCGGTGGCGTTTAAATGCTGTACCAACGAAGGATGGCGTTGTGATACATATTAGTTATGATAGATAAAAAGAAAACTAATAATTATCAGAAACTGATGTTGTGTGAGTGGCAGTGGCTGGGAATCGAGCCGGGGTTACAAATACCAACTCATGCTTAATGATCAAATGCGCTAACCAATTAAGCTTCAGCACCCTCTATACATAATATACATAGTATTTATATTGACAGAAATCATGACACTAAATTTTTAGATGATCGGTCAATAATAGGTCACATCTCTGAAAAACTTTTTATACCTATTGATCGAATATACTTTTTTATTTGTTTTTTTTTCGGACCGTTCTTGTGCTTAGGTATCATTAGTGAAGTTATATGTGACCCGGCCTATGAAAAGGTGGCTTATGACTCAAAAAAGAAATTGCGAGACACAGCTGTTGATGCTGGATTTTAAATAAATTTCTGTTTTTCTTTCATTTGTGCTCTTCTTTCTCTACATTTTTTAGTACACTTCTAACCAAGTTATGACTTTCTAGTTTTCACCACGTGAAAGAGCGTCTCAAAAACTATCGAAACCATTGAATTTTGAAACTTTAACAGTGTCTCTGTTAAATAATTAACACGATTCAGTTAACATAAATGGTTTGTGTCTAGGTAGTTAAATTTCAAATAAATCTTCACAAACATTTAAATTTTTACTTATTTCTTATATAGTAAAAATATACTTTTAGTAGTTAAGAACAACGTCCTTAAATGAATTGTGTAGTATTTTGTATTCTTTATGTCACTTTTTAACTCAGCAACATAAAAATACTAAAAAAACAACATCTTTTCCAATTTATCTTCTTAAAAAATTCGATTAATTAATACTTTTATAAGAAATTTAGCTTCACCCCAGTTTATTTAGCTGAAAAGTATTATTGAGAATTTTTTAAGACATTTCATTGTAAATTTTTAGCCAATTTTGCATACCTAAAAATATTATTGTAGCTTTTTGATGGTGGCTTTATAATAAAATATTAATAAAAACTATACATTTTATTCCCAGCACCTGTTTGCAAAAAAAAAAAATGCCAAAATAAAAAGAATAAAAACTTTTGCTCTACATAAATTTGTTGACAACTTATCGGGGCATAGATGTCAACCATTAACAAATCATTTTTATCAGCCGCATGGCCAACAATCTCTACAGTAAATTAAAATGGCGCCATTTGTAAAATTTCAATTGATAAAACAAATTCCTTTTAAACATATTTCTTTCTACAGCAAAAAGACAAAAAAAAAACACAAACATACATATGTTTATGTATTCACATATTTTTAACAGCAAAAGAATTTTTGATTGATGATCACTGCTGCAGCAACGAACTTAAGAAATGGCCGGAAAAATGTTTGCTTAAAGAAACAAACAAACAAAAAACTTTTTCTTTTCTTAAATGATAAAAAAAACCAATCTGGTAGAAACATCATCAATATCAACAGTGCAGAAGCAGTATCAGCAAATATCACTTTTTTGGCAAAAAGAAAATGCAACAATACAACAAAGTTAACAAAAATCAAGAGAATATTATGTGTATAAGGCATTTATGCTGCAGTTAGTCTCTAAGGACTAGCCAGCAAGAAGCCTGATGAGGCGAGGCAAGGCGATAGTGGTTTAGTGCAAAACATGCTATGAGGCGCCGTCTAAATTCCACTAACAAGTTTCATATACACTCGCACTCTCTTGGATTTCATTAACTTTTAACTAAACTCTACATACGTATAAAACCCTATAGATCGTGTACTTAAATGTGAACAGTGCATAATTTTTATATATTTCTTGTTTAAGAAACTTTTTATGGGCGCCACTCTTTTCTTAAAATATTTTTTTGGTGTTTTTGTTTTAAAGAAAGAAAAAAACGTTGTGTACGAAACGAAACAATATCCCTTTTCTTAATCCCATCATCCATTTTGTATGCCACAGACAATATACATACGAGCACAACAGCAAAACGTAACAATATTCATGTCAGCTATAGTTATTTTAAGATGTTTTACAGAAGAGTTTATAATAGTAGCATAGCTTTCATAGCTGTAATCTCTTGGATTGGATTTTATAAACAAATTAAATTTAATTTTATATAGTGTGTTTTTTTAGATGTAGATATAGAAATTTAAGTTGGCACCACTTTTTTAACTGGCAGCCATATGTTTAGTTTGGTTTGACATTTCAACATGAATAGACTGACGCCTGAACAACGCTTGTAAATTGTAAAATTTTATTTTTAAAATTATGGTTCTGTTATTTTTTTTAGATATATAGAACTTTGAAAAGGAATAAAACAAAGATGATTTTTTTTTTAATTGTCATGAAATTTACTTTATTTGAAAGATTATAATTTAAATATGACTTCTGGCATATGACTGCCACGTCTCGCTCGGACGTAGTCTAATCTAGAGGGCCAATTTTCGATGACTTTTTCTAACATTTGTAACCGTATATCGGCAGTAACGCGGCGAATATTGTCCTTCAATTGGTCAATCGTTTCCGACTCATCGGCGTAGACTAGCGACTTTAAACATAAATCACTTGACAGCTGACAAAATGGCCGCCAGTGTTGTCAACTTAAAATTTTATACATCTAAAACAAACACGCTTTTAGATGAAATGAGATTATTATGGTCGAGAAGATGTGTTTAATATATTTCTGATATTCTACAGATTTACAAATTTTTATTCAAACACCCAAGTCTCAAATGTGGTTTAGAGCTGATATCTGTATAAGTATTTCTGGCTAAACTTGAAAAAGAAGCTTATCAAGGGCCTAGTTCTATTACGGTATTGCACAGGTCACTGTGTAAGATTAATTATTCTACTAATGTTTGAAGTATATGATTACACCCTACACCACAATAGTGGAAATGCTATATAGTGCACAAACATTTTCGTCTAATACACACCTTAAATGATTCAGAATAATTTACTAAGTAAATCGGTTCCTAATTAAGCATAGCATATACCCTCTTCTGAAAACCTATATTTTCTTATTTGTTTCTAAAAATTACTTAATGCAAATGTTATAAACGATGCATGTAGAGTTGCGTTTTGATGATGGTTGAAACCGAAAACCAACAATTATTTTTCGATTTTCAGATGGATGGTAAACGTGGACCTAAAAAAGGATGGCAGGAGTTGAGTCCTGGAGATTCTTCCATCAAGTTTTTCTAAATGTGCTCTAGTACTTAATTAATTGTGATAAATATAGGTATGATTTTCTAAAGGCAAGTCATATGAGTTTAATTGCTCTGAAGTCAAATCAATATAAAACTGAATGATTATTTTGTTTTTTAAGTGTTTCTTTATTTATTTCGAACTGTAGTTAAAAATTATATTTCAGAGAATTTGTAAAATAGGTTCCCCCAAGTCGTATTATGCTATGACTTTCTATACATTCCGTTCAAGGGTTGTAATGCGACTCATAAATATATGTACGAGTATATGGCACTGTTTCCTGTCAACCTTGTCCCATCTGTTGTCAGCCATCTAAAGACTTTCTTCTTAATATCTCAAACGGTATTACGACAAATATTGCATATGCAACAGTTAAAGTGGATCCTTTCATGACCTGCTCGTCCATTTTCTCATTACCGTAAAAGTGTCTATGTGTAGAGAGCCAAAGTAAAGTTAGAAAGACTATCTTGAGACCTAACGGGTCCACCATCAAACGTTTTTTTTCAACTAGTGCTTATTTCGTGAATGGTAACACTTAACTCATGTCTGATTTGATAGATAAATAGTTTTATCCTTCCGTTGAACGAATATGGTTGTGTATACGCTTGAACAACGCTGGAAAATATTGCGACATTACTTTGAAAATCATGCTAATGTTGCAGAATGTGTGCGAAAATTGCGTACGGATTTTGGAAGAAGAGAAGCACTGTCAGCTCCATATGTTCGTTATCTTGTGAAAAAAGTGAAAGAAACTGGCTTCCTCATTGATAAACCAAAGCGTGAAAAATGTGTGAAGCGCCATCAACATCAATTCACCGTCGTTCTCAACAATTGACAATTTCGGAGAAATCATTGAGACGAATTTTGCATAAAGACCTTGGTATGACGCCATACAAAGTCCAATTTGACACCGTTGGACTATTAGTTGTGGGGTGCCGCAAAGATAAGTGTTACGCCAACAAGCCAGAGACAATTGAAGCTTTAAAGGACAATATTCGTGAAGCAATTGGTGAAATAACAGCTGCACACAATCGATAATGTGCTTAAAAATTGGACCGATCGTGTAGGCTACTGCATGGCCAGCCGTGGCAGCCATTTCAATGAAATTATTTTCCATTATTAAACGGAAGGATTGTACTTTCAAATAAAAAAAAGAAATTTGAGAAAATATTCAGTAGTTTTTTTTGTAGCATTTTCAAAAAAAAAGGTTATTTAGCGGAGCCTTTATAAGTCATCTGAAATGATTAAAAATTAAACGGCTGAACCGAATTATTTGAGACTTGGAATACGATATATAAATAAGTTAGGGTTTGAAAATATTGTATGGGAAAAAATAAATTTTCCTGAATCAATAAAAAAATAGCCAAACCATCTAAGCTCTTCAGTGTAAAGACTTTAAAAAATGTAATTTCTATTTAACTGAACACATCTATTTAGAATAGAAACTTTATGGCAATAGTTAAGAACGAATAACTAAACACTTATACCTGCATACAACTAATTTTTAAACTCTGCTCTAACTCGCTCGAAGATCCTCACAGCAAACTTCAGAAAAAACCTCAACGTAACTTCAAATTTCTCTACCAGATGAACTTTTTCATAAGATTTAGATAAGCGCCGAGCATCTTTTCAGTGTTTTTAGTCGAAATCTTTTAGCAGCTGCAATCTGAATATTGTATGTTGAAGAGGTGAGATGACTGTCTAACTTGGCTGTCTAAACGTTGCATACACTTAAATTCTAAAAAAAGCAAGTCTTGGGAATAAACAAATACACATTTACACTGACTTAAAAAAGATGCTCCAATGCTTTACTACAAAAAGAAAACAGACACAACCAAAATTAAGAAAAGAAAAAAAAACAAAGATAAAAAAATTGGTTGAAACCTGCATAAAGCAACTTACTCATACGGCTTTAAACTAGTATTGTATTGTTTTGTATACATATACATGAATACATACTTGTGTATAAACCTGGCTTAAATATTAAAATACATATGAATATGTATGTATGTTTGTAGGTACTATGCGCCTCTTGATAACAAATAACAAGGGAATACCTTCTTTTTTTTTTGTGGTCAAGATTTTTAATTCTTGGAAGTTTATAGTTTTTTTTCTAGAATTTCGTTGAGATTTCTTGGAATCGAATTAAAAGCAAATGATAAGTGTTTTATAAGGTTGTTTTAGAACACAAAATACAAAGAAGATCTGAACTTGTTTTTCCTTTCTTTTTAACTTGGCTAATATGGAATTCCCTTGTTTTTACATTTGTTTGTCAAATCTTTGTAGTTTTCATGTGGTATATTGTTATTACTTTTACGAGTATGTGTATTTTGTTGTTGTTGCCTTTGCATATTTAATGAAGTTGAAAGATGTGAATCAATGTTCGTTATATGGCTGGGATACTTTTATAATCTCAACAGTTTTTTCTTTCTCTCGTATATAAACTAAAAATGCTGGTCAATAACAATAAAATTGAATAAAACATTTAAGTTAGCCAAGTATTTTTTTTTTTTACCAGATTATGAGTCTAGCATGAGAAAGGATTTTAAAAGGATAATTAAAACAAAAGACAGTTTATGCAAACAAATATTTATTTATTTCTTATAAACTTATATACACTTATGTCTGTAGTCTTTATTCTGAATCATGGAACCATTTGTTAGTTTAAAATTTAAAAAAATAAACATTTACATATGTGTCAACTAAAACATTGGCTTAAATTAATGTTACTTTAGACTTTGACATAACTAATCACTGAAAACAGATGATCTTGGCTGCAGATCAAACAGTCTTCACCTTTTTTTATGTTTTATGTATGTTATTGGATGGTGAATAGAGCGAGTAGAGCTTGTGGATGTTTGATTTGAATATCCTATATTGAAAGTGACAGAAAAGACACAGACATCTGAATGATGTTTGTTCCTCATACAGACGGTATGGCTAAAGAACGAATTTGTCTTGTAATATGTTGGCCGATCTACTATCCAGTCGACCACGAGTAGATGAGCCTTGGATAAAGAACGTGTATTATGTAAAAAGCTTTCGGTTTCAACACATTCCATTGTAGCAAAACAATGAAACACATTTCACATTGCGACGATGCTCAAAGTGAATCACCGCTCTTTCGCTCTCTTCTGGACGCTGTATATAAAAGTTGTATTCCATTTTCCATCAGATGGAGTAAAGTACTTCCTGCAACATTTTAAAAATCAAATAACTTAAATGCTTCATTCCGCAGTTGAAAAATGTGTTTAGTCCAGCATTCATCATAGCCTAGAACATCCAAGAGCTTCCACAAAAAACAATTGAATCAATACGATATGTAGTGAGTTTGTTGGTTAACATACAACATTTAGTCGTTCATTGAAATCGAGTCAACAAACCCACTCACAATCAAGATTTTGAATACGTATATCATAAGTATCATGTTTTGCCTCATAGCCCCAATCCCCGATAGGCTCGTCTGTATTTGAAAGATAGGGATGATGGTATAATGTAATAAACGATAATGTAGATGATTTATCGTCTGACGATAAATCATCTACCATCTACATCATCTATCATTTATCGTCTGACGATAAATCATCTACCACAACTCATATGGGTTTATGAGAAAGCTTGGTATTGATCCTCGCACATACACCGGGACATCTATCGACTGCCAACAATTTTGATGACCTATGGGGTACCATGAATGATTTTCTGGAAGAAATACACAACTTATTCACAACTTATTTACTTTTGTTAAGAAAAATCCAAAGTTAAGTATAATATAGAAATGTAAAGTTATTTTTAGACAATTGACACATTGGAATGCATTTTTTTCTACCCAGCTAAGGGTATCATCAGCAATGTTCATTGTCCAAGATCTACTTGTAAACATCATCTAGTTAACTCATCATTATTGAGAAATAATAGTGTGATAAAAATTAATAATAATCAGGCATGTGATGGAAATCGAAAATGACAACGAATGAGTTTTAGAAATCAATTTTATCGTAATATTTCTGTATTGAAAAACTTTTATCACATTAAATATAAAGATGTTGGGCTACTAAAGAGAATCTTAAAACAAAAATTTTAAAAATTAGATTATAAATGCATTAAAATGTATTTTCAAAACTGATTCGTTTTCGATTTCGATTTCCATCACATGCCTGAATATAAATTATTACATTAAAAATTAACTCAAGCCGAATAAAATAAAATTTCTCTAATAATAAATATTTAAAATTTAATGATAAAGAAAAAACAAACTCTAAAATGGTTAGGTTTAATATTTATAATACCCTACACCACCATAGTGAGGTATTGGATTATAGTACTGGATATGTGCTGATCCAACACCCACCTTAAAGTATACCGATCGACTCCGAAGCACTTCATGAGTCGATTTAACGATGTCCGTCGGTCCGTCTGACTGGCTGGTGGCTGGCTGGCTGTCCATTTAAAGAGTAAAGGTCACAATTTTGAAGATATTTCAATAAAGTTTGGTACATGATATTTTGTCGTCAGAGTGAATGGGATTGAAACTGGTGGAAATCGGTCCATTATTTCACCTGGCTTCCATACAAATGTTCTAACGAAATAGGGGTTTAACGGTCATAAATATTTGAATTATGCAAGTATCCATAAATGAGTGGTAAACGAAGCCAAATCACATCTAAAAATTTAGTGCAGTTTGGTCCATAATTGATCATAGTTCCCATATAAGGCTCACTTTCGAAAATGACTTTAACGACCATAAACCTCCATAAATATTTTAAAAGTTATTATATTGAGATAAAGTAATAATATAAACATAATATTTATATTCACAGATGTCATGGCATTAAATTTTTAGATGATCGGTCCATAATAGGTAATATCTCCCATATAGTATTATATGGTCGGACTTGACCGACTATACTTTCTTACTTGTTTTTCATTTGATCTTACATTTAAAATTAATTAGTTAACACTACACGATTCTATGTTATACGAGTACAATACAAGTAAATAGAATTCAACTGTTTAGCAAACATTTATAATTGTGACTGTAATCAGTTGTATTCATTAGTTCATAATTTTATGTATCAAAATCCAATGTTTTATTAAGCCACAAAACAACACATTGACATAGAAATAAAGAACCTGAACTAATCAGCGCCAAATGGGAAAACATTTCCGAATTACGAGTGTCATAAAAATAACAGAAAACAATTTAACTTCTGTGACACTATGGCACAAGTATGCATTCTAACAAACCAAGATAATGAGTGAAAAAAAAATATAAAAACTAACTCAAGTAGAGGGAGGGAGAAAGAAAAAAAGCTAAATTAGAATGAAATCATAAAATAATAACTTATCACACTTGCCACACACTCCATGGGGTGATAATAATGATAACAGCCATTTTTATTCACGCCATTTTTATTTTCATTCACGTTTTGCTTGAGCCAAAAAACCAACAACAAAGAGAATACAAGAGAAGGAAATGGCTAAGAAATGTTCTGTCTTTGCATAGAAATAGAGCTGGAATATGAACCAAGTATCATTTTATTTTTCTTTTTTAGATACAATTTATAAACATGTACAACTATAAAATGTATCTAAAATGTATGTGTAGCAGAAATAAATGTGCAAGTAGGTATGTTTAAATGTTTTGCACTATTTTTTATTTTTTGGCTTTTAGCAGAACGTGTGCCACTTGTTGCAATCATTTACTTTATGACTCCATTCGTGGCAACAGTTTATGTGTATGTGTATGAATTGCTGTAGAATAGAATTGATTGTGGCATTTGGCGGCGGTATCTGAAATTATGATGACATGACAACTGTGTGACTATGCATGCTCATTCAAAATGCATTTGTGCTTAAATTGGACATGAACAGCAGTAACTGCAAAAGCAACAGCAACAGAATGGGAACAGCATCGTATGCCACATTGCTCTACCAAATGAGCTCTTAAAAACAAATGTATCAGTTACTTAACGAATGAGTAGCATTTATTAAATGTTAGATAGAAGCTAAAGGCTCGCTGGCAGCCTGACCAGGCCAATACATGCAATGTTTAATCGCTTTTGTAACTAATGGCCGAAGAGAATTATAAATGTGCTTAAAAGTGGTAATATTAGTTGAATGTAATGTTTGTTTTCAAAAAGCAAAAACTATCATATTGAATTACTGCTAGGAACCAGCTGATGTTTGTCCTCCTGGCATTTATCGAATATATGAGAAATTATGGGGTTTATCCTAAACTGAAATTCCCAAATAGTTTTTTATATCTGAATGAATTATGTAATTTATTAATGAATAAGAACATTCGCAGTGTTATTATTTTTTATATGAAAATATTTAATCAATACTGACATTGTAAATAACATATACAGTGACGCACAGCTTATTTTATGTAGTGAATTTTCTTGTGTACAAAACTTTATAAAAAGAAACCTAACAGGAACTTAAAAAGGAAATTGGTGTCATTAAAAAAAAAACTTTTGTAGTAGAGTAGAGCCACTCACACCGAAAAATAGCAGAAATAGTTACATTCCAAAAAATCATTGAGCCCTTCATCCATGAAAATCGGGTACATAACAAAGGCTGATAGGCTGATGCCATATTCACCAAATTTTCAAAGAAAAATAACACATTTAAAAAAAAAATAAGGGTAAATCCATGGCTATCAGCTTCACCTCCCAAGTTTCAGCTGACCTGCGCAAACAGGTCTTGCGCCAACATGATTTGAATGGCCGAAGTGCACGCAAGAAACCATTTATAAACCCGAAAAACAGACTGTGCAGGCTAAATTTCGTTAAAGAACATGTTTGCAAGTATTCTACATTTTGGAATTCGGTCATCTTCTCCAAAGAATCTAAGTTTAAAATAATCGGTTCAAATTATTAGAAAGCGCAGATAAGCTGTGTATAAGATAAGATTTTTGATTTTACCAGGATAACGATCCAAAGCACAAATCGTGGCTAATAGATAACTGGCCATATTTGATGACACCGCCACTACAGTCGCCAGACCTTAATATTATCGAAAATTTATGGTAAATTTTAGAAATTAGCACAAGAAAATACAAAATAATAATTTCCAATGGGAATAGTTCTTTAAAAATACAGAACACTAATGTTCACTTTAGTTTTACTATTAAATTATTAACATCTGTGTGGCCTTCTTGCATATGTACTCGTATTTCCACGTCCAGATAGACTGTTCCTCACAATGAAGCATTTATCGGAAATTAATAGCAGGATGATTTTCAAACATACCAATATATGTAGTCTTATATTCTCTTATCGATTGGAATAATTGTTAAAAGCGGAGTAAGTCTTATATATTTTCTTTGTATTCATAGTTTAAGAAACAAATAATAATCAATCTGTATATCTTCATCCAAAAACATTCCTAACATTTATCTATTCCTTGTAAATCTTGGTGTGTGCCAATTACCTGTTTCATAGTTAGTTAAGATAAAAATCAGATCTATTTTGAAACAACAATTTGTTTTTAGTTATCAATATTTCCGATAAACATTTAGAGATTTTATTGTTCTTCATCAATCCTAAAATTGTCTATATATTCCGATACAGGGCCTATATTTTATTTGAGCGAAAAAAGAAGGAAAATTCAGTACTATTGTTAATACTTTAGTACCTTTTTACGCCGATAAGTACCGCCTGTTAAAAATCGCAATTCTGTATCAAATGGTGTGTGCTATACCAAAAATTGGTCCACTGATATAAGGGTCACTACTAAATAGTTTTCGAATTCACAAGTGTTTCAACAGGACTCCATTTTTATGCCAGTTATCCCCGTTAAGAAGCTTGAGTTCTTCAAGCCAGATCCTCTACCAAGATATGAAAAAGAAAAATGTGCAAAATAGCTCATGGAAAATGTTGGGCAGATTATCATGACCCTTTGTTCCAACTTTTCGATTATTGAAATATTCAAGTTTTCAATACATTAAACATCTCATCTATGACCTATAGCGGAATTCAGAATTGAGTGCAAATGGTCTAGATAAATTTAATATACTTAAAACTAAATGCGTACAAAAAGCAAAGCATTTAGCATCAGCAAAGCATTTGACATCATTAACTCCCCTAATAATGACTTTATATAGATCATATCATATAACATACATCTTTATTTAGTGCTTATTAAAATATTAAACTAATTCACATTTAAATAGGTATGTTCAGCTTTTGAAGTATAGTTTCATATCTTTTAAATTCGAAATTAAAAACTAATAAATAACATTAATTGCTTTTAAGCTTAATTAATTACTATGATTTTTGTGCTATTAAAAGTCGTTTAAATCAATTTTAGAGACAAGCATATATAGTAAATATACATACATACATACATACTCGTATATACTACATAAATGTTAGTTTGAATGTTTGTATTTCATTTAAGTTCAATGATCTTCACACGCTGACATTTTATTATGTGTGATTCTTTCTCACACTCTCTCTGACAAAAACGCATATGAAACAATTACGGCTGCATTTGTTTAGAATTTTTTTTTTAAATGAGAAAGAGAGAGACTGATTTGCATATAAACATTTTTTAGATATATGGGTTGATATCGTTTGTGACTAGGCGCCACTTAAGCATCTCTTTTTCTTTGGGCTTTTATTTTTGTTTACAGATTAAGGCTTAATACCGCCGCCGACGTAGTAAATACCTGTATGCAATATATAGTATATGCGGGCAAAGCAAATGATGTTGCAGCCACATCAACTTTAACTGCAGTACGATGATCATGATCATGATCATCGCCATCATTGGGCCACAGCAGCACGTTTTATAACAAATCGACAAATGACAAGAAAATGCGCTTTATAATCTTGAATTTAAAAATGATAAAAAAAATAAAAATTTTAAAAAATACTGATGCATTATGCATGCCTCTGAAAAAGCGGGCCCACAAATAAAACTTTACATACCGCCTTGAAGGCATATGAATATTTTATTAGAATAAAAAGTTTTTCACATTTTTTTTTTTTTTGTTAAAAATTTTAAACTTGCCATCAGACTTACTTAAATGAAGAGTAACCTTAAGGAAGGAATAATGAAATAAGAGGAATTTCCTTATACGTTTTTAAACGTAATATTTATTTAATGAATACTTAATGCTTTAAGTTTGGAATTTATTTAAAGAATATTGTTAATTTTTAAAGGCTTTAATGTCTGCCGCTTTTGGGTAATGAAGATTTGGCTAGTTACCGACTATTATGTGAAAAAGGAAGTTAAAGTTTAGTTATTTAATATCATAGATTTAGTTGTTCTTATTTGGTATGTTCTTCCAACAAAATCATATGGTTCCAATGAATTTATTCTTTACGAATAACGCACCATGACTGTTAGCTTCTTGCTGTTATTAATCAAGTGTTAGGGTCACAGTAGGATCTTCATTTAATGAAAGCATTTTAATAACTTAGATATAAATCTAAAAACGTTCAGCAATATCTTTTCTATTCCAAGAGGTTGCATATAGGATTAGAATATTCCAAACAATACCGATTGTAATACGGTCCCTGACAGATATGTTTACCAAGTCAAGCCGATTCCTAGAAGGCGGGACATTCTCAGATGAAAAGGAGAGGCATACTAATGTTGTTTCATATCAGTTCGTTGATGAAGTGGTTAGAAGCTTCGGGTTACAGTTGTCAACATTAAGGTTTAAGAAGATAGATTTATGTTATTCTTAAAAAAAGTTTTGCATTGCACGGTTTCCACCAACAATTTGGTTGAAGTTTTAAAAAACTACTACAAACAAATCCAGAATTTGAACAATCTTGGTTGAGTACCTGTTTTGCAGTTTTTATAGAACTGCAAGTACCTTGCTAATGTAAACTAATGTAGACAATTAATAACATTCCGTTCGCAGTTGATGCTTTAAGAGGCGGCTTAGATCAGATGGTTAAATTAACTAAATTTGACAAGACACGAGAATTCCGTGTGTTTAGTTTCGTGAACATGCAATCATCAAGTACATCCAAAACTAATCCGTTTGTGATACACATGTGGTAAACAGCCAATGCCTCAATAGAGACATGTTATTTCCATAACGAACCAATCAGACCCTCTGTGAAATGAGTAGCTTTTTCATAAGGGAAGCATACGACCGGTGCTAAATCTATTCCTTCTTTCTCATTGTTACGGCTTGTTTGTTGTACTTTAATTTATAGCAAAAATATATTTTTGACGTTTAAACAAACTTAGCGGGTAATAAATTTATTTAAACTGAATTGCACGATTAATATTTGTATGCAGACTATTGATTTCTGGTGTATGGAAAAATTTTTAAAATTTTGAACGTTTCAAGGTCAAAAGCGATGTTTTTTGGCGTAAATGTTATATTGAGACTAGTTATTTCAGTAAATAGTGGACTTATTGATATATTTTCATGTATCAAGGTTTTATCAATTTATGTTGATGATGGGCTTTCGTTTTCTCAACATATTAATTTCATAATTTCAAGTACTGCATTTGTATAGAGAAGAATTTACAACACTTGCCATAACTTAAACTAAGAAAATAAGAAGACTAATTGGTCATTTCCTTCTTATGCCATTGTAGATGTATGGCTAGGAGATTTTTTCCGGAACAAACGTCATGAATTTATTAAGATTAAGACGCTTGTGTTTTAATATGATCATTAGCTTTGTCTATCGACTGCGATCTAGGGATCATGTATCGGCATCTGTTTTTGACTGCGTGGATTGCACTTCTGAGGATTTTATTACTGTATGGTTGCTTACTGTTTTATATAAGGTATTTAGTCTTAATACTCCGTCATATCTAGTTACTAGATTCAATTTTTTGAATTCTTCGCGTACTTGCTCCCTTATTTTTCCCAGGTTTTATATTATGCAAAAATCCTTCGTTGTACGTATAATTTGTTTATGGAATAACTTAATACCATATAGTGATAGACATTTTTCAAAATCTATTGAAAGCTTTGTAAGAATGGTTATTGGTCTCATTAACTGATATATGAAATTGTCGTTGTTGATACTAAATTTTGTTAGATAATAAATTTTTTACTCTTTTTGGTTTTGATCAATGTTTTTTATTTTATATTATTATTGAGGTTTTTTGTTTTTCCTCACGGGCTATTTTTGATCAACAATTTCTCTCCTCCTTTTCTTTAACAAATGTAAATACCCAACGTTTCGTTCGCTTTTTTCGAACTTCATCAGGGGTATTTTTTATTTTCGTAATAATGAATTAAGGTTTACATTTGTATTGCACTTTTCAATTATTTGATTTAAAAAAAACTGGACTACACGACACCGAATTAAATAAATAAATAAATAATTAATAAATTAAATACTACACAAACACTGAATAATAAGTCAAACTTAATGCTAACATCACAGCACCATAACTAGTTATAAATAAATAAATAAATAAAAAAATCAAATTCAAATTCAGAAATATATACAAATATGGCAATAATAATAAACCAATTACATAGATAATTAATACAAAATGTTATAATCAAGTATATCGGTAATATTTAATACGACAAAAAAAAATATTAGTGTTCAAACCGTGTTTAGACACTTAGAGTTCTACGTGAAACCTCATTTGAGAATTGTTTATCTAAACACTCGTATATAATATCTGATATGCCACAGCATTTTTTCAAATAAATACATACATATATAAATAGCATTTATGTCCTACCCTTTTTATAATCCTTTAGACTTCTATACATCTGCATACTATAATACTTATAAGTTTGATGGGAAAATCAAATTCCTGGGCAAATTACCATTAAAAATAAAACATTTTTAAATAACGTTGTTATTTTGAAATATGTCAACTATGTTGACAAAATCAAATCATTATGTCATCAATTTTTAACGTCAAAATGACGCACAAAGAGTCATACAACTTTTGAAAATTCCACAACTCTCGCCCGAGTATAAAATGTAAATAAATATGTATGTAGGTATGATTGCAAATTGTTAAGGAATGATAATGATACTTTGCATACAAACGGTTACGAATACTCAATCATACACGCACTGTCGTTAGTGTAGTGTAGGGACACTTAATACTCTTTTAACGAGTTTCTAACATTCGTTTAGGACGACTTTTTTAATTATTTAAGCTTGAGGTCTTTATATTAATAAAATATTATATTTATTATTTTATTAATATAAAGACCTCAAGCTTAAATAATTAAAAAAGTCATTATAAAAATAAAGGTCAAATAAGAATAAAATAACATTCGTTTAGGACTTGTAAAATTCAAAATGTGTGCAATTTGAAAACACAATTGTCTTGTCTGCTACAACTACTACATTGATGACCTTAATGTTTTTTGATGTTACCCATATTTATTTAGTCCTACAGACATAAAAATACTTAAAAAGGGAAATCGGGTCATCTGTTCTTTTAATGAGATTTAAAATCTGAATGACAACGTTGTTCAAAAATTTATTTTTCGAAATAGTTAATGAAATTGTTTCGAAATACTGTCCTACAGAATAAACTGCCACTTTGCACACGAAACATACTTCGTTTGTGTGCTACTTATTGATCCATATCCCAACAAAAGTCAAAAGAATTGACTTGTACTAAACAATATTTTTAAACGTGTATCAAGTGTAGAAAAACATTTCAGTCTATTAGCGTAAGTATAAGTGAATCAAGGCAAGAATACGGCACAAAGTCGGCTAAACTTGAAAAGAATAACAAACAACGCTTCTTCACGTCACCTCACAAAAAGTCGGACTTTAATAAAAACGATCGTAAAACAAGTTTGCCTAATTGATCGAGCGTACGCCAAACGAAAAACACAACAAGAACAAACAAATTAACGAAAAAAAAAATATACTAAAATCACACAAATATCAAAAGACCTTTCAGGCGAGAGGAGTTCCAAAATTAACTAACGATCAGTTTTTAGTTAGCAGGCTAAGTGGGAACAGAGCAGCACCAGCAGCAGGAGAAGAAGGACGTGAAAGAGTAGAAAAGACAGTATTCCAAAAAAAAAAACCTTTTTGTGTATAGAGTGCCACAGTTGTTAACAGGCCATTAAAATGAAAATAATTCAAAAAACCCCAAGGCACAAAGCTGTGATTTTTAGGCTTTTGTTCTTGGCTTTGTTGGTGGTGGGCAAAGTTGATTTTAAGTGGCGTTATGAGTTCAAAACTAAACTCAGCTGTGTGGAGAGCTTCCTCTTTGGCTTGTGTAAGAATAAAAAATAATGCAAAAAGACACACACGCACACACAAAGTTAAGGAATATTTTACGTTTTGAACCTTAAGACGGCTCAAAAGAAGGCTTTTTAGCGATGACACCAAATTGCTATTTAGCTGTTTTTTGTTATGGTTACTAAAACAAAAACACGGCAACAACAATGAAAAATAAGTTGTTGTGTCCTTTGTTTTGGAGTAAATCCACGATTCCAAGTGAGGCGAAAAAGGGTCATTAAAATTAATTTGGTTCAATTTAGTTGCTGCCAAACTGTTGACAATGAAATATCGCCCAACGATCGCCATCACCAAAGAATGCACTCAGTCATTCGTTCACTTCTCAGACACTTTAGTAGTTTGTCTTTTTTTTCGTTCTCATTTGTTACATGGCACGGTGGTATAAAGTGATTTTTAAAGCAACGATTTGTTTTTGAGTTGAGCATTCCTTAACCCTTTTTGAAAATTCATCTGACGAAAGAACTTTATTGCTATAATTCCATTGTCTGATTTGTGTTCTTTTAGGTTGAAGATATAAAAAATACAACATTTTGTTAAATAGTTATATAGTTATATTGCCGTTTGTACCATTGGGAAAAATTGCCAGACTTGTTTCATGAAGCATCTTTTTAAGGTTTGTGCAATCTAACAACGTCAGTTTTTGAGAAACGTCAATTCAAAAATAAATAAAATAAAATAAATTTAAAATTTTTGCTTAAATAAGATATTTATTTATTTATGGCTAAAGAAAGACAAAAGTCGCAATAACTAAGATTTTTTGAAGAACTTGCCGTTTGTGGTACATATGTTAACACTTGAATTTGTTGGTAAAAATTATGGTAAGCATACATCCTTTTGTGTATGTCACTATGTTACTTTTCTTTTTTGGTTGTTTATAGACAATCAACGTAAGGCGAAAGAAGAGATTTTGGAAGATTTTACGTATGTATGTTCCTGCAGCTGGAGAATAGTTTCGCTATGCAATGCCATTTGTTCATCATTCAGCCACGAAATCACACAATTTTCTTTTTTCAAATGTCTTATTTTAAGTAAATAAATCAGCTGTTGAGTTAAATGCACAATTGTGTAACGCAAGTTTACAAGCCAAAATTGTTGGGCAAATTTACAAAGTATGTGTAAAAAATGTTTCATGTAGTTTTTGACAATTTATTTACGAGGTTTGACGCACAGTTTGCGAGACTTTTAAACGATATCATGAGGACCCTGATTGTTTATATAGAGTTATTCATTTAAATACTTAAGGTAGAACTGGTAGTCAAAATCTTTATTATTGCCCGAATGGTATATTGCGAATAACGATTTTTAACTTCACCTTACCTCTGAATTTCTATGCGGCCAAATTGCTCTTGTGGACCGCGAAATTAGAACAAAATTGGGATTATTAGAGAAATATTTTATGGCTTGAGTTCATTTTAATTAATAATTCAATAATACCATTGTGAAGTAATATTTTTAGACAATTGTTATAATTTAAAAAGAAAATTGTTAGAACTTCTGCGTATAAAGCTTTTATCTAGTCCATACCAGGAATCGCTCCCAATACTTTTTTTCTGCCCACTCTCAAAGAATTGTGAGATAAGAACCAAAGTCCTTTTTCAAATTTCAAAAATGATTATTAAAAAAACCTTTATAAAAAATGTTTTTATTTTAATATTTTTATGTATTTAAAGTTTCTGAGACATTTTTTATAGATTCTGATGTTTTTTTTTTGAATTTTTCCGACTGTTTTTGAGTTTAAATATCAATAATAAATTTTTAGAGAATATTATTTCGAACTTTTTATATTTATATATTAGAGAAAATTCTTAATTAGGCTTGAGTTCGTTTTTAATTAATAGATAACTCGAAGAATACCATTGTGAAAATTATATTTTTTCTTAGACAAATGGCACCACTGAAATGCATTTTCTGCCCTGCCAAGGGCTTCATCAGCAATGTTTATTGTCCAAGATCTACTCTTAAACATCGTCTATTTAACTCACAATTTTTTGAGAAATAGAGTTTGGGAATTAACATATTTCTTATTACATTTTATGAGTTAGAACGAAAAGTTTACTTATGTTTTACAAATGTGTGTGTATTCTTCTTTGTTATTATTATTATTATACATTTTTGTATTACTACAAATTTGTTGTTATGTTAATTCCCAAACTCTATTTCTCAAAAAATTGTGAGTTAAATAGACGATGTTTAAGAGTAGATCTTGGACAATAAACATTGCTGATGAAGCCCTTGGCAGGGCAGAAAATGCATTTCAATGGTGCCATTTGTCTAAGAAAAAATATAATTTTCACAATGGTATTCTTCGAGTTATCTATTAATTAAAAACGAACTCAAGCCTAATTAAGAATTTTCTCTAATATATCAATAATAAAGTTTAACATTGTCTCTGTTAAATTGTTAATATTACTCTGTTAACATAAATGGTTTGTGTGTAGGGAGTTAAATTTTAAATTTATTTTCATGCACATAATATAGACATAGAATGATGTATAATGAAAATTATAAAGAAGCCATTAAAAATTGTAAAAATTTTGAGAAAAACTCTGGCCCTCAACCCTGTTTGAAAGCAGACGGCAATTATAATTCATGATTTTAATGTTGATGGTACACATAGAAAGCAGTCTCAAAAAATTTTATTCTTTTTATTCTGCGTTAATAGGTAAATATTTAAACAATTAACACATGTTCATCATTATATATATGCTATGAGAAAATCCTTCCAACTACAGAAGAAAAGATAGTTTAAAGCCAACCGTTTGGGAAAATTAAACAAAGAAAATTTAGAAAACAATGAAGACTCTGAAAATGAAACATCTAATTCGCAACTATTAATAACTATTAAATAAATAAATTTTGAAGAATTTTTGCTGTTTACACGAGTTTGAAGCATTTTGAAGGGCAATTTTGAAGAAAATTTCAATCGTGTAAATCTAGCTTTAATCTTAGCTGCAATGTAAATTTTGTCTGTCTCAACCACTGTTCAAAATACATTTAACCCACTAAAATGCTTTACCAACAACAATAAATAACAAATCGCCATAACATACATACTTACGCTTATATTAAATTTATAAATTATGTCGTCATTAGTACTTAAATTGGCTTTTAACTCATTTATTTTATTTTAGTTTTATTTATATATTTTTTTTTGTTTTGCATTATTTTACAAATTGTTTGTCTTTGGAGTTCTATAAAAAAAATACAATACAATACAATAATTAATAACTAAAAAAATTTAACTAATTTTACAAATTATTTATAATAATTTGTTTAATTAAATTATGACAAATGAAGCTTTATTAATAATTATTAAAAAGGATATAAAATTAAAGTAGTCTCTTGTTTTACATATTATTAAACCTAAAATTATTAATATACATAAATAAAAAATAAAATATTTACTGGGTGTTACTTAAATAAATATTTAAAATGTTTTTAGTAGAATATTTAGTAAAAATTTCCAATTTTTTAAGGTAAAAAATAAAAGGACAATTTCTTAAATTTACAATTAAAAATTTGTGCCATGATTTTCAGCCAGTTTGTGTATTGGTTTCTTAAATTTGAATTAAATTTGTATTGAAATTTGGTACAATCTTTCTTTTTCGCAATTTTATAAATTCTTAACCTTTGGCCTCAAATATATCTTGGCATATAAAGTTTTTGTTTTCTATTAATTATTCGATGTACGTTCTGGTAGACCAGTACGTGTTATAACACTGGTGGGTATTTCACTGCTTTGTGTCGTTTGGGGCACTTCTATTTTTGGCACTCTAAAAGAAAAACAAATTTATTCTTTATAAATTTTCATTACTAATAAGTTTAATTTATATTTATTAACAATAACAATAAATAAATTAGTTTTATATCAAACAAGCAAGAGTCTATAGTCGGCTGTGATTTCCGGAAGTAGACTTTATATGGGATCTATGGTCAAACATGGACAGAATTAAAAAAAATTTCGTTTTACGATTTCTTTTTGCATGAAACTTATTACTGCTGAATTTTGTATTGATATTCCAATTTTATAGGCATTTATGTATAATTGAACAATATTTCGGGAAGATTTTTGTATGGGTGATATGAGAAATCATGAACCGATACTATTATACTATATACTATTTTCTTCACACTTTCTTCTTTTATCATAAAATAACATGTACAAAATTTCATGGTATTATCTGCAATATATTTAATTTAAAAAAATTGCAAAAAAAATCGATGAGAACTATCAAATTTTTTTTTTTGATCCATAACTCTTGTTCCACTGTCCCGATTTTGCTGATTTTCAATACCAAACTGCTTAGGCGAACTATTGTAAACAGTGTTAATTTCGGTTATGTCCTTTGGACGTGAGAGTGTTTTACACAGACAGACGGACATGGCTCAATCGACTTAGAATTTCGTAAAGACCAAGAATATATATACTTATAATATATATAAACCGCATAAACAGTGGTGCAAGAAGTGGTTATTACAACGAAATTTGTCTTCCTAGATCTATATATTGCATTCAGATCTACATATTATAATGATATAAAATCAAAAATTATTTAGTTCTGTTTACTCTCGCTCGACACAAATTGAACTGAGAACGGTACAGTTGAACCGCCACACACGTTCACTTCAGTTGAAACTGTCAGTTAAAAATATAAAAATTTAAAATTTCTCAGTTAAACTGAACAGTTAAGTTGAACTGTCAGTTATTACCCATATACGTGCAGTTTTAACTGAACAGTTGAAACTGACCGCTAATGACCTGCTTAACTGAGTTATATATATAAAATCTTTAAAATCTTCATTAATATTTAAGTTTTTATACTCTGAGGTTAAAACTCTCAAATGCTATTTAAACCATTAGAACCATTTTCTAAGCAAAATAATGCTCTGTTGCTTATAATGATATTTTTCCTAGATCCGAGCATACTTCTTATGAAAACTTAATCTAAAAAATCTATTTTTGTAAATGATATTTTTTCTAGACAAAATTTTTAAAAACATTTAAAATCTCGAACCCTCTTCTTAACAAAAACAGTTTTCAATTGAAAACATGTCCTTGATATTTGCTTGCTCTATAAAATAAATTTCTTTCGAAAAATATTTCCAAACGACATTTTTAGGTGAAATCTCTCTTCGTTTCAAACCTGCTTCCAAACGAAATGAAGTTTCTGTTGGAAACGAAGATTCATTTATTTACTTAAAAATACATTTATTTCATGTTATCGTTTCAAAGAAACGTCATAGTAGAAATCTATTTTGAAAATTAAAACTTTTTCTCTACGAATTATTTTTTCAATTTTGTAACATTTTCTAAGATGAAATCATTGATCCGAATTTCCTAGACGAAATTTACTAATATCGAAAAGAAATATTCTCCGTCAATTCCACTGCTAATTTTTCGATATCGAAAGAAAAAGTGTGTCGAAAAAATGTATTGAAACACAAAATTTTTTAAAAAATCCTTCGAATGATTTTCGAGATTTACATAATTAAATCAATGAAACACACAATTTTTTAAAATTGTGATTTCTTATTTTGCACAAAAATTGTTTTGCTATGGAACTAAGAAATGATCTATAGAACTATTCTGGAATCAATGTATTACTAGTGACAAAGAACTGGTTTCTCTTGTAATTTAGAGTTAAAAAATTGTGTTAAACACAAGAGTTCTAGAAGTTAAACAGAGAGTTCTAGAAGTAATTTAAGAATTTGAAATGGTTCTGATTCTGACTGATGCTAGAATTAGTTACTTTACAAAAATTTCTCATACAAATTCCAGGGCTAAATAAAATCGTTTCAAACATTACACAAACTCTTAATATATAAAGGTCTACTTACTTAAAATTCGCTGTACTTGGTAGATGAGGTGACTGACTCTGGGATGGTGGATTGCTATACGGTGAATGACTATCCGAAGTAACATGGGGCCGTGACATATTCAAAGACATATCGGGATGACCAATAGATACCGTTCGAGGAGCTGTTGTAGTCATGTCTTGCAAGTCAGCTGGATTAGGAGGTTGAGCATTCAAGGGTAGACCTATAGTTTGAACTTGTGAAGGATACAATGGGCCGTTGGAGTGCACCATTAAGTTACCGCCACCTGGTGGTAGACCTAGAAAACATAAAGTTGAACAAATTAAACCTTTATTTAAATGCATGGACTTAAGCATGAAAACTTACTGGGTAATTGAGGTCTCATGGGTGGGGCCCCACTGTTCTTTGGTTTGCGTTTTCGTTTTTGTATGCCTTCCTTTTTCATGGAAAGTGGACGATTCATGTTATGTAGTTTATAGTACAGGCCGCAGGCATTACAAACAGGATTACCATCATTGTTACGGCGCCACAAAGTCGTCGAATTCGTTTGACAGTTGGCGCATGTTACACCAGTCCGTCTATTATTGGCAGCGGCTGCGGAAGCTTTGGGCTTTGTTTGTCTGGGACCTACACGTACGTTTTGACGTATGGGGCCTCCATAACATGAAGGACAATAACCGTTCACTTTGCTGCCCAAAGGAGAATTACATTGTTCACATTTGTCCGCTAAAGGAGGTGGAGCTTCATAATGTGTTATGGAGCTGGTGGGGGCCCAAGAGCTAGCGGATATATTGCCCGAGGGATATTCTTCAACCACCTGCTGATGATAATTCTATATTAGAAAACAAATGTCAGGACGATTTGTTTTATAATTTATGAATGGCAGGGAAGAGAATAAACAGAGAGGGAAAAATGGAAATGAATTTACTGATGCTTAGCCAAGTGGTAGAGGAAATGATGCTTCTAAATTAGTTAAATTACAGTTACTTACAAATCCCATATTGGAATATTCCACACCGGCCGTAGGCCATATACTCTGCTCGGCCACTGAGCTATTTACAGGATCAAACAAGGCCATTGATTGATATTGCACTGGTTGCCGGAGTATATTTAAACTGGGATCATTTTTGGTTATCAATTGATTTGGGGCCGGCGAAACACTATATATGGTATTATTTTGACTTAATTGATATGAAGACGTGGACGAATAATTCAAATAATGAGCATTGCCCAAATCTGTAAAAGTTTTCGATTCATTTGGATGGCCATTGGGATCAACTACAGCCGTTTCATAGTATAGAGTAGCGGGACCATTACCGTTATCATTGAGACTTTGCACAAAACGATTATCGTCTTCGAAGCGCAACAAATGGGTGGGATGGGGTATAGATGCATGACCTGAACTGGACAAATTGTGGGGATTTTGATGATGTAATGCTGAAGTTGGTACCACCATTGGTTCGGAAGTATAGTTGCCATTAGGAGTGGGACATTGTTGCTGCTGATGTTGGTGAAGTTGTTGGGCGGCTTCATTTTGCACTTGGTCTTTGTCTATGGATTCTAGTTTTATAGTGCCACCTGCGGCATCGGCAGTACATATAATTGGCTGTCCATTCTCATTGGTCGTGTACGTATAGACGGTGGTGCCTGGTGGTGGCTGTTGCTCCTCACTGCGTGGCGCCATTTGTACATACTCGGGCGGTGAATGATGCTGGCGTTGGTATTCACCAACCGTTTCAGGGTCTTCGGAATCACGATGCACTCTAAGCGTGAAAAAAGACATGTATATTAGATTT
Source organism: Bellardia pandia (assembly GCA_916048285.2). Classification (NCBI taxonomy): domain Eukaryota; kingdom Metazoa; phylum Arthropoda; class Insecta; order Diptera; family Calliphoridae; genus Bellardia; species Bellardia pandia. The sequence continues at coordinate 117,273,186 of OU696529.1, read as the reverse complement.
ATTGAACAATATTCAAAAGCAATTGAAAATTTGTTTTTAATTGCATTTAGTATGTATAATTAAAGTTGATCTTAAATTATGCTGAAATTATAATATTTTTATATTGCTAATATTAATATCTGTGGACTTCGGAAAACCTATTTCAGTCATTACTCAGACGAAAGGTCAGACGGAGAAATCGCAAAGTGATTTAGAAAATTGTATTTAAAAAATAATTTAATTAAAGAGTTGAAGATTTGATACAACTTTTAAATTCCAAACATAAAAACCTTAAGGTACGGTCACATTTGGCAAATATTTGCCAAAGCACAACAAATATTTAGTTTTAATTTATTTGATGCTGTTTGATCTTGCAAAACTCTTGTAAGAGTAAACAACGTCAAACAAATTTGTACTAAAACAAGTGGTTACGCTTTTGTGAGTAAATATTTGCTAAATGTGACCGTACTTTTAGACCAGGAAAATTTTTAGGTTACTATTGCCACAATTTGAACTTACAGTTCTCCGGATGTTGTTATAAATCTGCGTTGCTGGGTCCTTTGTAATGGTACATATTCTTCCTGACTAGGATGCTGTTGTTGGTGTTGGGATTGTTGTTGTTGCTGATGTTGTTGCGGCTGATTGTTTTGTGTTTGTATTACCGCATTAATGGGTTGGGATTGTTGCGATTGTATGATGGTGGTAGGATTTTGTTGCTGTTGTGCCTGTTGTTGTTGAGTTGTTGGTGGTAGCTGTTGTTGTTGTTGCTGCTGTTGCTGATGATGCTGAGTGGTTAATTGTTGTGGCTGTTGTTGCTGTTCAATTGCTGGTTGCTTTTCTATTACCGTATTAGTGTTTGTATGATTCAAATGCTCTGGACCATTACTTTCCGTTTTGATTTTATCCAATAAATGTGTGTGATATTTTTCAGGCGGTTGTTGTACTTGTTGTTGCTGTTGATACCTTGGTTGTTGCTGCTGTTGCAATTGATCTTGTTGTTGCTGCTGTTGCGCTTGTGGTTCCATCTGCAATGAAGTACAAATTGAAAATAACTCGTCATTCTTTAAAATATTATTTTACAAGTCGTATGACTAAAACAATGTTACATAGTTTTGTAGTTTCATGTGTTGTCTTTTTATTTAACAACTTTGTTTACTTAACAACGAATACAACAAGTAACAAATATTTCTTTAAAAAAAAGTTTAGTATTTTTAGTGAAATCTTTTTGAAATTTTGCAAGTTCCGGTGTTACGGCCGGACATACATATGTACGTACGTATGCATATGTTTTACCAGCGAGTGCTAAACGCCTGCCATTTGGCGATTTATTTACTTTTTAAATTTCCGTCATAGTTAACTGCTGAGAGTTGTAAAAGATGAGTAATCGGTTACTCAAATGTTAAGGTATCGTAATCACTTATAATAATATTGTGAAACGAACCTGTACTAGAACCATCAGCAACAGAAACTTATTTGGAGGTGATACCGTAGCAGCTAAAGTAAAATATTCTAATGATGCTGTAGTTATGATCCACAATGTTTTCATATAAATGGAGACCTTATAAAAACCTTAAGAAATATACTAAAAACCCACATCCAATGTCAAGTCATAATTTATTTAAAATAAATAATATTATTCAAAAAAAAATATATTAATGTTGTCTATCAATATATAAATCATATATTATTATATCTCCATTCCTTAATGGAAATCATCTCTCAAATGTTTTCTAAATCAATTAAATCCCACTGCAGCATTAAGAAGATCACATATTGAATACCCATTACTCTTTTCCAATACATCACTGAACGCTATACACTAAATAAATAGAACTGCCAGCGCAACAACTCATCAAGACCAAACGAAAAAAAAGTGTTAAATTGTTTTTGACATCACAATTCTTTTTAGGCGGTAAAACATCAAAAATCTGAAATAGAACTCATGAAGTAAAATAAAAACAAATTGTCACCTACAACCAACCTTTAAAATAACTAATGAAAAAAAGAGTACAAAAATGAGCACAGAACAAATATAATTTTAAAACAAAAATTTAAAACGTCACAAGTTGTCATCATTGAAACGTTTCATTAACAAAACGTCAACAAGTACACATATATATGTATGTATGTATGTATGCATGCGTTAAGACAATAAATGGCAAGAGCCCATAACTAACCTATAACTAGAGTAACAGGAAAGCGCTCATTCACTCACTCAGTGTCAGCCACAGCACTACTCTAGAATAAAACACCAGTTACCGAGTGTATTGACAAACAATAGTGACCAGTCTTTTCTTAACATGATTTTCATTTCTTATAAGTCATTCTTTTTTTTAGGTTTGTAACAACTTTTGAGCTCTACAACACACTCTTACCAATGTTTACATACTTGTTTGTTTATGTCTTTTAGACATGATTTACTTTTCTTTTAATTTGTCAAAAGACAATAATAATAACACATTTATTGACATAAATTATGTGGGTGAAAAAGGAAATGAGAAACAATGTCATACAAATACACGAAAAATTCAAAGTAGTAACCGAAATATCTTCGTGGTAGGGAAGTCAGTCTGTTTGAAGTAAACTGTCTTGTTATAACACAATAGTTGGGAAAGATGAAAAAAATGGGACCAATAACCAAATTCATATCAAACTTTTTCGCAATGTCTAGTTATTTTTTAACTAGAAGTTATACTGACAGTTTTCATACAAAAATTATTTCAACAGTCTGTTAACTTAATGTTAACAAATAACCACACATTTTGAAAATTAGCTTAAATACAATTATTATTTTTATTTGAACTGTTAATTTTAAATCTTTGATATTTCTTTTATTTCGGCTCGAGTTCATTAAATTTAATTTGCATTAAATTATTTTTACTGAAGGTAGGAATTGTTACATGAAAATTATTATTAAAATTTGTTTTTGATCATTTTTCTTTGCTTGGGATTCGAACCTGGATTGTTGGTTGAAAACACTTTTCTTTACCTTAGCCCAAAGATTCTCTATTGGGTTCAAGTCAGGTGATTGCGCTGGCCACTCTATGACCTCAATATTGTTATCAATGAACCACTGACGTGCTCTTCTGCTTGTATGTTTTGGGTTGTCTTGTTGGAACACCCAAATCAATGGCATTTCGTCGTCCATGACATTGGGAAGCATAATATTATTTAGTATATTACCGTAAACATGTTGATCCATTGTTGATTTTTTGCAATGTATTAAGCCTACTCCGTAATATCCATAGCATCCTCATACCATAATGCTAGAACCTTCATGCTTTATCATCTTAGATGTGAATTGTGGATTTGTATTCTGCATTTGGGGGACGTTTACATATTTATGATTTTACTTTTGTCCGTCCATTAAATATTTCGCCATTTCCTAGCGGGCTAGTTTAACCCCCTGTCCCACGATGTCGAACGATAAGGTTCGCTTAGATAAGACTTAAGGCACAAACTTGATTGTGGAATAAACAAACTTGATTGAGTAAAAAAATAGATACGATAAAAAGTTTGTGTCTTAAGTCTTATCTAAGCGAACGTTATCGTTCGACATCGTGGGCCAGGGGGTAAATGTTATTTTGCAAAAGTGCTATTATTTTTGCCGGCTCTGTATGTTGCTACCAGGTTTCTAAGATGTCTGGATTTTTTTGAACAATGGTTTTGTTAATTTCTTTAAGAAATTAAAATTTCAGTTTGTATTAAGTCAATTTACTAGAATAAAAAACTATTAAAATTTATTTAATGGTAATTCAATAATTCAGTATTGATGGCAGAATTTATGGCAATTATGGCTACAAATTTGTTGTTAAGTTGACAAAAATTCCGGTTTTTTTATTCATACAAACGAAAAAACTATGTGTGTAATAAAGACATTACATTAGTAATACATTACAAAAAATCTCTTTACAATGAAACTTTAAGAAGAAAACTTATAAAGGATTTCTAAACAAAATATTCTCGAGTATTCGCGCTAAAATGTTGCCGTGTAAAAACCGTATTATATCTAGATATCTATGTATGTATCTAATGACATTAATATTGAGTCATGCATATTATGTAATAATATTTAATGATTCAAATTAATAATACCTAAGGTCATCAAAATTACACAAATATTAAAGTCCAATACATATTGATTACTCATTGAAAAAACATTTGAAAACTAAATTTTGTTATAAATTATTTATGCTTTAAATATACAAGTACTATTGACAAAAATCCATAAACAGAAAAAGTTTTTTTTTTTTATAAAACCCATAAATAAAATATGTATATTAGAGCTTTTAAAAGAGTGTCATTTGAAAGGTAAACGATTGAAACGTCATTACATACGAGTACGAGTACAAGATAAACGCAAATAAAACGTCATACGATAAAGAATAACAAAAATTGCATAAAATATCACCTAAATACCTGTGTTTATAGTTTATAGTTTTATCACTGATTGCGATAACCACATACAAGATAATGTAAGACATTTATCGATAATAAACATACATAAATACAAAATATTTATATTATTCTACAAGACTTTGTTTGATATTTATAGTACATATAACAAATAAAATAAAACAAAATACTCGTATTTAAATACCTTTAGTAGGAGTTTAAATAAAAGTGATTTTGTTTACCAATTAAAATTTAAACTAAATTCTATTTGTAGTGCTTAAAACTTATGTAGATAAATTACTAATTTAATTAAAACAGCAAATATTTATCATTTAACTGTTTGGCAAGATCAGATCACACAGTCAGTCAATATAAATAATGTATGGACTGCTTACGAGTATATTATGCTGTATGTATTGAGTTTTGGTGTCATTCATTATCGCTTCTCTATAGGGTTATCGATCTGTAAATATATGATAATACCAGTTACTGAATGTTCGTTTTGGTGTAAAACGTGACAGATTTTTGTTTTTAAACTGATTTGATATTTTATTTCCATTTGCCACTTATCTCACGTGAGTTGAGGTTTTATCTATATTTGCTTATGAACAGAAAGCAAAGAGTGTAACAAAATAAAATTTTAAGACCTGTAGACAACGAAACTTTCGATTTCAATAATATTTACAAATCAATGTTCTTGAAAGTAATGTATACAAATTGTATTCATATTTGTGGTTAGAAAAGTGTCACTATTGTATTTTATAGTTTGTCAACGGATAGTACTCGTATACTCGTATACTTTGCACATATACGAGTAAATATATAGCTTTTGAAAATCACTAACATACTTGAGATAAGTTGGACGATTTTAAAGGTCACGATTAGCTAATTTAGGAAATGTTTAAGTAAAAGCTAATATTCACATGTAACAGGCGGCATAATCTTAACTACTGTTAATAAAATGTAATAGAATTGGATGTATATACAGTGGGTGGCCAAATCATTAGTTGCACTATAGTTTTTCTTTTAATACGTATATAAATTTATTTCATGTACCAGATGTTTTCGTATTTTAATTCTGGTAATACTGTTAAATATTTTGTGCAGTGTCAACAATGATTGGTGACATTAGAGTGCATTATCTGTCATTCTGCTCTGAAGTGTGAAATATGTCTGGCATCACGATGAAGAACTAAAAGAAAATGTTTAAAAATGCATTCAGAGCATGCCAAAACAGGATGCAAGCTGTAATTGATGCCAAAGAATGTTCTACGAAATATTAAGATTTTTTTTTTCAAAAAATTTTGTAATATTTCTTTTCCTCAAATATATATATTTTAAAATAAAAGAATATATTTTTAATTGAATAAGAAACACTTAATTTACCTAAAAGAACAAATAAAAGGATAAATTTCCACTATTTTAAAATGTTATACGGCTTCAAACTAAAGAATTTGTCATGTGTAACTAATAATTTGGCCACCCACTGTATGTATATGTGTAATCATGACAACTAATTTTATAACCGATAATTAGTCACATCTCCCATATAAGATCCCCTTCAAAAATCACTTTTAAATCTATAAATCTTTTATAAGTATTTATATAGATATAAAATTTAACACAAAGAATATTTATGTGCACAGAAGTCATGCCGCTATATTTTTGGATGATCGGTCCATAAAAGGTCGTGGGCTCTATTCTGAAAATATATTTTTACACATACACACAGTGTAGGGTTCTATCGGGCTTGACCGACTATACTTTTTACTTGTTGTGTTAAAATAAAAATTTAAAATTATTAATGAAATCATTTTTTATTTAAGCTACAGAGCTGATGGCCAATGTAGCTAGTGCTCCTTAATTTAAATTTAATCTTAGAATTAATTTCTTGTAGATTAAATAAATAAATAAATAAATAAAAATAAATATTTAGCTACAATATTAAATTTCAATGAAAATGCAGACCTACAATCATCATTTATCAAAGATTTTATGATTTGTTTAACATTAATAAATTTAATTACATTTAAAAAGGTATATTTGGAGTCCTTGCTTTAAAATCACTTTAAATAGAATTTCCTATTTAATGATGCTTTTACATTATACATTAATTTTTTAAATATAAATTTCCTTTAAATTTGTGTTTTTTTTTTAACCAACAGGAAAACCAGAATTCATTCACAAAACTTCGGCTGCAACTTCCTTTAAATAGTCGTAAATTACCTGTCATATCTAATTCAATGTAAGTGTTATCCTTAATATCCTTTTTTCCTTTTTTTTTTGTTGCTGCTCTATCCTGCATTTTATACTTGTACATACATATTTTAAAGTAAAGGTGATAATATTGTCAAATTGATAAGTAATTTAGTTTTCAGTTGTCCTGTTTTAGGCTGGACATTTTCATGAATGATTTTTTTTTTTTATTTGTTTCCAGTTTGGATGTTGTGTAATGTAATGACATTCTAATGGATTTAGGCGACATAAATTCTAATCATTTTAATTCTGTCTGTTTTTTCCTTTTTTGGCCCAATGCCAGTGTTTTTTTTTTTTTGGTTTTACCGTCATAGTGACACTTTTTAAAACTACAAAAAAAATAATTGACTGTTTTTGTCTGTGTTTTTGTTTTTGCTTTTGAGGTTGTTGTTGCGTGAGATAGTGAGGAATTTTGACGCCACTTTACCTACGGATCTTATTTAATTTTAACTGCTCGTAAAGATAATGGATCTTTCAGCTTTTATTTTATTTTTTATACCCTGCACCACCATGAGTGGTGAATGAGGGTACATATATATAAGTTTGTCATTCCGTGTGTAACACTAAGAAATATTCATCTGAGATCCAACAAAGTATATATATTCTTGATACTTATGAAATTTTAAGTCGATTGCGCTATGTCCGTCTGTATGTCTGTGTAAAACACTCTCACGTTCAAAAGACACAACCAAAATCAACAGGGTTTACAAAAACCCGTTTGTAATTATCCTAAGCAGTTTGGTATTGCAAATCAGCAAAATTGGTATAGTAGAACCAGAGTTTTGCACCAAAATGTGAGACAACTTTCATAAAAATTTGATATTTTTAAACATTTTTCTTTAAATTTTTTTGAAATATGTTGCAGATATTGCCATGAAATTTTGTACACATCATTTTTATGACAAAATAAGAAAGTATGAGGAAAATAGTAAAAATCGGTCCAAGATTTCTCATAGCCCCCATACAAATATATTCCCGAAATATGGCTTAATGTTAAATAAATGCCTGTAAAATTGTAATATTAATACAAAATTCGGCAAAAATAAGTGTCATATAAAAAGAAATTACAAAACGAAATTTTGTTTAGTTCGGTCCATGTTTGACCATAGACCCCATATAAAGTCCACATCTAAAATTCACTTAAATATGTATAAATCTGGTACAAAAATTCGACACAAATAATTATTAAAAATTGTGGTGCTAAATTTTATGATGGTCGGTCCATACTTGGTCATTGCTCCCATATAAGGATCACTTCTGAAAAAGTTAGTAAACTTTATATTTATCTTATAAATATCGGTACCGACTCAAAACTTTATATATATCATTTAAATATACACAAAAATCATTCCGAAAAATTTTGTGAATTTCGGTCCATATTTGACCGTATCCCCCATTAAAAGCCCTCTTCCGAAAATCACTTTAATACTCATAAATCTCTTTTAAATAACGATAACGATTCAAAATTTTACGCGGATCTTTTACATATATGCCAAAATCAAACTACTGGGTTTTGAGAATATCGGTCCATATTTGACTATATCGCCCACTTCCGAAATTCACTTTAATACTAATATGTATCTTAAATATACAAGATATAAAATAATAATAAAATTTGCACTAAGACTGAATAGAAAACACATAATAAGGATATGCTAGTCCTAAAACCAGTGTAGTTTTTGTATTTCTTATTACGTTTAAGTGGAGGGTATTAAAGATTCGGCACAGCCGAATATAGCACTCTAACTTGTTTTCTTTTCATCTTATTTTGTTGATTTCGTTTCTGATGTTTTTGCTTCAATTTCAGTGTTTTTATTTGTGGCTGTTTGTTTCAATTTAAATTGATTTTGCATTTGGTATTTATTTTTTATGTATGGTTGGTTGTTTTTGCTGTTGATTTATAGGTTTGTTAAGTTTTCTTTTAACGTTTTTTTTTTACTATTGGTCAATTGCGATTATGACTCATGGCAAAAATCTTTCCAGATAAAAGTGTTTCTTTTATTAATTATTAAATATGTAATTGTTATTTCATTTTAAAATCTAAAAAAAAAACAATTAGTCGTAAAATTGAAACAATTTTCAGTAAAAAGAACTTTTTGTTTAATAGAGCGAACAACATTTTGAGAATATCTTTTTAAAATTTACTACAAATCAAAAATTCTGCCTGCTTCAAATTGCAACAATATCATTTTAAGATAATTTAAAAACCCTTAAGTAATCAAGAGCGTTAAAATATTTTTCTATCAATTTGAACATTAAGGATCATTGTCGTAAAGCAGTTGCTCTCAATTATCGCTATTGTATTTCCTCAAAACCTTTTGAACTTAGCCCTTCATGTTGTATGTTGTCTGTCTGTTTAATGAAATTCTGTAACCATTTCTTATCAACATCTTTAGATATGTGTATTAGACACGCGCCTAATATCACTTTTGCGGCCTTTAAGTGACACTTATTTTCATTATTTTCAATTGTAGACAGAAAAAACTTAAAGGTGAATCTTTTTTTTCACTCTTTCTTCGTTACTATTACTATTTTATATTGTGTGAGTGTTTTCTTATGTGGGCTTAAAACCTTTTTTTATTCATTTCTTATCAAATATTTTTTTCGTAATTGTTTATAAAATGCCGCCCGCCTTCTCAATGTCTTTGTTATTATTTCCGCTGTCTGTTGTGTTCTGTTTTAAAATTTATTTAAAAACCCATAAAACCCACTCTTAATTTTTTTATTACTAATTTTCTTCTAGAGTTTTAGTTTTAATTCCTTTTTTAAGGGCTTTTCTGTACATATTTTTTTTATTCATTTAATTTTGTTTATAATTTATTAGTTTTATGACGTGTTAAACTGTCATTAAAGGCTGACTGTCATTTAATTATTTTCATTATTATATTGTTCATTTAATTTAACAATAATAAAAGTATTTATGTGTGAAAATATTTAGTTTTGAGAAGAAGGAGAAAATTCAAGGCAAAAGTTTTTTTTTTTGGAAGTGCTTCAGATCAAAAACTTCGAATGTTTTTTTCGAAAGATCAAGATCAATCAATTTTGCAAGCACACACAGAAAAAAATTATTGTAAAATCAACTAAAACAAGATTAAATTAACATGTTTTATTAATGATTTTGCTTTATTAGCGTTTTCTGTTAATTTAAGATGATTTTACAATAAAACAAATATTATTTTTTTTTTCAATTAAAAACATCTGGAAATCATGTAAAATTTACATTTCTATTCCAATCAAATTCAAGTGATTATCATGTAAAAATTATGTGTAAGTCCTTTAAAATCAACAATGTAAAATATAAAAATAACATGAATTTCGTGGCAAATTAACACGAATTAAATTTTAAATTTACTATAGAATCACTTAGAATTAAAATTATGGTCATATTGTAATAACATGAAAACCTGTTAAAATACCATGAAATTTCTAGTTAATTTTAATGATTTCAATATTAAAATAACTTCAAAGCAATATTGGTTCAGTAAAAACAATTGATATTTTATTCATTTATTTGTTTATACACACATATGTAAGTATAAAATAAATTGGCAATAATTTAACATCGCGATAAAAAGTGTCTTCCAATAAAATATTTATTAAATCCCCACGGAACGAGTCGGTTAATTGACAATTTTTCTCATAATAACTTGCTGTCTTCTAAAATAAGTTAAAGGTTTTAAAAAATAATAACAATTAATGGTTACAAAAAAGCAAAACGGTGGTGATTTCTTAGTTTACCTTAGATAACTTGGGACTCCCATCTGATGTGCAAAGGGATGAAGTCGGAGTGTTTGTTGTGCTAACATTAGATTTATTTTGTAAGCAAGAGACAACTTTATTGGCAATCCTTTCAGACAAGGTATCGTCATCAATACCATACTGTAGCAAAATTATGGAAAAGTTAGCCAAAAATAAACAAAAACATAATTTTAAATGTTTTGTCTTAACACAGTTTTTCTCAAACCCATACGTGCCTGCATAAAATAAGCTGGGACTTAAAACATCGAGCATTTTTTGTTTTTTTTTAAGTTTTAATTTATTAAAATGTACATTTTTGCAATAAATTATATAAATTATAGACTATAACATATATTCTTTTAAATGGCACCAATTTCTTTTTTAATTTGCTGTTCGGTTTCTTTTAATGATGATTTGAAAAAAAAAAACTGCATAAAATAAGCTGTAAGCCACTGTAAATAATTTATAGGTTTGTCAAACCAAATTATTTTCAAAATTTTGAATGTATGTTTCAAAATAAACGTGTTGGAGTATACATAGGTATAAAATATTTGAGTTTAAGGTTTTGAAATCTCTCCCTAAAAAAATATTGAAATTTTTTTCGCAATATTTTTTCTGTGATCAAATTGCTTATTTTAATGGCTTTATGTGAAAAATACGCCACTAAGGGCCAGTTTTTAGGAGAAGGATTTGGTTTGTTAGTGGTTTAGTTAAACTTTAATAACATTCAAACTTTTTTTAAACCACCTAGTCGTTTTTCAGTGGTAGTTTAAGAAACGTCAAATTATTTTAAAAATTTCTTATATAAATGTGGTAGCAATATAAAATTTCTCTAGAACATAAACAACTAAACACGGTAAAAGAAAAAAAAACATTGTAAAATCAAAGCAGCAAAAGAAAAAACCAATAAAAAATCATAAAAATGAACAAGGTCCTTTAAAAGCGCAATATAATGGGACACTCTAGTTACTACTCTTGAAATCGTTGACTTAGAGACACCATTTACATCGCCATTAACATGCCCCCAGTGGCATTTAACCTCAAAGTTATTAATAACATTTGTTCTTCTGACAAAGCATTGCTCCTTAAAAAGTGTTTTTAAATTAAAGTATTATTAAAGTAGTTAATTAAATTAACAATTATTTACCAGCTTCTTGGATTTTAATTTGTGGACCAATAAATTCCAAAATTCTATACGCTGATAGCTTGGACAGACGAAATTCGCCATCATCATATAAATGAAAATGGTTTGGACGACCTATTAATGTCCGGGGTTTCTTAATATAGTTCTATTTAAATTATTATATATTTTCGAATCACTATAATCCTCATCATCTGAGGAAAAATTCATTTTATTATAATTTATTTTATGTTATAAGGTAAAACTTAAAACAATCAGCTCTTTTATTTTATAGTATTTTTAAACAGCTGATATGTTTTGACAAATATGAATCGAGTTTAAACGCCCATTCTTGAAGGGTTAAACGCCAATTAAAACAAAGTAAACTACATCCTAAAAACTTAATTTGAAGTTAAAACTAAGTTAAAATAATAAACATGGTTCAACTACATCCTAAAAACTGGCTCTAATTCACTTTCAAAAAGTACATTCTTATTGCACACAATATTTTGTGTGATACACATTTACATATATATGTATGTATATATTTTTAAACTTCCTGCTATTTGATTCTTTTACACAAATTTTATTCTTTACACAAATGTACCAAAACACAAAACTTCTTTAATTAGAAATATTAACAAAAAAAAATAATAATAAATTTTAAACTTATTACATTTGAATCATTTCCCAAATATTATTAGACATATACGGCCCAATCATGAATAAAAATTCCGCGTGAGTTTTTTGTCTTTTTATTTTTTAACATTGAATTTGAATAGGAAAAATGGGAAAAGGGAGAAAACTCCCGCGGAATTTGTATGTATGATTGGGCTGATAATAATATGTTCTATGTACATACATTCATAACTAAAAATTAGAAGTTATTCAAAGAATTTAAATTTTCGTTTAAATAAATTTGGAACATTTTTAAAACTAACTTAGTATGAAATAGGCATAACAAATTAACTAAAATTAATATTACATATATTACTTAAAAAAGACATTAATGACAACAAGATTTGTCCAGAACACTAACAGAACAACTTCCAACTCAATGAATATGAATCAAAAAGTAAAAACTGTTTCTTTCTTTGCTACTTGTTATGACAGCTCAACATTTTGTGGGGTTAATGCTTTTTTTAATTTAGAAATTTAAAATAATAATTTATATTTTTTGGTATTTTAAGATTAGATGAATTAGCACTTTACTCCAGTTGTAATAATTTTCAATTAACTTGCACTTGTTATACACTGCTTTTGAAAAATTCTCTAAATGTTTTTTTTTTTTAATTTTAAAATAGTTTCTTTTTTGTTTATTATTGAGTTTGTTTTCATTTTATTATATGTATTCTTTTTTATCATAATCAATGATAATTTATTTAAGATAATTTATCTATTCTTGAATTTACCTTTAGATGCATTTTTGAGTGTATAACACTTTCACACACCATGGAACTTAATATTTGCATAAAAGAAAGCGATAAAAAAGTATATATATAACAATTTGTATATATAGGTATTATTATTTAAAAAAAAAATATTATTTTTTTCAAAATAGCGTTTTGTTTCTAAATATTACACTTCATGCGATTACAATTCTTTTATCAAAAATATTTTGTTTTTTTTTTTTGTTTTTTGATATTTTTGTCCGTTTTATTTCCGTCAAGTTAACGCTATTGAAGACGCGACTCATTGCGCGTTTTAACACCTATTTTTGCCCAAAAACCACGGAACTGAAGAGGATCGTTAACCACTACCACTACGTAATGCGGCAATTGCCACCACCGACAACTGAAACCAATACTACGGAGACAGAACAGTAAAATCTCTAACCTCAAACTGTGTAAGTTTGTTGGGTTTTTGAAGTGGTGTGCGAGTTGGGTTTTCAGACCTGTGGTTAACCAGAACAATTAAAGAGCGGGAAAATAATGAAACCTAAATGAAATCGGCATATGTATGTGAATTATGATTTATTTATTTATTACAACTACACAAGCAATCAACTAAATCAACTAAATAATAATGAAACTCAACGCACCTTTACCTGTACTTTTCTGTTTGCTTCATATTTTGGTAAGTGTTGCACTCATATCCCTACATACTCGTACATCGATAATGTCCGTGAGTTCGTATCTGTGTTAGTGTGTCTTATCTTATCGCTTGTTTGCGTTTGAACAGATAAGAAAGTGCTCAGATGTATGAAATGTAGTGAAACAGTATAGACTTATTTCGATTCTTACAAAGTTGTTGATTTTTTTATTCATTCTAGACGGTTACTGTTCTTATTATGAATATTGTTGTTGTTGTTTTATTTATTTATTTATATTTTTTGTTGTTGTAGTTATTGTTGCTGATAAGTATCGGTGTGTTACAAATTGCGCATGCGTGTTTAGTTTTACTATTAACAAATTTTTTAAATTTTTTTTATTTGATTTGTTTATGCTTGTGTTTGTAGGGGCAGACAGTTCCCTAAAGTGTGGGTTCTTTAGAACGGAATTTAGTAAAACAATTTTCTTAATATATTAGAGAAAATTCTTAATTAGGCTTGAGTTCGTTTTTTAATTAATAACTCAAAGAATACCATTGTGAAAACTATATTTTTCTAAAAAAAAAAATAGCACACTGAAATGCATTTTCTGCCCTGCCACGAACTTCGTCAGCAATGTTTATTGTCCAAGATCTACTCGTAAATATCATCTATTTAACTCACCATTATTGAGAAATAGAATTTGGGAATTAACATATTTCTTATTACATGTTACGAGTTATTAATTAAAAAACGAACTCAAGCCTAATTAAGAATTTTCTCTAATATATAAATACAAAAAGTTCGACATAATATTCCATAAAAAAAATTAACAATTTTCTTAATAATTAAAAAAATTATTACTTTATTTTGAGTTTAAAAAGCAAAAATAATTAGGTAAATATCTATCATAATTTTGTCAATAATGTGACTTGAATTTTAAGGATTTTTGGAAAACCACAATTGAATTGTTGGTAACAATTTAGATAATAAGCCATTATTTTATACTATTGCTGAGTTTTAGCAGAATATTTTACTGAAATTGTGAAATGTTGTTGACAGCTGGTGTTGATTAAATGTTAGTCAGACATCAAAGAATATCAAGAACATCTTACCAGAAGGCAATAGCACTACTGAGAGATGTGAGAATTCAGACTGAACTGGTGAACAGTAGCTGTACTACCATAATAGGAAAAAGTAATAAGAGTAAACAACGACCAAAAGCCGATCTATAGAAAGTTGGTTCAAAGATTTGCAAAAAGACTTCTATGAGCGAAGTCGAATAATAGGTAAATACCATCGTACCCCAGATCACAATACTGTTTTCAGGCAAAGATGTTGGCGATTACTGATAAAATGATTGAGCGAAATTAACAACAACAACCCAACCCGTATCTTTACGGACAGTCAGATGGTTATTAAAACCCTAAGAAACGAAAGTATTAAATCCCGAAATATTTTACATATAATATTTTACAATGCAAACACGATATAAACATTTATTCAGGCCACGTTAATCTGGAGATAATATGGATCCCAGCCATCGTGATATTATCGGAAATGAGAATACGGATATGCTATAAACCTGGAAAATGTTAAACCCTTCCAAATATTTAAGAAAGAACTAAAGAAGTGAAACACGTCAGAGACTGACAGAATTATACAATCGGTAGAACGACTGCCATATTATGGGAAAACTTAAATCAAGGATAATCGAAAGCGATTCTGAGCCTCAATCGACCAATACACAGAAGGCTAGTCAGTGTATGAACTGGTCATACAAACCCAGCTGAAAAAAAATTGCTGTAAGGAGGCCTTCTATAAGGTCTTACTTTGTAGTCACAAGGACTTTCAGCCATATTGCAAAATCGTTTTAATTTTACATGATGTGTCATGGTTAGTCGAGGACTTACCTAGAAGCACAGGGTAAACTGAGTTGTCATGAAAAGGAAGATAATAAAGTTTTATATTTGCCTCTTTCTGTGGGAAATGCCTTTTTGGTTTCTTTATGTTATTATTTTTCTGGCGCAATAAATTCATTTTTGGCACAGAGTATTTTTGTATTGTTTGATACAATCATAAAAAACTGCGTTTATATCATCTAACAAATGCACAAACTCCACAATGCATACCACAAAGTATAAAAATTATTAAAATTTAGTAACTTATTGAATAAATAAAATTTCGATTTAAATATTCTAACTCAACTTGTTTTGTTTATTTTGTTTTGTCCATAAAATTCTTGTTGTATATGCTTTTGTAGTGCTTTGCTTTTTCACATTACATACCAACATATGTACTACCAAAAAATATTTCCTTTCTCTTTTTAAGAGAACTGCCTTATGAGCTGATTGTAGCACTTTTGAAACTCCAAATTGTCACCTCTGTATACTTTGTGTCTCGAAGGCCTGTTTGAGAAGGGCAATTGAAAGGTCTACCAAGTAATGCCTCACAGAAGGCGTAGTTAAAGATCTGCTAAATTAATAATTTCAATGCGGAAAGTTAAATAAGGGGTGTTAAATACAAGAATGAATTAAAAATAAAATTTTGATACCATTTTAACAAATGTTAAATCGTCAATGATTGTTTCCATTACTCAACAACCCTGTATATCGTCACAATAAATTTATAAAAGCCCTAAGTTACATTAAAAACATTTACAAGACAAGCAAAAAATTTTGTAATGTAAACAATTAACCAACCTTTTTCAATTGTTGGAGTTATTATCTTTTTTTTTTAAGAGTTTACAATTTAGCAGCCACAAGTATGTTTGTATTTTGATACAGTGCATCATAATCAACCAAAAAGTCAATTTTGAATTTTTTGTAATTTAGGGCATTTTTAAAAACATAATACAAATATATACATATATTCCTACTGATAATTTTTTTTTTCCAGATTTACTTAGAGGGTTTATTTGCAAACATTTGTATTTGATTTGATATTGTACCTTTAGTCTTCTTTTGATACAACTTGTCACTCAAACCTACTTCACTATTAATTGCATTAGCATCATATAAATAATACATTCTTTTATATGTCTGCTTCATGTATGCATTCTAAAACCAACTATACAGCAACAAGAACATGTGTATGTTTCATTACTTCCATTCAGAAAAAAAAACTAAAAAATTATTCTAGCAATATTTGTTTTTTTGTGAGCGTCGTATGTCAAATGTAAAACAAAACAAAAAATTAAGTACAAGTCTCAGGTTTTTTTTAGAGCAAATAAGTAAATGTGGATGAGGTTGTGCATTTTTCATAATATTTATGTATTTCAGAATATAAATTGTCATAAAGTTTGTTGCCTGTAGTAAATGTTTAGTGGTGTAATAATTTAATAAAACTATTTATAAGTTTGAAAACAAAAATTAAATAAAATTTAAACAATTTTGAAAAGTTGAAAAACACTAGAATCCCAGAAAATTAATTTATAAATTTTGGAAAATTATTTTCTGCAGATTTGAATTAGTTAACATTAGTTTCATTCTTAAATTCATTTTACAATTGAACCCAGCAAAAACTAGATATTCAGGCATGTTCTGAAAATCACTTTTTCGTAAAGTGATTTGAAATCACTGAAAAGGTGTTTATTTATTGATTTAAAACCGGTCATCTAACAGCCTAATGATTTCAAATCACTTAGAATTTTTTAAGCATTTTTCATTGAACTCTTGTAATAAAATTATCACATACACTTAAAATCATTTGGTCCTTTTTGTTTTTTAAATAAAACTAAATAGTTAGTTAGTTACACAGAAAAAACTTAAAATTTACAAACTTAGTAAAACGTTGTATTTTTTACGGACCATTTTTTAAATTTGTTTACATTTTTCGTGATTTACTTTTACTTTTTAGTAGTCAACATACAGAAAATCAGCTGTTAACTCGTGATTTAGAACAATCAAAATCACTACTAAAAATTAAAAATCTCGTGATTTTCAGACCACTAAAATATGCCTCCGGTGATTTCAAAATCGTTCGTGATTTAAAATCACTGTGATTTCAGAACATGCCTAATTGGCTTAATTTTTAAAATAGTTTTCCTGAAAATTTGAGCAGGTTTGTGTTTTTGGGTTGCCAATTTACAATGTATTCTAGACATTGTTAACCCATTGATATCTGGTCAAAGTTAGATTTCTACACTTAAAAATATAAATTATATAAAATTTATTTATTAAGATAAATATTGGAATTCTATTGAATCGTGACTATTATTGATAACTCACCAAGTGTGTGTCTAAATGGGTTTGTGGGACCTGTAAATTTTCCAACCAAGTTTCAAAACAACTTGGTTTGCGTTAATAAAAAAAGGATTATTTTTAAACTGGGCAGATTCAGCTTTTAATGAAAAATCAAAGACTTTCCTTTTTCCAATAATATAGTACAAAATTATAGTTTTATTTATAACTTCAGGAATGACGGGCTCGATATAAACTCAAAACAATGACTATAAAAATTACTAAATTCCTTGAGATCTAGACAACGAATAAATAACAAAATGGCTCGAAAATCTAACATAATGTTAAAATGAAATTTAACGAAAAACTAACTTAAGCTAAAATATATATAATAACAGCGCTCTATGTTTTGTCGTTATATTGTTAATGGTAACATCATCTCCCAACAGGCCAGAGACGGGAACACCAATACCATCCTTCAGACATGAACAATTATGAAAGTAAAATATTTTTTATTGGACTACATTAAAACAATTTAACCAGATGTCGAAAATGTGAAACCTGATCCTAAAACTAATTTTGCCAAAGTTTTGAGTATGTAATAGGTTTTTACAGGACGCAGAACAATTTCAAACCTGGAGAATCTAATATAAAGGTTCAGCCCACCGCCTCTTCACTAGTAAAAAAAAACTGATGCATTTCCGTATTGAAATGTAGTCACTAGGCCTGACATTTCGTTTTTTCTATTTATAACTGGTACTTTGAGTACTTACCACAAATTAGTTTTTATTATTGTTACATATAACTAGTTTCAGTCATATCATACCGAGGATTTATTTATAAACTGTTCTGGATACAACTTGTCAATGATATCGCGAAATTTGTGATGTTTCAGAGTAATTGCAATTTAATCCTTTACTTAGTAATGAAAGTTTTTTAGTATTTTAACAAATTTTGGCTCCATGAATAAATTTTAATTTTTACATTTTCATTACTTCGATTCGTAAAAGCATGTCCGTATTTTACACTTCCTAAAAAGCTAAAAGTAACAACTTAAAATAAGCTAATATAAACAATAAAACAGAGATCTAAATGTTGTTCTTACTTTCATCGATGGCAAATGTGAACGCAATCATTAAGATTATTTACAGCAACATATTCAATGGTTAGAAACAGAGACCGAAAATAACTCGCCCATATAATCAAAAATCAAAATTGTGATTTACAAGGCATGCCACATAATTCGATCGGAATGGTTTAAATTCCGTATTTGCAAATCGATCGTTTTTACTTTGCGTTCTCTAGATTTCGATCGATTTAGTTTATTCCCAAAAAATTTTTAAATCTCGGTTTCTAACTTATGGCAACGTTGTGTAACCAAAATAAGCAACAAAAAAAAGTATAACAAAAGCGAACAAAAAGAGCGCTAACAAAGAAATTTTAAATAACAGTGAACAAAAATTTATTTTTTAATGCCCGGAATTTCAATTGTTTTTTTGACAAAAGTTTTCTTTTTGCTGACACTAACTTTGAAATTTTTAACATTTTATTTAAATGTTAATGAGATAAAAACAATGAATAATAAAACAAGTAAGAAAGTATAGTCGGTCAAGCCCGACTATATAATACCCTACACCCAGTATATGTATAAATCAGTTTTTCAGAAATGGGTGTTATATGGGAAATATAATCTATTGTGCATCGATCATCTAAAAATTTAGTGTCACGATGTCTGTGAATGTACATTAATGTATGTATGTTAAACTAATAATGGACCGACCATTATAAAAATAGGTGTCATTATTTCTGTATAAAAGAAACTTATTTGTGTCAAATTTGAATACCAACATTTTTGAGAGAGTTATGCTCTTTAAAGTGATTTTCGAAACTGGGTTTTATATGGGAGCTACGACTAATTATGGAGCGATCTGCACAAAATTTGTTGATGTGATTTGGCTTCATTTACCACTCATTTGTGATGAAATTTGTTTGGATACTTCCATAATTCATATATTTATGATCGGTAAACCCCAATTTCGGGAGGACATTTGTATGGGGGCCAGGTGAAATAATGGACCGATTTCCACCAGTTTCAATCTCAACCGTCCTTGGGCCGAAACAATATCACGTACTAAATTGTATCCCAATATATCTTCAAAATTGCGACCTGTACTCTGCGCACAAGCTTTACATGGACAGCCAGTCAGCCAGCCAGACGGACGGACGGACATCGTTAAATCGACTATTTTTTATATATTTGTAAAAAATTGTAAAGCATTGCCGATATTGGGCAAGAATAAAAAAAAAGGAATTTTATATTCAAACTTTATTGATTTGCATTAAATGAACTTTTGCCATTTATTTTAAAAGTTCGAAAATAAAAGTTATAGCTTTACTTTTACAAAAAAAAATTAACCCATATTGATTATTTCCGTTATTTTCTTTTCTGTTTCTCTCAACCACAAACCTAAAATGTTCTCTTATAAATCACTCTCTCTCAGTGATACAAAACAAGAAACTAATTTTAAATCGAAAATGGTGACAATTAACCACTAAAATTAAAGGGTAGCCTTTATTTTCGGCCTCTGGTTTGAAATAAAAAATAAACATATAAATTTTAAAGTAAATTTTTTGTTATTAAATTGCACTATTAAATTTTATAATTTCAATAAAATAAATTATAGATATTATAAATTAATACTTTATTACTATTAATATTAAATAAAAAAAACAAAATACTTAAGCGAGACAAATAATTAAATAAAAAAAATTAAATTCATGAGCTTCATTTAATCCTTTCCTTGTTAATACAGTATTCTTAAAAAAACGTAACCTGCAATGATCAAATAAAAAAAATAATAATTATTGCAGTGCTTTTATCAACTGTAAAGACTTATGCCCTTATTCATAAAAAATTAAAGTAGACTTCAAATATACTTTAAGAAAATTTTGTATTAAAATTTTGTCTAAAAGCACACTTCAAACCTACTTTATTTTTTATGAATACGGCAGTATAGTTATAATGGATATTTACCCTCGTGTAATTTATAAATATGAATTCATTAATGTAGTAAGTTTGTGCCAGTTGTTTTCAATGTTCAAGTCCCATTATTATTGACTCTGCGAAATATATCAACAAAAAATTAAATTTTTAAATATTTTTTATTGAAGTAAAAATTATAAATTGAGAAAGTATCAAGTGGATTTGTAATAAAGAATTCATAATAATAGTCCCCAATTATTATGTCAATATTGGGTTATTGTCAAAGAAATGTTAAAGCGGATTTCGGATTAAATATGCAGCGCATATACATTGCAATACAACAACAACAACAATGCATATACACCTAATTCTGTTTTTACACGAGTTTTTTTAAGCGAATTTGATTTAACGTGTTTCCAAATAAATATTTCATTCTGTTTTTATGCGACTAGATTTGATTTAACGCGATATAAAAATTTGTGTATTTTTACCAGAAAAACGTTGTTTGCACTGGTTTTGGAGAATATTAAATTAAATACATAGTTGGCAGCACTAAAAATTGGCTGGTAAGAAAAACCACCGCGAAATTTCAACGTGAACTGAAATTATTAATGGGCAGTTATCGTGAATAACATAACAGTCTTATAAAAACTGGAAGTCAACGATTAATAAGGGAATTTGTGATCAAAATCACTGAACCATCACCAGCAACTGATCATGATTTCGAAAATATTTCTAGCGATGAAAGAGATGGCTTTCGTAAACGAATGCGATTATCAGAAAGTGATACTGAATAAAAAATATATGTATATCATATTTATATAACAAAAATATTTATTTTTAAGTTTTATGGTTTTTTGTGATTACTTTTCTAAACGAACTCGTTTTTCTATTGGTTTTGTTTAAATATAATATGTGTGTGTATAAAGCAACATGAATTTGAATTATTTATTTTATTTTACCTGATATTTCATACATGGAACCAATACTCTCATTTAATATGGATACTCTATCTTTTTTTACCCGTTTTTTTACGCGAGTTTTCGAGGAACGTATCTATCGCGTAAAAACAGAATTAGGTGTATTTCAGTAAATTTATAAAAGTTCATTTATCTCCATATATAGCGGCGTTTAACTAAAAGCCAAATTTTTATATGAGTATATGAATTTTAGTTTCTACTTTTTTCAATAGCTTTTGTTGTTACAAACATTACAACATTTATGCTACCAGATCTTATGTGAACAATACTTTAAAATAGAGTAACATTGTTAATTATTTAACTTAATTTTCAAAGTACTTAGGCATTCGATAGCCTAAACAAATTGTACTTTGTATTTATTTATTCATTGCGCAATGTTTTTGGTTTCTTGTTTTTTTTTTTCATTTTAATTGTCAACATAAATTGTGCTGTTTGACACTTTTTTCCTTTGAATTAGAAGTTTGTATTTAAGTGTTTATAGTCTAGTTAAACATTTATTATGACATCAATAAATAAACTGGCATTAGTAAATACAAATATGAGTATAAATTATTTTATATGCCAGCATTGTGTTACCAAAGTGATGATGTGTTCTTGGCAACAACTTTACAGCACTTGTAATTAAAAGTGGGTCTTAGGAGAAATTACACAATACTCTGAAAAATTACAGTCTATAGAAAGTACGAGTAAATCCATTGCTGTTTGTTTAATTGTTTATAAGTAGAACTAAAGTAGGTAGAATATTTGTCTGAGTGGAATTTGGACATTATTTGTTTGTATAGCAAAACCTATAGGTTACTATAGTATGTATATTTACTTTAGTAACTGAGTGTGTAAGTGAAACTCTTTTAGATTTAAATGTTAGAGGAAACCACTTTTACAGCAATTCTTTAAATATTCATTAAACTTGCTACTAATAGATCATTTAATGGATAAAAACACAGATGATCAATTTATATAAAACTAGGTCTGGGTTCTATTTTATCCTATACTGGCAATGCTTTGAAATATAACTTTGCGAAAATGTAGGATATTTGTTTCATATGCTCTAGAACTGTTACAGAATCTCTAAAAGTTAAACTGACAACTTTTACAAGGCCAACTCCATATTAAAGTTATAGATTCCAAAGCAACCAACAGCGCAATCATTTCTGTTTTTGAGCACTCACAACTCTCCCATGTTATTTAAGGTACGGTCACATTTGGCAAATATTTGCCGAAAAAGGCGTAACCATTAAATAAAGTATATTTGAACTCGTTTAGTTATTAAAAAAAAAACTTCGTTTATTTTGGACAAGAAACGACAAATATTTAGTTTTATTTTATTTAATGCTATTTGATCTTGCTAAACTGGTAGCAACAACGTCAAACAAATTTGTGCTAAAAGAAAGTGGTTTCACTTTTTTGAGTAAATATTTGACAAATGTGACTGTACCTTTTTCCCGACAGCCACCATTGTCATCTTTAATTCACATCTTAATTAATTTAAACTTTAAAGAAAAACCTCATTAAAATATTAATCTCAAATCTAAAATATTTAATTAATTGTGCGCCTTTATTAACTTAAATAACTTTGCCTTGTGTTTTTTAATTAACTGCCAGGCTTTTTTTTATCAAGTTTCTTAAATCAAATATATGTAGAAAAAAATTATTTTATATTGCTTAATTTTCATAAGACTTGACTTTGGGACAAGTGCTTAAAAATTTATTGATTTCTTTGTATTCATTTCAATTCAGTTTAACGTATTCTTATTTACAAAAACTTTATGTAGCTGCTGGTACACACTTTTATTTTCAATTTAACTACAAATACAAAAATAGTCACACAATAAAAATATGACTTCACACAAAATTTATATGAAAAAAAAAATAAAAAAAAACTCAAATATTATAAAAAACAAAAAAAAAACAGAGAGCTTTTGTTATCAGCAAGTACTTGAGGTACAAACTCGAAAAAGAAATAGTACTAAACACTTGAAATATTGGGAAAATAAAAGAACATTATCAAGATGTCACCATCAGTTAACGTTATAAATTCATCAATAAGTATTCATTTCATTTTTTTAGGACTTTTCAATATGTAGCATATACTACATACATATGATTATTTATTAATAATATTTCGTGTAGATAGATAAGAGTTTAAGACAAATAAATAATTTATATTTTATATCGAATAACAAATTGTATATAGACATATAGACACTGACACTAAGTGTTTAGTAAAAAACAACAAATAACAAACAAATGTTTAACCTTAAAGTGGGAATATACGTATTGGAAAAATGTACAAGAGTAGGATTTTACTTTTTTATAGTTTAATATTACTCGTATGTCCCAGAACATGTTCTAAAATAACTAGTTCTCGAACGAGTGTTATTAAAACCCACTTACTGTTTCTTTGTTGATAAAGAGTGAAAAAACACATAAAATTTAGAGAAATGTATGAAATCTTTATTTGATTCGATAAAACGATCTATATAATTCAAACTTTAAAATGGTTTATACGCTGAGTCCAGTTTTTGCATACTGTCTCAAAGATATCGCCGGTATCTCACAAATAAGTTCTTCAATATTAGCTTTCAGTACAGCTAACGAAGCAATGGGTCAATTGAGAGGCGAGTTCGGTTAACAGTTTATTTCATGCTTGAGTCGACCAATTGAGCCATTGCTTGGTGTGCTGTGTGACATATAGTGTGACCATCTTGTTAAAACCGCATGTCAGCAAAGTCCAGCTGTAATCATCTCATGGTAGCGCTCCCCATTTCCAGTATTGTTGCTATCTTTAAAAAAGTACGGTATGGTTATGTCACCATAATCAACACCAAACAGTGAATTTATCAGAATGCATTGGCAGTTTTTGCAATGCTTCAGGCTGCTCTTCACACCAAATGCGACAATTTTGCTTATTTACGTATACATTTAACCTGAAATGAGCTTGGTGATAAAATAGAAGAAGTACAGATGCACTTTTTTAACTGAGCATAAATTTTGATGTACTTTTTTAAGTCGATTCATGGTTAAATTACAGTCCAAACTGAACATGTTTAACAGTGCCATGTTACACGAAACAGCTGAGCTGCCAAAACTAGTCTTGCCAGTTTCTAAAAATATCACCACCCTTTATTTGTATATACAGTATACCCCGGTTAAATACCCCATTAAGCTCGCCTTGTAAATCCCCGTTTATTTTTCATATTTTTTCAAACAAAACAACACGTTTTAATAACTTTCGTTTAAATCCTTAATTCGGGTAAATAATTACCTCAAAAAATCGTCTGAACTGACAATTTACCTTTTGCTAACAATTTTTCAATGTCAGTAGATACATTACTAGATCTGACAACGTTGTAATATCTGACGACCGTCTATACATAGCTTTACACATCTACATTTGCTGAAGCAACTCGCTATCTGCAAAATCATATATCTTAATTAGAAAACTGTTAAAGCAATGGAGGATAAAAGTTAATGAACAGAAATACACATATACGAATATAACCTTTACATTGCGTAGAGAATCATGCTCTCCTATTTATGTCAATGATCGAGCAATAACACAATAATCCAAAGTTAAATACCTCGGTATACAGCTCGATCGTTGCCTTACATGACAATCCTCTATAAATGCAAAAATGACTCAAATTAAAATGAAATAAATTCAAATTAATTGTCTCATTGGCAGAAACTCTAGGCTTAATTTAGATTGCAAACTCCTACTTTATAACCCGATCATTAAACCTATAATACGGCAATGGGGAAAAAATTTCAAAGACGCCAAAACAAATTGCTACGAATGATCAGAATTGCCTCCTGGTGTATAAAAAAATTCGAATATCCATAAAGACCTAAACGTGCCTTTGGTAAAAACTGAGATCCAAAAAAATGCAAAAAAAAAAACACTTAAAAAAACTTAAAGTACACCCAAACCCATTAGTCCGCAACATATTAAATAATAGTGGCTATATATTCTAAAAAGAAGGTAT
This sequence comes from Bellardia pandia, assembly GCA_916048285.2. Taxonomy (NCBI): domain Eukaryota; kingdom Metazoa; phylum Arthropoda; class Insecta; order Diptera; family Calliphoridae; genus Bellardia; species Bellardia pandia. Next base: position 117,247,539 of record OU696529.1, on the reverse strand, counting down.
ACAGCGGATCTGAGCAGAAAACAAGCGGGAAGAATGCCAACTTAATAAATAAAATAAACAATGGTCACACAATTTTCGTCCGGCACTTGCTGGACTAATAATTTAATAAGACTTGCAAAACTTATTGTTAGTTTGTTTTTAATGTAGATACAATAAATAAATAAATAAATGTACAAAAAATATTTCATTTCTATGTAAAACCCTAATTTTACTACAATATAATGGTGTTTTCTTTTCTGAAATAAAATGCTACACTTTTATTATGTACATTTTTATTATGTTTACCCCACATTTTAAAGATGTCGCATTTTTAATGGTCAGAATAGAACAAAAAATTACAACAGTGTAACACTTTTTTTTATGTACAGCTGGTTTTGTTTTTTTTTTTTTTTTTTTGTTAAAATAGAAGAAGCAGACAGCTCCCTGGTAAGATCGCTTGAAATAAGGCCAATGGCACCTTCCCGAGCAATACGCAAATTCTTCTTAAACTATAAAAATTATATGTATAAACATACATTACATATATAAGAAGTAGGAGATATTGTCCTATGAAATTTGACATAAATTAACTTCAGAGTATTCATTACGTTCTCTACAAAGCCTTTCACTCGCGGTTGTGGATTTCTTTCCATAATCATATAAAATATTTTATCATCATCAGATGATGAACATGAATCCAAAATTTTTTCAGTACATAAAAAAGTAGTAATATTTTCCATATTGTATATATCTGTTTTGTTTCTTAACACAAATACACATTCATAAACAAAACAACTGTCAGCTGCAGCGATGCCAACTTAGCCCTTTTCGGGCTAGATGTAGCCGGATTTTAGTCACTCAAAACGCGAAAAAAAGAAATTTGGGTGTGGTTTTATATGGATTTTTTTCCATTTAGCCATTTTTTCAAAAATGTTTACGCGTATTGAGTCTCAAAAGTTGGCATCACTGGTCAGCTGTTTTATCGTGCGATTCTCCCCCTCTAAAAATACAGAGTGTGAAAGGTGCACCATTTTTTAAATTTATAGTGTGACATTTATAGAAAAGAACACACTACACTTTAGCAGTGTTGGCATTTTTTCAGAAAAGAACACAAAAAAATAAAAAAGATGCGAAATGGGAAAAACGTGTAACATTTTTGCCAGAAAAGAAAACGTCATAAGTCTTGTTTCACGCACGTCAGTTTTAGCTGAGCAGCTTTTGTTCAAGTCTCTTTTGAACTTGCCATTTTATTCACAAACGTCAATTCACTTTTCGTACTTTTTCATGCAAATCAACAAGCATTAAAGAAAAAACAAAAGGAAATAAGAAAATTGTCTAGTACCGTCAAGTGTGTATCGCTTTTCTCTTTTCCCTTGTTATCCTAAAATACTTGCCTTGAAGATTCAGAATTGTTTTGTTTAATTTGGAAAATTTTGTAATGTGTAAGTTTTTAAAGAGACTTTTAAATTTATTTGTTTTCACAAAAACCAATTAATGTGAATTAATTAATTTCACTATATTGTAAATAGCTAAAATATATATATATATGTATATATATTGTTAAAAAAAATATATACATATATAAAATGACATAGTTTTAGATAAAATTGTTTGCGTAACATACCCTGAATTTGCATCATAATTGAGCTGCTTTTTGAGAACATATCAGACCACAATGAAAAACATGTGAACAAACATTCCATTCATTCATTTATTCATTTTTCATAAACTATAATATTCAAACTTAAAAAACACGCACCCATTTTTATTACACACACTATTTAGTTAGTTTAGGGGGATTTTTGGTTTGTTTATTTATAGAGAAAAAATCCACCAAAAATTTGAGTAATAGACAATAATGAAGTCTCATAAAATATACATATACTATATAAGTATATATGTATGTATGTGTGTGTATGAGCCTATTATACCAACATTTCAGGGTGGATTTTGTTAAAAACAAATCAATTCATAATGTTTATTTGCCATTAACATTATTGGGGTGGGATTTCACAAACAAAAACGAAATGAGGAAAAGAAATCCATTATTTTATTAACCCAAAAAAAAAAATATATTAACACTTAAACATAATGGTGAAAGTAAATGGAGTTCTGCCATTATTATTAATATTATTTTAACCTGTTGGCCATAATTTATGGAAAAAACTAAAAAAGTACATTATTTATAAAACTCGTACTCGTATTCTACACATGAAATACAGCCAAGGAAAAAATTATATGGACTCTAATTTTTAATGCTATTTCTTATAACGCTGCATCAATTCTCTTTTTATATCGTTGTTTTCATATGAAATAATTATATGGTACAAATAAAATTTTTAACAGATTTATCTAACAATTTACAACGAAAACAAAATTTTTTGATGCAAACAATATTATTTGATGTAAGTGCAAAACGATATTATTATAAACAAATAAAATAATGTTTTTTGTGTGAAAATTATAGAATTTTAGGCAAAAATACCACGTGGAAACCAACTTTTATTGATAGAAAACGTACGCAAATTGAGTCGTTGAGGGAAAATGGGCACTCAATAAGGTCCATAGTAAACCGTGTTAAGAGATACATACAAAATTACTTGGCGGATCCAAAATCATACGGCACCAAAAAAAGATCTGGTAGAAAACCAACAGTTAATGACCGCGATAGACGATCAATCAAGCGCCTAGCTATCACAAATAATTTTAGTTGTAACCAAATAAAGTCAGAGCTGGTACTAAATGGGACCAAAAGACAGATTAACCAAATTCTAAATGAATTTCTAGATGTGACAAAACAAAAAATGATTCCCAAACCACGATTAACTCCTAGACACAAGATAGCCAGATTATCGTTCGCTGAGAACTATAAATTTTGGGAAGAGAAGTGGCGTAATGTTTTATTCAGCGATCAAAAAAAATTAAACCTTGATGGACCTGATGGATTCCAATATTATTGGAGGGAAAAAGGCGGCGATATACAATCCAGAATAGCACGCAATTTTCAAGGAGGATCTTTGATGACTTGGGTGCCTTTGGGTATGGAGCACGTTCTCCAATTTGTTTTATTTCTCATAAAATGAATGCGAAGAACTACGTAGAAAAACTGGACATTGTTTTTATTGAATTTGCTGAGGAAAATTATGGAAATAATTTTACTTTTCAGCAGGACAACGCCCCTATACATAAAGCCAAAAGAACTAAAGCATTTTTTTAAGAAAAGGATATAGCTGTTTTGGACTGGCCACCTCTTAGCCCTGATCTAAATCCAGTTGAAAACCTCTAGGGAATTTTAAGTGCCGAAATATATAAAATGAGTTTAAAGAAGCTTTATTAAAAAAAATGGAAAGAAATTCCTCAAGATGTGTTACAAAAATTAATAAACTCTATGCCACTTCGGTTAAATGAAGTAATTAAAAATCGAGGAGGACATTCGCATTATTAAAATTTATATTTTAGTTGAATATATTTAATTAGTTTTAGGTTTCGAATTTTTTCTTATTTTGTACCATATTAATATTTCCTATACGAATTTGAATTAACAGTAAAAATTATTTAATAAAAATAAACAAACCCTGAAAATATTTCAATTTAATTTTTTGTTTCTCTCTACTAAATATAAAAAATATATAAACTTTTACATTAGCTTTAAAACCCAAGAGATTTTTAGAAAAAACACATGCACCATTTAATTTCTTCCTTGGCTGTATTCATAACAAGTAATAATTTCATATTTTGTAGTTTTCTGTTTCTGTTTCAGTTAATTATGGCTGACTTGCATTACTTTGAAACATAATAAATATATTTTATGACTTTGTTTTTGTTTTTGATTTTACCCTACCTCCTTGGTATGCAATTAATAAAAGTCGTTTTTATTTTCTCTTTTAAATAGGCTTACAAAAATACAAACAAACACAATAACAATTATGTATACATATTTATGAAATTAAACAAAAAAGTAAACTAAACATTATTTGAAATTCTACTCTGTTATGAAAACAAAATGACCATGCCACCATGTGCTGCACGTGAATATATTTGAGATAATATTAATTGCAAACATACCATCAGCCACCATAAATCATGTCTTGTTGCATTTGGTTTAGTGCAACATATAAGCTTGCAACTCGTATGTACTTGTATTTATTATACAGACATACGATTTTGTATGTCTGCTGGTCCAGGCAGCTTAGAGAACTTTTCTTGATCTTAAAATGTCTTAAGATTGCGGAAATGTTTAGAGAACAACAGAGTACCTCATGTACGAGTATTTAGCATTAGTATGATTAATTTCTGTTATTAAATTGCAATGTGATTTTATGCGGTTTTCGTTTTAAATTTTGATTGCCTATATACCCTACACATTTAACTGAATACGCACTAAATGACTAAGGGTACGGTTATACTTGGCAAATGTTTACTCAAAAAACGTAACCACTTGTTTTAGCACAAATTTGTTTGGCGTTGTTTACTCTTACAAGACTTTTGCAAGATCAAACATCATCAAATCAAATAGAACTAAATATTTGTTGTGTCTTGTTCTAAATAAACAAAGTTTTTTTTAAATAAATTAACGAATTTAAATATATTTTGATATATGATTGTAGTAATCATCTGAATTGTAACTTAATCATATTATGGTTACCGAAATCATAAAAATAATTACAATGACCATAATATTGTTAAAAACCTTGTAAAAATATTTACATTGTTGTGGTAAACATGTACAACTATATTTTTTCTCTGTGTGCATTTTCATATCAAGTTTGTGCCATTATTCTGATTTCAGATAGCATGAATTCAAATCATTTAGGAAGTATCAAATAAGATCAGGTGTTATCTTGAACTGTATAAAATCTCTGAATGCACTAGGACAGTAGAATTAATTAACATCATACTGAATATCAGGCCCTGATAATCGCTCTGTTAATTAACTAAAGCCAATGAATGTAGAGTTGCTACTCGATGTATTTTTGAGGAATGCTAGATAAAATCCGGCTTGTAAATTAAGTCTATAAATATGATGAAGCTAGTTTTTACTTTGCCATCAGGGAAGTTATTATCACTAAGTAAGAGTATCCTTAAGATACATATAGAAGAATATTGCGATTATTTTTCTGCTAAGATCAACAATAATTATTACCACTCTAATATATATCTATATAACTATGATCGGTATATCCGGCATATAAATAAACAAACTACAATTGCATACTATTGCTGACCTTTTGAGATTATTTGTAGTAACACACCTCAAGTCATTGTGTAGCCATTACTTTTTTTTCTATATCTTCTTGTTAATTTCATATGAGTATGATCAATATGCTAAGCTTGTTTAAACAGCAAGCATTTTATTAATCAAAAATTATTTATATTTTATTTACAAAAGTATAGTTTGCATTTAAGATATTTCACATACATACATATATATATATATAAAAGAGTATATAAATACAAATACACACGATTTGAGATGCATATTTAGCTCTGTACCAGTGCAGTAACTATCTGTTGAAGTTAATAAATGACTACCATTTGCCGGTATCTAAGCGCATTAGACATTAAGCTAATGTATCATTAGTTAGCCACTGTAATAATAGCAATAGCTGCAGTAACAATAACAAAAACTACTACTACTAACAGTATAATAGCAAATAGCAACACTAACAAATGCAAAAACTGCCACAACAATAATAATAATAAAAATAATACAGGTAATAAAAAATAATGGCAAACATTTAAGTTTATTGTTTAGATAGTATAATTTTTAAGAGATGATTATTTTCTTTAGTTTTTCTTTTTCGAGGCAGCAAGAAAATTTTTTTTTTTAACATTTCATTTGAAAATATTACTAAAAACGAAATGCTGCAGTCAGTGTGACCAGATCTCAAAGCGGCTAAATCAGTTTAAAAATAAGCTAAAATATGCTAAAACTTGTTTTAAAATGCCAAAAAAAAATGTGCTAAATTTTCTAAAATACTTTCTTGAAATAATTTCTTACAATCTAAAAAAATTAACTCGAGAACAAAACTAATTAAGGTTCTCTTCATGAGTCTAATGAGTAATTTGCATACAAATTTGCTTTTTACTGTATCAGACTTTAATTAAGTCTTCTAGAATTTCAAACATTTATTTAATCGTTTAAATCCATATCTAATATAAACGATAGAATTCATGGTATTTAAAATCATTATGTTTTTTATTTATTTTATTATACCCTACATCACCATAGTAGGGAAGGTATATTAGCTTTATGCTGATGTTTGTAACGCCCAAAAATATTAGTCTAACATCCATCTTAAAGTATACCAATCGACTCTGAATCACTTTCTGATTCGACTTAATGGCTGTCCACGCAAAGTACAGGTGGCAGTTTTGAAGATATTTTGATTGTTGAAATTGGTCCATTATTTCACTTAGTCTCCATACAAATGTCCTATCGAAATAGGGCTTTATCGATCATAAATGTGTGATTTATAAACGTATACAAATAAATTTCGCCATAAATAAATTATAGATGAATCACACCTACAAATTTTGTGCAGATCGGTCAATAATTAGTCAATGCTGCCAATATAAAGCTCAATTCCGAAACTCACTTCAACGACCATAAATCTCCTAAGAATGTGAAATTACGAACTAGAAATGATGGCACCAAATTTGATAAATTCTGGTCGATAATTAGTCATTCTAACTTAGATAAATTTTTCGAGTTTAAACCAAGCCTCTCTTTTAACTCAGTTTAATAGAATTAATTTTACTAAATATACGTTGAACTTTTGAATTACTAAATTTTAGTTTTAAATTTTCATAACAAAAGATGAAAGGCAGTTTTCATAAAACGCATTCTTGTATTCCCATTTTAGTTCAAGACTTGTAATTTCATCTGTTAATAAATTTGTCATTTATGCTTTAAAATGTGCATATAATATTCCTTTTTTTTTTTTGTTGCTATTTTGAACAGAAAATAAGTTACCTTCTTATTCAAAAACGATTATTAAATTTAACAAACTTTTATTAAGCAAAATTTTATATGCAAATCTGTCATAATAAACGTTTGTTAAATTTAATAATCGTTTTTGAATAAGGGGGTTAACTTGTAAAATGCTAAACATATTATTAAGAAATGCTAAATAAAATGCCAAATGCTAAATGTAGAATTTTGCACCTAAATCAAAATAAAATAAGCTAAATTTAGACGCAAAAATACTAAAATGGGCACACTGACTGTAACTATGTTTAGGTTTTATTTTTGTTTTAATTAAATATGATTGAAGATGTGTTTTGCTATTTTGCAAACATTTGTTATAGGTATCAACAATTACCTTTTGATGTGTCTATGACTCATTGACTCCATTGTTTGTAACTTATTTTCTGCTCTTGGGCCGTTCCATGTTAATGAAACCAATCATAATTGATTGGTAAAAACAATAAACTTTGTTCAGTATGTTTTTGTTTTCATTTTGTTTTTGTCATTTTAATAATGAAAATTATTGGTATATACATATGTATGTAGTAATATTTCGACACAAATGCCAATCACATGACAACGAAACTGTTAAAAGTTTTTTTATTTTATTCAATTTTTTTCTGTTTTTTATGTCGTTTTCTGCGCCATAAAGTAGCCAGCCATATTGTTAAATACAAAGTACGTTTCTATAACAACAGTGTGTTATTTAACCCTTAAATGTTTCATGGTACATGAACAAAATTACAATAAAATACACGTTATCTAAAAAGAGTTTACTTTACAATACAGGCATGAAACCTTTTATTTTGATATGAAAACAATGGATATTTTCTTGTAATTCGAAATCATATAGAGTTACAGATATTTGGGAATATATTGACTTTTCTATGTATATGGCTTTAGATTTACCCCAAATATAAGAAATTATTGTATTACTCCTGCAATTATTAATCAGATTGTAACGGCAATATTCATTACCGATCATTTAGAAGTTAAAGCGCTCAAAGTAAGAAAATCACCTGGTATGAATAAAATTACTTCCACAGTGATTAGTAACTTGCCTTATTCAAGTCTATATAACGCATTGGATACTTTTCGATCTCATCGAGAGAGACGTTGGTCAAGTGACGTCTTATTGTTCAATCAGTTTGTTGTCAATATTCCTTAAAAAGTTGCTACTTGAAATCCTGATATGTACCACATCTGAACACCAATAATGTTATTCCTGACCATCAATTTTATTACGGAAGTAGACAAAGTTCAATAGTACTGAGGTACGGAAATCATTCAAGAACAAATAATATTGCTTCACATTATTTATAGATATGTATATCCGAAGCATTTTATAAAGTCTTCAAAATACATACCGTGCAAAACTATCCTAAGTATTAACAATAGCATGCAAACATCTTTAATCTTACATTAATGAATTGGACAATGGCTACACAAATGGAAAATAGAAGTGAATGCTACAAAATGTTACATTTTCTTAAGACGGAATAGTTGCTCCCAAATACAAAGAAATAATATCAGAATTTTCTAAAAGAATCATGTAAGTTATCTTGGTATCCTTCTCGACAGGCATCTAACTTTTGCATGTTAGGTATCGCATATAAACTAATAGAAATAAAAGTAAATTCTGCACAAATGAACTGACTCATTGGTCCATGGACTAATATGAGTATATGGCATTCAACAATGGGGAAGAAATAATAGCAGGTGTTTTTGGTATGTTAGAAAACAAAACATCCATAGGGATCTCTATGTTCCTAAAATACGCGAAGAGATCAAATCCCTTTGCTATAGAATTGAAATCTTTTGATGGTCACTGAAGTAGAGAAGGAATGGAAGTATTGGACGTAGTTAGATAATATTATTAATGAAAACTTTTTGTTTGTTGTGTCAGTGGCAATAGCAAACTTAATTATCATTTTTTGGACTAATAATATTAATAACTAGCTGCCCCCCGGCTTCGCTCGGTATTTACTAATGATTTGTATTTCATATAGATTGAAAAGGAGGCTTTGGTGTCAGTTCTTCAAGTTTCTTAAAAAAATGTCTCTTATTAAGAAAAATGAGAAGTGAAAAGGAGGCAATATATTAAAAACTGAAAATTTCCAAGTTTTACCCGGAATTTTTGAATTTTTTTCTTTACAAACCATCTCCTGAGAATTTCGAACCGAATAAAAAAAATCAATCAAATCGCTCCAGCCGTTCTCACGTGATGCCATTACATACATGGACCATTTCATTTATATATATATAAATTATTTTGAAGTTCTAAAACGAAAAATTTAACAAAAACTTTGTTCACATAAAATCCGCCCATTGCCACACTTTTGGTTTTGTATATGACTTGTTTTTTAAATCAGCTACCGAATCTGAACCAGTCATTTCTATTTAACAGTTCTGATTAGCAGACAAAAAGTATGGGTTTCTAGAGGAGTATTCGCGTTTAAATTGTAAGGAACCTATTAGCAGAACTCATAATTTCTTAAAAACCATTTATATATTGTAGGGTGCATAGCCTAATTGGACAGAATCAAAATATTTTGGTAATAAATCCGGCATCTTGCCGTGCCATGGGATCCAAAATAAGAACTTCTTATCGCAACGGTATTTATGAAAACAATATTGTCACATAAAAAAAAAAGTCAATATTTCGTCTATTGTACTAAAAAAAGAAACAAAACACATTTAAGGGTTAATAACGATCAATCGTTATGATCTTATATTACACGCAAGCACTTCATTCCATTTCGAACACACACAAAAATTTGAGTTGAAATTGAAAAATAATAAACAATTTATTCCTTTCAATTGCAATACAGTAACGAAAAATAAACTTCAATAAAAAATATATAACTGATCGTTAAGTTGTGATAAATTTTAATAAAAAAAAACAATATATATTCACACATACATAAATATGTATAAACAATTTATGGCAAGTTAACAAAAACAACAGCAGCAGACTTATTTAATTTTTTTTCTACACTGGACATTGAACACACAATTTGGATGTTGAAAACACTTTAAATTAGATTTTTTTTATAACGATTCTTAATTATTTTGTTCACACGAACTCATTTTAGGAAATTCAAAAGCTTTCTAAGAATTGATAAAAATCGTTATTTTTAAGTATTCACAGATATTTTGTTTGTGACAAAATATACAAACAATTTTCCAAATTTCTTAACATTTTGCAAAATTTTACCATCACGGCGATTTTCACGAACAAACACACACGACACCGTCAACTTTTTCTAAACTAAAACTCAAATTTTGATTTGGCTGAAAATGGAATTTATTTTCAATTTTTAGTAAAACACAAAATACAAAAAATATCACTCTGTGCTAATTGTGCAAGTATTTCAACTGATATTTCCTATCAACAAAGTAAATGTTTTATTTTCGTTTTTCCTATCGTGCCCCATAACGTACGAGTACGTAATGTTGAATACCAACATATCCGATATCTGAGAATAGATAGTGGCACTAGATAAGTTAACGTATCATTTCAGAGATTTCGCCTACAACAAGCCCCCACTATTTTGTTATAGTGTTTGTTTGTAGTTGTTGTTGCTGTTATTAGTGCTGCTGATATCAATAACACGATGGCTTCCTTAACCTACTCCAAGGAAGATACCCGCCAAAGTGATAAGTTCAACATAATGTGTATATCTAGTCTAGAATAAGTCTGCCACAGTTGCAGGTGGTAGTTTTTACTTCTGGTATCTTAAGAAGTCATAAGCCATTTTATCTCAAATTCAGAGTTTAACAACAACTTTCTTGTACAAATTATTATAACAATATATAAACACAGATAACCCACATACATTACCAATATTGGGTTTAGTATACAAATACAAAAAAATGTATTTTTTATAAGGGTTAGGAAGCTCCACGTTTCCAATCTGCATTTTCTTTAATATTTGTTTTATGATGACGTTTTTTCCGGTGTGATAATTTTTGGTGGCTTTTTCTTTCAAGTTTTAAAATTGATAGCGCGGTTGTTGTCATTAGCAATTAAATAAATATAAAAAGTTGGTTGGTATTCCCTAAATGTGGTTGATAGTGCAGCTTGTGAACAGTAGATGACATTACAATGTACACTTTATTAATATGTACATATATATTATTCGAAAACTTTTTGTCATGTAGAAATTCGGATTTCGGAAATCAATAAAACCCAATCTATAAGATTAATTTTTGTATAACAAACATGAATTTTCTATAGTTAATTTATCGACAACACAATTTTTCAATAGAAAATTTATCGATAACAAAAATTTTCTCCAGCTACTTGATTGAAACACATACATTCATTAGAAAATTTATCGACAACACAAATTTTCAATAGTACAAATAACAAGAATTTTTGCCAGATAATTGATTGAAACACATATAGTAATTAGAAAATTTATCGAGAACACAAATTTTCAATAGATAATTTAAAATATTCAATAAAAAATTTATCGATAACAAATACATATTTACAATAGACAATTTATCTATTAGAAAATTTTTTTTTGCAGAAAATTTTCAACAACACAAATTTTCTGTAGAAAATTATTGAAACTCAAATTCAATAGAAAATTTATCGATAACAAGGATTTTTGAGAGAAAATTTATCGATAACAAGGATTTTCGGCAGAATATTGATCGAAACACAAATATTAATTAGAAAAATTATCAACAAAAAAATGTTTTTATAGACAATTATCGATGACACAAGTTTTCTGTAGAAAATTTAGTGAAACACAAATAGAAAATTTATCGATAACACATATTTACAATGCACAATTTATCGATAACAAACTTTTCTATAAGAAATTTATCGAAACACAAACATTCTATAGAAAATTTATCGAATCGATAACATAAATTTGTCAAAGAAATATTAACAATAACAAATATTACAAAAGCTTTCTTCTTTCACCACATTTACTTCTCCAACCTATCCCTTTTCAAAGAAAATAACACAATTATATGTAGGCATATTAATTGCCTGAGTGTTACTTCTCTTTAAAAAAAAAAAAAAAGTTTTCTGTTGAAAATTGATCGATAACACAAATTTTTAATAGAAAATTTAATGATAACAAGAATTTTCGACAGATAATTGATCAAAACAAAGATATTAATTAGAAAAATTATCGATAACATACATTTTTTTGTAGATAATTATCCATAAGACACATTTTTTTACAAAATTTATGAAACACAAATAGAAAATTTATTAATAACACATATTTGCAATAGACAATTTATCGATAACAAAAATTTTTTGTAGCAAATTTATCGAAACACAAACATTCTATAGAAAATTTATCGAATCGATAACATAAATTTGTCAAAGAAATATTAACAATAACAAAATTCAAAAATTTTACTTTGAAATGTTATTCATGCGCTGTCTTTTTAGGGTGAAAATTTAACATATGAAGGATAGCATTTTAAACATTTCATTAATTCAATTAGATCATTCTGAACTATAACGAGTTGTACTAAATATTGTATTGTTAGTTAACTCCAACAATGAATATTTCAAAATTGAGAAATAAAGAATCCAAAGCAATTCTTAACGATGCCGACCCAGCATTATGCAAATGTATCCTTTTCTTTTTAACAAAAAATTATAAATTTCAAACTAAAAGTAATCCAATCACTAAATTTCAAAACTTACAACCTTCCAATGTATTCTACTCCACTGTAAAAACATATAAAAAATTTTAAGTATTGGTTGGGGAAATCCCACTGACCCAGCTAGATAAAAATATCTAATCTTCGTTTTTTTAGCAATATTTATAAGATAATGAAGATTTGCTATCAATTTTGTTTTAACATTTCCCCATTTTCATTTTCGTAGGATATCAGCTGAACAAGAGTTTAATGTAGGTTTGTTTTTTACTTTTAATTTTATTTCATTTTATTTTGCTGGCACTTTTGTTGTACTGTATCTCCCTGTAACGTTTTGTATCAGTTTGTTTGAACTGATAATGGTTCACTCCTAAGATAATAAGCGATAATAATTTGAATTTCAATTTTTCATTTCTTAACTTTGGTTTGGGTATCTAATCACCGTCAACAGTTTATATTTGTAATTGGAGTTTTAAACAGTGAAAAAAAGGAAGAAATATCGGCACTTTTTGTGACAAACAAAAGAAAATGTAGAAAAAAATTAATTATGTTTTAAATAAATCTTTTCAAAAAAAAAAAAGAAAAACGAATCAAAAAAGTGTTTTATTATTTCTGACGAATATTTAGTGCAAAAAAAGTCATAAATCATCCATCAATAGATATGTACATATGTCATAATAAATAAATAAATAAATAAATGTATATTGGAAAATATTGTTAAAATGTGTTTATTTATAAGTTGAATTTCAAATTTTTGTACTGAGTCATTGTATAGGAATAATAAAGTCCAAATATGTATATATTTAAAACATTCAAGCGTGCACCTTTTTTTTAATCATATATGGTTTTTGTGACAACATTATAATATTCTATCTAAATATCCATAAAATTTTCATAAATATAGTTTTACCAAAAAAAGTTTAATTGCATTTGTAAACTACAAGATAATTAGTTGTAGTTCATTGCTATATTTTTAACAAAATCCAAAATAATTTATGCGAAGAACAAACTTCTGCTAAACTCTTTGATTATTAAAATACAGTGCTACACATTCATGCGTCGTATTATTACAAAAAAACTTCAAAACCATTCCTCGAAATCACTCCATTAATTTATTGCGGTATTTAATGTTCTATAGTTCGGTCAATAAAAATACTTTTTATTACACCTTACAGTAATTAAGATTTATTTATACGAAATGTATTGTATTTTGTATATACGAGGTGGGTCGTCAAGCAACTGGTACTTAAGTTCGTTGATTTTAGCCATTGTTAAAACACTTTTGTGCGCTGGTGCGTTGTTTTGATGAAAAATTATTTTTTTGTGTTGTAAACCAGTATGTTTTTCTCGAATTTTTACATTTAATTGATCCAAATTGTTGCAATAGTACTCTGAATTTATTGTTTTACCCATTTGCAGATAGTCAATGAAGAAATTACCTTTGAAGTCCCAAAAAACCGTTGCCATAACCTTACCGGCCGATTGAATTGTGTTTGCCTTCTTTGGGGCACTTCCACCAGCTTCAGTTCATTGCTTAGATTGTTCTTTTGCATATCTCATCAAAAGTTATGAAACGACGCTTAAAATCCATTTTATTTTTCTTAAAACGAACCAAACAAGCTTGAGAAGTTTTCATACTTATGTGTTTTTGATCGACTGTTTACAAAAGCTTTTTAATCCGTAGTTCTTCATGCAAAATTAAATGGACTCGATCATTTGAGATGCCCATCATCATTTAAAACCATATCATGCTCTTTGTTGCTTTGTTGCCGTTGTTGTTGCTGTTTTTGGACGTCCACTACGTAGTTAATCCTCAATGCTTGTACGACCACGTTAAAATTCAGCAAATAATAAATTTAAATAAATTTCTTGTCTCCATAAACCTTTTTTATTTAAATATTTAATGACACCACGAATTTATAATTTTTCCATTGTAAAAAAATTCTCGAATGCGTCTTTTTTTCAACATCTGTTTATGTATATAGGAGTTGTCAGATCGAAATTTAGCATGTGTTCATAGCACAGATGGAAGTTTCCAAAATACTTAACTTTTTTCTGTTTATACCGCGCTTTCTGTTCTAGACTAAGAAGTTTCCGAACCGCCCTCGTATTTATCTATAAGATATTATATGTACATAAGATATTATATGTACATAAATTTGATTTTCGAAAATGTATTTTATATAGATGGCCTGTACAATTAAGAAGCGACCCAGACAAAACTTCTGCACTAACAAAATACACAGCAAGAGCACAAATATGCTAAACCTTTTTGCAAATGCAATTATGCAATACAATATTGCAGTATTAATAACTAGAGTGAGAATATTGCCAAGTTACCTAAGTTAGTTTTGAATAATATTTTTCAGCCATTTAATTTAAAAACTCTGTAATGGAAAATATGTATGTGATATGTATTTTAAAAATGAAACCTTATACAAACCATCTTCAGTTGTAACCTTTATAAGAAGAAAATAAATCCCAGTCATGTACTCGCATGATGTATTTGTGACACAACATTTGTCTTTAAAAATGTAAATAAAACAAAGTCATGTCAAGATGTTTCCAACAAACACATGGTACGGAACGAACTAACACACAAACAGCAGTGCTGGAGACATTTAACGAGTGTGTGTGTATCAATGTGGACTGACTGTAAGAAGAGTGAGTGGTAAAGACAGGCATACGTTTTGATTGTTTGTTAAACAAACAGATCTAAGTACATGTAGAAAAGTATAAAGCAAATAAACGTCAGGAATTTTACAACACATTCTTATCAATTTTGTTTCATACTTATATTTTTTTTTATGTCTTAAATACTCGTTGTAGAGCAATGATAAATAAGTATGAAGAAATAAAAAAAGAACTAATGCAACAACAATTGCAAGAAAACTGTAATAATAACAATAATAATGATAATGATAACAACAATAATAAAGTGAGGACATTTGAAGACCATAAAAAAATACGATGAGCATGAACGCCAGCCATACAATTCACAAAACACAAAATAATAAAATACTTAAGAAGTTAAACGACTGATAGACGGACATTTTGAAGAACCCAGCGACAGGCAGACGGACAGACAAAACCTTAGACTTTACAAGATAATTGTATGGGCTTTAAGGTTATAATTAAGCATTTAATTGAATGATATTAAGTATCATTTCATTAGATCGTAAAACTCTTAAAATTTTAAAATTTACATAAAAATGTTCTCTGGCTGTATTTGTAAATGACAAAGATGAAATACACACACACACATACATATGTATGTATGTGTATTTATTTTAGACTGTTTCGCTAATTTTGAGCGTCACTCCATTAGAACGGTTCCTTGGATTACAAAAAAAGATCTGCAAAATAGTGGGATGATACCTAGGGTATTGTCTTGTTTGAATAAAACAATTAATTCGAATACGAGATTATAACTGGTTCGAATAATTCGATCACACATTTAAAAATAATAGAATTATTCGAATAATTGAAATTTTTTAAAAAAAAACTACAAGATTGTGCTTTTCTTTTCGTCTTCTCATACATAAATTTGTATGGTTTGTATTTAAGAAAACACCCAGAGTCTTTGGCGGGAATCGAACCCGCAACTCTTCAACTGATAGTCCGGCACTCTATCGCCTAGTCTTTCTGCTGAAATTAGGGAACTTGTTCCCGAATCACGTAGTTTTTTACTTAGTACACGTTCTTCAGTCAGGGCCCATCCATTCATGGTCGACTGGACAGTGGATCGCACAACACCCTATAGGGAAAATTCGTTCTTTAGCCGTACTGTCCGAATGTGGAATAAACTACCAGCAGAAGTATTCCTTTCCACTTTCAATATAGGAAAATTCAAATCGAATGTTCACAAACACTACTCCCTCTATCCTCCCTCCCATAACCTATTTTCCTAGATCCAACAGGGATCGCCTCCTGAGTGCTGGTCCAAGCAAAAAAAATTCAAAATCTTATTAATTATCACTTTTATCTGAGCTAACATTTGTTTAAACATAGGGGGTAACAATAGAGACAAAAAAATGTTTTGGAAATTTTAGCTTTGAAAACCAATTTTTAATCAGAAATGTAATCGAGATATTTTTCTCGATTAAATGACAATTTATTAATTGATAATTAAAGATTTTGTACTTAACTTTTTGGTCTACATAAATTAACGAGGTAAGATTTTTGGAAATTCTCATAAAACATTTGAAAAAAATAAGGGTAATAGATCCAGGTCCTAATATTTTATTTGCAGAGGATTTTAGACTTTTGGAGATTTTCATAACAAAAATAGTTTTATAGCCAAAAATATGTTTTGCCGCGTTTCTTACAAAATAGAATTTTTAGTTAGAAATATTCCAGCAAACCAAAACGATTTAGAAATAACTTGTAGCAAGCTTACTAACATAAGCGTTATGCTTAGAAAAGCGTAGTGATTACTATTATAAATGGATTGTTAAAAATAGTTTAATAATTGAAACTGAACCCTTGCGATAATGTTACTTGTATATAATATACAGTAAGCTTTGAAGTCTAATTATAAAATAAGCTTACAGAAGAATAATTTTCTAATCATGCTTTTAATAAGCTTACATTATTAATATTTTCGTAAACATAAGAATACAACCTATTAATAATTTTACACTATACTACGGTAGTAACTTTTTACATAAGAATTGTATTTGGTTTTAATTTAATAAAATATGTATTATTTAAACATTTATAGTATCTGTGTTTCATAAAACATTTTTAGATATTTATATGATTTTATTTTGCTTTTGTTTGGCCACATAGTTTTTTCAGGACTGTTGTGTATTTTTAGCAAATAGAAAAAATATTTTGTTTTTCGTGCGAATTTTCAATCAAATAGAAATTGCAGCATCTATAAAAAAGTATATTAGTATGTTAATTATCAAAATAAGTGAAACATTTTACTTCTTGTGGCTTTAGCTGCACTTAGGCTCCGCATATTCGTTTCTTCAGCAGTTTCTTTATTTATTCCTAAAATCATATAATTTCTATCCATTTAACTGAAGAGTAGTTATTTATTTGAGTTTTAAAAACCCCCGAATATGTACTTTATGAAGTATAAGGGTGTGTATGTACATTAGGGTGGTTTTATTGAATATGGGAATTTTTTTTTTTTTTTGAAATTTGTAAGTGCTCACGCTTAGTAATGTTCTATTTAGTGTTAAAATACAATTGTAAAAGTTTTAGCTCAATCGGACTATGCCTTCCCGTGCCGAAAAAGCCCCAAAGTTTTCGAAAATGCACCTATCTAATAAAATTGATAGCTGTTCGGTTATAACTTTTTTATATCCGCGATTGTATTTCTTCTTTTTACTCTCAGTTTCTAATTTTCCGATTTTTCCATCGCCGGTAAATACATCGTCAGAAGCCATTTCTTCCACTTCCGATTCAGAAGAGAATGAGATATTTTGTAAATTTTCTATTGCAGTGAGAAAAAGAACACATTTTATAGATTCCAATATTTAATTTTTTTGTATTAAACTTGGGCAAATATGGTAGAAACTTAGTTTTTGAGTTTTGCGGCTTCACAGAGGGGTAATCCAATGTTACGCATGTTATAAAAAAATGCGTTGTATGTACTTGATGGTGTGATGGTAGCTTGCTGCCGGTTATTTGTTGAGATGAATGTCCAATTAAATAAATCTGAGTTTTAGCACGGATTAAATATCTTTCTTGTACGAACTGTTCACTTAACACAAAAACCTTTAAATGAATATTTCTCTTAAAGTAACATTACACGCGCAACGTCAAAATCAAATTGGGGACTCCCCGATTTTTAATTTCTGCTTGAATATTTTGTGCTTGAATATTTTGAAGTCATTATAATTACCTTTCATTTGATAGTAAATTTATTGTAATAAATTATGGCATTTATAACTAAAACAGAAACATGGCGCTATTTCATGAAAAACAGGCATTTTTTAAAACTTTGAGACTCTTTCGGCACGGGAAGGCATAGTTCGATTGAGCTAAAATTTTCGCAATTGTATTTTAACACTACATTACGTAATTCTAGATGTGAGCACGTTTAAAAATCGAAAATGAATTTTGAAAAACCACCCTAATGTACATAGTTAATTGATTGGCAGTTAGAAATAAATTATAAGTTTCTAATGATTGTTTTATAAACAAATAAAAACAAAGGCAAATAAATGGTAAACAAAAACAATTTTCTGAAATAAAAAAAACACCTAAAAATATTGCAGAATTCCTAGAAAATATATGAGTAATATATAATTCTTTGCGATTGTTTTGAACAAAGAGTCTATCTATATTATTATAAATGACAGGTGGATAAAAACAATAAATTTATTTATAGTTAGGTATTTGAAAATTTACAATAACTGGTTAAGGGACATTATTTACAAATCATTTAGCTTATGTGTATCAAGTAATGACCTTTTTTGTTTGAAACTTCTTATAAAAAGAAAAAAATTCTAGACAGGGTTGTCAGTTTTTTTCACCTAAGTCGCCAAAACAGTTGCCAGAAATTGCCAAAAAAAGAAATCGTAAAAAAAATTTCAAAATTAATATATTATTTTCCATTTATGAAGATTATAAATAAAATTTATTTTTATTTTTTATCAGTTTATTAACATATTAAACATAAAATTGAGATCAATATAGATATGATATTTATGTATGTATGTACATTAGGGTGGCCCCGTTTGTATGGAGAAAAAATAACTAATATGAAAATTTGATTCATTTTAAGACTACGTTTCTCAATTTTTTTGTCCTGGGGGAAAACCCATTTGGGTTAAATTACATGATGTTTATAATCAAGAAATTTCAACTATTTATTGAATTAAATTCTATGAAAAAATAAAAAAACACTAAAATTTTGTCTGAAATTTTCAAAGTTTTAGAATTAAAAAAAATTGTTTTTTAATTTTTGATAACCCATTGAATGCGCCTCTCAAAGACCATTCATATGATACCAAATTTACATATAGTTCCTTTGGAAGAAATGTGAAAAAATCAAAAAACCTCTAAAAAGGACCTTTTTATCCTTTGATCCAGCTCACCAAATATTGACCCCAGGACAAAAAAATTTAAAAACGTAGTCTTAAAATGAATCAAATTTTCATATTAGTCGGGAACATCCGCAATTTTATTTTGGGGTCACCCTAATGTACATATGAACTTTTAATTTAGTATAATTCAGAGTTGAAAGCACCCTTTCCACGCTAGCGTTGCTAGTCAGAACGATCAGCATATTAAGAACGGCCAAAGCAATCTCTTTAAAATGAAGTTTAGGCCAGAAGTCTAGTAACTTTGTGGGCAATAACACTGTGGAACATTTTTGGGATTATTGTCTGGGGGGTGAGAAATTCCAAGTCAGGGTGATGGTTAATTTTTTAATTTTTAATTTTGTTTAGTAGTTTATAGCCAGAAGTCTGGAGTTATTGGTGAAAATTTATAAAAAAGGCGATAAATGACACTTTTTTGAATAAAAACAAAAATGGGATACCTTCACTTAATTGTAAATAAATAAATAAATAAATTCTTAATTTTTCTAAATTTGTTTCATCAAAATCGGACAAGTGGTTCTCGAGTTATGTTAAATTACGTTTTTGCCAAAATGTTACAACTAAGCGAAAAAACATCAAGATAAGGAAAAAATTGAAAAGGTCATAAAAAAAAACTGACACATACGAACGCCAAACCCTTTGAGGGTTTTACTGTACTGACCTAGTACCATCACCCTGACTTGGAATTTCTCATCCCCCAGATTGGCTGTTGTACTGTGTAATCAGAAAATAACTAAGATGAAAATTCCCATAACTGGGTTTTTTACTTTTCATTCGTTGCTAGTAAAATACTTTAACGGTCATTAAAATCTGTTGCTAAAATACCGACAGTTAAATTCAAATGTTTAAAGTTTGGAGTTTTTACATCTTCTTCCAAATTAGGGATATAAAATTTAAGCGGGATATGCCTTAAAAAAACGAGAGAATCCCGCCAAAAGCGGGATGTAAGGTCACGTTAGTCATATGGGACGTGTTATTTTCGGTCTCTGAAATTAATACATTTAAGAATTATTTAAAAAATCCTAGCAGACATGAATGTTCTGACCCACAGTAGGCTTCCTCAGCTAATGGTAGCTAGTTTTTTTTTTTGGATTTTTACACTAAATTTTGTGATTAAGGATATCTGGTTTGAAATAAATGTATGTATGTACCTATGCATATTTGTGTGAACATATATAACAAAATCAATAGATATGTATTTGGCGGTGGTAGTGGTGGGTACAAAAACACCTGAATTAAGCTACATACATATGTACATATTCATATATCTTGTTTTCATTCTATGAAAATAAGTTTGCACAATAAATTTTCCGCGTTACTAGCAGCCATTTTATTTGCTGTAGAAAATATAACAAAAATTATGAAAAAAAAAATAAAAAACTTTTATTTAGTCATTTACGTACACACAATTAAACATTATAATCGTTCGTAGCGTCAAGTACAGCAAATAATGCGGTAGAAGTAGTCTAATGTCGACGGTGGAATGATTGTTGAATATATATGAACAATAAATAACAAAAGTTAAGTACAGTTTTGCTAAGTTTTATTGGAGTTCTAAGTACTGTCGGTCTGTCTGTCTATCTTCTCGTCATATTTATTTTATTATTTTGTTTTCTTTACTCTAGTGGAAAATATTGTTATTATTATTTTATTGTTGTTGTTTGTTATTTTTTGTTTTTTTTTTTTTTTGTTTTTAATAATGTTCTGTTGTTTGTTGATGACTTGTTGATGTTATTTTCTGATGACTTGATGAGTTGAAGCTATTATGGCAGCAATAACGTCAGACAATTTCGAACATCTACCATTTTGAAATAATGCGAAAGAATATCAATCATAAAAAGAAGATACTTTTCTATGTACCTTCGTTCACAACAAAATTTAATAAAATGAAACGAAAGATGATGAACGATTACAGATTTCTGAAAATGGGGCTGTCTTTCAAAATGTTATTGCGACAAAAGTTTCCCAATGACGCTTTTATGTTTCAGAAAAAAATGTAAAATGTTTAAGGTAAAGTTTGATATAAAGCATTGTTCACATAAAATTCGGTCATACAAAGGAAGCAACACTTTAGTTTTTTTTTTTTAGGATTTGTTTTTAAACATATGTAAATATGTAGCTATATGGGTGGATGCATTTAGAGCCTTTTTAATTTTAAATAAAACACTTAAAATAGAATTGGATGTCGCAATTTGCCCAGTTGAACAATCTTTGATATTAATTTTTCAAAAATAATTCCATTCAAATGTTTACTGCGGCTGGTCTATTTGGAAGAACCAATTTTCGATTACTCTTTCCAGCATTGCATATTACAAATATTCAATCACAGCTAACGAAGACTTCACTTAGTCCCAATTTACACGATGCAATTCTTTAAGCTAATCTAATTACCTTATAGACATCGTGGTGAGGGGAAGTTCAGACGAGTACACACTTGATTGTACTTGCAATTCGTTTTACTCGTATTATATATTTGTATACAAATGTTTGTATAATCTTATGTAAAATTACGAGCGACCTAAGCAATAAGAATTGTGCTGTGTGAACACCGAAGAAATTTCAAAGAAAAAATTGTATCCAGCTTTTCAATAAGAAGACTTAACGCGAACAAATTATTTTTTTTTTAGAGGGGCACATTGAATGGGCCGCAACAGCTTGGAGACGATGTTGCACTGTGAGTATTTCCGTGTTGATTTATCAAACAATAAGATGACAGTGTGTTACCAGTCACGATTTATCTGTGAAAAAATATATGAATCACACGCAAATCTTTTTGCCACCTATTCAACTATGACTTTGGATATTTGTACAAAAGAAACATTTTAAAAATGCCTGTGCCGCCTCTTATTAGATTTCATCATTCATCGATAAAGTTTTGGTTCTCTTTAGTTTCAGTATTCAAAATATGCAATGGATTGGTGTCAAAGAAATCAGGTTGAAGTACATAATAGAAAAACTTTCGGCCAATTGAACAATAAAATATTTTTAGCGATTTGCAAGAAGTATGTGGTGCATTGACGGAGGAAGTGAAGAGTGTTTTGAGCAGCCTCATCGCAGCAACTGACCATTATACCTAACGCAGTTTTAACGCATGTTCTTCATTGACAACTTGAAGCTCTCTACAGCAATCTCAGACTACCTACGATTTAATACGTGATCTCGGCGACATTTGGTTTCAGCAAGACGGTGCCACTTCCCACACATCACATCAATCAATAGATTTATTGAGAGAACACTTCGGTGAGCACATAATTTCACATTTTGGGCCCGTCGATTGACCACCAAGATCGTGTGATATCACACCGTTAGACTTTTTCCTGTGGGATTATGTAAAGTCTTAAGTTTATGCGGACAAACCCGCTTTGATTCAGGCCAGTTACCAGTCGAACGAGTCATCGAAAATTGGACTCAACGGATAGACCATCTGCGATTTAGCAGCGGCCAACATTTGATAGACATAATCTTCAAAAAATAAATGCCAAAGAATGTTCTTTCAAATGATAATGAACATTCCCCATTAAATTTGAATTTTCTGTGTTATTTTTTCCTTAAAAAAGTAGGGAACCTCGAAATGGACTTGTTACATAAGCTAAAGTCTGCTGCTGTGTCTAATTTTAACTTCTCTCCATTTTCTTTCTTTGCACCATCGCACAGTGGCTGAAAATCGTTTTTTACACCTTTTTGGAGCTAATATATCCATATTAAGGTAGCCAAAAAATTAGGTTAAACTATTAATAATTGTGGGCGTGGCATGCTGTCAAACTCAACTGTTTTTTTAATTTCAGAAAAAGGTGTTTTTTATTTGTTTTTTGTCAAAAATAAATGGTTACTACTCGCAAGCTATCATCGATAATGGCCTGCGGTCTTTTTTATAATGTTGGTAGGATTATAGTCTTTAGTTGTTGTAAGTGGTCACCGCTCTAGCGTTTAATATTAGGGGCGTTCTGAAATATTTATGAAACTACTATATTTTTCTGAAATTTAAACTTTAGTGGAATAGAACTTCTAGGGAACAAAAGGGAACAAGAAACGTATACCACCCGAAGAAAGGTGAAAGTGTCTTCTTTAACCCTATATATACTTTTGCATCCGCCACGACCCGCCGGTAGAACACTTTTTTAATTTTAATGAAATTACTCTAAAAAAATTCAAATTACGATAATTTCAATCAATTTTAATATAATTACAACTGAGCCAAGCTGAACTAAATATCTATCCATAAAAAAAAAAATTACTTCAATATTTTGATCGGTTCAAAAGTTACAGAATTTTGGCCAATGAAAAACGATTTTCAGCCACTGTGCATCGGTAAATACTTTAATAGCTTTTATAGTATGAATCAAGCACTCACAGTAATCTCTTGACAGAATAATTGTGATGATCTCTTGGGTCGGACTTATACCAATATGAAATCAGTATTTGTAAAGTCCAAGTGACTTTTATAGGTACATATCAACAGCCATCTTTATATATAAAGAAGGAAATATCTTATAGTTCTTGCGAAGAACCCATTATCATTTTGCTTAAATATGGCTGAATTTCTTTGATGCGGCATTCAATTTCCTCCTTTAATGGTTATAGTCATTTTGGTCCTTGCTCTGTTATAAGATCGCGAATATGATCACCAGTAACAGTCACTGTTTGATTAGTCTTAGAAAATTAAGAAGAACTTATGGGTTAAAATTATACAATAACTAAAAACTCAAAATGATTCGTAGTGTTTTAGTAATTACTAATTCTGGTGTCCAAGAAACAAACTTGGGTCTGGACCTGGTTTAAAACTTATTCTTAGTAAAAAAAAAGTAATTATTTAATAAACATTATTCAAAATCAATCATTTAATATTTATAATCTGAAACTAATATTATACTTGACTCCTAAAATCAACCTGTTGCATCGAAAATAAAATAATCCCTTTTATTTTATACGAGTATTATTATCAATCCAATTCAAACATAGATATGCAAAAATATATATAGAATTCTCACGCCTCCATTAATTATTATTTACACAAAATGTTTTTTTGCACATTTTTATCATTTATTTTCCAATCTTATCGTTTACTATCTACTGATCATCTATATGACTGCTTAAAACTGTGTATATACTCGTGCATACATACATATGTGTAATTAAGTATTTATAGTTAATTTAAATTTTGAAATGTAACCCACTAAATACACATACGAGTATGTAGTTAGTACAGCGCAACAAAACAACCTTCAGATATCTAAGGAATTCCTTTCCTTTTTATTCTGCGTTGTTGTAGCTAAATAGTTCTTTCTTATTGTTTAGTTTTGATATGGGTCGATATCAGTTGGTAGATTGTAATTGTTTATTCATAATTTGTTTTAGATTTCTAATCGGTCGTTGCACAGATTGTTTTTATTTTTGTCATTTTCGCTATCAATGTTTTGAATAAGATAGTATTTATATATATTTATTTATTTATATGTATATAAATATATTGCAAACTGATATTAAGAAAATCATATGGGAATACGATAAGATATAGAAGACAGTCACAAAACTACTACTGTTCATGTGTATTTAGTTTGTAGTATATCGTATGTATCGTATCTACTGGTATCTGGTGTTGGTGGGTGGCCAAAAAATATAAGATAACTTTATCTGCATGCGTACAAGTGTGAGAATGGCTGAATAAAAAGGGAGTCTTCTTTGTGTAACCTTGATAATGGTTGGATGAATGAAAGTAAGTGGGTAAGTAATGATAATAAATTGCAAATTAAGTGCATGCAAGATAAAGGGAATTGCACTAAGAATTAGTTTGTGGATTTTAAAGGATTCATATATGATAAAATTAGTTTTTCAAAACTGTTTATGTTCTATTGAAAACTTATTTCAAAGAGTTTAATACAATATATGAAATTCTTTAAATCATTTTTTTTAATTCATTAAATTCCTTGTTGAATCACTAAATTTTTCATTTATTCAAATCCATTACAGAATAGTTTAATGAAATTTATTAAATTATTAACTTTTTTTAACTCAAATATAGTACAAAAATGATTTAGAACATGTTTTTCACTTTAGTGTGTAACTGACTGAAGAAACAATATATTTTTACACAATTCAAAAGAGTTCCAAAAATAATGAGTTAATTCAACAAGGAGTAAATTCTTTTGTAGTACTAGCCATTTGATGTTTTATTAGTGATGTTTTTTTATGGTCTGAATTACGGAATAGAAATACATATATTAAATTTCTGCCGTTCTGCCCGTAATATGTACATGCATATCATTCATCAATTCAAGTATGCTATTAATGAGTATAGTATTATCTTCTATATCCTGTTGTCCATAGATTCTCACAAGGATTTTGACTCGATAAATTCTTTTACAATATGTCTGCTTCGATTCTGCATTCTCCCTTATCGTCTTATGAACAAAGTCTTCTCTACTGATGTCCATATAAATTCATCCGCAATTTCATTACCTCCAATATTTCGTTGAGAACTTTTATCTCACTGTGTGATAGCTAATTAATATTACATTTAATATTAGTTCCATTATGGTTGACTGATTATCTATAGTCCTCATACATATCAGGCTAGCTACTTCAGATATCGCAAATATATCTGTTTGGGAAAAGCTTCATGAGTTCCTAGTCTACAGCTATTACTAGTACCCAACTTTTCACACAATACTATTCATTTTATTTTTTGAATAAAGATTTGGGTAAATACCTCAATAGCTTCAACATTATG
The DNA here is from genome assembly GCA_916048285.2 of Bellardia pandia. Lineage (NCBI taxonomy): Eukaryota > Metazoa > Arthropoda > Insecta > Diptera > Calliphoridae > Bellardia > Bellardia pandia. Next base: position 117,221,162 of record OU696529.1, on the reverse strand, counting down.
ATTCAAATACATACTTCCCATTGTGTTTTTGTGGAATTGTCCTAATCATCTTGAGCCATTCTGAATCAATTTTTTAATTCTCTATGTAGTGTAATTAACAGTTTCTTTCTCGGAATTATATTTGAAATACATATGTATGTACCGTGACTCACATTCAAAGTCGGTCAAGATGATTTTAAAAATTTACTTTAAATGAACACTTGTGGACTATATCTATCAGCACTTAAAAAATTTACAGGTTCTTTTCACTGATGAAAGCAAATTCTATTTATTTTGGTCCGATGGCCGGCGTTATGTGTGGCGCAAACCTAAAAAATACTAAGAAAACTGTCAAGCACGGGGGCTTGTTAGAGATGATGTGGGATTGCATGGCTGTTTCCGGTGTCGGAAATCTTCATTTTATAAAAGGCATAAGGATAAAAATATGTATCTTGAATGTTAAACAAAGTGCTCATAACTTGGCGATTGCCGATAACTTTCAATTTTACCAGGACAATGCGCCGAAGCACAAAACGCTGATAGCGAATAAGTGGTTAACCACTTAATGTTGTACAATTGTCTCAAATACCTGCGCAAAGTCCAGACCTTAACGTAATCGAGCATTTATGGGATGAGCTCGGACGTCGCTTGCAAAATAGATTATGTACCAGTAAAGACCAGCACAGAGCTGTGTTATTGGAAATATGGAACCAAATAAGTCCTGATGCGTGCACGAAACTGGTTGAATCGATTCCAAAAAGGATACGCAACAAAATACTAAATATCTTATAAATAATTGAATTTAATGACTTGACCGACTTTCAGCGTGATCATGCTATTTAGGTTTTTTAATTATTTTGTTTTTGTTTCTGCTATTAATCAGTATACCATATTTATTTGTTTTTGTGTTTAATAATAAATAATTTATTTAATTTTGAAAAAAAAATTTAAAAAAAACCTAAGCTATATTTTTCAAATAAGGTTTAATATTTTACGAACTGTTTGCCCGACTTTCAATGTGAGCCACTGTACTCGTATGTACATATTTTATAAAATATAAATTTGACAGAATTTTATTTATTTTAAATTTTCCCTTGAAAATTTCATAACAAATAATATATTTTTTTAGTTTTTTTTTTAATTACATTTATTAAAATTTACTGAAATACTTTTTTATTAATTTTGTTTTTCTAATTTCACCTTTGAAATCACAAAACAATTTCCTCTAATATAGCATAAAATGGAATAACAATTTCTGATATTTTATGGGGAATTTTATTTTGTTCAGGCAATAACAATGTCTAAATGTTTGTAATATGGATCGTTTATAAAGTGAATTCTTATCTTATCTTTTTATTTCAACGTTTCGTAAATATGTGCTTTATTAATAAAAAAAAAAGTACAAAAAAAGTAATAATTCTTTCATATAAAACAATATTGTTTTTGTACAAAATACTCTGCATACTCTAGTATATGGGTGTATGAAGAAGGTACTCGTATGTGTTTCATTTGTATACCATCCCATACTATAGGTAGGTATGTTTGATATATGAGTGAACTTTTTTTATTTTTTAGTATTTTATATTATGGGTCTACGTGCTGTATTCGATTGTACATACATATGTACTTTGTTATTAAAATTGTTTTTCTAGTTATTTTATTAGAATGAAAAAATTATTTATAGGTATGTATATTATAAAGTGATTTATGAGTTTTATGAGTTACATTTCAAATTAGATACAATTTTATATACATATACAAAAGGAGCTCTATTTGCGCTACCGCTAAGAAATCAGGGGCGTTGCATAAACATATTCATTGCATTGAGACAACACCCTTTTACTAAAACTTAATGCATTTATTTATAACTTTGCACTTAAAGCTTTGATCACATAAAATTCGTTCGTAGAAATGTTTTAGTATGTTTGTAACTAAAAAAAGACGATTAAATATTTTTGAACCTCAAATTGATACTCATTTATTAAAATTTAGGAAAAGCTAAAAGAAACAAAAAACTAAAATTAATTTCCTCTTATCAAAATTCGTATTTTTGATCTGAGGTTGTGCAGATTTTTAGTATACAAAACGCTTTTTCATCTATGAAGCAAAATATTTTTATTATAAGGTAATAAGAAATGTATAAGTTTGAATCAACTAAAAATTTTATTTAATGCTTAATGTTGTGTTATTTTACAAAATTTTTAAAATTAAAATTGATTTCATGGAAATTTAGTGAGAAGTAGAAATAAGTATTTGAGAGAAACAATCAAAAATTATTATACAGCTGAAAGATAACACCCTTTTTATAATTCCAAAATTTGAAAGTAAATATTTTGTTGGACCTCCATACAGCTTAATTACAGCTTCTAGTCGTCTTTTCATAGAATTTACAAGAGATTCAGTCACGTCCCTAGTAATCTTAAACCACTCTTCCGTTAAAGCTGTTCGAAGTTTGTCTTTGGATAAAATTCTTTATTTTGTAATATTCCTGTCTAAAATTTCCCTCAGGTGCTCTATTGGGTTAAGAATTTAATTGCTTAGGCACGTTGTACAAAAGCCCCTCCTTGATAATTCTGGTAGTGTGTTTTGAGTCACTGTCTTGCTAAAAGACCCTTTGGCATTTCAAGACCTAAATTTTTAGCATTTACTTTCAAATTGTCTTTTAAAATTTGTATGTAGTCTCGGCTATTCATTGTACTTTCAATGAATACAGGATTACCTGGTCCTACAGCTGGCATACAACCCCAAACCTGTACTTTTACAGCAGCACTAAGGTTCTGTAGAAGCAGCTCATCCAAAAGCAACTGATCCAAAAATCTGAAATTTACTTTAATCGCTAAATATTATATTATTCCAGAAATATTTCGGAGAGATTAAGCAAGTAAGCAGAAATATATGAATTTTTTTTAGGCACTCTTCCATGAAGTCCATGGTTATTCAGCCATCTTCGATGCGCTTACTGGGTCTTCGCGTGTCCTAGAAATGTCTTCAGCTATTTTGACTGCACGAGACTTTGGGGTTTCCTTTAGCCCTCTGACTATTTTGCGCACCACATTATTAATTAGAGAGCGTCGTCGACCGGTATGTTTTGCAGTTTTGGTGTTTCTTTCAATAACTTTTTTTTTTAAGAGAAGTAACTCAGGCAAGTAATATGCCTATATAATTGCGTGGTAAAAGAAGAAAGATTTTTTATATCACAAATCTGTAATTGCGCATTATGTTTATTTTTAGTGCAGAATTGCAGCGCCTCTGGTGGTGAGTTGGCACATTAATGTTAAAGCTTGATTTTACAGCCTTTATTTAATTATTTTACTTCGGTGGCGTTTAACACTATATTAAAGGCCCAACTATAATATGCATAAGCAAGATTAAGCAAATTGCTAAAGTTAACGAAAAGGCTGTCAAATGCATAGCCAGTTCAGAGTTAACTTTCAGGTGGCTACAATGACTTTGAAACTTTTTGCCCACAGTTGCTCATTTATGTTTAAAAAAAATATTTTTATTTTAACAAAAAGCCATTAAATGACTATATTTTATAAATATTATTATATTATTTTATAATTAAAAGAAAACTTCGTACCCGAAACACATAATTTTTCCTTTTTTTTAATTTATCGGCAAAAGTACTAAAATGTACAGCTGTGGCAGCACTAAATTGTAAATAATAATAAACGTTTACATATGTTTTGCTAATTTCGTATTGTGTTTGCAAAAATGGAGAAAAAACTTAAAAATTTAAATAATATAAAAAAATTAAAGTTAGCGCTTGAAGGCCTGTGCACATTAAAGAAATAAGTAAACTACACTGTAAAAGAAGAAGACGCTCTTGTTCTGTCAGAGAAATAAACCACGACAGAAAGACATTTTTGTTAAAATAAAAAGGGCCCTTTTATTATAAAGGCACTTATTTTTTCCACATTTTCTATTAAATTTAAAATAAATATATTTTCTTCCATTTTGTTCAAAACACAAACAAACAAACAACAACAAACAGCTGATTCCGTACAGAATGTGCGATCAGTTTCGCTTTTTGCTTAAGCAAATGACAGTTGGTACTTTTTTCTTATTGGAAAGGTACCAAAATTTAATAAATTTTCCTTGGTTTTAAAATTCTCTGAGACATGCTGTCTTAGCCTTAGGTTTATGTCTATACTAATATGCATTAGTATATATTTGTATCATATATTCAAACCGTTGCCTGCTTTTAGGTGCTGCTAAATAACTAAGTTTACTAGTTTTTATCATACTGAACAAAATTATATTAAAGACACTGGATATTTAAAATTTATTAAATTAAAAAAAGCCAAAGAAATGTTTAGGAATCTAGTTTTGTATTAAAAATTATATTTTAATTATGTTAATTTAATATATTTATTATCTTGGAATTAGTATTTCAACTTAATTAAGTGGTGAATAATAATATCTTAAGCTAGATTTACACGATCGAAATTTTCTTCAAAATCGCTCTTTAATATGCTTAAAAACCGTGTAAACAGCAAAATTTCTTCAAAATTTATTTATGTAATAACTATTAATAACTATTAAATAAATAAATTTTGAAGAAATTTTTCTGTTTACACGAGTTTGAAGCATTCTGAAGAGCAATTTTAAAAAAAATTGCAATCGTGTAAATCTAGCTTTAGTTTATAGGATTTAGTTTATAGGAAATAAAATTAAGAAATCCCTAAAGATGTTGGAAAAACGCAAAATAGGATTTAATGTGAAATTAAAAAATGCACTTATTAGTTAGACATATAGGAAAATCCCTGTACTGTACTGAATTACACTTGGCTTGTCTTACAGAATATTAAGGCTGCCTGCAGCAGCTTACATATATCCATAAATCCTTTATTGGCGTTGGGAGATAAATTATATCTCGTATATAATTAAACTATATTTTACGCTTTTTTGAGTAAATATATGCCGATTCTAATTATTTGTGTTAAATTTTCCTGCAACCAGATACATATAGTTGTTAAGATTTTAAACCATGGTGCAATTATGCAAGGTGAGTGCAAATCGGCAACATATACAACATAATACAGACACAACAGGCATTTTGTTTGTGTAAAATAATGTACTACTGTCAAAAACACTTAAAAAGTATTACTTTTGACATAAATAAATTGTAAACAAAGTGAGTCAGCTGTGCTACTGCACTCACCTTGCATAGTTACACCATGATTTAAACTATATTATATTTAAAAAGCGATTAATTTTTTTTATATTTTTTAATATTTGATTTTTTTATTTAAAAATGTTCGTTTGTTTTGTAGACTTAAACGTTATGGAAGAATAAAAATATCAATAGGAAGTAACAATTTAATATTTAAATAATTATATAAAAAAAATTTATTTAATTCTGTAATATATAATAAAAATAATAATATAATAATAATAATAATAAAAACAATATATAAACTTATTAAAAATTATGAGATTGTTGAAATATTTGTTTTTTATAAATTTTTAAAAATATAAATTTTGAATAATTAAATTCAAAAATATATTTATATAGAAATTTATAAATTATGAAATAATCAGCTAAATAAAAATAATAAAAATTATAAGATTAAACAATAAACTGCAAAACAATTAACTTAAAATCTCTAAAATATAAACGAAATTTATAAAACATGTGATTTAAACCTAATTGTATATAAAAAAAATGAATTGAAAATTGTAATTTTGTGGAAAATAAAAGTTTTAAAAATTTGTTGAACTAACTTTATAATTAATTATTTTTAAAATTTAAATATTATTTACATATTTTTTGAAAGAATTTTGTTAGTTTTTTGTTTAATGTGGAAGTTTATTTTTGATTTTGTTAAAAATTTTTTTAAATAATTTTTAATAGTATACAAACATATTTGTGTTGTTGTATTTAGTTTTAAATTTATATAAAAATGTTTTCTTTAATTATTTATAGAGAAACTTAACCTAATACGAGTACATATTTATGAAATATAAATTTTAAAGATTCTTTGGAAATTTTCTAGAAATTCATACTAAATTTAACGGATTTTTTCTAGAAGTTTTTTTAATCTTTGGTTTTCTTTGTATAATTGTAGTAGGGGAGTTTTATGATTTACAGTTGGGTTTTTAATGTTTATTGGTTTGTTAATTAAAAACAAAAATGAACAATACAAGAAATATTGTTTCATTCATTTGATCAGTTAAACTTGTGGCATTAAATTTAGTAAAATGCATTTATAACAATTAAATTTTCCAAAAAATTGATTTTCGAATATAAATTTGAAATTTAAGATTTCAGTTTATTCATTGTGGTCCGTATAAGCTGCTTAATAATGAAATTGCTTTACAGCCTCTAGATTCTCAATGAGCAAAAATTAGTTGCGGTATAATAATTCGGAAATTAAATGAAGAACATTTTATGAAAAATTTTTGCTATACATTTTACCATAAGCTATGAATAGACGGTGATCAGATCATACAATGTTGTCAGATCTAGCAATGTGCTAGCAATGTACTGACATTGAAAAATTGTTAATGCTTTTTCGTACAACGTTGGCAGACACAAATTGTAGGTGCACACGGTTGTTAGACTTTTTCTGAACATTTTTCGGACAACGTTGTCAGATCTGACAACCGTCTATACAAAGCTATAGCTTACAAATAAATTCTTTTCATTAGATATGTTAGCATTTTACCTGTTTATATTTTTTTGGCTTTGGAATATAATATGTCTGCGAATTTCTTCAGACGTTTTACAATTAAACAATTAATCTACCTACATTATTGTTACGAAAATTAAAATTTGTTTTAGTTATCATCCTTTGCAGCAATAAATTGCCTAATCCATAGAATATTTCCGGAAGCCTTAAAATTACTCCATTTTCACAACCGTTTCCCTGTCGAATTTTCTGCCAAAATCGTGCAAATGCTGCGGCACAAACTGCAAAAACTGTTGCTGCTGTAAATCGTGCAAATGTTGCTGGCGATGCAGTAGAAATTGATGATACTCGTAATCATCATCCATGGAAGGACTACGACTCATATTATTTAAATGGCCGTGTAAAATTTGTTGTTGCTGCTGCTGCTGATGTTGCTCATCGGCCAATTGTTGGTGCAGTTGTTCGATTTTAATGCTGCTGACAGTATCATGGGTAGCCGGTATTAATTCACCATAACTTTCGTAGGCCGGAGAGGTGGGTGGTGAATTGGTTGGGGCCTCAGTGTGGTAGGTATTTAAGGGACTGTGATTGTTAGAGCCCATATGAAGGGTGGCATGGTGACCATGTGGATTGTTGGCTGCTAATTGTTGTTGCTGTTGATGATGGTGTAGTTGTTGTTGCAGATATAGTTGCTGCTGTTGTTGTTGAGTCTGAGAATTGCTGTTGTTGGGTGTGACACATTTGTTGGCTGTTGGTGATGTGTTGTTGTTGTTGTTGCTGCTGTTGGGTGAATTGGGATTCATTAGCGTATTGGCTGTATGTTGCTGTTGCGTTGCTGTATTCATTAATTGCTGTTGTTGTTCTACTTGTTGTTGCTGTTGTATATATTTTTGCATAAATTTCAAATTTTCATTATCATTGTGATTAAATATTGTTGTATTGTTATTATTATTATTGTTGTTGTTGTTGTTGTTATTGCTGTTAGTATTATTTAAAGGATTGGTAGGTGATGATGAGGCAGATGAGGCATGATGTGTAAACATTATAGGTGACATTTGTTGTTGCTGTGCGTGTTGTTGTTGCTGATTATTCTGTTGAAATTGTTGTGGCGATATATTACCCATGTTATTATGTTGTTGATGTTGCTGCATTAACGGTGATGTTGGTGACATATTCATGCTGTGATTATGATTGTTTATATTATTATTATTATTATTATGACAAGGCGATGATATACTATTCGTGGGTGATGTAGCCGCCGATTGTGTTAGTGATGATGTTGATGCATTTAATAATTGTTGTGTTAAAGGTTTAATATCTAAAAAATTTTAATTTTAAATTGAGATTTACCCCGACAAACAATATGAAAAGAGACAAAAAAGAAGAATACGAAAACATAATTAATAAGCATGCTGGGAGATGATGAATATTTTTCGCTGCAAACTTACCATGATCGCCATTGAGCATGCTCATGTTCTGAGTGGCACTTTCCGTGTTGGTATTGAGAGTATTATTATTGGACGAATTGATAGATTGTTCGCTTTTTGCTGCCACTTGCTTTTTCGACATTTTTTCGGTTTTACAGCCTTTGGGTTTGCGTTTGCGGGTCTGTTAAATAAATACGAGGTAATATTAATAATATAATTGAAAAATTACTAAAATCCTCAATATTTACCTGTATTGTATCCTTTTTCATGGTTAAAGGACGTTTAACACTGTGCAGCTTGTAGTATAGGCCACAGGCATTGCACACCGGTTCACCATTGGGATTACGACGCCATAATGAAGTCTGGGTAGTCAAACAATTGGAGCAGGTCAGGCCAGCTCTTCTTGAAGCACTCTATTTAGGTGAATTAATAAAACAAAAAATAATTAATAAAACTCTTTTCGTAAGAAAGAATAAATCAAAAATATTTAAAAAAAAAAAACAAAATTTTTGAATTTATTTGAAAAATTAAGGTATGTATAGGAAAACACCTACCAGACGCCGCGAGGTAGCACGACTAACAACATGTTCCTCTTTAATGTTGCCAGTGCTGTTGTTGTTGTTGCTGTTCCGATTTGTAACAGTATACGGAAAGGTCTTATAGAAATCCCCGCCTGATTCAGCGGCCACTGTAATATAGTGATTGATTTGTTTCATTAATTAAATGGCAAACAAAAATTAATTGAGTCTTTTTTACTTTCTAATAATTTCAAAGCTACAACAATTTTTTACAATATTCATAAGAAAGAAAACAAAATGTCTAAAGCATTCACAAATTACAAATATAGACAATATAAACAAAATACTATTTTTTTTGTTTTAATATTTATTATAATAAATTCAATTATTTTTTTCTGTTTTATCTTCAAACTGAACTTTCAGGAAGCGAGAACGTTGTTGTTTTGTTGTTAAAGTTTTTGCAATTTAGGGCAAAGGATTTCTATAAGCTTTATTTATAATAAACTGGATAAATTCAAAAATTTTGTTTTTATTTTTTCAAGTACTTGTTTTAAAAATTTTTTGTTAATTACTGTAAAATAATTTACCAATCTTCTGGGTGGTTTAATTAAGGGACGATTCATTCCGTTCATTTTATGATAAAGACCGCAGGCATTGCATAAATAATGTCCGGTATTATCACGTCGCCATAGTGGAGTTGAAATTGCACCACAATTGACACATTCTCGCCCCTCCGTAAAAAAATCGGCATCAAAAAATGCTTCAAATATAATAGACATAACAAATACCATCAATATTTATAATGATTGGGATTGATTTTAATTTTTTTTTCTTAAACGTTTCCAAACAAAAAATTTTATAATTTAAACAAAAAATATGGTGATTTATATGAAAAAATATAGAGTTCCTATAACTGTTGTTGCTGTTGTATTGTTGTATAAATATGTGTAATTTATATAGATTTGTTTTGTTTATAAATTTACTGAGGTGTGATTGTGTAACAAACAAAAACAAAAAAATTAATTGAATTTATTATAAAAAACTAATAAATAAATATTTGGTTTTTGGATAATGAATATATGTATACATATAAATAGTGTAGAAAGAGTAATTTAATGTTTAATATAAAATAAATGAGAGAAAGTATAATAGAAATAGATAGTAATACTTATAGGCTTAAATATAAAGTTTAAATTAGTAGTATAGTTTTAGGTGAGCTAAATTTTAAATATTCTATGAAAGTATTTTATCAAAGTTCTGGAGTCTCAAGGAAAACTAAATTAAATACTGAATTGGTTTAAATACAGCCATTAGGAAAAGTTTTGAGTATTGAAATGTGCCGAAATTCGTCAGTTCATAGTTGACATGTTCATCAGTTGCAGTTTAAATTTTTGAGGCATCAAATTGTATGAACAGAATCTGGAAAGTTTATTGAATCACAGACAACTAGACAAAATGCATAATACAGATTTTTTGTTTCAACTAGGTTCCGATTGAATACAAAATCCACACTCAAAATTTGGTTTATATGCTAAATGTTGCATGTTTAAAGAAGTTTAAACAATGTTTAGGCAGGTGTTTAAGCTCAAGTGGGTTTAATAAGATCTAGTTCAACCCTTAAGTAAAACAAAAGTTAAAGTTAAACAGGCATTTGAACTCTAGTTAAATATTATATGAAATTTACTTAAAATAGAGTTTTATAAAACCTGCTTAACTGAAGTTAAAAATTTGTTTTTAAATGAGCTTGGGTTAAAATTTTATTTTACTAAAGCTGGTTTTAAAGCTCTATGAGTTAAAACTTTAATGAGTTTAATAGCCACTGTTTATTAAGAACTAGTTTAGCCCTTAAATAAAACAAAAATTAAAGATAAACAGGCATTAGAACTCTAGTTAAACACGTAATGAGTTTAGTTCAAATTTTAGAATAAAATAGGTTTTCAAGCATTCAACTCATACTGAACATTTAATGAATTTATTATATTCTTGTTATAAAACCTTAATAAAATCTATTTAAAATACAGTTTTATAAAACCTGCTTAGACTGAAGTTAAACATTTGTCTTAAAATGAGTTTGGTTTAAAATTTTGTTTGACTAAACCCGGATTTAAAGCTTTGTGAGTTAACTGCTGCAATTGGAAATTTAAATTTATTATTAACATTATAGTTAACAATAATTACAAATTATAAACACAAAATTTTGTTTAAATGTTAAAGGAAAACAACAAATGGTTGTAAAATGGCCTATATTTACCAGTAAAATATTTACTTAAAAGCAAGAGCGGACCACATTTACACAGGTTACGTAAATAAACAAAGTAATTTTATAAAAACTGCGCTTCAATGGAAAGGAAATAGAAAATCTACCTACAAATGCTCAAAACACACAAATTTGGTGAAAACTGAGTAAGTGTGAAATTTGTTATACAGCAGAAAATTTCTGTTTTTTTTTTTTGCTTTTTTTGTGGCAACACATGCGTGTTAAAGAAAATAAAATAAATTCGTAGGATATTGTTCGAAGGGAATATGTATTTAAAAACTGTACGTATTTAAAAAATATACAAGGATTTTAAAAATCAGTTTTAAATTGTATTTAAATTATGTTTGTCTGCTTTAAAAAAGGTCATAGCCTCTTATTATTTTCTTTTTTGTATTGTTTTAAGGCGAGTATGAATATACATATAATTATTTAAATATATAAACCTTATCAGTATATAATAAAGTAAATAAAATAATTATTGTATATTTATTTTACCAAATACGTGTTTTAAATTATAAAAACAATAAATAAATAATTAACAACAAAAATTAGTAAATTAATATTTTGAATTCGAACTTACTGGCTGACAATGAAGCAGAGGCTATTAAATTGTTGGCAGATGGATTTGTTACCTCGGCGGTTGAGCTGACGGCACGGCCATTAATGGCTGAACGTATGACATTGGTACTGGCGGCAGTTAGAACATTATTCAAAGCCTGATTACTCACCACCGAAGTGGGAGCATAACTAATGGCCTCATAAGGACTAGACCAAGCATCGTTCTGTATTAAAGAAAAATACAACAAAGAATTAGTAAAATTATAAGAGAAAAACCATAAATATTGTTTGTTTTGTTTTTATTTTCGCCAACTTACATGACTTCTATAATTACTCAGTGAGCCATAACGATCAACGCCGTTGGCATGTGAACTCTGGTTGTAGGATGTAGTAGCAATGCGCTGGAATGCTGGCAAAGCTCCACCACCACCACTGCTCTGTGTACTTTTGGGTGAACCATCGTAGTCATCGGAATTGGAATGTGTCTCATTGAGATTATTGTTAGACGAGTTAGTTGTAATGGCTGCTGCTGCAGAGGTATGATTGCTTTGACTGCATGTTGTGGCTATGACGGCTGCAGATGCATTGGAGACACCTGACGCTGAGCTGTGATGGTTGGAGGGTGGTGGTGGTGGTGGTGGTGATGATGTTGTGCCTGTTGACTGCATTGCATACTGCATGCCATTGGTGGCTGTTGCTAGCAAAGGTGCCGCATACACTGAACTGTAATTTATTATAAAGAAAATAATTGTTTAATTAGTATTGTTGTATGTATAGGTACATATGTAGTATGTATGTATGTATGTATGTATGTATGTGTTGAATTAATTTCTGCTACTAAAAATTGTTATTTATTTATTTATTTTTTGTGAAAAAACGAGTATGTACTCGTATGTATGTATATGCTGCATTTCACTTGAAGTCATGCAAATTTGTTCATATTTTTGCGCATTTATTTTCAGTTCTTAAAATCATTTAGCATGATCTCATTTTAAAAACATTTTTTATATACACATACATACATACATACATACATACATATATATGTAGGTAGGTATTAAAAAATATTAAATTTCATTACCTATAGCAATAGTTTTTCAAATACATATTATTATAATTGGAGAAAAACATATTAATTTTTTTAAAATTGCGTTTTCGTTAATTTCGTACCGGATGTTGTTTGAAATGTTCAAGTTTTTTTTTGCAATTTTATTTTTTGTTTTTACATGTTAAATTAATTTTTCGAAGCACTGTAAAGTAATTCAAAGAACATCTTAAACAAAAATATATATTGACAAATTGTACCTATTTGTAGGTACTATTCATAAGTAGTGTCCGTTTTGATATTCTTTTGGCACTATATAATTTTTAATAAGTTTAACTTAAAGGTATATTTCTTTAAATTTAAATCATAATACTCAATAATTTGTATTTTTTTCATTTCGATAAAAGTACTTTTTTTTTTATCAATAGTACCTCTAGCAATTAGTTTCTTTAACAAGTTTACTATACTTGGAATGGAAATGGTGCAATATGATAAACTATTTTGAATCTCCATCTCATCTCTCAAAGTTCTTTTTACATTTTGTTTTGTGTTATTCCTTTCGCTTCTTTAGCTTGATTCTTACATTTGTTTACAATTATTTGTTTGTTTTGTTTTTAATGTCCACAAACCAAAAAAAAAAAAAAAAAAACCTCATCTCATGCTTTAATTTCAGCACAAGATCAGTAACCAAGACCACCATCACTGTGTTTGTTTAATATCGAAAGGCAATACAAAATTAATTGGACAGTTTTTCAAGTATAATATTAATAATTGTGACAGAGTTAGAGTTTAATTAAACGGCTAAAATATGAAGGTACTTTTGGATAGACTTGGGGATGCGCTATAATTTTTCTGTTATGATCAATAAGATATAATTTTAGTACCTAATGTCATTGATAATTTGGTTCAAATAACAGCAGGACAAAATGGGCTAGTATTATTTTAATACTGCGGTACATAATACAGCAATATTTATTTTCCATACTAAATAATACATTTCAGTTCTATTGATATTAAAGGTGTGTTCACATTATGTGTATTTGTCATGTGGACTGTCACTTTTTCGCATGTCAAATTTGTACATATAGTCTGAACACCTTCAAACAATAGCATGTGTTATTTCTATGTGTGCAATACACATGACATTTTTTATTTAGAACGAGTTCTGTTTTCTTGTGACAAACCATCTGACATCAGCTGTTTTTTATAACAAAAATTTTGTGGCGGCAAAAATTAATTGAAATTTTAATAAATATAATTTATAAATTAAATGAGAATTATTCCTCTTGCGAGTATTAATCAACAAATTTTTCAAAAATATTAATCGAAGTTACCTTCATTAATGTAGTGTAACAATTTGTTTTCAAATAAATTGTATATTTGACTTGAAGGTAAATTCGATTAAAATTTTTGAAATATAAATTATAGTAAAACAAAAATCTCTCATTCCATTTTAAAATACAGTTTTATTTAATTATAAATTTAATTTTTATTATACACATACAGCAATCAGCTGTTTTAAGATTTTTTGTTTTTTGATAGGTTATGTCAAATGAAATTGACATACCACCATTTGAACATGTAAATTATAAACCGTATGTGAAACCCAAGTTTTGACATACACATGAAAACACATGTGGATAGAAAAGTGACATTCCACATGACAAATACACACAATGTGAACACACCTTAAGCTGTTTCAAACTTGGCAGTTTCTATACCCGAGAGTTCAAATTACTTACAGGCAAGGATCTGAAATTCATATAAGGGATTTATTTAATACAACAAAATTTGTGTGGCCTTTTTAGCAATATAAATTAAATATTTTAACAATGTTAAATATTTAAAATGTTCTCTTAGTATGTTGCTAACTTATAATATGAATTATTTATGTAGCGTATTCATATACATTTTGCGTACTGTTATATTTTGGTACCATGTTAAAAAGTTCTTTTTTCCTTAGCTCTTGAAGAAATTTGACCATTTGTGTAAATAAATCAATGAAAGTTCGTTATGTTTATAATAAAAAATTACAGTAGCTTTTCTAAATATTTACAAAGCCTATAGGTATGTATAGAATCAGATTTTTAAACACTAGTCAAAAGATTTCAAAGATACAAAAGAAAAATATACAAAAAAAAAAAACAAATCAACAAATTTGGAAAACAAAACTAAAATTTGTAAAACAAATAATACAATAAAAGAGCTTATTAAGCAGTAAATTTAGACCGACATTTTGTACCTTATAATGATAAAATTATGAAATAAGGAAAAGTACTGAAAGGTCATCGTACATTTCTGAGCACAACTAACAAATCTGTCCAAACATTTCTAGGTTTTTTTTTATAAAATTAAACATTTGTCAGCTGTTTACTTTGCACTTATGCAACTTTTCGTCAATTTGCAAAACTTTATGTTTCTCAGAACTATACTACATATTTGATAAGTGATAAGTTGAAATTGATAAGTGTAATTTGCAAAGTTTTTGAAATTTTTATATTCTTATTGCAATTTCTGTTGCATGTACGTTCTCTAGTACAAAATAAAAAGTTAATATTGAAAAGAGTAATTTGCAAAGTTTTTGCATATAATTTTGCTGTTTCGTTACACAAAAACTTTAAATTCTATTTTTGCAAATTTTGATAAGTTTGTCAAAAATTTGGTAGGAAAACGATCGCTTTACAAATTCATATTGTTATAACAAGTGAAACTTTCAAAATGTTTTTGTTCGCTGATGGTGAAAACGCGGTAATAACAAGAAATTATAGAGACCGAATTAATTTTTAGGGACTCCAAAACTTTAATATCAAAGAGTGCTTTTCTTTAAATCAAATTCAATTTGATTTAATTTTAAATATAATTAGAGAAATATATAGATAAAAATTAGAGCACATTTTCAGCGCAGTCAAGTTTTGTCGGCTGAAAATTAACTTTCAGTGGTTCGGTAATGGTTGCCAGTATCATGCATAATAGTGTTGCAAAATCAACAGTTTGCAGCACCATCCATAGAGTTGACGACGTTATAATAGATGTTTTATATCAAAACACAATGCGATGGCCCGATGACATCAGTGGTATTGCTGAAAAGTTTTTATGATAGGTGGATTCCCCTGTGTTGTAGGACCGGGATGGAAACCATATTTAACATTGAATTGAGTCTATTTCTGGATGTTGTTTTGGGTAATAGTGGTTACGGACTGATAAACTAGTTGATACCACCATTACGTCGGTAATACCGATAATCCTGCTGAAGATGATTTCAATCGTTGCCACAAAAAACATGGCGCATAATTGCAAATAATTTCGGCACACTTTAAGAAAGATTCCGGAGATTAAATTAAATGATATGTAAACATTAATATGTTCTAAAAATTTACAATAATTTAAAAAAATACCTACATTATTGTTTTGAAAACTAACAAATAAAATATCTTTTTATTCTTTAATAACATGTAGGTAGCACTGCAATATTATTTTTTGTTATATTTAGCAATGCAAAGAGAAAAGCGATAAGACGGAAATGCAAAGATGATAAAATGCTTTGTGGAACACTTTGCACACTTATATTGCAAGAGAGCACAAAGTAATGTCTCCACAAAAATTTTATTTTTATTGTGGAGCAGAAATACTTATCACTTTGCAAAAAAATGCAATTTCATAAGTGCGAAGTGAAATGTTGATAAATTGTTTGTAGATTTAGGAAATAACTGAAATACACATATATGACCAAATATATAAATAACTTTGGATTTTTAATTTTGTCATGCTGCGATCCGATCATATTAACGATAATGTATGTAGTTCTTAGGTTCTTTCTATCAATATTTGCAAAGAATTCAAACTAAGTTGATTCTATTACTTAAATGAAGATGTATTTTAGAGGAATATATGAAGAACTTTAATATACAATTTATCAATTATCTGCAGACTATAAAAAGTACTAAATTTTTTCCTGCCGACTTATCATCATATGAGAAAGTATGAGGGTGTTTTTAGGTTATTGTATCAATATTTTCAAGGGATGCTGTATTACGCAAGACTATTTATGGCTATTGACATTTTTTAACTTTTCTTTTGCTGACACCAAACAAAATCTTTCAAATGAAAAAATTAAAAAGTACCAAAATGTTCTTAGTGGTAAATATATAAAGACTGCTATATTCTTTATTTATTATTAGGAAATTAATTAACTTAATTAACGTAGTCCATTTTTCATCACTATTATCAAACTGCAAATTTGTTTATCCTGCTACCAAATTTAGGAAAAAATCATAGGAGCTTTTTAGATTATTTGCTGGATTTGTTTAGTATTTAAAGCAGGTTAGTTAATAAAAGTACTAAATCCTAAAGTGAGCAGCACTATTGAAAACATGCTACTTTTGTCCTGACCAAAAATCTATATCATTTTATTATAAAGTCTAAAAACTGTCAAATAAAAAAGTACCAAAATGTTATAATCAAAAGTACTAAAATATAGTAGAACGTTTTTCGTCATTATTAGCAAGCAGCTAATTTTGTCCTGCCGATATCTGATCATATTAAGAGAAAATGTGGAGATGTTTTCAGGTTCTTTAAAGTAAATATTTAGAATTCAAATTAAGTTGATAAAAGTACTGTTGACACGTGATCAATCAGCAGATTGAAAAACAACTAAAATTTTGTAGTTATTTTAAGTTTAATTCAATCTATGTGAAAGATTGGGCAAGTTTTAAGTTTCCCTTTAAGACTAAGATATTTTTAGTCCTTGTGAGTCTCATTATTGAGATATATGATTTTTTTTTATTTTCACTTGTTTTCTTTGAATAATTTATTAAGTTTTTAAAGAAGAAAAGTTTGTTTAATTATTTAAATACAAATTGCAGTTGTCATATTTTTGTTAATTTTCAGATATACATATGATTAGGCAATTTTTATCACAATTTTTTTATAGTTTATAAATATTTTGAAATTTTTTTTTTGATTTCTTATTTTTATGAAAAAAAATTTAAAAATAATTATTTAGACACACTTTAATTTCATATTTTTTTTAAATTCATAAAATTTTACTTAAAAACTTCTGTCATGCTTTACATTCAATCTAAATCAAGGCTTACGATCACGATCACTAGTCGCAAAAAACAAAACTGAACTTAACACTTTGACAACGTAAAATCTAATAACACTTTGGCTTACAACAAAACGCAAATAGTGGCAGTTGACACTATTATTCCATATGGAAGTTAAGATTTCTTTTGAATTCTTAGCTGTTTTATTCTTTTTTTAAAAATCATAAAATTATACACCACGTACGTGAATGCGCGTTAAAATGTCATAATTGACTGTAAGAACAACTAAATCGAATTTCAAAATCTACTTCGTCTTCAACACAATATACACAAATACACTCTGACTGAAACAGAAAAGCGTTGTACATACTTGTACATATGTACATATGAGTACATCTACATATTTGATGTTTAAATTCCAATAACTCTAAAAGTAATTTAAGAAAAGTTAAAATTGTTAAATTACGAGTACTACCATGCCACAGCGTTTTAGAAGATAATGTTAAACTAAACCACCTACAAACGCTACAAAAGCGTGTTTAATCTATAAAATGCTCTTATGAATATGAACTGAAATGTCATACATACTCGTATGTACATATGTATGTATGACTGACGATTTGTCTTAAGTTGGTTCTTTTTTTCTTTCTTCTTTTGTGGTTTATCTTACACATTGTTTATAATATTCACAATAATATTATGATTGCTTTAGTTTGCTCTGTTTTTTTTTATATTTTTTTAAGCAATTTTCATATAGGAAGTAATTTTTATGTATTTATAAAACTTATATTACGTATTTTCTGTTTAAAATATTTGTTTGCTTTATTTTAGATCTGTTTTGCATAGAATCTTTTAAAAAGTCACATACTTTCTTGAGTTTTAGACCACGCTTGAATTATACTTTGTCGTTTATGAGTTTAGCGCTGTTTTGTATTGAAATTCTCAAACAAAAGGTTGGGTGTTTGTATTTTAACGTTATGGAAATAAAAGGCCTTAAAAGGCACTATTTTTATATGTTTTCTGTTTAAACAGAAAATGGGTCAATATAATAAAATATTTTAGTACAAATATTTTACACAATTTATGAAATTGGGTAAATTCATATTCAGTCTGTTAAGAATTTGGTAAAAGGAGTCCGTGATGTTGTGCCAATATATATAATAAAATAATAATAATAATAAAAATTTTAAGAAAATGTAGAACAAATTTAAAAATATTAAATTTTCCCTTTCCCTAGATGTTAAGAACACAAATTTAATTGCTGCAAAAAGTATCAAAAGGAGACTACCTCTTAATTCAAGGATATCAACAATAAACAAGTTAGAGTGTTATATTCGACTGTGGCTAATCTTAAATACCCTTCACCTAAACATAATGAGATTTACAAAAACTATGTTATTGTTAGGCATAGAATATTCTTAATTTGTGTTTTTATTGAGTCTTAGTGCAATTTTTTTTTTAATTTTATATACGAGGGTGTTTCGAAAACTTCTTAGCCTAGAACAGAAAACGCCGTATAAACAGAAAAAAGTTAAATGTTTTGGAAACTTCCATCTGTACTATGAACACATGTTAAATTTCTTTTCGCTCTGACAACTCCTTCATATAGAAACAGCTGTTGAAAAAAGACGCATTCGCGATTTTTTTACAATGGAAATATTAGAAATTCGTGGTGTCATTAAATATTTAGCACACAGGAGTGTTTTAACAATGGCTAAAGTCAAAGAATTTGATTACCACTCTCCTTATTCTCCTGATTTAGCTCTCAGTGACAGTAGTATAATTGCATATGATCGATACTATTATGATTTCTGCATTAAAATTATGAATCGGTAAAAAATGTTGGTTCGATATCGATATTTATGTATTAGGAAGTGGTCCTTATATTGTTAATTATGAAATGATCTTTAACATATTCAGTACAGAGAATTTTATGAATATGAATATTCATGAGTATTTAAATAATTTTCGAAAGTGGACCTTATATGTATTATATGGTCACAAAAACCTGCAGTTTGATTTTGGCATATATGTACATGGTCTGTGCAATTTATAAGTATTTAAGTGACTTTCGGAAGTCGACTTTGTATGGAAGCTATGGACCGAAACAAACAAAATACTGTTTTGTGATCTCCTTTTATATAAAACAAATTTTGTTTTGAATATTGCCATTTTATATATTTTATATAATTCGCGAAGAAATTTTTATGGGGTCATAGAAATAACTATTGTAAAATTTCATGACTTTATCTGCAATATATTTTAAAATAACTCTGTTTCTACTAGAGCAATTTTGCCGATTTTTAATAGTTTGGAGTATTAGAGATCGTATTTATGATCAATCAAATGATTTTTACAAACGAATCATTTGATTTGCCATGAATCTTCAGTGTTTGGCACTTATAGCCACCAGGGGCCGAAAGTGATTATTCACTTGAAGGTGAGCAAATACTAAATATTACATATATATATCAGAAAATTCATTTTAATCTTTATTAGAATAGTTTTTACTAAAGTAGCTTTTTCTCTTTGGGCCTACCTACATTGTATATTGTCATATAAAGTTAATTGATACCTTTAAATTACGATGGAGACAACTAAATTTTTGTTATTCAATCTAATATATTGTATTGTATATATATATATAATATATATTGTATAATCGATTGGCACAAGAAAACTGTTCGCTGTAGACAGCATGAATTTTTCTAATGACTGAATACTAAAAAATAGAGGCTTAGGTAAATTTCAGGTGTTAGAGCAAGTTTTTCAACTGCATTTCAAATTTGTCAATTTTATTTAAAATTTACAACTTTATTCTAGCGGTAACCAACCCAACAAATTCATTAGAATTTCTTGTATCAAATTACCAAAATGCGGGCTATGTATTTTTTTACACAAAATAATGCAACACATGCACGAAAAGAACACGTGCCACAATTACGTCGCTCAAGTATGTCCGTCCACCAGATGAATTGAAGTTAAGCAATCTCTAAACTAAACTTGGCTAATTTCCGTATTTAATGCGGGATTTCTAGAGTAAGCAAAGGGGGAAGAGGGTTATTTTAACTGTTAAGTTTAAAATGAAATAGTAAAATTAACACGTTTTAAATTATAAAAGCAAGAAGTAAAACAAATAGTAAATTAATAGAGATTAAATGTTAAAGAAACATACCAAAATTTAAACAAATTAAGGCGGCCAGCTGTGGAAAAACATTTGATAATTTAAATATTTACAATTGCAGCTACGTGCAACTAATTAAGGACAGTAGTATTCAATATTTAAATCGTTATGTTACAGGTAATATTTATTAAATAAAACTAACCTTGAATATTTTTATTGTTTTCTTTGTGGTGTTTTTTACAATTTGTGAAATAAATTATTTTTAAAGTGATGCACCCTTTTTTTGTAATATTTCGTGGTATGTCCTTAATTATATGCACGATTAAAATCAATCTTATTTGCAAATATGACTCACAGATTCATAAACAATAAATAATTTGACACAATATGCAGTTATTTTCTAGAAGTAAGAGTTAAATTGACAAATTTTGAGACTATAATAAAACCTTTCGTAATCTTTGCTTTAAGCTCGCATGTTAGTATCGTGTCTCTAATTAGTTGAACGTAGCTGTACATAGATAAATCAATTGCGTACAAATAAATATTCGATATCTTAAACGAGCTATTTACGAATTCCAAAGAAAACAAG
The DNA here is from genome assembly GCA_916048285.2 of Bellardia pandia. NCBI lineage: Eukaryota > Metazoa > Arthropoda > Insecta > Diptera > Calliphoridae > Bellardia > Bellardia pandia. Next base: position 117,199,985 of record OU696529.1, on the reverse strand, counting down.
TAAGAAAGTATAGTCGGTCAAGCCCGACCATATAATACCCTACACCCAGTATATGTATAAAACAGTTTTTGAGAAACGGCCGCTATATGGGAGATATTATCTATTATGAACCGATCATCCAAAAATTTAGTGCCATGACTTCCGTGAATATATTTATTATGTATGTAAATATTTATGGAGGTTAAAGTGAATTACGGAGAGGGTCTTATATGGGAGATTTGACTAATTATGGACCAACCATTATAAAATTAGATGTCGTTATTTCTGTATATATGAAACTTGTTTTTGTTATATATGGGAAATACGACTAATTATGGACCGATCATCATAAAATTGTACCATATGGTTTGTATATATCTAAAACATATTTGTGTTCAATATTATTTGGATACCGTCGTTTTTAAGAGAGTTAAGATCTTTAAAGTGATTTTCGGAAGTGGACCTTATATGGGAGCTATGATAAATTATGGACCAATTTGCACAAAATTACTCATATGTGGTGAAATTGTATGATTGTTAAACCCCTATTTCGGGAGGACATTTGTATGGGGGTCAGGTGAAATAATGGACCGATTTCCACCAGTTTCAATCCCATCCGTCCATGGGCCGAAAAATATCATGTATCGAAATATCTTTTAAATTGTGACCTGTACTCTGCGCAGAAGCTTTACATTGACAGCCAGCCAGCTATACGGATGGACGGACATCGTTAAATCGACTCAGGAAGTGATTCTAAGTCGATCGTAATAATTTGAGATGGGTATTGGATCAATATTTATGGGCTTTACAAACATCAGCACTAATCCAATATACCCTCCCCACTATGGAGGTGTAGGGTATAAAAATATGAAATTTTCCGCAAAAACCTTTAGGGCCTGATGCAGAAGCAAAAAATTATTTTTGAGTAATTTTCTATAAATTTTTAAAAAAATTTTCAATTATATTGTCATTTTGTATGACATAACATTTAAATGTTTAACATAATTTTATATAATATAATATATTTAATTCTGGGGTGTATTTCTATACTCCTTTAAATGAACAATTTAGTTTAAAATTTCATTGAAAAATTTGTTAAGTAGACATTAATTTGCCAGCATATAGTTGAGAAGCTTTAAATGTTATTGTCGGAAAAACAATACGGTTATTTAAAACTAGAATTTGTCTACTTTTTGTTTTATATTTTTTGATGCATATGTACTCGTATGTATGTATGTATGTATGTATGTACATATGTATTTTGTTTAGGTTTGTAACAATGTAAGCAATTATTATATGTATGTCTACCGCCAGCAGCATAAAATAGCAAACAATTTGGTTTATACTCGTATTTGAGTTATACGAAAAGTTTATTTAGGCTATTTGTCATCTAAAAATGTACGAGTATACAGAACGTTATATTTTACTATTTGTTTATTTACATTTGTTATTGTTGCATTTTTTTTTTCTTATTCTTAACCCAAAAGCCACAGTGTGAAAATTTATTTCTAATAAATAAAAACAGTTGCAGTTTCATTTTGTTTTGAAATGAGGTTTTTGTGGTTCCTTTGAAAATGTGGCCATAAATTCATTAGTGGTTTTTGTTTTCAAAAAGGTGATTTGAGAAAAAATTTTAAATATGTACATAAGTATGTACATATGTATTTTAATTAAACAATATGCTTTTAAAGCAGGGGTAGGCACTTATAGCAGCCAGGGACGAAACATGATTGGTTATTTACATGTAAATAACATAAATGTTAATAAAAATTATTAAATAATAAACAAAAATAATAATCAAGAGCTGGTTAAATTATATGTAAGAAAGGAATTAATATTTTATTTATTTTATGCCGACCACTGGTTGTGTTTTTTATATATTTTAGATTATTATTATACCCTTCACCTTTATGAGAAGGGTATATATAAGTTTGTCATTCCGTTTGTAATTTACACAATATAATTTTCCGACCATTATAGATAATCCGCCTGTCTGTCTGTCCGTCTGTCTATCTGTTGAAATCTATTTTCTGAAGTCCCCAGATATCTTCGGAAGCCAAATCTGTAATAATTCTGTTAGACATGCTTTCGAAAAGTTTGCTATTTAAAATCAGCAAAATCCGTCCATAAATAACGGAGATATGAGCAAAAATCCGAGATAACCTCTGAAAATTTCATCAAAAAAACTATGAAACAAAGTTTTTTAATATAATATATATCTATACGCATGTATGTATATAATATAATTATGCATCCACAACAAAGGTGAAGGGTATATAAGATTCGGCATAGCCGAATATAGCACTATTACTTGTTTTTTATTTGCAAATGTCTTTAGTGTAGTTCATTCGTGTTTATTAATATAGAAACCATGGTTTGTATTATTATTGCAAATGGTTAGCATCATTTTGTAATTCAAAAATAAAGCATCACTTAATATGCGGCCACACTACAGAAGCTTTTTCTGTTTTTTTATTTTATTTTAAACTAACTACATACTAATAAACTAAATCAAACTAGAAGGTAAATCGCATACAAATTCCTTGAAAAACCCACATTGTCAGGTTCAGTGATTGAAAAAAGGCTAAAGGTACGGTCACACTTGTCAAATATTTGTTCAAAACATAGCTGTTAATTAATGATTAATAATCTTAATGATTAGTAATCGAATTAAACTTTTTTTGTTTCTGTTTTAATTGATTAACTAAGATTAGTTATCGAAATTAAGGATTAATAATCGATTAGGATTAAATTTAGGTCAGGATTAAAGAGGATTTATTTGGATTAATTTATTTTTTAAAAATAATCCTAAGATTAATACATTTAATCTAAAATATTAATCGATTAATAATTTAGATTTATTTGGATTAAACAGTAAGACTTGAAACATATAATTCTGCAAGCCTAAAATGTATATTAAAACAAACAAAAAATAGAAATCTCTAACCTAAGTTAAGTAGAGTAACTATTAATTGACCTAACTCCTTATATTTCTACTTAACACTTGTAAACTTTAAAAACAGGAATGAAAAATTCACATATAGTTAAAAAAACACTTTTAATTTTTGTTTTGCAAAAAAAAAACCACCTGAATTAGCAATTTCAAGTGTGACTGACGTCTGACTGCCTATAGCATACAGCAACCTGGAAATATGAGGCGTACAGAAAACACATAAAATGAAAACAAATAAAAACAAAACTACAACTAACTGTCTGAAAATCTTTGTACCTATACGACGAGTACTTTTGAATTATTATTATAGAACAAAAAAAAAAAACAACACACAACAGCATAGTAAATTTCATTGGTTTTCAACAAATATTTACTATGAATTACAAAACAAAAGAAAACTTTTATTAGTCATTTAAATGAATTAAAGATTATTTTTGTTGGTAATATTTTTAAGTTATTGGAAATAAAAAAAAAACAACAAAACAAATCAGGTTACAATAATTGAAAATAATAAATAATATGAATTGAAAAAAAAGTGAAAACCCATTGTTTTGAACTGAGACTTAAAAATAAGCACGTGCATTGATGACTACTTGTATATTTTAAATTTCTTGGAAAAACAACTTCAAAAAAGGAGGGAAAAACTTTGAACTTTGGAATGAAAAAAAAACTAATACATAGGTATCAAAAATATCAGTCGTTTTAATTAGTTTTGCTGTGATATTTACAAATTTAGTTAAACTGGTTTTTGCAAACAATAGTTTTTATAGCCACCACCAAAAAAAAAACTAAGTTTGTCATTCTGTTTGTAAATGAACGAAATATTGGTGGTAGAACAAAAAATTTCTATATTCTGGAACCTTATATGTCCGTTCGTCTGTTGAGCGTCGAACAATTAAATTTTTTACAATTTTTTTCTGAAATGTTTGGCATTGAAAATGGGCAAAATCGATCCAATAGGATCCGAGTTATTCAGACAACCTCTATATTTTTAAGAAATTTTTTACTCTTATCTTCAAATATAAGGCAGATAATATCATGCTTTTTTTAGTACAGAAGCACACATCCTGTTTAAAATGTTAAGAATCACCCCACGATTTTAATTTAAAATCTGTCCTGTCAAAGTTAACAATATAATTGGTTTTTAAGTCATTCAACTAATTTGTTAATCAATACTTTTTGCATCACTTATAAATTCTGTAAAATATGTTTAATTCTTTAAATTCGTTTCTTTTTTTTTTTGTGTGGTTTGTACTATAGCAAACACTAAATAAATATACAAGTAATTTAAAAAAATTCTTATGAAAAATATAATTATTATTTAACCCTTATGCGATAGAAAAAAAACTCCATATTTTGTATGATACCCGGGTGGGTACCTCCTTCATACAAATCTTATGAAAAGCAATCCAATTTGCAAAAAAAAAATTAAATGTTATAAACGTTTAAATACAATAAAATATCAAAAGTTGGGAGCTCTCAAGAAGTTTCAAGTACGATGGTTGCCAATTTCTACAAAATACCTTGTCAGTCACATAAGGGTTAACAACGAAAAATTTCGAAAAAAAAAGTTTAGCGTTTTGGTTTAGATTATTGATATGATGGTTTATAGTTTTTCAAACATTTACTAAACGATAATAATAAATCTCAAATTTGTGTTTCTTCAGTCAGTTTCTTTGTTGTTTTAGAAATGAATGAAATTATTTTCATGATGATTAACAAAAATTAGATTTTTCTTATTAAATAATTATAAACCTTTAATATTTGAATGAGAAAATTCATTTAGACGGAGAAAAATTTATGTTTGGTTGTAAAATATTAAAATTATTTAAAATTATTATTTTCTCAAGTTATCAACAAAAAATTGTTTGATTGTAATTTTCTAATAATTCCTAATTCATCTGACTGCGTGAAAAATTTGCTTTATTTTCTTTATAAATATTTCAAAAAACTATCTACTACCATATTTATAATATGACAACTTACCCATTCGATAGGACTGGTGAGGGTGGCGATGTGAAATTGAATAACTGCGTTTGCTCGGGCCCCGTTAACATAGTGTAGATATCACGATGACCCACTCCACTGGCGTTCGTTAACTGGGTAAAACTTTGTAAGGTGGCCATATCGCCCGACTGTGATAAAGCCGATGTAGGTGACGGAGAATCAGCAGCCGAACTGGCCGAATTATTATGATGCAAATGGTGAATACTCTGTAAATGATGATGCGGCGACGAGGTCTGCATATGGGCGGGAGCTATAGAGGGCAAGTGAGTTAATTCGTGGGCTAAATTTCCTGAATGGTCGACCACTGAGCTTAGGGTTAGATAACTGACACCATTGTGATGATCCTCCAGGCATTCGTCTTTTAACGTATCCTGTATAACCTCATCTATGCTGGTGGGTGTATGGGTGGAGGCGCTGATATTTTGACCACCCATTAGGTGATGGTGATGATGCATGGCCTCGTGATGGGGATTGTAGGAAGTGGCGTAGAGGGCTAGATTTGATCTCATTGTGTCGTCGTGTAAATAATTTGTGTTCGAGGGAGTACTATTACTGCTGTTAGTAGCAGGATTAATTAAATGGCTTGTTGTGGTATAATAGGCTGGACTTTGTGTATGATGTTGGTTGGCTTGTGCATGCACGTGATGGGCCGTATGATGTAGTTGGGTCAGAGGTGAAAAAAGCTGCAAATTTATTAAATCTTTAGTAGAACTATCCCCGGCTGATGGAGTATGATTCAGAGACAGATCATAGGCACATGAATTGTACGTATTTAGCCAATGTTCCGCGCTTTGCGGGTGATGTTGTGTTAATTGGGCGTGTAACTGGGTTCCGGTTAAAGGTGAAGCATGTGATGTTAGATGAGCTGATGAACCTATAACAGCCAAATTTAAATTTGGATCATTGCTAGAGGTATTGAGTATATTTTCGGTACTAACAAATTCACTTGAGTTATAAAGGGAGCTTTGTTGATGTTGTGCTACTTGAGAATTATTATTGTTATTATTATTGTAATTTGTTATAATCACTGAATTATTGGCGCCACGATAATTTTGTGGAGCCGTTGTTGAATTATTATTTAAAAGATTTTTTTCATTATTTGCAGTTTCATTAAAATTTTCTAAAGTATTTGTGGGTGTCACTGCCGCTGTTGCTGATGTTGTTATAACACTATTTATCACCGTTTTATTTGGAGAATTATCACTTGAATTTGTATTATGATTAATAATTTTTTGTTGATTTTCTAATGTTTCACTGTTTTTAGCATTATTGTTTTGTTTATTAGTATTATTAACACTTTCTTGTACGTCACTTTTATTATTAGAATTTTCTAATTTTTGCTCATTTGCGGGAGATTTCAGACAATTTGTGTTTGAGAATTTCTTAATATGATAATGATCTTTTTGCTCGTCATTTATGTTAGCGACTGTTGTTGATATATTTGCATTATTATTGTTATTCGTACTCGTAGGTGTCGTCGTTGCTGTTCTAATTGTGTTTATCTTTGGTGACTGTTCGTCGTTTTGATTATTTTGTGTATTTTGAACTTCGTTAATGTTCGTTGCTGATGTACGTAACACTGTTTGGTTTGATGTTTCGTTGACAACTGATATGAATTGTGGTGCCTTAACAGCCAAAGACGATAAATTCAAATTCGTAGTTGTCAGTGTCGTTGATGTCGTCGCCGTTGGAGACCCTAAAATATCATTGTGTACGCTGGTAGCAGTAGCCTGTTGCTCTCTTTCTGTTACTCCTTGTTGTTGTTGCAGGGTTGGTGAATTTCTCCTCGTTGTTGTTGCGTTTCTTTGTATATCCGGAGCTATTGTTTGTGTTGTATTTATGAGGGTAGTTGCTGTTGTTGTTGTTGGTAAAGTAGAGTGTAACGGTATTTGTTGTTGTTGTTGTTGTTGCACGGCTGATCTTCGCTCTTTAGCACAGTCTATCTCTTTCTGCATCGTGTTATGATGGCTTAAGGAGTTTTTGTTGAAAAAGGATTCTTTAGTGTTTTTATGATCATGTAGCAATTGTTCTTTTTCTTTTATCTCGTTTTCTCTTTCAAAACTTTGTTGTGGTTGTTGTTGCTGCTGCGGCTGGTATTGTTGTATATTATTTAATGATAATGACTGACTGGCTGTTGTCATTGAAGTTAATCCTTTATTTGTTAATTTACGATTTTGTTTTGAATTTGCTATGGCTTTGGTGATTTTCATATTGGCAGCATTTGTTAACAAAGAATTACTAGTATTGACACGACTTTTGGTTTTCGCTACTTTGGAGGGTAATGACAAATTTCGATTATTTGCACATTTCATGATTTATAAAATCGATTTAATGCAAATCAAATTCTTGTTTTTTATATTAAAAAAAAATCACAACATTTTATTATATTTCACTAATTACTAGGTATAAATCTATTTGTTTATAAATTATTAAACAGATTTTATACATGTAATTTTTAACGAATTTTAAAAACACATTGAGGTTTGTTTAATTAAATAATTTGAATCCGCGTTTCGTTTAGTTTTAACTTGACGTTTTGAGTTTTTTCTTAAAACTGTTAGTCAGCATCTCATGTCTAAAGCCTCATTCCCTTAATCTCATTTAATTTTTATTATATTTTTTTATATGTACCTACATCTTCGTTTTTTATGTAAAAAAAAAATTATTAAAAAATCATTTAAAAGCCACCATTTTTATATGTAGTATTTATTTTGTTATTTTCCCTTTTAATTAATTGAATATCACTCTCTGTGCTTTTGTTTTACAGTTGAATACTTTCCTTCATTTCAGCCAGCGTTGTCAACTTTGAAATTTCAAAACGCACCAAAATGGAGAAAAAACAAAAAAACGCACCAAGTTAAGAATTTCGTTTTTGTTTCAAATATTTAATGAATTAATTTGAAATTTTTTAATATCATAAATTCTATAAAAAACTTTTTATCAACGATTATTAGTAAAAGTAATAATAGTAAAAGCATTTTTTTTTAATAAATGAGCTAATAAATATAAAATAAGCATTTAACCACTCAAAATTTAACTCACAATATGATATTCGGAACTAAAGTACTAATTGGTAAAAAAGCTAATTTCAGTACATATTTGGTACATTTTTTTATATATTTTTGTTTTCTAGTTAAAGTAATCCTATTTTATTTTTTTCCAATAACATTTGTTCGGATTCCACTGGTACTCTAACCATGCTTGTTCGTCTACACATGTTTAAAATGTTAATTTGATTTTCAAACAAAGATTTTTGAAGAATTTGATTCCATTTATCATACATTCGTAATTAAAATACATTTTTTCATCGTATAGATTTCATGAGTTATGAAATATTAAAAAACTGCATTAAAAATTAGTAAAAATAAAGATTTCATCACATTTTCGAAAAAATTAAAAAACGCACCGAAATACACAAACAAATTTTGCAATGTTGAATGAAATGGTGTATTTTATTGTAGAAAGATTTTTTCTCACACTGAAACAAAAAGTTGTGTTAAATTTGCTTTGGTGCCACCAAAAATTAAAAAACGCACGAAATTTAAAAAAAAGCGCACCGCGCACCAACTAAAGAATTTTTCGCACCAAAAACTTAAAAAAGCAACAAAAATGGTGCGAAACGCACCAAGTTGACAACGCTGATTTCAGGCCTCTCTTTGTGTATGAATCAGCTACTCGTTCTCTTTGGCTGTTTACAGTGTGTTGAAGTTGTTTTGGTGGTTTAACGAATTCACCTCTTATATACCCTTCTTTATCTGGCTTACGATGAATTGTATGCTAACTATTCCTCGCCTGTTTTTACCCCCATTCGAGTTCTTTATCTGTTTTAGTAACGCCCTTTTGGTCTTGTGGTTTAACCATTTGTTTTTTTTTTGTTTTTTTTTTCAAAAACAACAATAAAATAATCATAATGGCTTTTCATGTTTTAACGTGTTGTTGTTGTTTTTAAACTTTTTGTAAAGTCATTTAATGACGTTAAATCCGAATTTACCTATATTATCAAATAAACTACATACTCTCATAAAGTATCCTAAACTTGTGGAATCCAAACCGAAAAAGTTGTAAAGGGGGTTTCCAACGAGAACTTTGTTTTTTAAAATAAATTAAAAAAGAATTTATGTAAAAATCATTTAAATTTGTATTGCATTGCAAACCTACTGTTTTAACAATTAGGTATAAATGACAAATGACCACGCATGTTTATGTACAGTGGCTCACAGCATATTTTATGCACTGAATTTTTTTGTTTTCAAAACTCCATAAAAAAAAGAAAACTAACAGGAACTTAAAAATGAAATTGGTGTCATTTAAAAGAAAAAATGCTTTAGTCTAAATGTTATAGTCTAAAACTAAAAACAACACACGTCACAGCTTATTTTATGCATTCAATTTCTATTGTACTGATAGCTCAATGCAGCGTTGTTGGTTTTTAATTTTTCCTACTTCTATGAATTTTTTTTTTTTTTGAATTGTAAATCCGATTTTGTAACGTCAAGTGTCAATTTAAAATAGTTCAAATGAGTCCGCGTACAAAGATAGGAAAACGAAAATGGGTATTAAACTATTTCCAAAATGGCTACTCACAGCGAAAAATAGCAGAAATTGTTAAAATTAAAGTTTCCACAGTTTAAAACAATATTGAGCGCTGCATGCATGAAATCGGGTAGAAAGGCACCAAACAAAATTTTCAATAAGCATGATGAACAACACATTTTAAAAAATATACGGCCAAATCCAAGGCTATTAGCTTCACAACTGGCCTTCGAAGTAGAAACTGACCTGGGCAAACAATGTTGCGTTAAAAGTGTTCGTCGATTATTGCGTCAACATGATTTTAGTGGCCCAGTTTCACGTAAGAAACCGTTTATAAACCCGAAAAACAGACTGTGTCGGCTAAATTTCGCCAAAGGACATGTATACAAGTGGTCGAATATTTAGCCGGGTATTACCCAAAAACTGTTGTTGTAGATAATAAGGCTGTCACACCAAATATTAAATCGTGTAATTTAATTTTAAGTTTTCAAAATCCGTGCCTGCATAAAATAAGCAGAAATAAAATACATATATGTATTTGATGACACCAATTTCTTTTCTAAGTTCTTGTAAGTTTTCTTTTTATGGAGCACTGCATAAAATAATTTGTGAGCCACTGTCTGTCGATTCTTTAATCAATATTTTAAATCACATTTTTAGCAAAATGGCTATTAAAAATCATATATGAATTGAGAAATTGAGTACATTTGAAGTCTACTTTAATTTTTCTGAATAAGACTGTTACCCCCTTATTCAAAAACGATTATTAAATTTAACAAACGTTTATTATGACAGATATCCATATAAAATTTGCCTTAATAAACGTTTCTTAAATTTAATAATCGGTTTTGAATAAGGAGGTAAATCTTTAATAAGTGTAAGAAAAATGAGCTGACCATCAACACAGCTATTTTTATACAATTTATAGGACGAATACCAATAAGTTCTTGACAGGTTTCTATGGAATAGTAATTTGTACAATACTAATGACAAAGCCATGATATTTATGACGGTCAGCGTCTTATTTGGAATAATGTTAATATTCTTGGCGTTATTCTTGACGCCGTGTTGGTTAGAAAATGAACTATTGTTGCTGTTACTTATGTCGACTTAGTACGTTCAATGCGAGGACTCTACTTAATATCGCCTCATTACTGCTTCTATTACGAGGGACATATCGAGCCATAACCGCCGAAAAAATGTATCCCACAAACTCAAAATTTTACAGGGGAAGGTTTTTTTTAAATAAAATCAGTTTGAATAAAGCCATTATTTTAAAATTTATAATGTAAATATTGTTTTGTGTAATACATTTAATTTTAATAATTCTAAATGATGTTTAACTATCGATTTCGATAAAAAAAACAACAATCGATTATGGTGTGGGATACATTATTTTGGCGGTAATGGCTCGATATATTGTTGAAAGAAGAAGGTTGTTGTAGTGTGGGTTGGACTACATTACACATGACTATTTACCCAACATTATGGCATTATATATTGTCAAGTTGGTTTGGAAATGTTGAGCCATAGTAATGAATATTTTGCAAGATACAGGACGAACACTCTAATATGATGGCCCAATATTAAAATGAAGTTACTCCGAAAGTCTTTAATGTCCCATTATTGATCTCCCATCAAACAGTATTATGCGAAAAACATCGTAAGAATTGAATAATACTAATTTTTTTAAATTAATTTGTGCACTATATACATATGTACATATATTGGTGTAATGGTCTAAGGTTTTAAGTCACTGTCAGAAAATATCTCTGCTTTTTTACCTTCAAACTGTCTAATAACAATTTATTTCTATACTTTTTTACAGTTCATGAATATAAAATTAAATTGAAAAATATACCAGAATCGAGTGTTAAAGATTTTAATGTTGTGTTAAAAATTAAATTTGTTTTCGTTTCTTTATTTCGTATTGAACTTTGTTGACTTCCCAAAAAAAAAAAACGAAAAAAAAATAATAATTAACTGATAAGAATTTATTTACTATTGACTTGTTTCAGAATTGTACATATTTTTATGAATTATAGCATTTTTTAATTATTAAACAATAACGTACTTATTTAAATGGGGGACGTTTAAGAGTACAAAAACAACATACATATGTAGTTACAATTTTTAAACAATATTATACAAATAATTATACCCTACACCACCATAGTGGGGAGGGTATATTGGATTTGTGCTGATATTTGTAACGCCCAGAAATATTGGTTCAACACACACCTTAAATTATACCGATCGACTCAGAATTACTTTCTGAGTCGATTTAATGATGTCCGTCTGTCCGTCCGTCTGGCTGGCTGTCCATGAAAAGCTTGTGTGCAGAGTACAGGGGCCAAATTACCGCATTCGTGATCGAATGAGCTATCGTATCGAAAAATGATTTCGATATCGAAATTATGATAAAATGTACTAAATTTCTTGCTCGATATCGTATGCCATAATCTAAAATAAGAAAATTACGATAAATTTTACTCGATATCGAATGCGGTAATTTGGCCCCAGGTCGCAATTTTGAAGATACATATTTCGATAAAATTTGGTACGTAATATTTTTTCGGCCCAAGGACGGATGAGATTGAAACTGGTGGAAATCGGTCCATTATTTCACCTGGCCCCCATACAAATGTCCTCCCGAAATTGGGCTTTACTGATCGTAAATGTTTGAATTATGCAAGTATCCAAGCAAATTTCATCACAAATGAGTGCTAAATAAAGCCAAATTACAACTACATACGAATTTTGTGCAGATCGGTCCATAATTACTCGTAGCTCCCATATAAGGCCCATTTCCGAAAATCACTTTAAAGAGCATAACTCTCTCAAAAATATTGGTATCCAAATAATATTGAATGAAAATATATTTCATATGTATACAAATAATACGGTGCAATTTTATTATGATCGGTCCGTAATTAGTCGAAACTCCCATATAAGACCCTCTCCGTAATTCGCTTTAAGCTCCATAAATCGTTTAAAAGTATTTATATCGAGATAAAGTTTAACACATACAATTATGGCAGAATAACAATGTTTAGTATTATAAAAAATTAGCTAATATAAGTATTTTATTGGTCATATAAATAATTAAGTAACTTAGAGAAAGAATGACGCTCATGCCTATATTTAAAATTTGTTTTAAACCACAATGTTATTTGGGATACTTTAGTGTATAATATGTGCACCGGATCCATAATCAAATGTTTGTTTCATCAGATTAGAATTAAACGAATCATTTCCAAAGCCATCAAATTACTTACGAATATTAATGATAACTATGTTTTCAACAGGAACTTAGATTTCCAATAGTGACATATTGTTTAAAAAATTTAAAGTTTTGATATTTTATTGACATATCAGTAATAGAAGCTTTCACAATTTTACAATGAATTAAATTTCGCTAGAAAATCGCATTAAAATATCGAACATTAAATTTAATCTCTGAATTAAATAATTAAATACATTGGCTTTGAAGACTTACAATGTACAACTGGTATATGAAAAACCGGTCTACCTTTCACTTGGATCTGTAAAAGCTAAATTCGTGATATTTTCGGTCTACATAATCGATTTTCTGATAAATTTGAATGGACTGACTTTCTAGCATCTACGCGTATTTTACCGGGGCAATCAAGTGAAAATATCGAAGTTTTCAACTGTTGTGTTTAAGACGATCAGAATTTGTAAATTCCTCGAAGATCTCATCAATTGGGACTATTGAATTTGAAGGCTTACATGGTACAATTAGTTGAAGCCGTTCGACCTTTCCCACCATAGATTCACTGAATTAATTTATTATAATTTAATAATTAAAAAAAAAACAAAAACGAAATGCTCGTTTCTTCGCGACACAGCTTATATTATGCAGGCACGTATAAATCTCGAAAATTTTAAATTAAAACTAACAATTACAGGATTTTATATTAGGTGTGATAGCCTTATTATAATATATATAAAACAAATTTAAGGCGATTTGGCATAGATGCGACCAGTTTTTACAAAATATTCGACCATTCCATCAGTAGCGCTTCTTTTAAATCATTTTTTTTTTTTAGAAATTTTGTGAGATCTACAATTGACCATAAATTTTCGTTCACATTAAGATCTGGCGACTTTAATAACTTTAAGGTGAGGGTGTCATCAAATGTAGGCAGTAGCCACATTAGGCACCCGATTTGTGCTTTGGATCGTTAACCTGGTAAAATCAAAAATTTGTTCTCTAAACTTTCCAACAAGTTGTCCTTCAGAATCTGACGGTACTTACACTTATCCATGGTTGTTTCAACAAATGTTAAATTCACAGTATCAGTTGCCTTTAGCTTTTCTTTCTTGAGTTCTGTATTAGGTTTTCGCCAAACAAATGACATGCCATGTTAACCGAATATATTTAACTTAGATTCATCGGCGAAGATGACCGAATTCCAAAATGCAGATTCCTTGCGAACATGTTCTCTGGCGAAATTTAGACTGTACAGTCTGTCGGATTTATAAACATTTTGCGTGCAACTCGGCCATTAAAATCATATTAAAGCAATACACGACGAACAGAGTCAACGCAATATTGTTTGTCCAGATCAACTTCAACTTCAGAGGCCACTTTTGAAACTGATGGCATTGGATTGGTCCTTATTTTTCCTTAAAATATCTCGCTCATCAGGCTTATTGAAAATTTTATTTGGTGCCTTTCTTTTTTTGTTGTGGATGAAGCGCTTAATAATTGTTTGGGCTGTGGAAGCTTTTATGTTAACTACTTCTGTTATTTTCCGCTTTAAGTAGCCATTTTCGAAATGGTTTAAAAGCAATTCTCGTTGTTCTATCGTTGTACGCGGACTCATTTGAACTTTTTTAAATTGACATTTGAGTTACAAAATCGGACTCACAATTCAACAGAAAATATTGATAAAAAAAAATACAAAAAAAGAAAAACGAACAACGCTGCATTGAACTATCGGTACATGTGCATAAAATAAGCTATGTGTAATATATTAAAATGAACATTTTTGCAATAAATTATTTTTGTTAGTTAGACTATACCATTTGTTCTTTAAATGACACTAATTTATTTTTTACTTAATTTTCTTTTTATGGAGCTTTGAAAACAAACAAAAAAAAACACTTCATAAAATAAGCTGTAATAAAACATATACAGTGGGAAGCAAAACTGTCCGGATGTTTTGCAATAAGGAAGTAGGGTAATAATGCGCTCATGTGCCCTATACCAATAGTATTATTTTCCATCAGACTGGTATCGATTGACTTTTGTTTCGTCGCTCCAAATAAACCATGTCCAGTCATCTACTGTCCAATTTATATGGGGATTACAGAAATGTAGGCGGTTTTTTCACATTTCTATCGGAAAGTGTTAGGTTGTTATTTTTCACATTGGCTACTAAACCAATTATATTTAATGCGCGTCTAATTGTCCAGCAACTGACATCCTTACCATTACTTTTTGCAGCATTTTTCGGGGTCTTGATGTCCTTATTATGTAGCAAACGTTCAATCTCCCGGGCATTACCATCAGTAACCAGTCTTGGTTGACCCCCTTCGTTATTATTGCAAGCTACATTACGCCGTTTTTTTATGTCATTTACTGTGGATTTACATACTTAAATTTAATATTTCAGCAATTTTAACGCATAAATAATTATACTGCAATAAATTTATTTATTACATTGTTTTCAATATCAGTTTTTATTTTTTATTTTTTTTTTATTTTGCTGAAGCAATTTATGTAACTTTTTGTGCTTTATAATTTAGAATATGGTTCAATTAAATAAAAAAATTAAATTAACTTACTTCCTTAATAAACATCCGGACAGTTTTGCTACCCACTGTAAATAATTGATAATCATATATGATTGCTGCAATTGTGTAAACATACTATATAATATGTCGTAACCATATAAATAATTATCATGAATATTGTTGGAAATCCTGTAATCATGTTTAAATTATTGCTGTGATCCTAGACGACTTTGTTTATCTTTGGTCTCGGTTTTTAACTCTTATGAAAACGTAAACAGGCTAACATTGTTGTGTTTTTTTTTCATAATGAAAATCCTTCCTTGTTATGATACCTAAATATTATTAGCGAAAAATATTGAAAATGTTTCTACCTAGTGCGTGTTTACGAACCAAAAATCAAAACACAACAATGCACGCTTTTATAACTGCATATGTATGTATGTATATGCACATACATATATTTTTAACAAACATCCTGTTTTGTTCAAAACAAATTTTTGAATTCTCGTTTATAATTTGTTTCAAAAATTAGAACAAACATCTACATAGATAGTTTGGTTAAATTTCCAATGACACAGGTAAAACTTCTTACAGAGAAAAAACAAAACAAACAAGCCTGCATGCTCAAGTATGATTTTGAAAAACACACATTCATAATTTTCTTGTACATACATATAAATGTACCTAAATATTTTTAAGGACATTTTTGTGAGTGTGTGTCATCACGTTTAGCAAATATGTACTTATTTAAAAATAAACAAATATGTATGTAAGTCTTTGTTGTTTTCAAAATCAAATACAAATTTAGTTGTCGGCACGTGTAAGAGTTTTGTGCTTTGTTTTAAAATTTGTAAACTTTTCTATACAGTTTAGTATGTATTTAAATGTTTTGTTTTGACGTTACATATTTAGAGTGTGGTTATTATTATATTAAAAATTACCAAGTGAAGATTTAGAAATTTAATAACAAAAAACGCTACTACCTGTAAGACAATTTGTCACAATATTATGACGTATAAGGCGGTTATCTAGGTTTGGATTGAATAAAACTGACTTATTTTAGCCAGGGACTGTTAAATGGTGTTCTTTTGAAAACGTGAGAAAAGAAAACAAAATATGTTCGAAATCTCACAACTTGAAATAACAATTATTTGTAAACATTTTAACAATAATATTTTGGAAAATAAAAATTGTAAACAAAGTTAGTTAAACAAATATCTGCAATGTATTTATTATATATGTATCTATGCTCAGTTTGTTTAGTTTTAGAGCATTTTAATCCTCTTCTTGTTTTCATTTTACTTTCTTAAGTATTTACTCAAAAATCTCGTCTCATTTCTGATCACATCTTGTAAAATACATATTACATAAAACTTGAAAAATCGTCAAATCTTAAAAAACAACAGCATTTAATCCATTTACACAAATTAAATATTTTGTTAAATAATTTAAGGATTTAATGAGTTTTAATCTTCGGATTTTCTCTCATCTCTTACATATGCATGGCGCTAGAATTTTTCTTGAGGATTGTTTAGTTATACCCTACACCACCACAGTGGAGAGGGTATATTAGATTTGTGCTGATGTTTGTAACGCCCCACCTTAAAGTATACCGATCGACACAGTATCACTATCTGAGTCGATTTAACGATGTCCGTCTGGCCGTCCATCCGTCTGGCTGGCTGTCCATGTAAAGTTTGTGCGCAGAGTATAGGTCGCAATTTTAAAGATATTTCGATAAAATTTAGTACGTGATGTTTTTTCGGCCCAAGCATGGATGGGATTGAAACATATTTTTCAATTTTGTCAATGAGTGTAACCTTTCACCTATTGGTCCTAGAAAAATTGTCCAAAGGACTTTAGATAGCTATTTCTTCAATCATTTCAAAAATATTTGTTTTTAAATTAAAATAGTGCATATGGTACAAATTGAAACACTTTCTTCTTTGAGTTGGAAATTTTTTTTATAGATACCCCACTTGCATCCCATTAAGTGACCACAAAGCTCTTAAAGGAAATGGTCTAAAGTTTCTTTTAAGGAAAAATAAAAATAAAAAAATGGGGGAAAATGAAAATGATACATGTGCCAAATATTGAAAAATCCTATTCTTGAGTTAAAAAATATTTTTTTTGATAGATATCCCACTTGCATCCCATTAAGCGATTATAAAGGCCTTAAAGTAAATTGTATAAGCTTTCTTTTGAGATTGAATAAAAAAAAAATTTTAAAAATTAAAAAAAAATATTTTTGAAATGATTGAAGAAATAGCTATCTAAAGTCCTTTGAACAATTTGTGCTAGGTGAAAAGTTATACTCATTTTAAAAAAACCCTGTATGACCAAAATTGACCAAAATTTCCAACTTTGACCCCCTCTAACTCCGGCACTTCTGGACTGACAGAGCTGAAAATTTGTGTCTGGCCTACTATCCAATAGTACTAAAATTGGTGGAAATTTCATCGAAATCGGAAGACATCGATTTATAAAATTGGGTCACTTGACGTGAAATTCACCATATATAATCTATAACATGGCTAGCGAAAATAGCTACTTATTTGATTTCAACAGATCGCTATATGTTTCAAACTGGAACTAAAATTTTAGGAGTAAACTTTTAGTAATAAACATGTTGTGGAACCACCTCCACTTTTAAGAAAACATTTGTAGACTTTAAACAAAAAAAAAACAGTACGATTTCCTGCAAACATATTTTGTTCTAAAAAACACCATCTTAAATTTCAAAATAACAAACACGACTCGCACTTTTTCAATCTACTTAATAAGTAGTAAATTATGTTCTGTTTTAGTAATTTTTGTGTTTTAAATTGCTTTTATGACTTTAATATTCATATTTTCAACAATTATTACCGAACCTATTTAATAAAACTATTAAATTGGTTGTCGCCATTTAAAAAGCAGTCTAAACAAATCATTTACAACAATTGAAAATCCATAAAAATGCTATTAAAAATGGCAAGATCAGCTTACAAGTTTTACGACTTTCACTCTCTTTAAAAATGTCCATTTCATTCATATAAAAATTTATCACCGCCAACAAATATCTAGTCAAGCATTTAACTCTTGGTGTTCTTTCTCTAAAATGGTTTGTTTAGACGGCTCTTTTAAATATTTTACGACTTTTTCAATATTTTGCAATCTAATAAAAATATATTTGAAATAAATGAAAATATTTAATGTTCACTTAAGTAATTCCCACACTAAATAAAATTTGGAAGTGACGCCAAATATTTGGTTATTCTTTCATATTTAAAATATTTTTCATTACGAGTACGAGTATTTGTTGTTGCTTTGTTTCAAGTGTTTTTCCCCCTTGTTTCGTGTTAGTAGAGTCCTTTTCGATTTTCCAGTTCTAGTTGAATGAATATTTTAGTGTGGCCTCATAATATTTTATGATTGTGTTTGATGACCATAAAATCAAATAAAGTCGTGCGTTTTGTGTGTAAAATTTTAAAATTATTTTAAATTGTGGAAAAATTTATTATTTTACAAAATGTAATACAATTTGTTATTTTATGCTTATGAATTTATTTGATACTTAATTACTGTATTATTTAAACCACCAAACATAAACTATATTTTATTTTTCTTTGGTATAATTTAATTTTCTTTTATAAAATTGTAAAATATGCCAAAGAGAAATATAGTTTCAGTTTGAATCAAACAACCAAAATAAAAAATTTTGCACTTATTCTTAAAATTCAGGTGTGGGGTGACAAAATGATCATTGATGCATTAAATTCAGCTGGGATATATTTTCTCGAACAAGCCACAATATATCAATTCAGAAATATGTACAAACATTTAATTAATGTTTATGTGACTGATCAAGCTCTCGATGCTTTAAATATTACCGCTGTTGATGTGTCTCCTGGTAAAGTAAACCGCTGCTGATGTTAATAATTTTAATTCGTGTGGGATTTTGTATGGTCATGAAAATATGCCTGTTTCTAGTGGCATAATAGCTGACGTTAATCCTGCGGCCTCAAACGTAATTCCTCTTATAAATACAGTGAATATTACAGTTTGCCTAATTTATTTGCCCAGATATTCCCATAGCTGCTCAATTGGATTGAGGTATGGGGACTGTGAAGGATCTTAAGCTTTTTGACAATAATTTTCGCAATTTTGGAGTTGTGCTGAGGATCATTGTCCTGATGGAAAATCCAGTTCTGAGCTAGTTCTAATTTCTTTACACTAGGGGCTGAATTGTTTTTTTTAAATGTCGAGATAATCTTCCTTTTTCATAGTGGCTTCCATAAATATAAGATTACCATTAACAAATGTAAGATGCCGAATACAATACCAAACGATTATTGAGCCGCCGCCATGTTTTATCGATTTGGTTACATATTTATTACTAAAGGCTTCGTTCTTGCATCGATATATTTTTGAGAGTTTTTGGCTGCGAATATCCCAAACTTACTTTCATCAATTTATTTTTTCTTTAAAAAATTTTTATTTTTTTTTAATTTGCCGATTACTTTTTTTCAATCGTTTAAATTTTATATTAATGACATTTGGATTTGCAATAGAGAAGACACAAAAATACAACTATGTACATATTACGTTTTTAGTCAATTTGACAGCTGTTTTTTAGCTAGAACCCAAAAACAAAATAAAATACTCATTTGAACGATTTTTTTGAGTTATTCGTGTTATGGAACGATGCCATTAAACTAAGTTTTTCTTTCTATAAAATATAATTTAATTTTTTCAGTGACAAATTATTTTAAAATGGAAGCATTTTATAAAATATTTAACCATTATACTTATTTGTTAAGCATTTATTAAATAAAATGCAATTTTTCATTCCCGTTTCCCCGGAAAAAATATTCTGGTATATTCCAAATTCTAGTCCTTATTCGAGCTGACTCTTTTCATTACAGTAATAAAAATATTTGAAAGATATTCATTTTCAGCAAAGTTGAAATTGAAAAACCCTTTATATAATCTCAATTTATTTAACATTATCTTAACTTACCTTTTTTATGACAC
Organism: Bellardia pandia; assembly: GCA_916048285.2. Taxonomy (NCBI): domain Eukaryota; kingdom Metazoa; phylum Arthropoda; class Insecta; order Diptera; family Calliphoridae; genus Bellardia; species Bellardia pandia. Next base: position 117,179,731 of record OU696529.1, on the reverse strand, counting down.
CATGTTTCACCCATTTCATCTAGTCCTTTAAAAAACCACTACAATTTATAAATCTTTAAAGTAGATAGATATGATGATGATTTAGTGCTGTAATAAGGTGTTAACTCTAAGAAAATCCTTAAGTACATTTACTTACACAAATACATAATAATGTATAAATACAAGACTCCCTTTAGTGACATAAAATAAAGTTGGAATATTTTGACATGTTTATGACTAAAACATTTGAAAATCAAAACCTCAAATTGTTACTATTGTAAAAAAGAACTGTAACAGACCTTTCTAAGGAACTATTAAAAATATGAAACCCAACTACATAAAATAATGACACTCAGTGAATATTGTGTATTGGATTTAGTAACTACAATATACTATAATATGGGTAAATGTACATATCTCATGTTATCTATGTTGAGATATTTATGACTTTTAAATATTCTTTATTTCGTTTGAGTATGTCATACAAAAAATTCGAATAAATTGTTTGGTATTCAATTGCATTCAGTTTGTTTTTGTGTTCCAAACACAATTTCAATTTTCTTTTCGTTTGTTACATAATTTTTTGATTTTTGTTTTTACAAATATTTACATTTATTTTTAATAATTTCATAAACTAAACATTCTCCATTCATTTATTTGCTTTGTATGTAGTATCACTGTGTTTACTGCATCGTTCTTCAAAACTCATCCATTGCATTTGAAATTTGAGACCTACATACATTTTTCGCACTTAATATGAAGTCCAGTCCATATTAATAATATTTTTGTTTTTCTTGGTTTCTAAAAAGAAAATTATATTTTCTTAGTAAGAATATTAGTGGTTCAAGTATGTAGTTATAATATTTATTTTATTTAATATTTTTGTTTTGGTTTGGTTTAATGTCGTTATGAGGTACTAAATTATGTAATGAAGTTAAAAAACCACAATTTATCTACCGCATAATGTTTTAGATTAATAATAATCTAACAAATTTATTGGTTTGTTAATGATATGAAAAAATGCCTTTAACACTTTATTTTCAAGTCAAGTGGTTGCAAGTGAAAAGTTAAAGTTGGATTTGAAAAGCAATTCATTCATACACACTTGCAGTATTCAAATGGATGCTTAGAAACAATATTGAGGATTCGGTGACAGTTCAAAGTATTTCGTTATTTAACAGCTTTTGGTAAAACTTCACACAGTATTTGGGTAAAATAAACTAAGGTGTGCGTGGTTTAGAAAGATTTTATTTTGGAAATAATTCGCTATCTCGGGAGCTATTACAGCTATCATTAGACATGGTTGGAGCTGAGGTATTTTCGAATTGATTTACAGGTTTTTGGCGTCATAGGCGGAAGAAGGGCCAGTTGTTGCCCCTCGAAACTCACATTTTTTAAAAAAATCACCAAAAATCTATTTATGATCCTAAAATATAAAAAAATTAAATATATAAATACTTTAGTTCAAGATATAGATATGTATGTATATAGGTTTATTATTTTTATTTTTTAATTTTGCTTAAAGTTTTTTTTGGGATTTTTAAATATGGCGGGCCTACGGAGAGTCGAACAATTTTTCTAAAATATTAACTAAAATTCGATATAAAACAAGTAAGAAAGTATAGTCGGTCAAGCCCGACCATATAATACCCTACACCCAGTATATGTACAAAACAGTTTTTCAGAAATGGGCGTTATATGGGAGATATAACCTATTGTGGACCGATCATCCAAACATTTAGTGTCATGATGTCTGTGAATATAAGTATTATATGTGTTAAACTTTATCTCGATATAAATACTTTTAAAAGATTTATGGAGCTTAAATTGAATTACGGAGAGGGTCTTATATGGGAGTTTCGACTAATTATGGACCGACCATTATAAAATTAGGTGTCATTATTTCTGTATATAAGAAACTTATTTGTGTCAAATTTTATTTGAATACCAACATTTTTAAGAAATTTATGATCTTTAAACTGAATTTCGAAAGTGGGCCTTATTTGGGAGCTACGACTAATTATAGACCGATCATAATAAAATTTTACCGTATTATTTGTATACATATGAAATATATTTTCGTTAAATATTATTTGGATATCAACTTTTTTGAGTGAGTTATGCTCTTTAAACTGATTTTCGCAAGTGGGACTTATATGGCAGCTACGACTAATTATGAACCGATCTGCACAAAATTTGTAGATGTGATTTGGCTTCATTTACCACTCATTTGTGATGAAATTTGTTTGGATACTTCCATAATTCAAATATTTATGATCGGTAAACCCCAATTTCGGGAGGACATTTGTATGGGGGCCAGATGAAATAATGGACCGATTTCTACCAGTTTCAATACCATCCATCCTTGGGCCGAAAAAATAGCACGTACCAAATATAATCGAAATATCTCAAAAATTGCGACCTGTACTCTGCGCACAAGCTTTACATGGGCAGCCAGCCAGCCAGACGGAGGGACGGACATCGTTAAATCGACTCAGAAAGTGATTCTGAGTCGATCGGTATACTTTAAGGTGGATGTTGGACCAATATTTCTGGGCGTTACAAACATCAACACAAATCCAATATACCCTCCCCACTATGGTAGTGTAGGGTATAAATAGGACACTATTGACATGCAATTTGTTTAAACGTATTTAATTTTGTGTTTTTTTTTTTTTGAGCCAATTTCTAAGATTTTTATATTTTCTAGGCTCGACTAAGTCTAGATTAGGTGTGCTATTTATTTTTTACAAAATTCGAGTCATTTTAAAATTGAAATTTCAAGCTTTAAAATGTTTCCCAATGCCGGTTCAATTTTATTTAGTATCAGTCAAAATTTGTAACCGATTTTCTTCAAAATTTATTTAGTTATTTAAACAGACACAAAATATTTCAAAGCAATATCTTCTCTATATCCAAAAATAAACTATTTTGAATTGAAAAGTTGAAAAAATAATCGATTTATGCATTTTTCATTTGAAATTTGTTTAATTTTAGACCTAGACAACATATTGCTTTGAAATAGTTTGTGCCTGATGAGTAATATTATTGTTTAACTAACCAAATAAAATGTGAAATGTGCACAAACTTTTTTGAGTTTTTTAGATATGATGGGTCTACTTTGGGTCAAAAATGCTTTTTGACATATTGTGTATTCTGAAATATTTCTTCAAATGTTCTTAAAACCCTAAGACCCATTTTTATTTTGCGGTCATTGAAATAGTTTGAAAAAAATAAAAAACATATACTCGTATACCTACATAAAATAACTATTTTCCCACCGAAATTAAAATGAAAATTCACAATTTAATTTAAGGTTTTACAATGTGACATTATGTCATGCTCGGTTTACCCAATGAATTGATAAGAAAACCGCTGTTTTACAAACAGTGAACTACGAAAATTAATTTCATTTTATATGTAATGGGAACAATGCGTGGAGTGGGCGACAATAGAAAAACCTATTTACAAATTAACAGCCAAAACATTGAATTTGATCAAATAACATAAAGTAAATGTAACAGTGTACATATATTTAGTAGATACAAATGTAAAAAAAAAATTATTTAAGGATTAAAATCGTGTGTGTGCACTTGTTTACTAAAACACCAAATCTAAAATAAATTTTTTATGTATCCTACAAAGGCATAAATATTTAACCAACACAAATACATAAAGTAGCATAAATCATTAATGAAGCGTTGAAAAAAAAACTGTCAATATTTTAGTGGTTTTCAAAGTTTGTTCGTTGTGTATCTCTGGAGACCACAATAATTGGAAATGAAATGATTTATTGCATTTTTATATGTGAAAAGGATTCATTTTTGTTAAGAGATTTATATTTCAGTATTTGGTTTGGTGTAAGTGCTACATTTCACACTTGACTTAAAGGATTAACAGGCATATTTATTCAAGCATTACAGTACATTGAACAAAACTTGTAATGGTTGTATTCGTGTTGAAAATCATGTAAGTTATTTAACTAGGAGGAACGGTAACTGGCACACAACTAGTCACGTTATCAACCAGGATATCCAGGACTGCTACTTGTTAAAGTCACAAAAAAAATCTCAGGGAATTGATTTTTGTATAGCTTTATGCTGGATATTATAAGATCCAAATAATGATCCACCATAAGTGTAAATTTACTTTAAGAGCTTATTCTAAACATTCACATCTTTGCAACATTCGACGTATTAGGTATCGAGATAAACAACGCCAGGAACAAATTTTAAGTTAAAACAGGTAACTTGACTTTGATTCTTATTGAAATGCAATAAGAATAAAATGAAAATTTACCATAAATTCCACAAAGGACCACAGAATTGTGTTTTAATTCTTAACGATGAAAATACAATTCATTTAAGATTAGAATATCTATGTATAAAGGTACGATCACACTTGGCAAATATATACGCACTAATTTTAGCACAAATATGTTTGACATTGTTTACTCTTGCAAGAGTTTTGCAAGATCAAACAGCATCAAATAAATTAAAACTAAATATTTGTTGTGCCTTGTCCTAAATAAAAGAAGTTTTTTTTAAATAAATAAACGAGTTCGAATATATTATATTTAGTGGTTACGTCTTTTTCGGCAAATATTTGCCAAGTGTGACCGTACGTTAAGTATAATATAGAGGGAGATTCATTTAGAACTTTTCATTATTTTAAATAAAACATTTAGTTGAAATAAAACTGAATGTCGGAATCTTTATTATTGCCGGAAAGACCAATCTTTGCCATTTATTTCGTAACACATCAAAATATTGGTAATAGAATCAAAAAGTATATATGTATATTCTTGCTCCCTCTCAGATTCTAAGACGATGTAGCCATGTCCATCCATGTTTAATGCAAGATAGACTCTCGAAAAAAAAATACTAAGAACAATGAAATTTTTCACAAATATTCTTTATTTCACTAAATATTTGGTATTGAAAATAGTAAAATTGGTACAGTAGGATCCGAGTTATGGACCAAAGTTTCAGACAACTTCGATGATATCATCAATTTTTCACACATTTTTTTTATTGCAGGTATAAAAAGACAAGTTCTATTAAAAATGATAATAATCGGTCCACGATTTCTTATAGCACACATATCGCACCCTAAATACAAAATGGTCACAACTCAAAATACTAAAATTTTCAGGAAGGACAAAACAGTTCATCGTGCACAAGCAACATACTTAACATAAAAATAGACATAACTGTATTTTTCCAGTTAAAGAAAATTGTAATGTTAAAGAAATTTTTGCAGTAGTTAGGGATGTGCACTCAGAATTAATTTATGGAAAAAAGTCAGTTTTGGAAAATTTTGAGTTGTGACCCTTTTGTATTTAGGGTGCGATATGAATGTCGTTACGGAATATGGCTCTGAGATACATAAATGCCTTTAGAACAGCAGTATCTATACAAAATTTAGCAAATATTAGTTTCACGTAAAGATAAAAACGGAATTTTGTTTCAATCGGTGCATATTTTATCATAGCCCTCATTTAAACTTCACTTTCCAAAATAACTTAAATGCTCATCAATCTCTGATAAAAATCACTATCAAATTGAAATTCAATAGAAGTAATCCACATACATATCTACATATATACATCCATATATCAGCTTACCCAATTTCAGTCCATAGTTTCCCACATTTCCATTTCCGAGAATAACTTAATTTCCCAAAAAAAAACCTTTCAAATATATCGTTATTGAGATATGAAATTCATCATAGGACAACTTCAAAGTGACCAGACAGATGGGGTCCGGGATATTAGCTGCTCACCAAAATTATTTTCCAATGAAGTCATTGTTAACTTCAAAAATTTCTCACAGAACTCTGATTTTCGCTAATAAAGCTGAATAATATATAGCTTATGGGAAAATATGCAGTTTTAAGACCATATCCCATATCTCAGAGCACTCAATTTTTCAGCAGATCAAAGTTTATCAACAAGTCATCAGGAGTTGACATCCATTTCTTAACTATCTTCTAATTATCTGGAGAAAAATAACAAAATGCTGATTTATGCACACGCATTGCAAAGTCTTTCCTAAAGGGCCGCTCAAAGGAAAATGGTTTACATTTGTTAAATACTACAATTTATTATAAATTTAAACAGTATACCACGGCAAATTCTATGTGACAACTATTGGACTGTGAACTGTGTTTATGAATAGAATACGATTTTAATAGGCAGCCGCCTGAAGGTTAGCTCACTTGGAACCTTAATGGCTCTCATTGTGATACCTTGTGCCATTGCAACTTTCGACCTAAATTTCCTTTCCTACATTCTTCATCCACCAACCTGTATGTTTAAAAAATATACGGATCTTTCCTAAATCATCTCATACAAGACAGATTTTGCCTATAAACATTTGATGTACAAGAATTCTTTTCGAATCGAAATACACAGTAACCCCCCTGGTTCGAAAACTTGTATCTAAGATTTGCGATGAAGTAGACACTGAGTAAACCTAAGATCTAGTCCAATTTTCGTCTTCCTGATTATGCCCGTGTATTTTATGTGGAGATTCTGACGATCAGAGAAAGAAAGCAGTATTTACTGAAAATGGCTTTTATATACAGTCACTCACCTCGTACATTACCACTATATTTGTTAGCCAGTGTAAGAAACTGTCTAAAATGGATTATTGTTTAAATATCTGTTTGTGTTTTGGAGCATATCTAATACTACGGCAAGCTAGACGAGCTTTGTAGAGCAGTCCCTGTTTTGAGCATCTCAAATATGTAAGTCATCTATTGCAATAATTGTCGTTACTATCAATCCAATCAAAAAGATGGTGCAAATTGGATTACTGAAAGAACGCGAGAGAAACATACAACAAATATAACGAGGTACTCATATTTCAGAGCTTATAACAATGTTAACTCGGACTCAGCTTCAATGACTCCTGTCTCAATTGCCGAGGACAGAAGAGACTCTCTTTCATCTTCCTTATAAATGTTTTCATCTCTAGAACTCCTAAGTATCATGGGAAAATACATATATAACTATTTGTATTGTAAAATTTTAACAAGAATTTTAAAATTGTTAAAATGTTAAATATACAAAGTAGAGACAAATATTGTTCAAAATTGAAAACATTTTGTTAAAAAATAATTAAAAGTTAAAACATTTAAACGATATTTGGAAAATGTTTTACATACATATAACATAAATCTGTATAATATAAGAATCTAATTTGAGCAGATAAACGTTATTTATTTTATAAAATTATATGTGTTAAATCCATAAAGTTGTCGTCATGTTAATTATTTGGTTGCAGACAAAGGCATTAATCACATGATTATATTTTTCAAATAAAATTTTAAATTTTGTTTAAAAATTAAATGCTTAATATAAGTTAAATATTGACAAAGAACAAACACAAATAGAAACAATTGAACACGAATTTTATGTTAATTCAATACAAATAAGAAACAAGTAACAAGGGTATTATATGGTCAAGCCCGACCATATAATACCCTACAATAAAACAGTTTTTCAAAAATGGGCGGTATATGGGAGATATAACCTATTGTGGACCGATCATCCAAAAATTTAGTGGCATGATGTCTGTGAATATAAGTATTATATGTGTTAAACTTTATCTCGATATAAATACTTTTAAACGATTTACGGAGCTTAAAGTAAATTACGGAGAGGATCTTATATGGGAGTTTCGACTAATTATGGACCGATCATAATAAAATTGTACCGTATAATTTTTAGACATATGAAATATATTTTCGTTTAATATTATGTTTATACCAACATTTTTGAGTGATTTAAAGTGATTTTCGGAAGTGGGCCTACGACTAATTATGGACCGATTATAATAAAATTGGACCGTATTATTTGTATATATATATATATGAAATATATTTGCGTGAAATATTATTTGGATACCAACATTTTTGAGAGAGTTATTCTTTTTAAAGTGATAGAGAAATATCTTTAAATTTGTGACCTGTACTCTGCGCACAAGCTTTACATGGACCAGCCAGACGAACGGACGGGCATCGTTAAATCGACTCAGAAAGTAATTCTGAGTCGATCGGTGTACTTTAAGGTGGGTGTTGGACCAATATTTCTGGGCGTTACAAACATCAGCACAAATCCAATATACCCTCCCCACTATGGTGGTGTAGGGTATAAAAACTACAAAATCCCAAATGACATGTAGACACATGAAAATAACTATGACTAAATAAAAAATTGGACAAACCCAAAATTGTGGTCACAAATACTTTTGTTAGTAAACGTAACGAAATTAATTGAAATTATTTGGGAAAACAAAACAAATGAATGTAAATACAAAAACCAAAGAAATGTGTAACAATGAAAACTAAATGAAAATATTTTAAAATCAGAAACACTTTACAAACAATTTAAAGTAAATTTGTATTCATAAATATTAAAGTACGTACGAGTGGTTTGGAGTACGAGTACCTGTTGTTAGAGCCATCCATTCATCTATCTGACAGTTGTTACCTTTTTGTTAGGATGTAAAAACATGTTTGTTATAGTTTCATACTCTTTCTCTCTCACTCACACGCTCTTTCCGTCTCATTCTTTCTTGTAGTTGTTTTTGATTCAATTATACGTGTTTTTTTTTTGTTTTGTTTTTCCTAATATTTATTAGCATTTGGGATTTAATGGTTGTGTTTGTGTGTTGTTTGTTTTCCACACTTAAGTATATTTGTTGTTGTTGTTGTTATTGCTTTCCTTTCTATTAAATATATCATAAATGATCTGTCTGACACACTTTCTCTTTTTCTTCCTTTTTCTAACCAAATTATAAAGCGTGATCCATTTCGAGGTTCCCTACTTCATAAAGAAAAAACACTGAAAATTCAAATTTAATGCGGAATGCTTATTATCATTTGAAAGAACATTCTTCGACATTTATTTTTTGAAGATTATGTCTATCAAATGTTGGCCGTTGCTACGTTGCAGATGGTCTATCCGTTGAATTCAATTTTCGATGACTCGAAGCGGGTTTGTCCGCATAAACTTTAGACTTTACATATCCCCACAGGAAAAAGTCCAATGGTGTGATATCACACGATCTTGGTGACCAATCGACCGGCCCAAAACGTTAAATTATATGCTCACCGAAGTGTTCTCTAAATAAATCCATTGATTGATGCGATGTGGCGCCATCTTGCTGAAACCAAATGTCGCCGCGATCACGAGCTTCAATTTCAGGCATCAAATAGTCGGTTATCATGGCACGATAACGGTCGCCATTGACGGTTACGTTTGCACCGGCATAATTTTTAAAGAAATATGGACCGAGGATTCCACCGGCCCACAAACCACACCAAGCCGTTGTTTCTTCTGAATGAAGTGACAGTTCTTGAATCTCTTCAGGTTGCTCTTCGTCCCAAATGCGGCAATTTTGTTTGTTTACATACCCATTGAACCAGAAATAGGCCTCATCGCTGAACAAAATTTCCTGCGTACGGCGCCGAATCGACTCTCCACGGTCTTTGTGTACACTCCAGATACGGCCGCTATATTTTCTTCACATCATGCTGGACGTGATCTATTCGGTCGACTGGGTCTCAAACAGGACAGCATGACACGACTCACACGTGATCTGTCAAAAAAAAAAAGGCTATTGAAAAAAGTATCTCTACTTGAATCACCCAGTATTTTTATTTGGCAATTATGTTGTATTTACGCATGAAGAGTGTCTTTCGTCAATGGTTTTTCTGTAGACCCTATTTTATGATCCCGAAATTAATGAGTAATACCAGAAATTAATGAGCTGTCTATTGTTTTTTTATGTCCATTTACAGTGGTTATAATTTATTATTTGTTTTGAAATTCATTCATAAAATTGTTTCAAAAGTAGGGAAAATCCAAAACTTTTTTTTAGAAAGTAAATACTTACAATGATTAATTTTAAATATGTTTAAAGGAATTAGAAATATTAATTTCTTAACCAAATAATTACTTTGCAGGTGAGCAATAAAACATTGTTCTTATAAAATCCAGTTGATTTTATCCAATTTCTGTTTTTGATGCGGTTGTTATTGCATTAAGTAATCATCATGTATTTGTTTGCGTTTAGTTAAAGGTTGATCGATATGATTTCTTGTTGATAATCAACCATTCTTTAGATGACATAGAATGACCGAATGTAAACCGGGAAAACAGATGGGCTTAATATCGGATTAGTTTACAAAATCTATAGCACTCAAACTAACAGCAGAAATTTTGTAAATTTGTAATACAAAATTATTTCCCCAAATGATCGTACATTATTAAAAATACTAGTACTTTTTTATACATGAAACCACCATGACGAACAATGAACTTAAACGAGTAAGTAACAATTGGAGTGTACAGAAAGAAGAAAAATAAGGCCAGGAATTTTTTTCAACTTGTACACTAGGGTGGCCCTTATATTGTACAAGTACAAAAAATATGTAGGATATATGGACTTTGTCTTTATGTTTGTAACACACCGAAAATTACGGTAACTTACGGCTTTCAGCTAAAATCGTATTTGAAACAGCTGTAAAAAAAATCCAACTTATCAAATAACCTGGAAACCTAGTTTCTAAAAGTGTCTGCTATTAAATACCCCTAAATCTAAGAGTTTTAACAATATCCTAGAAATTTTAAATTTAGAACAACCCATAAAAACAATCTAAAATCAAATGTAAGAAAATAGGCAACGAATTGCTTTGTTAAAGAAATTAATTTTTTCTAATTTGTGTTCTAAAACTAAATCGATATCCACCTTAACCCAGTATATAAACACTGGGTTGCATAAAAATTTGCTTAATTTTTTTAAGTTAAAGAAAAAGTAAAACAATTTAACCTACATGTATGTATCTGAATTATCTTATTTAACTCTTAAAAATGTATAAAGAAATTAATCAGTGTTTAATATTAAAATAACATAAAATACCAATATTACAAAAAATTTAGATTTTAATAATGTGCCTCCTTTTGCTTTTTTAATCAACTCAAAAATTCGATCAGACCAGATTTATACTTATATCCTTAGATATAGATCTAGAAGCATTTATAAAAGCTTCTTTTAGGTGATATATGTTATCATACTGTCAGTTTTCAGCATAAATTCGTCGGCTTACTATTCCCCAAATGTCCTCAATGGGGTTCCGATCTAGATAACATGCAGCTATTCAGGTACATTAATATTTTTCAAAAACACTATCCCTTTGTTTGATGATTCACATATATAGGTGCATTGTCAATTAAAAAAATGTCTGGAGAAATTTGTTTTACATTGATATGTACATAAAAACAAGTAAAAAAAATATTTTTTTGCCATTGATAATCCTAATAATATTAGATATTATGTAAAATAGGAAAACGCAAATAATCTTTAAACAATATTAATTTTTTAGTGGGTGGTATTACTGATTCCACACGGAAAGGAAAACTAAGCGGAAGCAAACTATTTATTTCTGCGACATGCCGCAATACTGTTTGTTTAGAGATGATACCGCAAAAAGGAAAAATACCGCAGCAACGGAGTGAATAATTTTAAATTATGCTTATTATGCTTGCTTTTTGTGGTAGCATCTCTACACAGACAGTATTGCGGAATGCCGCAGGAATGAATAATTACATTTAACATATCGATATTTCTTTTCGCTTAGTTTTTCTTTCCGTGCGGAATCAATAATACCACCCAATATATAGGTTAACGATGTCAGACAATTTTCATATTTTATATGTAAACATCTATGAGCAAAATAAACTAGTTTTAAATGGAATTTTTTATTTTAAACCTTGTACTTTGACACAAAACTCGAAAATTTAAATAAAAGGAGCAACCTAAAGTTAAGGCCTTGGGAGCATTAAAAATCTACAATGTCCAACTAAGGGCCACCCTATTGTATACTAATCGATCGACACGACTATAGTCTTTAACAAAAAAAATTTAAAAAGTAAAGTTCAGTCCAGTTACTAACAACCATATCCATGGTGTACAAGTTTGTTTTAGTTTTGTTTTTTATTAAACGACCCTTAGTTTTCAAAAGACGAAACAACAAAAAATATCCCATATAAAATGCAAAAAAAAAAAACACTTGTTGTTGAAAAATTGTTGTTTACGAGTACATATATACAAAAAATAATATACAATATGCATATAAGACTTATATTTTCATTTTGTATTAAAAAAAAAAAAGTATGTGAAATAAGTGTAAATGTTTCATATGTGGCGCGACTTGAACCCAAAAGACTTGAAATGGAAAATAAAAAATAATAAAACTCATACATATATAGTATAAAACAACAACGAGTACATTTTGTTCCTTATCAGCGGCTACCAACGGTTGCTCTATACAACGAAAAAAATAAATAATATAATAAAATAAAACACGCTTAAAAATATATACTCAGGCTGACACTCACTGTACAGGCTTTAGTGTAAAGTATTTAATACAAACTTTTATTTACCTAATTATAGGGGAGAGCATATTCAGTTCTCTAGTTTAGTTGTAACGTCTATGACCAATGGACATTATAATACCATCGTCTAGGCATTGTTCATTCTCAGTTATGTAACAATAAAAATGTCAGCCACTTGATCACAGCTGTAACAATAAAGCTTTTCGGTATTGGAAATATTTGTAATAAAATATTTAATCACCCTCCACAAAACTTTTGTAACTACAATCAAATACCTACTTCATGTTCTAAAACTTAAGCGTTTGTTAAACAGCAACGTTAACTGTTTCAACAAATCAATATTGTCTGCTTAGGGTGTAGATTTTCTTCGGCAAGACCGATTTATTACATTAAATTATACATTCATATATATTTATATACATACATATATAACATTCACACTTGTGTAAAAATTCTCGATATTTATGTTCTTCATGTGCTGTGCGAAACAAAAGAATCCCATTTTTCATTATTATTTTTTTGTTTTTCTTATTATTTGTTGTTGTCGTCTATACACTTCCTGTCAAAGTTCATTTTTTTCTTTATTTTAACAAAATATGCTTTATATTAATTTATTTATTACAATGATTTTTTTTTTAATTATAATGAGCTGTTAAAAAATAATAAATATAAATTCGTTTCTGATTTCTGTTTAATTTGCTATATTTATGAAGTATAATGGATGGATGATGCAAATTGTAGGTACTTTACCCAGCAAAATGTTTAGCATTAATTTGTATACATAAGAAGGATCTCGTTCTTAAGACTTTATATTGCAACTATTAACTTTTATAAACAGTTTGTTAAAACTCAAGATAATAATATAATTCCACGTTAGAGCTCTTAAACATTCTGAGGATTGGTTCATAATAAGACTTACTTTCTGTATTAGTGCTTTAAACGAAATAATTTTAATGCGCTTACTCTCTTTGTCTCTCTCTCTCGTTATCTATCACACAAATTTACATATTTTGTTTTTGAAAAAGTATTTTGAAAATAAGCGGATTTCCAGGTCACTAACTTATTTCTCAAGAAGTTCTTTTCTTCATACAGTGGCTCACAACTTATTTTATGCTGTGCATTTTTTGTTTGCAAAGCTCCATAAAAAGAAAACTAACAGGAACTTAAAAAAGAAATTGGTGTCTGTCTTTATTGTTCAAAAGCTATAATATTTTATTTGTAATAAATGTTTCTTATTAAAATACATATTTTCTTTATTACTACATTATACATTATTATAATAATTATTGAGTTAATAATTTTTGATTTCAATATTTATTTGGTTGGGGTAGCTAATTCGTTGATATATGTACATTTATATCATAATTTTCCATGAAATTGTCATCCACTTGATTAGAAACTTCCATAACATTTAAATAAGCCGTATTTTTGTGTTCGCTCCATATCCCTTACTCTTACAAACACGCTTCACACCCGCACTAATTGCAAGCTTATAATTCTAATTGTGTTATGGAACAGAAACTATTTGGCCCTCCTTTGATGACTAAAAGGGGTATATTTGTGGCAAACGGACTTCATGTTTATGTATTATTTATAGTTTGTCAACATAGTAATTCATATCGCACCCTAAATACAAAAGGACCACAAGTCAAAATTTTCCAAAACTGACGTTTTTCCATAAATTAATTCTGAGTGCACATCTCTAACTACTGCAAGAATTTCTTTCACATCACTATCTTCTTTAACTGGAAAAATACAGTTATGTCTATTCTTATGTTGTTTGTTTCTCGAAAATGCATTGAAATTTTTAAAAATTATGCTAAATGCATTTTTAGCATACATAATTTGCTTAATAAAAAAAATTTTTTTCTCGAACAAATTTTTACTATTTACTCCAAAAACTACTTTTGGAGAAATAAAAAATAACTTTTACTAATATTTCAACTAAATTTCTTTCGGTGTGGTAAGTAAATGAACACGGAAATTTTTGAATTAATATATGAAATGTAATCTATTAAAACAAGTCAACAATTATTATGAACAAAATTAGAAAAAGCTATAATTTATATTTGTAACATTTTAAATAAAAATTGTATTGTTACATTGAAAAAATTTAGCACTTTTTTTTCTTCTGTAGAACATTTTAGCACTTAGTTTTTCAAGTTTTAGCATATTTTGAAATTAATTTTCTGGCAACACTGATTTTGAGTTGTTGATACATTTGTAAACACTGTTTTTCTAAAATTAATAAAATATTTTTAAAATGTTTCTACTTTATAAGAATTTCATTCATCTACTCATGGTGTAACTATACAAGGTAAATGCGGTAGCACAGTTGATTGACTTTGTTTACAATTTATTTACATATGTCAAAAGTACTACTTTGTCAAGTGTTTTTGACAGTAGTACTACATTATTTTACACAAACAAAATGCCTGTTGTTTCTGTATTATGTTGTATATGTTGCCGATTTGCACTTACCTTGCATATTTACACCATGCATCTACTTTTCACATTTGTATCGCTTTTGTGCCCTTTTGACAAACGAATGCTGAACAACAAACTCCACTTGTATTTCAGATTTTCTTGACATATAAACTTTTTAATGAAAAATTAAATTTATTTTTTTTTTACTTACATTTTAAAAATTTTCTTCGCTTTCGCAAGAAAGCAAGTGTCGTATTACATAATTGCAATTTTTTGGTTTTTCTCAAGGGAAATAAAAACCCCGTAAAATAAAGTTTTCGTAAAAAATTTCCGAACGTTCGTAAACAAACTTACGAAAATCGTACTACACAATACAATTTATACGAATTAGTAAATTTTCCGCTTCGAATCGAAATACACAATAACCCCGCAGACGAAATTAACGAAAGATTTCATCAAACTTCACACATATACTCGTAATGGCTTTCGAAGGCCGTTTTGCTGGGAAAAGACTCAACTCTTTGCTTGCTGTTTTCTGTTGGTCGATTAAAACGAAAAATAAAATTGAAGGTAGAATGATTTTCATAAAACACATATTGATAGAATACATCATGGTGTAACTATACAAGGTGAGTGCAAATCGGCAACAAATGCAACACAATACAGAAACAACAGGCATTTTGTTTGTGTAAAATAATGTACTACTGTCAAAAATACTTGAAAATGTATTACTTTTGACATAAGTAAATTGTAAACAAAGTCAGACAGCTGTGCTACTGCACTCACCTTGTATAGTTACACCATGGAATATATATTAGATTAAAAATAATTAAACGACCATCATTGTTAGAGTTATTTATGTTTTAATTTTATTTATTGGCAAATAAACAAATAAAGTTTTTCTTAAGAGTTTTCCAGGCATATTCCTTAAAATGTAATTGCTTGAGAGGCAATACAAACTAGAACAAGTAAGAAAACCAATATTACAGTAACATTTTGTATCGATAAAAATATTTATATGGAAGCTATCACTATCGTAATAAAAAAGTTTGTACGGTGATTTGTATGTTTTAGAGGATTATTTTGGTTTAATTTCATATCAATAATGCTATTTACAAAAGTTTTATGAGTAAGTGCATCTTATGTATATGAGAGCTATAACCAATAATGGGCCGATCTTTACAAAACCTAATATAACTGCTTATTGTAAAAATTCGGTTCGATATCAAGATTTATGTTTTTCTGAAGTTACCCTTATACATATATGAGCTATGACCAATTATGGGCAGATCATTATAAAACTCCTTACGGCGATTTCTATGTACCTAATTGAGAATTATTAATTTTGCATGTTATATCACCACCCTTCCATTGACAATATGCCACTATTAACCAAATTGCCTAAAATCTCAAATCTTTTTAATGAAATATATAGTAGTTGAAGCATGTATGTTTCTATATACTCGTACATATACATACATATAAATAATTGTTAAAGTTACTATAACATTTTAAAGTATAAAGAGCTGAAGGCCATAGATGCTATTGCTCATAAGTTAGTTTATAATTTGTAATTATAAGTAAACAGATCAATAAAATAAAAAATAAATAAATAATTTCGAATGTCAACTTGATAGTCACATTTCTAAAATTTTTATGCTCATTAAAGTGATTTTTTAAAGTGGATTTTACTATATGGGGGATATGGTCAAATTGGGTCCGATATTCACAATATCAAGTAGTTTGATTTTTGCATATGTATGTACATATCTGTGTAAAATTTTCATTCGATATTTATGTAACCTCTGGTTTTCGGAAGGAGCTATGATGAATTATGGACCGATCTGCACAAAATTTGTAGATGTGATTTGGCTTCATGTATCACTCATTTGTGGTAAAATTTGTTTGGAGACTTGTATAATTCAAACTATTATGATGGGTAAACCCCAAATTCGGGAGGACATTTGTATGGGGGCCAGGTGATATAATGGACCGATTTCCACCAGTTTCAAGCCCATCAATCCTTGGGTCAAAAAATATCACGTACCAAATTTTATCGAAATATATTCAAAATTACGATCTGTACTCTGCGAGCCAGTAATTTTAAAAAATTATTTGTAATATTATTATTTATTTTTAAACTTTAATTTAAATGTCCTTTTTCATTAAAGAATAAAACATACGTTCCTAATTTAACGATTACTTCTTAAAAACTATTAATTATAAGACAATGTATTTATTTATATTGCATGGCGATCCTGCCAGGAGATAACATTTAAGTCAGAGTGCAATATTCGACTGTGCCAAATCTTAAATACCCTCCACCCTGACGACAGTTTTACAACAACCACAGATAAATGTTTAGACTGTCAAAATTTGCCTGTTGATTTGGTAAATTTTACGTTTGGGCTTATGAAGCCACTGTATTATATTAATACACTTTGTTTGATAGTTGTTTTGATGTAATTTATCAAAGGTTGTCTCGGATTTTTGATCATATCTCCGTTATTTATGGACGGATTTTGCTGATTTTAAATAGCAAACTTCTCGAGAGCATGTCTGACAAAATTATTGAAGATTTGGATCCCGAAGATATCTGGAGACTTCGCAGAGTGGCAAAAAGGTGTCAATTTATTCCTCCCTACGCCAATTTCATCTTACAGGTCAATTTTGTATACATAAATTGTAGTTGATAAACTCTTTTTTAATACTTTTGCCGATTACAGAACAACTTAACGCTTTATATTTGTAAGACTAAGAAAAGAGCTCTCAACCATTCCGGCATAAAAGTTATAAAAACTTAATTTAAAAGCCAAGAACACAACACTGAAATTTATTTTATTTAGTCCCCTTTTACAGTTGAGAAATTGAAAGACAGACAGACGAAGTTTGTAGGCGATAGGAAGAGTTTGCGGTAGACCTCTACTGTACTGGACCAATGCATATTGATTATAATAAATATTCCTTGGTCCAGTACAGTAGAGGTATACCGCACACTCTTCCTCTTCAATACATCGCCTACAAACTTCGTCTGTCTGTCTTTCAATTTCTCAACTGTAAAAGGGGACTTATTTCACAAAACAATGGTTAAAAATTTTTCGCAGGACTGCTTATAAAAGTTAGCCTTGTAAAAATGTTATATAAAAGTTTTCAACCATAAAGCATACCAATAGTTTCTGGAATGTGACAGTCAGTTGCGTTAAAGTAGACTATTTATTTATTTTAGTGAAATTTTTAAATACAAACATTTAATTATGGATATTAAGGAATGTTAGCAAAGAAAGTTTTTTTTTCTGATTTGGTACTAAAAAACTTAGTAAAAGCAAATAATTCTTAAATTAAATATTCGAAAATTTTCAATTACATTTCGATAGGTTTTCACGATTTTTGATTTAAAAACGTATTTTAAGTGATTTTACATTATTTTAAAGGATTCGGAAAGAAAAAGAACGTTCAAATTTCATTACAGTGTAAATTATTTAACTGTTTGAATAAAATTACAACTGTCGAAAATGAAAATTAGATCTTTATTACTTCAAGCATCTTAGATACATATGTATATAATTAAAAAAAAAACATGTAATAAAAATGTATTTTCTTACCTGCTTAAAATATCATTTTGTTCGCTTCTTAACCTTTTACACACCAGCATTTTTTTTGGTCAATGATTTCAATTTGTAAATTAAATCTCTGAAGAGTACAAGAGATTTAAAACCTTATTCCGCATTTTAATCGCTAGTTACACATATAAATTTCAAAACAGATTTCGACTTTGAAACAAAAAAAATCAAAATAGATCTCTTGGGATTTTTGTCATAATCACAACAAATATGATTGGAATTTGCAAGGACATAAGTACGGGTATGTACATAACTTGGCACACACAAAGACTGGGAAATAATAAAGAGATCAATTTTTATGGCCATGATTACTGGTGGTGATCATACAAAAGGCAGTCATAATCGATGGATAAACTGATCACACTCTTATATCGATGTACATACATACACGTATGTGTGTGTGTTTTTTGTCATGAGTGTACTGATTAAAGGGGCGTTTGACAGTTGAGTTTACGGTTTTAGAATTTGTGTTTTTCAAACAAGTTTAGTGTGTGTGTAATATAAATAGTTTAAATTTTTTGTCTTTTGAAATCCCATATGTATTGGCAGAGTATGAGGATCGTCCAAGTAATGATCACTTTCATTGGAATTTATTTATGGGCCAGAGCCATGTGTGTTTTTTGTCGAGTTTAGTGTAGTGTGGTTTGTGTGTTTTTTCTTTCGTAAGAGATTTTGTTTTCATTTCGTAGGCGTTTACAGTCTTTATGAGCCATAAATGTCAACTCTTTCGTTTCTCGCTCCGTTAGTGACGGCAATGATTATGTTGATTTGACACATGACACTGTTGTTGGCTAAACTAAGCAGCATGTTAGGAGCTTGCTTATTCCAACTGGCCAGTGTTTTTCCAACTTGCAATTAGTCATATTGGATAAACTAAATAGTAAATAAGGGAAAGGTTTTCTTATGCTTGCTGCTAACACGTCAGACATATTTGCGCCGGCGCAAAATTATCCATCCATGTGGTATAAAATACATATTTTCACATTAGAGGTGTTATAGGTTTTTTTGCAATTATCCTTTAGGGTTTATGTGCGATTTGATTTGGTTTTGGGGGGAGTAAACCGCAAAACCAATGAACACCTCAGGTTTTGTTTTAATTCACCATAGAGATAACTTTTGCTGTTTTTGGTATAAACACCAATTTGACAGCTGTTGTCGATCATTTGTAGGTTTTATATCTCGTATGCTGCAACAATGTTTATAAATGTACATACATACATATGTATGTATGTATGTATGTATTTACATGAGGCCTAACGAACATAACGACACCCGCATACCGCTTCAACTTTAATTTTACTTTCACTACCGCTAGCGGTTATTTTGTAGGTTTATTTTCTAACGCACGTTAGAAAATTCCGCGTTTTTTAAATTTATGCTCGTTAATTGTGCAGCTCAATGAGTTCGCGTTTTTAAACTAAATGGAACGGTGAGTTCCCATAGCAATTTATCAACTCATTTGACTACAATATGTATACCGTTGTATTGTATTTGTAAAAATGAAATATAAATAAATATTATTTTCATGATTATAACTTACTTATCACAAAAAAGTAAAATAAAGTAAAATAAAATAATACATTTCATATCACCACCTTTTCAAAAAATAAACAATAATAATTTATAAAAGCGAGGTTGTAGAACAGATTTGTGTTTCGCGTTAAATTATCAACCAACTATTCATGCAGTCAGTTAATAGTCGTCCGCCAGTTCGTCACTCAGTCCAATCAAACAATTCTACTATCCAAACCACTGACATTTATTCTTCTGAATCTCGTGCTTTTGTTTTCACGTGATAAAAATAATCAAGTGGATTTTGACATGGGGCGTTGCCAGATAATATAATTCGGAATTGGGTATTTTAAATATGTATGTATATTGTTTCAATATAGATCATAATTTCAATATAGTTTCAATATGATTTCTTGGAAATATGACAAGTAGTTGTCCATAAGTCAGCATGTTGAGCATTATGGAAATTCTTACTAAATCATAGTCATAAATTAGGAACGATCATGCAACCCAAAAGCTAGAGAGATCTTACTTGTTCCAGAAGAAACAAGAAGCTTAATGTGTTTTAAATGTTCGATAATGGAGACTGGTTGCTGTTCTAACACTCTACATTAAAAGGATAATAATTTTTCAAAGGCACCGGACATTACACAAACAAATATATCAGATTAACAAAATATCGAAATCTAGGAAATATATACATACTTGTCTATGATAATATGTATTACAAATTAAACTTATTCAGTAGGCCTTTTCATTTTGACGAATATAGCTCTGCTTTTATCAATTTCGTGTAAAATTAATGTATAATTTGCCATCTTTTGAATTTACACAATTCTAAGGAGGAGGGAATTGAACACAGACTTGGTATCTCGGCAGTGTGCATTGGGTGCACTTCAAGCTTAATGTGGAGTGTCTACTTTAAAACCAGTCAGGGATTATTAAATAGCTTATAATACGTTGCTATTCAACATCTATGATATCGGAAAGATCCCCAAATTCATTGGCCTTACGAGGTGTTCTTACACTTTCCTCTATATCTATGTATATCATTCAGCTTGTGAAACAGTATCCGTTTATCACAGACACCAGCATTGGAGTTTGTCTTCTGAAGAGTTTGTTTGTCTCTTATTTTATACAGAAGCATTCGTGTTAGGGCGAGATCTGTGACAGATTAATGCTAGGAACACAACTAGGACGAATGAAAAATTTTTGCTCGCTAATATTCGTCTCTAAAACTACAACATATTTGTGTATGAAAATACACACAATGTTGGCGTCAGCTGAATTCGTCATACGCGGCGAACTCTGAAATATATTTATTTAAATTTCTTACGCCGGTAAACAACGAACACACAATACGGGGTAACTATGTTTTGTTTTAGTTTTTATTGTTTTAGAATGAATAATGTTAATTTTTACTTTAATTATTGTTTTATTTTTCACTTTATATAATTTAAAATAAATATACAAAATAGTTAACTATAAAAATTGGTTTTACCTGTGTTTTTGTTAATGTTTATTATTTTCTTTTAAATATGGTCACACTGTCTATAACTATAACAGCTGTATTTTTTCGTCGTCTTTATTCTGCTTCATACAACGAATTTACATAGCGAATTGTCACCGCCTAATTCGTCGCGTTTGGCGAATATTGACTTTCGTCCCAGTTGTGTTCCTAGCATAATGTTTATTTAAACTTTATAAAAAAGACGCGTCTTACTTAAATATGGAATTGTTTAAGGACGGAGTATTTTGTCACATTATAACGAACTTTTTCTGATTCGAATGTACATACATATGTACGAGTATATTCATATATTTTTAAGAGCTGTAATGCACCTACATATGTCGATTATTTATAACGTTTGTGTTTTCTACTAAAACGTTCTAAAGTTAGTTTTTTTTAAACTTTGGCTTATTTTGACCCCAGTTTATCAAAGCGTTATTTTTGTATATAATTTAATCTTCAGACCTTATGGAATATTTCTTTAAAGTTTTATAAAAATCTAATCAATTTGATTTTTTTTTTTTGGGTCTCAAATATTAAAGAATTTTACTTTTGATTCGAGTGTTTAAGGCTTAATAATTCCCGATTTTAGTAACATGTTCGTTATATATTTTTAATAAATTGAGTAATAATATTTTGGCTTTTTTTAAACATCTAAGCAAAGGCATGTTGACCAAATGTTTGTCCTTTCTACGAAAACCTTAAAATATTTTAGAATTTTAAGTCGCAGGTACGACAACAGTTTGACAGTTATTAACCAAATTATTTCTAGCTTTATTTTCGAATATATTTTTAATAAAATACTAAATACCAATTGTTAAATTATTGGAATTCATTTCATAAAATATTGGTTTCTGTAGTGGGTTGTCCAACAGTGTTTGGAAGTGTTTCTGTTATGACACCTCTAAACAATCTCTTTGTTGACTTGAAGGAAGTTCATGCCATCTAAAATCTGACTTAAATATTTTAGTTTGAGAACTTTTTTATAACGGTTTTAACAAAATTTAGAAATGTATTAAGTGCATTTTACAACATACACACTATGAGTTTTTCATTAGTACATAGTATGCGTTTTCTATTTTATATTTATGTACACCGTGTAAAAATAGATATTGATCGTATGCAAAATCTTATCTCTAAAACCTATTGAAATCAGTGAAAAACAAGGATTTTTTAAGAACAACTATTCAGGTTTATTGTAATATTAAATCACATAGGTATACAAATGTGTTTTTACACAAGCATAGTTATTAAAGAAAAAAATAAGATGAGTGCATATCTCTTAATCTTAAAAGTAATATAAAAAAAAATGTATGTATGACAAATGCATTTGATTGTATGCACTAAAAAACAAAGCCACAAAAAATACTTGCTACAAATAAAATTAAAATCAGCCCAATCATGAATAAAAATCCCGCTGGAGTTTTTTTCCCTTTTCTCATTTTTCCTATTCAAATTCAATGTTAAAAAAATAAAAAGGGAAAAAACTCCCGCGAATTTTTTATTCATGATTGGGCTGAATATCAATGATACAAGTTTTTTTTTCATGTAATGCCTACACTTAAGTAAATAAAATCACCCATATAAACATATGTATAAATCCATGGTTTTTCGTTTTTTTTTTCTTAATTCAGTAGATATTGGAGATACGAAAAAAATTTGTGAGCAAAGGTTGTTCCTCTGAGTTTTGTCTATAACTTTTACTAACAAATTTTTTTTGTAAAATAGATATTAAAGAAGTTATTGACAATTAAAGTCAAAAATCAGGTATTTTACAAATTTTGGGCGGCTCAGGGGCACCTTTTCCCCTTATCCGATTGAGCTCAAATTTTCAAGGGAGTATTTTTTTAGCAATTCGAACCAATCTGGGGGGTTCCGTGAAACAAATTCCAACTTTGAAAAATAACTGGCACCCTAATGTACATATTTATATACAACTAGTTTACATAGCTCAACTTGTTTAAAAAACAATCTGGCAACTTGAATTACCATATATTCAATACGTCATAAATACTTTTCTTTAAGATATTGTTATCTGGTTTTATTTATTATTCTTTTTTATGCGATACGACAAATGTCTACGAATAATAATAATAATAATACTGTTTACTACTGCTTGTACCCACACATTTAAAAAGTTATTTGAATTTTGGTTGGTTGTACTCGTACATTTACTACGAGTAGATAATAGAAGTACCAGCAGCAGCAGCAGCTACAGTAGTAGTAGTAGTACTAGCAGCAGCAAACAGCTATTAATGGTTTTTGGTGTTCCGATAATCCTCGTCGTTATCGTTAGAGTCCTTATCACGTTTTTATTTTGTTGTGTTTTTTTTTTTTTGAGTTGTGATTTTCGTTTTGTTTTCATATTTTGGGGGTGTGGTTGGTCGATCGGTTGGTTGACTGGTTAATTGTTTTGGTTTTGACAGTTTTCTTTTAGTTGTTGTTGTTATTAATTTCCAATTGCGCCTGATTAGCACCACTATCTTGAAAAATAGTACAAACTAATAATGTCTATGACTTACCCACATAATTTACATTTTGTTGCCGTTTTATTTTTTTTGTTTGTTTTGTTTTTGTTATTTTTTATTATCATTGAAAAAGGGGTTTCCTAGAGGGCCCTCTTATCATATGGGGAGATTTTTGTATTGTTGCATTTAAAATGTCTAGCTTGAAATTCATATTGTTTTTGTGTGAATAATTTAGGTAGAAACTATGATTAGTTAGGCAGATACTTAAATAGAACAATTTTTTAACAAAAAATGTCAAGTGAAGTCCAAAAATGTACTGGGTTAATTTTTGCAATTCTGGCAAAATTTTGTATTCTAAAATCTACATTTTTAATTGTTAACAAAAGATATTACAAATTATTAGCGTAAATGTGCAATGAAAAATGAAATATAATGAAAATCCTATACAAATTTCTTTTAAAGATCATTATTTTTTTGAAGGCACCGGACATTAAACGAACACCTGATCTTAATAAATATAGCAGATAAGCGTTCCAGAATTTTTTTAATGAACAAAATATATAAATTTAGGAAATATTTTTATATATATTTGTCTATGACTGTATGTATTTCAAATTTTCACTCATTATTCACCCTTAGGCCATTTAGCGTCATCAATACGAAACGATATCGTTTTGTATCGATTGTTGTCAATATCAAGTTTAATCGATAAGTGTCGATGTGTTTTTGGTATGCCGCACGCAACCTTAATACTATGTTTCCACGACGACTTGAATCACCTGCTTCGCCTTCTGAATCATGTTTATGAATCCTGCTGTTTACATGACTAATAAACTTGATTCGATTTGACAGTTGTCTTTAATAAACAAACAGAATAAAAAAAAACAGAATTTACAATTTGTGGAAAATAATTTTTTTTAATGGACAAACAGAAGTGAGTGGAAATTAGTTAGCTTATTTGAAAAAAAACATACATTCGTACGTATTTACTTTCTTTACTTCCAGCAACAAGAAAATGATTTGCTTTGTTTACAATAATATTAAATTTTTACAGCTAGTGCAAATAAACTTGCGATAAAAATAGAGAAGAGTGCAATTTTTCGTGCTTCGCAAGTAGATTCAATATGAATCTACTTGATTCGCTCTTAAAATTTTGTATGGTGAAGCAAGTTGTTTCGCACATGATT
This sequence comes from Bellardia pandia, assembly GCA_916048285.2. Classification (NCBI taxonomy): domain Eukaryota; kingdom Metazoa; phylum Arthropoda; class Insecta; order Diptera; family Calliphoridae; genus Bellardia; species Bellardia pandia. Next base: position 117,154,622 of record OU696529.1, on the reverse strand, counting down.
GGAGTGTGAAGCATGAATAGAGAGCGAAGCATGTACCGTGGAAACATAGTATAATAGTGGAAGGCCAATGTAAAAGGCATGCGGGCGCGGGCGGCAATCAGCTGTTCTTTTTGAACAAAAGTCTACTTTGCCACTTCTCACAGCATTGCCAGATTAAGTAAATTGCGATACTTCAAAATTTTTGTATGAATAATTTTGTATAAAAACAAAACTTTTATTTACTGGTAATACTGTTGCCGCCCGCGGCCGCATTCCGCTTACATTGGCCTTCCACTATAACACCGGCATCGATATAAATTGACTCTGATTTTGTAGTCAGTCTTATTGGTGTCGAAACAGTTTTATTCCTTTTAAATTTTTTAAATAATAATCTTGAATTAAAAAGAAAAAAAATTCCAAAGACTGGCCAATTTATGAAGTTAGTGATAAGCCGATAGCCTTCGTTGCTAATGCTTTTAGCTTTTGAATTATTTTAATTTTAACTATAATAAATTTGTAAATAAATAAAAAAAATAAGTTAATGGAAAAGATGGAAAACCATCTTTTATTCGCCAAAGATTTTCAAAATTTTAAAGAGCAGGGGGAAAGAATTTCAACGATACTAAATGCCCTTGGTCCACCGAAAAGAGCTGGTGACGGTTGGCAAAAGGTAACATTAATAGTGCTAAATGGATTGTTGCATGACAAATTTTTCTTAAAGGTGTGGCAGGATTTAAAATTTAAGGTTAGTTACAAACCAGGCTGCTGGAGTCGGAATTTATTAACAAGTAATACTTTGCGCTGTGGCAAACCTGCTTAATTTCAGAAGCAACTAAACCCCGAAAGAGAAGAAGTTTTGTATCGATTTGATGATGATATCGATAAAAATTGATGTTGATAATAAATTATAGACGATGACGACGACGCTAAATGAAATGATTGTTTTTAGCAATTTCATTTTAAATTAATTTATAATTTGCCATCTTTTGAATTTACACAGTTCTAAGGAGGAGGAAAGAGAACATAGAACTGGTGTCTCGGCGGTTTGCATTGAACTCACTTAGACCTTTTGCTACATTTTGACAGCATAAAACTCTACTTATGCGGAGTTTCCACTTTAACACCAATTAGAGATTATTATAAAGCTCATAATATGTTGATGTTCAACGTCTGAAACGTCGGAAAATCCCCGAATTCTCCCATGAAAATCATTCGTATTATCTCAAATGCGGGGGTAATCTTACACTTTCCTCTTTATCTAAATCATTCAGCTTGTGAAACATTATTCGATTATCACAGACACTAGCATTGGAATTTGTCGTCTAAGGAGTTTGTCTTTTATTTTATACAGCATTGACGGGGTCTATGTGTGGCTGCTGATTTTTAAACCAAATCGTATTCTTAATGGATTTTATTAATATATGTACGAGTATATGGGTATAATTCTACTACCGAGGACAAAATTTAAAGTTACATCAAGATGAGGGGATGCAGACTCAAATACAAATGTACAAAACTGAATAAGTTGTGTAATAAGACAATGGTTTCTACTATTACATCGGATATTTAGAGGTACTAACATAATGCCGGCAGAAATGTTAGTTGCCTGTTGTAAGACCTCGCCAATTTTGAGCGTTTTGAGTTTTGGAAGTGTGTTTTGTTGACAATAAAAAATGTTAATGATCGAAGTATTGTACAACAGTTAATGAGATCTATCAAAACAAAAAAAAACGTGTTTTCATATTAGAGAAATTAATTTTAGTTTGTTCTTTTAGCTTTTAATATTTAATTACTAAACAATAAGTAACAATTAGTGGTTGAAAAGTATTCAGTCGTTCTTTATATAAATATTAAAATATGTATCCGTCCGGATTTTATGTGAACAACTCTTAGAGAAATTTAGATAGATTCTAAACACATTTGAATATATTGCGGTTCTTCATCTACCAAATCTTAATACTTTTAACTGATAAATCATCTTCGTTATAGTAACCACAATTTTTCTTTCAAAATAAACATTCAACGTAAAATAAAATAATTTATATTCATATTTACTTCTCTTTACAACAAAGATCGCATATCAGAAGATAAAAAAAAACAAACGACCTTCAGCTACTGATAAAAAAAGCAATTTGTATTTAATCATTTTTAGCTAAACGCCAGCATGTCTGGTTAGTCTGGTAGCGCCTGCAAAAAAGAAAAAAAACTTAAATATAAACAAAAACAAACGATAACAAGAAATTGTATGCGATAAAAAAATATGTACATATGTATGTAATGTAGAAGTAATCTACAGTTTTCCGACGGCTTTTTGCTGAATGAATGTTTTACATGATTTGTTACTTAGTAATAAGTAAAGTATACGCACATTGTTTTCTAACACATACATATGTATGTAGTTTGTATTTTTTAATACTTTTCATATTTAGTAAGGATGCTTATCAAAAGGTTTAATATAAGTTTATCTTTTCCTTTGAAAGTTTTTCGTGTTTTAAAATAAATACAGTGAGGAGAAACTTGACTTCTGCGTAATGCTTTAAATAACGTGCTGATAGACACAGATATGCGAAATAATTCCTGTTAAAGCTGACGAAAATTGTTTTTCAATTGATGTTTGTCTTAATATTGCAAATTTTTGACTACTTAACGTCACAACTTAATCTCTTTTAATGATAAATTATGAAACATATCCCAGCGGTAAATGGAACTAAGTACCTAGATTATAATCGATGGCATCAGTATAACATTCTAAGCGAGCGATTTAAGCACTTAAAATGTTATACATACAATATCGTTGGTCTCATATAGAAAGGCCCTAACTCCCTATTTTTTCGAAATTTGTTTTTTTTTGCGATTCCAATGCATTTAACGCAAATACACCTCCTCACAAAAATTTATTGCAATAGTGTAAAAAATAACGATTTTATAAGCAATACACAATACAAGCGGAGTGTTAGTTAGTGGGTTTATGTTAAAAAAATGTATGAATTCAATTTCTATTATTAAAACTCCGATTAGAATGTAAGTGACGAGTTAGTGTACATAAATGCAATGACAAAAAAATACCGTTATAGCGGCTTTAGAAAAAATAAAAAAAAAACAAGAAATGTGTATCACTATATCGATGTTACTTTAAACTTTAATTTAAAATTTATATGAAATTTATTTATTTATTTTTATTATTTTTTTATGAAAGTAAAGCAATCTTTTATATAAACTTGCATTAGACTCGTGTGTAAATGTAAGCAGAAATATAAGCGACAACATCAGTACTGATTGCTACTAAGGGCGCGTTTTCACTATGTCATTTTTGTTGTCAAATTGTTGTCAAATTTTCCAAATTGTTGTCAAATTGTCCAAATTGTTGGCAATTGTATGATAACGGGTTGTCATATGGCGTCATCTATGTCATCTATCATGATTGCAGACATAGATGACGCCATATGACAACCCGTTTTCATAAAATTGCCAACAATTTGGACAATTTGACAACAAAAATGACATAGTGAAAACGCGCCCTAAATATTACTGACATCAGCGATTAAGTAATGGGTATTTTTACCGCTGGGATGTGATAATTTTAATGCCACTTTACTCATATACCACAGATATAACCAGATTCGTCAAAACTGGCGTTAACAAAAGTGGTGTATCAGCAGTGCTTAACTAGGTAATGTGATAGAGAGAGAAAAAAACGCTACATGCAAACAGCAATTAGTTGTTAGTATACATTACCTAATGAAAAATAAAAATCAAAATAAACAAACTTTTTTTTAATCGATCGACTTACAGAAGATGCCGATTTTGCCAAAAAAAAAATCATCTTTTCATATGAAGATAATTTTGATCTTGGTGGGTATTAAACAAGCAAAATTGTCGCATTTGGGGCACAGAAACCCGCACGCATACATTGAAAAGCCGATGCACCCAAAACGAGTCACTGTTTGGTGCGGATTTTGGTCCAGCGGCATAATTGGGCCATTTTTTCTTCGAAAATAAGCAAGGAGTGGCCGTTACAGTCAATGGCGATCGTTATCGGGCCATGTTGAACGAATTTTTGTTCACAAAAATTGAAGAGGAGGATATTGGCAACATTTGGTTCAAACAGGACGGCGCTACGTGCCACACAGCCGAAGCTACACTCGATGTTTTGCGCCCTGTTTTTGAAGATGGCATTGTCAGCCGCAGAGCTGATGTCGTTTGGTCACCTCGGAGCTACGATTTGACACCGTTGGACTATTATTTGTGGGGTGCCGTCAAAGATAAGTGTTATGCCGACAAGCCAGAGACAATTGACGCTTTAAAGGGCAATATTCGTGAGACCATTTGTGAAAAATTGGACCGATCGTAGTTTAGTTAGTAGTTTTTTTTATAGCATTTTCAAAAAAAAAAAAAAATATTTGGCGGATGATTTTCCATTACTTAGCACTGGCACAAATATAATCCGACTTATAACATTTCATCACAGATTAATAATAGTTTTGTTTAAAAAACAAATCTATCGAAAACCCGAAAGAACCAGTTTTTTTTTAGAAAATCTTTTAAAAAAATGTATGTTAAAAATGCATTATGTACAATTAAAGATGTATGTATACTTTTTTTCAACATTCCACACATCATATTGGCAGACCATAAATGCTCTTCTGTCAGATCTTAAATGAACATTACATATCTTGCGACAATTTTATTGAAATCGAAAAGAAAAAATTCCAAAATTTATTTTCTTTCAGTATGTTTTTCTAAGGATTATTTCCAATATGTTTGAAAATCAGATACAGGAAAGGAATATTTTTAAATTTGTCTACTCTGAGAATAGTTCTGTAAAAAGGGATATAATATTTGTATAAGATAGAAATTGCAGACCCATAGAAAGACCGCATAATTCTAACAAATTCTTAAAGTCAATATTTTGAAATATGCATAAAACGAGTTAGAGATAAAACAAAGTATTTTTTGTTTCCTGTAACCCTGGTATTTTATTACTTTAGAATATTACAAATAATAATTATAATAATGACAATCAAAAAACAATTTTAATTCCATTACAAAACAATACTTTTTCCATTATAACATTATTAAATATTAAATTATTTTAACCACAATATAGAACATTGAAATGAAAAAAAAAATCACAATTCAACCAAAAGTCTCTTATCAACATTTAGTTTTAATAAACATTTATGTATGTGACCTTTTTGAAAACCATTTAATGCATATACGAGTACACAGTACGTATGTACATAGACATACACTTTATATATTTTTAAAATAAAAACTGAAATTAAATGTTTCACTTCGAATATTAAAAAAATGAATAGGAAAAAAATAATGAACAAATGTGTTTATTTCTGTGGTGAACTAATAATAAGTATTTTGTTTCTATTTGAAACATACGACTGAATAACTTAGTGCTCGTACTATATATTCTTATCTCTGGTTTAAGCGATGATCAGAGTTTATAAAAAAATCAACGTCCAAGTTTTATTTTGATGGTGTTAAAGATTAAAATGATGTGGTGTAAAAATCTAGACATCGTTAAAAAGACAAAACAAACAAAAAAATATGCTTCTCATTTATACTATTGATTTTAAAATCGAAAACTATTAAACGAATAACATAACATTTCGATCGAAATGTGTACAATTTACGTCAAAGAAATTGAATCTAGTCAAAAAATATAAATCTGTGATGACTGTAGACTGACCAGATGGTTGTGAGACATATGTACATATGTACATGGTTTTACAAACATCTAAAAATCTAAAATGCATAATTTGTGTAAACTTGTGTTTTAATGGACGCTAGGACATATCAAAGTTTTTGAGACCAAGTGTATAAATACACCATTATTCCCTCCCTTCTTGCAAGTTCAGCATTTAGCGAATACACTCAGAGGTCCATTTTGTTTGTTTGTTTGGTTGTTCCGCAATCACGCCTAAACGGCTTAATTGATTTTATTGAAATTTGAAACGTTAAAATATTCGTACTTGAAAGCGTCAGCAGGCTATATATTTTTTTTAAACTTAGACCAGGTCGGAATAAAAAGGGAAAATCCGGTAAAGCTAAACGGCTAAACAAATTTTATTGAAATGTAGAACGCAGATAGACTTATTTGCAAGATTTGGATTAGGAAGTGATAAATTGGGTAAAAACCGCGTAAAATATAACGTTGATACCGAGAAGAGACAAAAAGTGGAAAATTTCTAAAAATTTGTGTCTGAAATAATGATTGTCTTTGATATGAAGAAACAGCATTTTTATTTTACATTTCCGTTGTCACAAAGTTGTGTATTAGAAGAGTAGTTCTTTGTAAGTCTATCTTCAAAGGAATAAAAACGAGTAAGATGTGAAATTTTGTGCTTAATCTTAATTAGTGATCTACAGACTCGAACCTTTAAATATTGATATGTTAAAAGACAAAAAAAACTTATTAAAAACATACAAACTGAAAGGGTAAAGATTTGTGTTTTTGTACTTTTTTGGCACCATTTGTATCTGTTGTTTTAAGACAACGAAATTTTTGAGAAGTTAATTTTCCATAATACGACACTTAAATAGTAATAACGGTTAAAAATGGGAATTTTGCATTTCTTTGAAATGAATCACTAACAGACTTTACAGTTTTAAATATGGATTCTTACAATGAAAATAAGTTAAACATAAAATTAGAGCACCAAAAAGTGAAAAATTGTATAGTTGGTACTTTTTGTATACTTTGTTCTAAACTGATAATAAAAATCAGAAAAATATTTATTTTTTGATGTTATCCATATTTATTTATACACAAAAATACTTAAAAAGGGGAATCGGATCATCTGTTCCTTTAATGATGAAAAATTTATTAGCACACAATTTGCAATAGCAATTAAGATCTTATACATTATGGCCAAAGATGTGAAAATAACGAAGGCTATTCAAATTTGAAATGTAAGTTTATTCATTTTCAAAAATATGTACGATTAACAAGCTCAAATATACGTTTAGAAATTGAAAATTAAGAAAAAAAATTTAACAGTTATCATCAACCAAAGATTTAAAAACTGAATGTCAAAAATTTATTTTTCGAAATATGTAGCTAATGAATTTGTTTTGAAAAAATGCTGTCCCATTGTATGAATTAATTTTTTTTTTCTCCTACAGAATAAGCTGCCCCTTTACACACGAAACATGCTTCGTTTGTGTGCTATTCTTAAAACAGATTACTAAAATGATCAGTGGCGTGATCATTTAACATACCAACCATGGAAACCATTCGGAGCTTCTGACGAATCATGTTAAATCCATCAGTGATTTGATACATTCTTTTCTAAAAGAGAACTAAAAAATCTTGCATTCTTTACTTATAAATAATAATTCTAGACTACCGGTGTTTTTCTTTATTACAATGTAAAGTAGCGCTCACATTTACTGCATATTCGTCATCAATACCATTTCCACCGGAGCCAACTAAGCTCTATATGGTAATGTTAAAGCCTTAGTTTCTGCAAAAAACAATGGGTGCAGATATTGTACAGTATAGGAGATACCCGCCAAACACCTTGTGTGTTTCTGATAAATATGAAGGGGAATTATATTCAGCATCGTATTCATAATTACTTAATGAGTAATTGGAAAAATTGGATGTCTTTTGGTTCACACTTCGCAAGAGTACCATATATAAGGATAAGTCAAATGAACGATGTGTGCATCAAAGTACAATTAAAGGTTTTGGGAAATCAACTTTAAAACAAAAGCCTTCTTAAAAGTGTAAAAAGCATACAATTTTCAGCATACTGAAAATTGTATGCAAGAGCTTTGATATTTTATTTCTTTTAAGAATCCAAGGCGTTCTAACGAGTATAGCTTGGTACTCTTTTATCGAAACTTATTGCTTTTGGTGTCGGTGATAACTTCTCTCGTTTTATATCAAGTTTCCTCAGAAATCAGAGTTGTTATAAATGGGATCTCATCAGACGAGTTCAAGGTTGAATCATAGGTACTGCAAGGCTCCGTTCTTCCTTCTACTTTATTTCTTATTTTTTTAAATAACCCTTCTCACCCTTTCTATTCTTTTGCAGATGATAGCCAACAGGTCGATGGTCGCTTTTAACGCACCCCTGCCGTCAAATGAGTAGCTAACTATAAAAACAAATCAACTTTAAGTTAGCTTGTATAGACTGACTTAAAGCCAGCTACTACGCAATGCAAAATGTACATTGACTAACTATTTTTTAAAATTTTTTAAAATGACATTTTGAAGTATTTAGAGAACAATGTCGATTGACAACCAAACAGCTCCAAAACGCACAAAAGATTTATTATTATTACAATTTATTAAGTAGAAAGTCGGCAATTGACAACTTCCTAGGACATCGCAATGTTAAAATAGTTAATTAATTGCATATAAAAGTAACCCAAGTGTCAACCACCACTACTTGATAAATAGTTAGCTTTAAGTTAATTTAAAGTTAACTGAATGTACGACAGGGACGTACGACTCAATGTTGTATGTTAACCAGGTCATACGACAGATCATGCTGCTTCATCTGTTTATGGGCGGTGTAAATATTAAGGAATCAGATGCTCTTGATGTTCTGTGCATGAGAATCCAGTGTGATGCTGGAATAAAAATATTTTTCAAGTGTCAAAAGACATTGGATTTTTTAAACCGCGTAGGAAATACTTTACTCCATCTGATCTCCTTACTATTTACTCCGCCTTTATTCGACCGAAAATGGAATACAACCATGTGCCGGTGCTTCAAAGTTTATTTTAGAGTTACTCGACCGCGTACAGGAAAGGATGAAGGTGCTTATCGGTGACAGTAGGGTATCCAACTCTATTGATTCACTGGTGCATCGCCGCATTGTGTTTTACTCTTCTATTGATACAATAATGGAATGTTTTCTGCTGAAATTAGGGAACCAATGTTTCGGTACTAAAGCAAATTCCATCAAATTTCAAACCTGGCGTAGATTGTCTCCTTTCGTGGTACTCTAATAGTTTTCTAGATGAATTTAAAAATGTTTGAATATCACCCAATACGGTCACTCTAATATTAAAAGAAGATCTAGTAGTAGTCACAGAGTGTTAACATTAATGTCATTTCTTATCTCTAAATAGTTCAACATCAATTACACATCGTCTTTTCTTAAATTTCAATATACAGTTTATTTTTTTATTTATTAATAAAAAAAAAAAGAAAAGAAATTCTTAAGTAGTCATTATTATTATTTATTATCGCCTTAAAAAACTCGTCGCCGCTACTCAGTCTCAAACTTAAACTTAGGTTTAAGTTGCTGTCCGTCTCTCTTTCCGTCCGTCATCGGCTCTTCGTCCATTTTTTGCCTTGTTCGTTCATGCAAGCAGCAAGCACATTCATTTAATATTGCATGCATAAGTTCTATTCAAGCAGCAAATGCAATAACAACAAAACTATAACGGTTAGTTTATGTCAGCCATATTTGCTGATAACGGAATGTCTTTGTATGCGTACAAGTATATGTAAGTATGTTCGTAATTACAATTACATTATTCATGTTATTTTGTATCTATAACATGATTTTAATGTTGTGCGAGTATAAAACTGTTTTGTTCTTTTGTTTTTTTTATGTTGGCACCAGTAGTCAACTTCAACAATCGTTCATATTTGTCACTTTGTTTCTTCTCCATTCCTTAAAGAGGTTTCTTTTAAGTCGAAATTTGCCTTCACTTGTTGTTCTTGTATGTACATACATATGTATGCACATATGTACTTATATACATACATTAATATGTTAACTTTGGTTGTCGTCCCTTTTTTATCTAAAACGAATACATACTTTGTTTCACTGGTTGCAATAAGGTTTTATTGTGAAAGTCATGTGAAAGCGGGTATTTTAATAATGTATTTATTTATACGCGTACATGTATAAATATCACTCCAACTTAGTTACTAAGCAACAACTTTTTAACATTGTTTACTCCATGAACATATCCATAAATGGGAGTTACATATGTATGTACCTATGTATAAATATGTACTAGGAGGATATATTGATATTTAAAATCGTAAACAGCTGAGTAAGAAGCAAACATTATGAATACTTCGATTTGTTACCCAAAATTTATTCACAAAAAATAACTATGAAAAGAGGAAAACATTTTCAAATCTATAGTGCAATTAAATATCCAAATCGTAATGAAAAGCAGAATGGTTTTGCTATAAAACAAACACGAATTCCTTAATCAAAATTATAACAAAATTCAGAAATTGCTTTATTGTGAATGCAACATACATACATATGTGTATAAAATAGTATATTGCAGCGAAACGAGAGCATACCTCGTTGTTAATAAATTTTATAAAAAGGCAATGGTGGAATTTCGGCTTTGTCGTCTCTTCAACTATTCCTTTAGATATTTATGTAAGTATGTACATATGTATATAAAATAATGAATACAGAAACCTCTTCAGTGAAGTACTGTTTCTCTTTAAGACAACATCTACAATAGTCATTTATCGTTAGACCATATCGAGCCATAACCGCCGAAAAAATGTATCCCACAAACTCAAAATTTTACAGGGGAAGGTTTTTTTTTAAATAAAATCAGTTTGAATAAAGCCATTATTTTAAAATTTATAATGTAAATATTGTTTTGTGTAATACATTTAATTTTAATAATTCTAAATGATGTTGAACTATCGATTTCGATAAAAAACAACAATCGATTATGGTGTGGGATACATTATTTTGGCGGTAATGGCTCGATATTTTATAACAGTACTTCTATAATATACAAGTATAGTTACATATAAATAATCATGATTGATGATTAGCATCCTAGAAATACAAGTAGATTCATGCACATTTAAACTGAAACCCAAATCAGCATTATCTTAAAATGTCTCGGATTTAAATTTAGATATGTCCAGCATTTCAGCGTATGCGACAATTAGCTTTAGAAGCCACACGTCTACATATCCGAAATGAGTGCAGAGCCACAAAATAAAATAGACTTTACTACAACCTTAAGTTTCAACTGATATCTTCCGGACCTTGGCATAATTAGTGCCATTTGCCCTATAGCGAATACATAACCTGATTGGCAATATAGTTATAGTATTATTAAAAGCACATTCTATATGTAAGAAAGCACAGGAGTATACATAATTTGTATTTATGTATAACTTAGCCTCCTGTAAATCCCACAATTACATCCATCTCCACAGTCCTATTTTTTATATAGCTATGTTGTGTGTTCTGTTTGAACTCATGAGGTAGAGTCGCTTTTGTGTAAATATCACTGACTATTTCTAGAGAGTGAGAGATGCTTTGCCCTCTTTAAGGGTAAAGTGGGTATGACGGAATGTGGGCTCTTTAATAGGCTTTGTAATTATCAGCTAGCCTGGTGTTTTAAACAGTGCATTGTGTATTTTCTCTTCATCCCGATGTCACATTGGGACAGGGTGAGCAAACATGGTACAATTGTATTCTTTTTAATACTTTAATACTAATTTTAGACTCATTTGGTATCGTGGCACTACTACGAGTCATTTACAATTTAAAAATACTGCTATATCAAAATCTCGTATTCCAGATAAAGTAAATAAATATATGTATGATTTAAGTTACCTTTTGTGTAATAGTGCAAGCCGAAGAGCTGATTTTATTAAACTTCATGAACATTTTAGAGCTGATATTCATACGATTATTTAATATTCATCCAAAAGATAGTTTTCATGACAAGAAGTTGTTGGTTGAGGCTAAATCAAAAACGAAAAAACTTCAAATTTATTTAAAACAAGTTAGAAAATATAGTCGGTCAAGCCGACCATATAATACCCTACACCCAGTATATGTATAAAACAGTTTTTCAGAAATGAGCGTTATATGGGAGATATATCGGAGCTACAAGTAATTATGGACCAATCTGCATAAAATTCGTAGATGTGATTTGGCTTCATTTACCACTCATTTATGATGAAATTTGTTTGGATACTTGCATAATTCAAACATTTATCATCTGTAAACCCCAATTTCGGGAGGACATTTGTATGGGGGCCAGGTGAAATAATTTCCACCAGTTTCAGTCCCATTCATACTTGGGCCGAAAAAAAATCACGTATTTTTTTTTTTTTTTTTTTTTTTTTTTTTGCATTTAATTATTTATTGAATCTTCATATTTGAAATGACAATAAGTATTCAAATCTTAATACTAAAAAGAAAATAATAAGCCCAGCCAGTGCTAGACAAAAATTTTTATGATACTAAAAAAATTTCACATCAACTGATCCAGTCATCTGTTTTGCGCTTGAGTTAAAGCAAGGGTATCCCTCCTTCTCAACCGATTGTGGCCACTAAAGTTAAGGATGTCTCGTGCAAGTGGGTTTGGATGGTGTTCAAGTTTGCTGACATACTTTGACGCATATTTTGTAAATTCGACTTTTACTAATGGCACGCCTAGATCTTTGTGAATTCGAGAATTTTTAACATACCATGGAGCTGCAGTAATTATACGTAGAATTTTATTTTGACCCCTTTGAATTTTTTCAATGTTTGATGCTGAGGCAGTACCCCATAATTGAATTCCATAACACCAGATTGGCTTTAGAATTGCATTGTACAACAAAAGTTTGCAATCCAATTTCAATGTAGAGTTTCTGCCGATTAACCAATTAAGTTGCACTGCTTTTAATCTCATTTGTGTAAGTTTCGCTTCAATATGAGACTTCCAAGTAAACCAAATTTGATCGAAATATCTTCAAAATTGCGACCTGGGGCCAAATTACCGCTTTCGATATCGAGTAAAATTGATCGTAATTTTCTTATTTGAGATTATGTCAGAAAGTGATTCTGAGTCGATCGGTATACTTTAAGGTGGATGTTGGACGAATATTTCCGGGCGTTACAAACATCAGCACAAATCCACTATAATGGTGTAGGATATAAAAATTTTATAGTTCTTATATACAACCTACAAATAAATTTTTTTTAAATACAAATAAAAAATTCTAAAATACAGTTGGACATTTCGGAAATGGAATTAGAATTTTTCGAAATACAATTAATTAAATTGGACAATGAACATTGCTAATGACGTCCTTGGCAGGGTAAAAAATGCATTCCAATTTGCTAGTTGTCCAAAATTACTTTAAAATAATATTCTTTAAGTTATTATATTAAAATGAACTTAAGCCAAAAAAAAATTTCTTTAATAATAAAATATTAAAACTTCAACAATTTTCCATAACAAAAAAAACTCTAAACAAATAATTTGGAAGTCTCAGAAATATAATAGGAATAGGTACATATGTATACATACATATATTAAAATATATGTATGTAGTTGTACTAATGTAGTAAGTAATACACAAGAATGATAAAATAATTTTATCATTCTTGGTAATACATAATTGAATTAATATTGACCAAAAAGAACGTTTTTAATATTTAAAAAAAAAACAATTATTTATTTTAGTTTTTTTTTTTCATTTTATAAAAATGTTGGTCAAAAAAATGTTGTAGATAACCTTACATTCGTCATAACCGAGTTCACTAAATAATAATAAATTTGTCTATAATAAGTATTGTGGAAAATGTCGTATATCAAATGTCACAATATTTTATTTAATACCTATATACATACTTATGTACATATGCATATGTATGTACATATATCAAACAAAAGACGTAGGAAATCACATAGTCGACTACATTTCTAATACCACTATCAGTGTTGCCACGAAAAAAAATTTTTTGTAACCAACATTTATGAAAAAAATAACCAAATTAAAAAAGAAATAACCAAATTTAAATGCATGTACTATTTATTTATTTTTTGTAATTTTAACTATAATTTGTACTTTAAGGTAACAAAAAAAAAACATAAAACAACGTATTTTACAACACAACTCCTAATACTAAAAAATAATTTTTTTAAAAAACTAAGCGTCATATTTTACAAAAAGTAATGCAAAGAAACATAAGCTAATGCTACAATTTGTAAAATTTAAAATTCCAATACTTTACATTAAGTTTTGCAAGTTTAATTATTAATTTTTAATGTCTTAAACAAAAATAAAAAGTATATAATAAAAACAAAAAATTTTTCATTGGCAATAAAATAGGGAACTAGAAAGTTACTCTCTTAAATACTAAAAAAACATGTAATTATATTACAATAAATATGGAGATCACTTTTACTTAAAATGTCACAGCTTGAGTTTTAAAATTTGTCTTTGGCAGACCAAACAAAATGGGCATTTTGTTGATTTTTGCACAATTCTTTTGCTTGCAATATATTACTAATTGTCTTAAAATCTAAATTATTCCTAAATTTTGTTTTTATCAAATTAAGCTGAGAAAATGTTCTTTCAGCTGCAGCGGAACTGTGGGGTAATGTCAATAAATTTTGTACGAAATTTACAAGTTCTTTAAAACAATTTTCGTTTAGGCCATTTTTGTATGTTGAAATTTTATCCCAAAATTTAAATTCACATAGTAAATATTTTCAGTAAAAAAAAATAACCAAAACAGAAAAAATCTACACATGTACACATTGAGAAAAAAAATAACCAATTTTGGTTAGAAATAACCAAAAACGGCAACGCTGACCACTATTTCTGTATTTTCTCTTATAAAAGTGCGAATGTGGAAGACAAGAGAACAATAGTAGAGATCGTGAGCGAGTGAGAATATCACATTTTACCAGTGTTGCCACTTCATGGGTAATTACCCGAATTAAGTGTAATTTTTACTGTCGTGGGTTGAGCGTGGGTAATTTCTTCTAGGTGTAGATCTTTAGTTTTAAAATACTACCTTTCCATTTTAAATTTTTCGTTTTTCAACACTTAAGCTATACATACATATATCCTTCTTTTTCCGGCTATCTAAATTACAATTACGGAATCAATGTATATACATATATGAAATACTACACCATTTGTAACAAGCGGGTTTCTTTTACTTATATGTCACATTACAATTGCAATGGGCTCTTAGATTTCGATAAATATGTCCGAGTATGAGCTTCATAGTGATTTAGAACCTAAAGTTTATTGGGTATATTTAAAGGTATTCAAACTAAAAATAATCTAGGGCTAGATATGTTCCCAATGTTAAAAAAAATATAATTTCTTTTTTATTTTGCATTTTCAAATGCTAAATTTTCAAATGTTAAAATAATATTAATACCCTTAACATTTGTAAAACTGATTTGAGGAACAGACTGTCGTCTGAAACTATTAAATAAATTTTATTTACTAAAGAAGTTAGACAAAGGAACGGCAATTAACATTTTGAAACTTTCATAAATATATGCAACCAAATGTGAAAAATGTGAAATTATAGCTTTTTATATTTTTTTTAAGTTGTTAATGTTATTTTTGTTAATTTGTTTTAAGTAACTATATAAATATTTTGTGTTTTTTAAAAGTTTTCAATAAAATGTAACGTAATTTGGTATCAGGTGTAATTTTATTCAAATTGGGTAATTTTTCTTAATCTTATCTGTAATTTTAAATGTTACTAGTGGCAACACTGCATTATACTTAAACTTTTTGCTGAATAATTAAGTGTAGTACGTTTATTAAACTAAATTCGTTGATGTTTGATCTTCAAAATAAAAACATGGCTACAAACAAACAATTTAATTTTCGCAAAGCCCAAGTGAATGATATAAAAATTGTAAAAGAAATGATACAGGTAAGATATTTCATTGTATTGATTTCTTAAATTAAACCGGCGTTCTACTTGAATAAGAAAATGTATGGCATGCCATTTAAACAGCGGCATGCCATATATACACGTAAACACTGAAAGAAATTATTGTATTCGATTACATGTTTGTAGGAATTGGCAGATTTTGAAAAAATGAGCGATGGGCCTCAATTGACGGAACAAGGTGGGTGAAGCTATAAAACTACATATGGATCTAAAAGCTATAAAACTAGATATGGATCTAGATTTGTAGCCAACATAATAATCTGTTGAAGTTTCTTTACATGATTACATTTCACGTTTAACATGAATTAAAGCTATAAAACTAGATATGGATCATTAGAACTAAATATTTTTTTAACTTCTAGATCTTATACGCGATGCTGGTCTTGAGGGAGGTCAGGAGTATTGTCATATTTATGTTTTGGATTTAGTTGAACCAGAAAAAAAGTAAGTATTTTTTAAACTATTGTCACAAAATATTTAATATAAATAAAGCAAATAAGAAATGATTTAAAATTTTATAATTTTCACAAATATTTACTTTTAAAGACACTTTATAAAACGAAAAATATACATACATTCCTACATACATATTTATATTGATTTTTAACATTGAATTGTATGCTTGGTAAACAAGTGTTGATAAGAAGGGCAACTTTACAAATACGAAGAGTATGTATTTTGATCAATACCATTTGAAAAATGACAACAAACAAAGTGAGAAAATTTGTGAAAACAAATAAAAATGGAAATATACTCGTAGTAACTATGATTGTTAAATGCGACATTAATGAATTTAGCATGTACACTACATCAACAAACATTTCTGATAATTCTCAGCATACCATTCTAGGAGCGCTCTGAAGAAGGAGTCAGAAAAGAGTCCAACAAAAGAGCATTTTCGGAGCGCTCCAAAAAAATGAGTCAGAAAAGAGTCTAACTAAAGAGCATTTTCGGAGCGAAAGAAAAATTTCGAGCCATAACCGCCGAAAAAATGTATCCCACAAACTCAAAATTTTACAGGGGAAGGTTTTTTTTAAATTAAATCAGTTTGAATAAAGCCATTATTTTAAAATTTATAATGTAAATATTGTTTTGTGTAATACATTTAATTTTAATAATTTTAAATGATGTTGAACTATCGATTTCGATAAAAAAACAACAATCGATTATGGTGTGGGATACATTATTTTGGCGGTAATGGCTCGATTTGCTTGTTATTGTTCTGAGTCGGCACGCAATATGACTTAGAAATTCCACTTAATTATGTATGTACCAAAGCGTTGTTGTCGTGTTATTTGTGTTCTGAACAAAAAAAAACAACATAGCTGTACCACACAAGAATGATAAAAACAAGATTACACAGAGCCCAAGAAAAACTTCATAAAATACTCTTTTCTGGCATTATCTAAGAGCTCTTTAAGAGCCCGAAAACCCCCTCATAAAAGACTCTTTTCTGACATTATCTAAGAGCTCTTTCTGACGGACCATTTTCGAATGTAATGACCCTCTTTTCTGAAGGTTTTCGGAGCAATTATGATTGTTTTTTGGGCTCATAAAGAGCGTTAACGCTCTGAAAAAGGTGTCCGAAAAGACTCTTTTCGGACTCATATGGCTTGCTATATATACTTACCTCCATACATATGTAAATCTCTTACTTGCAGCACCGTGATTGGATATGCTATTTGCTTTTTCAACTATTCCACCTGGCAAGGTAAATCGTATTTCCTTGAAGATATTTATGTACGCCCAGCATATCGTGGCATTGGAGCTGGTGCTCGTATATTTTCCGAAGTGGCTGCTAAAGCTAAAGAATATAATTGCAAACGTGTTGATTTTCATGTTTTATCTTGGAATCCGGCTTCGAAGTTCTACAAGAAATTGGGTGCCACCGATTTAACGGAAGCCGAAGAATGGCATTTTTATCGCTTATACGAGAAAGATATTAAAAATTTGGTGGATCAAATAAAAAAGGATTAAATATCTTTAAAATTATATTTTTGTTTTTAAACAAGCATTTAATAATAATTAGTATTAATTTTTGTTTTAATTGATAAATAAATAAACTTTTATATACATACATCGAGTAATTAAAAAACGAGCGATTTTAAAATGAATAAAAGTTGAAATAGGTTTTCATATTCGAAAGTTAAACGAATAAATCATGTGGATTTGATTTACAGAAAACTAAAATATGTACATATGTACATATCGATGGTCTGCAGTAGAAAGACCCTAACTCAAATAATTGTAACTTTAGAGGAGAATTTGCATATGATCACATATGACAAATATTTACTCAAAAAAGCGTAACCACTTATTTTAGCACAAATTTGTTTGACTCTTACAGGAGTTCTGCAAGATCAAACAACATTAAATAAAACAAGTCAGAGTGCTATATTCGGCTATGCCGAATCTTATATACCCTTCACCTTTGTTGTGGATGCATAATCTTCTTCTATATATATAAAATTCAATGTATGTATGTATGTATGTATGTATGTAACGTATAGACTCCAAAACGGCTGAGCCGATTTTGATGAAATTTTCACAGCATGTTCCTGTGACTCTGGAAGGAATAATAGGGTACTTTTTTTACCACGCCCACTTTTACGCCCACTTTTTTAAAATATTGTAATTGGAGACCAAACCTCTGGACCGATATTTTTGAAATTTTCACAGCATTTAACTGGGACTCTGGTATGATTAATAGGGTACTTTTTTACCACGCCCATTTTTACGCCCACTTTTTAAAAATTATGTAATTGCTCCCATATAGTTTTTAACAGATTTACTTCAAATTGTATACACATTATATATTCCAGGCGAGGTAAAAATAAAGATTTCTTAAGCCACGCCCCTTTCACGCCCCTTTTCACGCCAAATTTTTGAAAGTTTTATACTTTTTGTTCTCTATACAAATTTGTTCATTCCAACGTATTTTTTTGATTTGGTAGTATATTGCTCTTAATACTGTTAACGTTGCCATATAACTATTAACCACACCTACTTGATCGCCCCTTTCTTTTAATTCAGATAATTACTTATACCACTAACAATGTTTGCTATACAAAATACTTTTTTTGTAATATGTATTTACCTAAAGTTTTATATACTTTTTAACTACATACTTTTTTTTATTACCAAATCCCCATTTTTCGCCCCATTTCACCTTAAATTATATTGCTTTTAATCTATCTATATATAAATAAATGTGTGTCTGTATGTTTGTGCTTAATAGGAGGCCAAACCCTTGGACCAATCTGCCTGAAACTATTACAGCATGTTACTGAGGCTCTGGAAGGAATAATAGGCTATATGAAGTTTTGATTGTACAAACGAGGGTGGCACCGCCCATATAACCCACAAATTTAACCCGCCATATTTTGGGCATTTTTTGACGTACGTCGGTGATATTTGGTACATATGGTATTGGCATAATTAGGAATACGTACCAAGATAAAAGTGAGTGGGACCACGCCCCTTTTTAGGAAAATTAAACATCGTAATATAGTCTTAACTACTGGACCGATCGTCATTAAATTTTCACAACAGGATATTCTTACGAAATAATAAATTCTTGACTATGTAAGTGGGCAAAGGGGCATGGTCTCGCCTAAAGCATTGCAATAAATACATTAAAATTAAATAAATAAATGTTTGTAAATATATAAATACGTTTTATTTTATTTTATGACGAGGGGGGGGTAGCAAAGCACACCGGGTTTAGCTAGTTATATTATATACATACATACATATCGTTGGTCTCATGTATAAAGGCCCTAACTCGCTATTTTTTCGAATTTTTTTTTTTGCGATTCCAATGCATTTAACGCAAATACACCTCCTCACAAAAATTTATTGCAATAGTGAAAAAAATAACGCTTTTATAAGCAGTTGTACAAAAAAAGTAACATGTTGAATATTACAGTTTCTATTATGTTTTTACCTTCTCCTGTAAAGTTTCAAATATGCGAGTTAGGGCCTTTCTACATGATACCATCGATATATATATTATACTAGCTAAACCCGGTGTGCTTTGCTACCCCCCCCCCTCGTCATAAAATAAAATAAAACGTATTTATATATTTACAAACATTTATTTATTTAATTTTAATGTATTTATTGCAATGCTTTAGGCGAGACCATGCCCCTTTGCCCACTTACATAGTCAAGAATTTATTATTTCGTAAGAATATCCTGTTGTGAAAATTTAATGACGATCGGTCCAGTAGTTAAGACTATATTACGATGTTTAATTTTCCTAAAAAGGGGCGTGGTCCCACTCACTTTTATCTTGGTACGTATTCCTAATTATGCCAATACCATATGTACCAAATATCACCGACGTACGTCAAAAAATGCCCAAAATATGGCGGGTTAAATTTGTGGGTTATATGGGCGGTGCCACCCCCGTTTGTACAATCAAAACTTCATATAGCCTATTATTCCTTCCAGAGCCTCAGTAACATGCTGTAATAGTTTCAGGCAGATTGGTCCAAGGGTTTGGCCTCCTATTAAGCACAAACATACAGACACACATTCATTTATATATAGATAGATTAAAAGCAATATAATTTAAGGTGAAATGGGGCGAAAAATGGGGATTTGGTAATAAAAAAAAGTATGTAGTTAAAAAGTATATAAAACTTTAGGTAAATACATATTACAAAAAAAGTATTTTGTATAGCAAACATTGTTAGTGGTATAAGTAATTATCTGAATTAAAAGAAAGGGGCGATCAAGTAGGTGTGGTTAATAGTTATATGGCAACGTTAACAGTATTAAGAGCAATATACTACCAAATCAAAAAAATACGTTGGAATGAACAAATTTGTATAGAGAACAAAAAGTATAAAACTTTCAAAAATTTGGCGTGAAAAGGGGCGTGAAAGGGGCGTGGCTTAAGAAATCTTTATTTTTACCTCGCCTGGAATATATAATGTGTATACAATTTGAAGTAAATCTGTTAAAAACTATATGGGAGCAATTACATAATTTTTAAAAAGTGGGCGTAAAAATGGGCGTGGTAAAAAAGTACCCTATTAATCATACCAGAGTCCCAGTTAAATGCTGTGAAAATTTCAAAAATATCGGTCCAGAGGTTTGGTCTCCAATTACAATATTTTAAAAAAGTGGGCGTAAAAGTGGGCGTGGTAAAAAAAGTACCCTATTATTCCTTCCAGAGTCACAGGAACATGCTGTGAAAATTTCATCAAAATCGGCTCAGCCGTTTTGGAGTCTATACGTTACATACATACATACATACATACATACATACATTGAATTTTATATATATAGAAGATGTTACGTTTTTACCTTTTAAATATTGTTACGTTTTTACCTTTTAAAAACGGTGGTTTATTTCCTTTAAATAAACCGGATTTTTTTAATTGCAAAATAAAAGCGTCAAGTAGTTTGAAGAAAATATGTATAACGAGTCTTTATTTATTTAAATGTACACAAACACAATTAAAAAAACGGATATAATGAACACACTGTCTTTTTACACACTTTTTTACACTTAAAGTTTTCGAACACTTTTTACACACTTATATTACGGTTTAAGAACACACTTAAAGTTTTCTAACACTGTTGATGAACAATATTAAAACAATAAGTTTTTTTGATGAAATTTTCAGAGGTTGTCTCGGATTTTTGCTCATATCTCCGTTATTTATGGACGGATTTTGCTGATTTTAAATAGCAAACTTCTCGAAAGCATGTCGTGACAGAATTATTGAAGATTTGGATCCCGAAGATATCTGTAGCTTAATTGCCGTATAACCGATACTAATATGATTTCTGGATTAAAATTTCTGATCCTTACAAAAGTTGGTTCGATATCGATATTTATTAGACTTTTTGTGGGTTTATTTGTGTTTTGGAAATGGTTCTTATATGGCAGCTATGACAAATTATGAGCCGATCTTCTTAAATTTTGGAATAGTTATTTTCATGCATATGAGGATATTTCACGTCGCATTTCAACATAACTTTATATTTAAGATATATATTAGTATTAACGTGGATTTCGGTAGTGGACCTTATGTGGGGGATATTGTCAAATATGGACCGATATTCTCAAATTTTGGATTGGTACCCTTATTTATAAGAGATTTATGAGTATTAAAGTGATTTTCGGAAGAGGGCTTTATATGGGGCATACGGGTAAAAATAGACCGAAATTAAGAAAAATTTTGTGGGATGATTTTTGTATATATGTAAATGATCTGTGCAAAGTTTTGAGTCGATACCGATATTTAGACAGTATATATAGGGACAAATGTCTTTTTCAGATGTGGTCCTTGTATGGGAGCTATGACCACCATACAATTTAGTACAACAATTTATTTGCCTATAAAGATTATTTATGTCAAATTTTAGCCATTTACCATTATTTATATCTGTTTTATACGTATTTCAGTAAATTTTGGAAGTGGACTTTATATCGGGTCTATGGTCAAACATGGACCGAACTAAAAAAAATTTCGTTTTGCGATTTCTTTTTGCATAAAACTTATTTTTGCTGAATTTTGTATTGATATTCCAATTTTATAGGCATTTATGAAAAATTGAGCAATATTTCGGGAAGATTTTTTTTTTTGTATGGGGGCTATGAGAAATCATGGACCGATTCTTACTATTTTCCGCACATTTTCTTCTTTTATCATACATTGCATGGTATTATCTGCAATATATTTCAAAATATTGCAATAAAATGGACAAAAAATATAAAATTTTTATGGAGGTTGTCTCACATATTGGTCCATAACTCTGGTTGGCCTAAACCGATTTTGCTGATTTTAAATAGCAAACTTCTTGAAAGCATGACAGAATTTGGATCCCGAAGATATCTGGAGACTTCAGAAAATTGATTTAAACAGACAGACAGACGGACATGGCTTAATATACTCCGCTATCTATAAGATTCAGAATATATATACTTTATAGGGTCGGGAAAATTATATTGTGGAAATTACAAACGGAATGACAAACTTATATATGTATACCCTTCTCATGATGGTAAAGGGTATAATAAAACTAAATGTTTGCTGTGTCTTGTACTAAAGAAACAAAGTTGTTTTAAATATACGAGTTTAAATATATGTACATATTTATTTGCCAAGTGTGTACTGTACCTTTACTCTATTATTTTATATATATTAAGAACGAATTTGTCGATTAACGATAGCAACTGAACCCCAGTGGAGTAGACAGTTTCCAAGAATATACATATGTACATATATTTAACAGATGACAACTGTTACATAATAATTACTATTTTTTGGTTACTTGGATTTTACTTCTATGCTAATAATTTTATTTTTAAATTATTTGTATTTATACCTTACACTACCATGTGAGTAGGGAATATTGGATTTGTATTAGTCCAACACCCACCTTAATCAATCACTTTTGTTGTTTGTCCGTCTGTCTGGCTAGCTGTCCATGTAAATGTGTGCGCAGAGTGCAGGTCGCAAATTTGAGGATACATACTTTGATAAAATTTAGTACAACAATTTTGTTCGGATTATTCTGCCCCCATACAAATGTTCTCCCGATATAGAGCTTAAAATCCCCCAGATTTGCTCATAGTGTGGTAATGTTCGCGTATTAGTAATACCCTTGTTAAACAAAATACTATCTTAAACGTACCAATGTGCAAAACTATATTTAAGAAAATGAACATATTTTTAATTCCGATTTAAAAAATAATAATTACCTATAAGAAAATAGAAATGTTAAAATATTTTTTTTTTTTTGAATAAGTATAACTGCTATTTACAGTGAGTCTTAGATTGACTTAAACAATCGAAGCTGAACTTCTAGTATGTATATCGGGAAATCTAAACATCAAATGTACGGTTAAACCAAAAATACTACTAATGCGAAAATGCGACACTGAGTAATACAAATTATTCCCCATCGTTCAGAATATTTATTTGTTTACTAATATGTCCGTTATTTTCGAAGTGAGAGAGATTTTTTGTCATACTATTTCTTTTTCTAGTAGGTACATAAACAAAATGTATTATAAAACTATTAAAGAGTACCGAAAGAGCATTAAAAAAAATGTCACAATTGTACCTCAAATTTCATCTCTTTTTGTCTACACCCGCCAATTAAAACAAAATAATAAGTGCAATTGGTTTTTATTAGTACGTTTTTTTAGGAAAATTTCCTAATAACATTATTATAACGAATTAGTTAACACTCAGTTTTTGTGAAGGTGTTATTAAATAATCTAAAAAATCAAAAAAAGGCATGACAACAAAGAAGCAATTTAATTTTCGGAAAGCTGAAATAAACGATATAAAATTAGTAAAAGATATGATACAGGTACGTATCTAATTAATTATATATTCGAGTATATCGGAAATGTAATCTCAAGGTTACAAAAGCTGATTTTAATATTTTTATACTATATTGTATATATGTACATATATAAACATTTAGGAATTGGCAAATTTACACGATGGAATTGGTAAATCAAACCTAACCGTAGAAGGTGAGTTATAAACAAAAAGGATAATAAAATAAACAAAACAAATAATAACAAAAAATTAATGTGTAGATGATAAAAACCGGCTAAAGTATACCCTATATCATAATGTTTTTGTGAAATTGGTGTTGATGGAAAATTATATCACAGGTTACGTTAATTTGAAAAAAAAAAACGTAAATATATAAATAAATAATTAAATCAGTATATAAAATTAAGGTGCAGCCACATTTGCCAAATATTTACTCAAAAAAACGTAACCACTTATCTTAGCACAAATTTGTTTGACGTTGTTTACTCTTACAAGAGTTTTGCGAGATCAAATAAATTAAAATTAAATATTTGTTGTGCTTTGTCCTAAATAAGAAAAGTTTTTTTTTAATAAATAAACGAGTTCAAATATATATTATTTAGTGGTTACGTCTTTTTCGGTAAATATTTGCCAAGTGTGACTGTACCTTAAGGAGAATGTAATACAATTACTGGTGAAGGTTATAAAAACTAACGATTTTTTCATAATTTTCACAATCCTTATTAATGATATAATAAGTTTTACGAACTTTTGATAAAATAATCTATCTGTTATGAATGAATTAATTTAAATTAATTAATACTTATGATATATATGCATATAATAATATATATAATATATATGTATATATAATTTGTTATTTACAGATCTTATACGCGATTCTGGTCTCAATGGCAATCATGAACGTTGTCACATTTATGTTTTGGAAATAATTGAAGAAAATAAAACGTAAGTCTAAAATAAAATTTTTTTAAATCTCGTTCCCAATGGAAGATCAAAATATCCAAGTTGCTATCCTACATACATACATACATACATGTACATGACACAATATAGGTAGAAGCTTTTTTAGAAATACTTCGTTTTTCAGTGATTTTATCATTCTGTCAACAAATTCAATCAGAAATATACAGTCATATCACAGAATTTACTTCCGTTCGGAAGTGGAATTAATTCCGTATTTTGCTTCTATAGAAAAAGTAAAACAAACGGAATGTATGCAAAAACAATACTTTTGGATTTTGTGAAAGTTAATCCGTAAATGGCATAGCTCCCATATAAGGCACACTTCCGAAAATCACTTTAACGACCATAAATCTTATAAAAGTGTTGGTATCCAAATAAAATTCAACCCTAATAAGTTGCATATATACAGAAATCACGACAATACAATTTTATAACGGTCGGTTCATAATTATTCAAAGCTCCCATATAAGACATAATTAATCTTTAATCCTTTGCAAGTGTTGATATCAAGGTAAAAATTAAATATACAAATAATTTATATGGTCGTGATTAGGGCATATAAAATTACCGAAATTTGCTTTTACCGGTAAACGGTAAATTTTTTATTTAAAAACCGGTTTATCGGTAATTTACCGGTAATTCTGTTTAATTTTAAGTTTATCAGTAACGAGTAAAATAAATGCTTAAAATTGTGTAAAGAGAAATATATATTGTTATATATTAAAGTAATAAAACGTTTAATGCATTGTTCAACAAAGTTATTTAAACTAAATGTAATTATTAATAAAACAAAATAAGAATGTTAAAATATATTATATCATTAAGAGAAAATTTTAATTTTTGAATAGATCTGCGTGTGTATTAAAATATGCTCGCAATAGGCAAATGGTGTCAATTGTATTGTCATTAAGGCTGGTTCTAATTTTTGTGCAAATTAACCCTGCTGCAGAAAAAGTTCTTTCTGATTCCACACTCGTCGGCTTTACTGTCAAGAGGTGGTTGAACGCTATCGTCAGATACTTTCCACGCTTTTGTTCTTTTTCAAGGAGTGCGATTTCTTTTTTTATTACTTTTGTTAAAATCGTGGTATTGGTTACGTTGGAAATTTTATTCAAATTTATTTTATTTTGATTTTTAATGGCCAATTGTAGCCTGTCTTTCATTGTTAACTGGGTTGATTCAGGGATTTCTTCTACATCATCAGAAAACTCGTTAGAATCATTTGTCGAGTTACATTCATTTCTCATGTTCAATATAAAACGAAGCGTCACAATAGTTTTTATCAATGAAGGTTTATGTAGTTTTAACCTAATAATAAAAAAAAATATTTCTTAAAATATAACATTTTATATTTAAATTTAACTTCAATTGGAATGAAATATTTATCAACAATTACCGAAATTGCCGGTATTTTTCTTTTAAATTTACCGGTAAATTCGGTAATCAATACGACCGGTAAAACCGGAAAACCGGTTAACCGTTTACCGGTAATGTAACCCCTAGCCGTGATTGACCAACTATAATTTCTTACTTGTTTTATGAGAGAAAATGAATTCAAATGAGTATTACCACCGCATTTTATGTGAACAATTATAATAATAACTTTAATACTTACATTTTAGCTACTGTTGGCTACTGATTTGCAACGGTTAGAAGGCAAAGGTAACGCTATTTAGATTATTTCGGTTACGGTAATTAAGCATTGTCAGTATTTTAATAATAATGGTAATTTCAATCTGACTGAATAAAGTTTACAAACTTAATACATAAGCCCTTATAGGTAAAAATATGACATGCTACATTAACAAATCAGATATTTGGTTTTAAACATTGGAACAATTTTACACTACTTCTAAGTAATATATGTGGATGTCATTGAAATGTATTTACTGAATAGATAAAATTACTAAAATCATTTTCCTTTTTTGCAGCACTATTATTGGCTATGCCATATGTTTCTTTGGCTACTCTACCTGGCAAGGTAGAACTTACTTCCTTGAAGATATTTATGTACGACCGGCATATCGTGGCATTGGTGATGGTGCTCGAATATTTTGCGAAGTTGCAGCCAAAGCGAATGAATTTAATTGCAAGCGTTTGGAATTTCATGTTTTAGCGCACAATCCCGCCACGAAATTTTATAAAAAATTAGGTGCCATCGATTTAACTGAAACGGAGGAATGGCATTTTTATCGTTTAAATAAGGAGAGAATCGAAAAATTACTGCAACAATTGAAGGATCAATAATACTAGAATTGATTTATAGATTTTTAAGGGTGAAAATTAATAATGTTGATGGATGAAAAGTGTTTTATGAAATTATTAAATAGTGCTAATTTTTAATTATATGCTACTATAAACTTGTTCACATTGTTTAAATATGTACATACATACATATGTACATCAAAAAAAATAGAACTTTTCTAAATGCTATTTTTATAAAATAATTAAATATTTAAATAATGTGAACGTACTTTAAGTTATTAATTTTTCATTAGTAGTGATCTCTGATGTAGTATTAGCTCTTCTACGAATTTTGTAACTGGTATTAGTAAAATTTTTGAATAAATATTTAATAGAAAATTAATAAATTCAATTTTGTATATTTGTTATATTTTGAATAGAGTAAAAAATAGGATTTTAGCAATTAGTGATTATTTTTTTTTTTCAAATTTATCTATATAAAGAATGGATTTTCAAAGCGTTTTCTTAAATCTTAATCGTTACTTTAAAGATTGAAACTGGATTTGAAATTGATTTGTTTTTTAACATTTCTTCAAAACATTTTATCAGTCAAAATTGTTGGATTCTATGATTGTAAAAAAGGTAAAACCTTCAAAAAGTACAAATTCAACAAATATCTTATTATTGATAAAATTTTAAGTATATTTCAAACAGCTACAACAACACGAATCTTGAATATATATAAAAATGTATAAATTTGGTAAAAAGGCAACGGCGTTGTTGTTGTGGTCTGAAGTCAACTATAACTTCAGATTTTTATATAAATTAATGTCTACAGAAGCGTTTACAGCCTCTTATTTTACGTCACCGCTGTACAGTAAAGTTTTGGCCCAATTTAGATCTCTGTCATTATTCGATTGCAATTGATTGGTATCGAAGAAATTAGGTCAACATAATGGAAACATATAGGTATAACAGCTTGGGCAAATTAAACATAAAACGGAAAGGAAATTAAAACGGAGTATTAAAAACATCAAAATTTTGCTGGTAAATTCATAAAAGTGTAAATATTCTAGGTCCTTATAAAATTCTAAGACGATCTAGCTGTGACCTTCCGTCCGCCTGTCTGTTGAAGGTATGATATGGCCAAGAAGGATTAAAATTATTTATTGATAATGATAAGATATCAATAGATTATAACAAAAGATGTTTTGTAAAGACTTATTCCATTTCCATTTTTAAAAGTTTCTGAATTTTTACATCCAATTGAATATTTCATTTTCTAAAATTAACCAAACAAATTCTAATAAAATAAGCAAATACCTAAACACTTTTGCAATTACATATTTATTTTGTTATATATTTATTTATATATTTATATAATTTATTTATAATGACCTCTAAATAAAAAGTAGAATTAAATAAATAAATTCACTTACAAATTATTAATTATAGCAATTAATAAAAATACAAAAAAATAACAAAAACATAATTATTGTTCGACCGCTGTGGCTATAACATGTATTTGCATTGATTTTGTAGAATTATATAATTGGCCGGGCGGAAATGGATGAACTTTGGAGTGAGTGTCAGTTTTGCTTTTACCGCCAGCGGTATATTTTGATAAACGTATGCTGGGCATAGGTAAGAAACCGGTACAGAGGGGCATGACATCCAAACAAATGGAATGACTTTCAACGTCCTTCATGGAAATGACACCTGGAATGTGGTAGTGAAAAATGTAGAAACAAATGTGTTTATTAGACAATTATAACTTACCTGATGACCTACCGCAGACCGCCCAGGAGTTTTGATCTGTCAGAACCTCATACATAAGATCATCAAACGGATTTTCATGGATTTTAGTAATTTTTATATTTAAATTGCACACAGACTTCAGACGGCACAACTCATTGGGTTCCAGTTGAGCCTGCACCTTAAACAAGGTAACATAATCGACCAAATCAAAGGCACATCCAAAATTGCGCAGTAAATAAGGTTTCTCTACGCTTAAGTATTTGGTAACGAAATGCACTTTGATGACGGGAAATTCTACTTCGGCATTTAAAGGTTCCACTTGGATTTCATATAGGAAGTAAACCGTTAACGATTTATAGATTTCCTTATGTGGAAAATGAAGAATATAGTAAAAAATTAATTCAATGAAAACATTTTATATTAAGCAAATAGTAGAATGTTAAAAAAGTAATATAAAGATTACACACAATTCTCTGTTGTGTTGGAGGATTCAAATCGATCAAACGTACACCTGGCACATCACAACGCACCCGTGCCTCGGTCAAGTACAGATGCGCCTCTAAACCCCGAACAATCACTTGCAAAAACTTTTGCGTACCACAGGTGTGCAAGTGGCATGAGGCCTCTATGGCCGGTTGGAATTCAATGGGTATCTGTAGTTCATTACGTGACCAGGGGCAACTCAATGTAATGTGATGTTCTAGGTGTTTGGTCAATTTGCGTCCCGGCATATCCGTCAACACTTCCAATTGTATATCTCGTTCCTCAAACGATTTGAAATTCGTCAGCGGTACATTTAAATTACTCTCGAATGTAGCATCTTCATCGGGATTCTCTTTATTGGTGTCCGAATCTTCTTCTTTCGTTTGATTTTGCATACGTATGCGTAGATTTTTAGAACATTTTAAGGTTATTTTGGCATCTGGTGGAAATATAAAACTACCACCGGAGACATGAAGACGTATGGGTTGTTCAATGCCGGCGATTAAAGTTTTGAAATTTAAAACCGCTGTAGCCGGTTTTGTGGTAATCTCAAAGGGAGGGCATTTAACGGGTAATTGTTCGGAAAGAAATTCCAATTGTGACATGCGCATGCATAGCTGTAAAGTAATAAGAGTCATTAGTAGAATAGAAGTGAATAATAATCAACATACAAACATATTAGATCTGCTCTATAAATATTTTGAATCAGTGATTTTGATTATGGAATACTCTATATTGAATACTTTGAGTTTATAATGGACTATCTGATATTGAGAACATTTAATTCGCACCTGTTCAACAAAAGGGTAGTAACTCAAAATTTTGAAATTTTAACTTTTTATTAAAAAAAACTATACATAATGATCTACTCTACCCACTGTAAAAATCTCCCATTATTTTGTCCACTCTTTCGTCAAAAAATACCGTTATGTCACTCTTCATATCTTCAGAGTTACTATTTATACATAAACAGCTTTTTGCCTCTACTGAAAAATAGAAAATTTTGATTTACTACCCTTTTGTTGAACAGGTGCGTAATAGAAAGGAATAATTTTGTGAAAAATAAGTTTGTTATATTCGCCTGTGCTGATTCTTATTGAAATACAATTTTTTTGGTGAAATCTTGACTTGCGTCAGAAAAGCTGAAATGTATTACATTTTATTTGTATTTAATCGATTTTTAGTAAGGGCGAATCACCTTCGAAAAACAAGTTAATCAATATCGATCAACATTTTACACAGATCACTTTCTATACAGAAATCATACTACTGGATTTAATGAATATTGGTCAATAATTGAATAGGTTCTATTTTAGAACCGTTTCAGAAATTCGTGTAAATCGTCACACAACGCCACTTCGTAAAGTAGCACGGATACGAGAGGTTTAATTTTCAATCACTCTGTCGCATAGATCTGACAGATTTTCGGCGATGGTTTTGTTGAATTTGAGGTTACGTTGATGGTCACATCAGCAGAGATAACCCGTCTTGAATTTGGCCAACAAACTTTAGAGAATAGAATAGAATCGTCTGTCATAAAGAGTGCGCAACGATGGCAAAGTAATTTTGATAATCAATTATATCATGGTGATTTAGCATCAGTGACTAAATAATAAATAATAGCATTGACTGACGCTGACGGAGATTATAAAGATCGACCCTTTCTTATTCGAAAAATCTTAGTATCTGAAACATATCCAAAAATATTTAACAAAATCGAGCTAGTCTTTGCATTCATATGTATATCAATAATATATGTATAAATTTGTTTCGATCTTCAATACCAAAATTATCGAATCTAGGTTCTTCGGAAAAAATATTTCAAACAACATACGTATAAAATAAGTGTAACTTAAGATTTCGCAAATTACAATGAAAAAGTGATTATTATACAAACTTTTCTCTCACCTGCTTAAATTCCCACTGACCAACTCGTGTACCCTTAGTCTTCAGCTCCACCATTTCGAGGCCAGGATGTATGACTACATTTTCGGCAGATACGAAATTTGTAAAGTCCGATTGAACACTTGGTGATAGTTTTCGCTTAGTGCTACTAGTACGCCTTACTGGCTGCTTAGGTTTCGGTATATCACAAGCCACCGAAGCACACGCTAGAGTATTATCTTGCTTACGATCCAAAAGTAGAGAAAATTTTAAACGATTTTCTTTATTAGCTACCACTGATTTGTTTGAGCCCACACCGGCAACATTCTGTTGGATGGGCAATGGTGTCACGTAACGTTCAAACGATAACTTAATTTCATCCACTAGCACATCACGGGGATACAGACTCTCGAACTGTAACTGAACACAAACAAAGTCGTCTTGTATAATGGGTTTATCGTTGAGCACTTGTATGTTAAGTATGCGAAAGTGGTCTTCCAATACACAAAAGTTGGCATTTTCCAAAGACGGTTGGGCGGATAGAGCGGATTTCAGCGATTTTAGGGATTTTAGAAATTCATCAAAATAGAATGATCTAACTAAAGTTTCCAACTCAGGGCAGCAAGAAATGGCGCTACAAGTCTTTGTGTAAGCCATAGCATCACCCATTTTGCGATAACAATTTGATAACTCCAATAGAGTCTGCGAGCAGAGAGCAGGCCAATTTTCAGCTTTAAGTTCTCTTAAAAGATCCGTAAAAAAGCCCACCGCCTTATGAGGCTCATTTAGGGCACAATAGAAGTTACCTAAATCTAAACCCACTAAACGAGCTGACCTCAAACGTGATACGTGTTTATAAGTGCTGATAGCTAATTCAGCTAATTCTAAGTAAAGTTTCTGGAAAGCTTGATTTGAACCCAAAGCCTCTTTTAGTTGTTCTGGTGCAGATTTGCGAGGCCTTCTGGCTGGCGATCGTTCTCTTTGCTGAGGCATGGGATTCAAAAATTGTTGCTGATCTATAGGCGTATCCCCAATGCCTGCTGAAAGTTGTACTACAATGTGCAGTTGCGCCGAAGTGGGTGTACAACCAGGCAATAAACCACACAGTTTGCCTAATTCATACAATTTATCTTTAGCCAAATTCCATATAGGAGCACAGTGTTGAAAGCATGTCACTTCTTGTGGTTCCATGGACAGCTCACACACTTGCAACACCTCTAAAGCACACACAAACTCCCAGCATGCCAAGGCGCCCTCTTGGCATTCCAACTTAATCAGTTCGACTTCTCTTAAAGTTGAAAACAAAAATCCCAATAATCTCTTAGCTATACAGGGTGTGTCATTACTTTGCTGCAACAAATACGCCTGCCTTTCAAACAGATAATTTCGAAATTCCAGCAAAGACACCCCATCGCTTCTTATTTTCTCTCGCCACTCGAAGCGATCTTTACGTCGTAGGCAAATGCCATGAAATGAGGTTAAGGGTCGTCGAAAATATTCCAACCATTTTTGTTTTTCCCCAAAACTAGAATTTGTTATGAACTGTGAAAATATGGCATCTAGTTCGTCGTATTGTATCAAAGCTTCTGTATGTAGTTCGAGTTTTTCCAAGACCAATGCCAAATCTTCCTGCAAAAAGAAATATTGGCGAAAATCCCAACCATCATGATTGCGCTTTTCACGCTTCGAACGTATAAGCTCATCGTATTTGGTAATATTGCGATTATAGCTGGTGAGCATAAGGAATCTGAAGAGATAGAAAAAATAATTTAGATTAGTTTAAGTTTTTGATATAAACTGAAGGCAGGGCATTTTAGTTTTATCCCACAAAATAGATGTTTGGTATAAAAATGTACCTAGAAAATCTATTTCTATCAATTAAAATTTAAAACAAAATTTAAAAAAATGTTTCTTAATCCTTTTTAAGATGTTTGTTTTTATTTTTTAACAATTATTATATCCGAAATATTTGAAACTCCTAAAAACACTCACCTTATCCTCTGCACTAAACAGCGAAAGCTTTCCGTTGACTTTTGTTCAAATTTAGCTGGATTCAATACAGAAATGCAACGATCATCATTTTTGGCACCAAAATCTAAGCGTATCTTATCCAGAACTGTTGTTCTTTGTAATAAGTTTTTAGTTTTTCTTACATCTATAGTTTCAACCAATAAAATCATCCAATCATCACAAACATCGTAACTAGTTAATACTTTTAACCAATTATCGATTTCTTCGTGTGTAGTTTTTTTATAACTATCCAAATCCTAAATATAAAATAAACACATATTAAACATACGCCTACATTTACAGTTTGGTATTCAAATACACTTATAACTTACATTACATTCCGTCACATAAATATGCAGTATCGGTTGTTCAACTATACTCCATTCGCCTTTTTTATACTTTTCCAAAATCTTTTCATTTAGTGGTTGAAATTGAGCATCTAAACGTACGTGTTTTGTGGGTCGTTGTAAAGTACGACGCCATTCACAAGTATCCAATGGTATAGCATTTGAAATTTGTGATTCCAATGAACGAAATAGTGGAGCAGCACCCGTATCTAATTCAAATAAAGAAAATATTTATTTGAATTTTTTATATTGTGTAAAACATTTGGACTTACATGTTATTGTGGGCTTAAAATTCATTATTCTTTTCAAGAATTGTTAGAATTTTATTGGATTTTTATCACAAACAATATTTTTCACGTAAACAAATAAATCCGACCAGCTGATGGCATTCTTCTTCTAGGCATATACACTCACTTGAAATTATAAAAATACGTTTTCCAACACTAAAAAATGTTAAAAGCGTTGCCACTTCGAACTGAAATCGCATTATTTAAATCGTTACGTATATTTATTAATTATTAAATTCAAACAACAAAACTTAGTTCAAACAATACGTTCTAAATTCCTTAATAATTTTAATACGTCTACTATAGTGAGTTTAGCTTGAAGCAAAATAGTAGTCTGTTCGCACAACATAAATAAATCCCAAAATTGTGTAAATTGTTATATTTTTATACTACATCTGGCATCTCTATCAGCTGCCACAAGTGTCAAAATTTATTTGAGAGAAAATATTTTTCATTTTTCTGGCAGAGTAGTTAGAAAAAATGAAATTCGTGTAAAAATATAAAATTTTAGCATTTTAAGTGATTTAAAGGAAGAAAAAAAGTGTTAACATTAATAAGTATTAAAAATAGTAATAAAAAACATTATTATGGAAATGGCAAAAAGTTTATTTGGCCGAGATCATGATGGATATGTGGGTAGAGATGAACATACGGTAAGAAATAATGGGTTTACCAATCGCTAATTAATAATATGCCATTAAAATGTTACAGAAGAAACTACAAACATTAAGTTCAGAAGATGATGTTATTGATGAATTACCCAATATGATGGAGGAATTAAGTGTTGTGGATGGTTTAAGACCCAATCCGGGGGGTTCATTTTCAGCTTTAACACCTTCGATGTGGCCACAAGAAATCTTAGCTAAACTTGGACAACCCGAAGCGGATACATCCGTAGATCCCAATGACCAACCAGACTATACGTTCGATGAATTTGGATTTCGGGTGGAGGAAGAAGACGGTCCTGAACAAAACTCTAAGAAATTATTAAGCATACCATTTGTAGAGGATGCTCAGCATCGTTTGCAGTGGATTGCCCATTTGGAATTCTCCCATAATAAAGAGGCTACTGAATTGACCTGGGAACATGTCGATGTTATGCTACCACGGACTGAAAAATTGAGGATAATGGTAAGAGAAGGCATACCCCATTCGCTGAGAGCACAAATGTGGATGCGTTTGTCTGGTGCTTTAGCAAAAAAGCAAAAAAGTGAAACTAGTTACCAGGATATAATCAAGGCTTCAGCAAATGATCAATTAATGACTTCAAAACAAATTGAAAAAGACTTACTACGTATATTACCCACTAACGCGTGTTTTAGCAATCCCAATGGTACTGGTATACCACGACTAAGGCGTATTTTACGTGGGATTGCTTGGCTGTACCCCGACATAGGCTACTGCCAAGGAACAGGTGTCATAGCGGCCTGTTTACTATTATTTATGGAAGAAGAAAATGCTTTCTGGATGATGGCTACTATTGTAGAAGATCTCTTGCCAGCTTCATACTACTCTTCAACTTTGTTGGGCATACAAGCCGATCAACGTGTCATGCAAACACTTATTGCAAATTATCTTTCAGCTGTGGATGACTCACTCAAGAAACACGATATAGAACTATCGTTGATAACCTTGCACTGGTTTTTGACACTGTTCGCCAATGTTGTGCACATGAAGATTTTGGTACGCATCTGGGATTGGTTTTTCTATGAGGGCAGTATTGTGCTCTTTCAACTGACTTTGGGAATGCTGAAGATGAAGGAGAAAGATTTACATAATCTTGAGAATTCGGCTCAAATATTCAATTCACTATCGGATATCCCTGGTGAAGTGGATGACGTGGAGGTATGTAAAATAAAGATGAAAATAGAAAATGGATATACAAAATTACTAAGTATAATTAAAACGAGTATTTTGAATTTGTAGACTTTTTAAATTTAATAAATAGTTGGTGTTTGTATACAATTTAGTGTTTATTCTTACTAACCAAATTTCTGTAACCTCTTATTTTAGGACCTTTTTAAACTTGCCTTAGAAGTTGGTGGGTCTTTGAGTCAAACGGTTATTGACACACATCGTCGTCGTCACTTGGCTTACTTAATGGCCGATCAAGGAGGTTTGGTTGGCAATCCCGAAGCTGTACCTAATTTACCCAAACAGCATTTGGCACGACGACAGGTGCGCAAATCAAAATCTATACTAGAAACTTTATTATTCCGTGGTGAGAACACCGGTGATGAGATTAAAAATAAAAATATCAGACAGACAGAGATTTTGGTTGACTTACGTGAAGCAATACTAAAAGTAGCTAGGCATTTTATAACGATTGAACCCAAATTGGCTAATCACATTCAATTGACAGCCGATTATAGTACACAATCGCATGCTAAGGACCATGAAAATTTCATAAATGTAGCCAGGACACGTAAGAGAAGAGCCAAGGCACTGCATGACTTTGAAAGGCATGACGATGATGAATTGGGCTTTAGAAAGAACGATATAATAACGATTGTAAGTCAAAAGGATGAACACTGCTGGGTTGGAGAACTAAACGGTTTAAGAGGATGGTTTCCAGCCAAATTTGTTGAACTTTTGGATGAACGTAGTAAACAATATACTTCGGCGGGAGATGATGCTATATCAGAAACTGTAACTGATTTGGTAAGAGGCACATTGGCACCAGCTGTTAAGGCTTTTCTAGAGCATGGCATGAAGAGACCCTCTTTCTTGGGAGGACCCATACATCCCTGGCTATTTATAGAAGAGGCAGCTTCCAGAGAAGTTGAAAAAGACTTTGAATCTGTTTATAGTCGTTTAGTCTTATGCAAAACTTATCGTTTAGATGAAGATGGAAAAGTTCTCACACCCGAGGAACTTCTATATCGCTGTGTACAATCAATTAATCAATCTCATGATGAAGCTCACGCTCAAATGGATGTTAAACTAAGATCGTTAATTTGTTTGGGTCTTAACGAGCAGGTTTTGCATTTATGGCTAGAAGTATTATGTTCTTGTCAAGAGGTGGTACAAAAATGGTATCATTCCTGGTCATTTGTCGATTCTCCAGGCTGGGTGCAAATAAAATGCGAACTACGTATATTGGCTCAGTTTGCATTTAATCTTAATCCCGACTGGGAGTTACCACCAAGGCGTGGTAAAGAATCGCAACCTCTTAAAGATGGTGTACGTGATATGTTGGTCAAACACCATTTATTCTCCTGGGATTTGTGAAAGGTTTCCTGTCTTATTAATAC
Source organism: Bellardia pandia (assembly GCA_916048285.2). Classification (NCBI taxonomy): domain Eukaryota; kingdom Metazoa; phylum Arthropoda; class Insecta; order Diptera; family Calliphoridae; genus Bellardia; species Bellardia pandia. The sequence goes on along the minus strand of OU696529.1, from coordinate 117,117,469 downwards.
TTTTTGTCATAATATACCGATTTTCTTATTATAGATTTAAGTACAAAATTACCACAATCAATCACTCTACTTACACATATATACTTAATTACTATATTTAAACTTTAGCTTTGTTTTATTTATGATTTAAAACTTTAAAACAACCTTCCATTATGTTTTACATGTGTATTCCTATTAAGTTTTTGTTTTAGTTATTTTTGATTTCTTTTAAAAGATTTTAATTTTTAGTATCAAAATAAAACGCAAAATGTGCATTTAATGTTAAGAGTACTGTTTAATTAAAATTATTATTATGTATTGTTAGTTACCGGTTTTGAATACCTCTTTGTTTTCTTCACAAACAACAAAATATTATGCAGCTTTATATGTCTAAAATTATATAGAATTTTTCTTAACTCTCTAGCTAAATCTTTTATAAATTATACATTTTAAACATCATTGTTTTATTCATTCGGTAAACTCTTGTTATTATTTGTAAATTAAAATATATTTATATATATGTATTTCTCTGTCCACTTAAGTGCTTAAATTACTAAAAACCAATTTTCCTAAACCTTAAACTGTCTTAAGAAAAATTTTATAACATGTATGTACCTTAAACAAATATTTGAAAATTATATTAATTTAAAGATATATAATAGCATATATATATAAATAAATAAAAATTCTAAATATTATAAAAATATATTGTGTATATTTTAACTCTTACAATTTAAGAATTCTTAAATTATTCGAAGTTTTATCAAAATTTAGGCATGAAAAAATACTCGAAGTTTACATACGTTTCTAGACAATAGTTTTGGATACATATTTTCGCAGCTCGATTTGACTACATTATAATAAATTAATTATTAATAAAATTGAATAATTTTTATAACAAAACTGAAATTTCAGTGAGACATCTGACGGTTTAAACTATTCTGTTTTTGCTCGTATTTATTTTAACATTTCTAAAAATTATATTTCTTTATCGATGATATTTTATTTGTTTACCTTTACAAATCGCCATTAAAAATTTATAAATATAAATTGTGTACCAATTCGTACATTTTAAGATTAATACAACATGATTAAGTTATAAATATAAAGAAAATTTTTAAAATATATAGTATGTGTTTTAAAGCCCTATTGCAGTTTTACTACAATACTTCAAGTTATTTACATAAAAATGTTCACCGAAGCCGATTAATAATTTACTAAATAATAATATTTTATAAAATAAAAATTCAGCTGCAGAGCCTATGCAATTTTTTTAATGTTTATTTAAACACAAACCAAGTAATGGTATTAAACCAATATTTTACCTTAATTTAAAATTTCATTAAATAAAAACTCAGTTTTGAATATTTCTATTAAATCTATTACCAAAATATAAATTAATTTAAATATATGCTCACATTTCGTTACGTATATATAAAATTAACTGCCAACTAAACCCAAATAATCATCCATCAAAGTACCAATAGCAAACTGAAATTAATAAGAAACAAATATGTAAAACCATATAAAGCTTTAATCTAACATAATTAAAACTTACAATGCCTGTAGCATCAACACGAGTACCAACAATTTTTAAACGTATTTTATCTTCGCCCGATATAACCACATCTTCATCTTTGGATTTGTAGCAAGGGGGATTGCCATTGGGACAAAATTGCATATCAGCAGGAATGGACTAAAATATGAACAACAAATAAAATATTCACAAATCTTAGTATTTACTAACTTCTACAATGATAACTTACATGATGAGATATAAAACAAGATAGAGGACCGATTTCAGCAAACATGCCAACTTTGTTTATTTGCTTGACGACCGCATCTAAAACCTCACCTTTGAATGGTCGAAAAACAATGGCTTTGTATTTTACCGGATACACTACAAATCCCTGACCAGGTTGTATCACACCAGAGCCAATTTGATCAATTGTTGTGACTGCTATAACGAAACCATACTTTCCCGTACAAGTACCTTCAACTTCAGTGTACAATTTTTGTTTTACAGTCTCCAAAAGCTGAGGTCCGAAGTAACGTGGATGCAATAAAATTTCATGTTCAAGTGAGATCTTTAACGAAATATATTTAAAACTCGAATTATTTGTATTACAATATTATTTTATCGAAACTTACATGGTAAAACATATTAATATTTTATTTATATGGACAATTTTATAAAAATTATGTTGTTTACAAACAAAATTGCAATTTCCCAAGTGAAAATTCCGGTATCAATGACAAAAAAAAAACGCGCTGCCGTTGTGTCAAACCAAAAACCTAAACATACAGAGTTGTATTTCATAGATAATTTTGCCAGACTGTCAATAGTTTAAGTATAAAAAAAGTGAATTATAATTGCTTTCTAATACAAATCTAACATTTATTCCAAAACCATACAAAAATAGGAACAACTGTGCCAAAACTCTTATTGGTACAACTTTCGTTTGGCATACTTTTTAAAGACTTTTACACAATTACCATTATTTACAGTAAGGAAACCTATAATGTGTACGTACATGAATTGAAGTAGTATTATTATTTCCATTAAAAAGCTTTAGTACAGAAAAATATTTACGTTCTGCGCCATTAAGTTCCTTGGAACGCCTAATGAACAAAATATATCATCCATCTTCCCGTCCATCTTGTTATAGGCAACATACCCATACATATCATGTGTTCTATAGTATCAATATCAAAGACATTCGGGCATATCCTACAAAAATCTGGTGTTCAAAAGTCCGGAATCAGTAACAGACTTACAAATACCTATTTAACCTAACAGTTTTGTGGCTTCAATCATACCTAATTTGGCCAATATAACCCTCTATACTCCAGTCAGCCCTGTTTTCTCAGTATGGGTAAGTGGCAGCACATCCAACTATGTCCTGTCCCGAACCTTTTCTCTCAAGTATGCCAGAGACTTCCATCTGCGAATATCGGATCCAAAGCAGTGGTCTTTATCTGGAAAATCTTGATGTTGATATTTTTTTGTATTAATATGATTTTTGGATGTTGGTCCAGTTATTCAATACTAGTAAAAAATCCAGTGGTATTGTAAGTTGCTTTATTCATAGAACTTCATCACGATATTATTTTTAAATCCCAATTTAGACTGTGGATCTATTTTTACATGATTCTTATTTTGCCGAATTTTGTTTATGAAAATCGCTATTCGGAATACAACTAACTTTTGATGAAAATAGAATATATGTACATAATTATTATCTTTTTCCATTATTTATATACCCTTCACCTTCATGAGATGGGTATATATAAGTTTGTCATTCCGTTTGTAAATTCCACAATATAATTTTCCGACCCTATAAAATATATATATTCTGGATCCTTATAGATAGCGGAGTCTATTAAGCCATGCCCGTCTGTCTGTCTCTTGAAATCAATTTTCTGAAGTCCCCAGATATCTTCGGGATCCAAATATTCAATAATTCTGTCAGACATGCTTCCGAGAAGTTTGCTATATAAGCAAAAAATCCGAGTCAACCTCTGAAAATTGTATCAATAAAACTAAGTGTATTAATATTGTTACGCATAATTTCATCAACAGATGACGTTGATCACACAAAGTGTATTAATATTGTTACGAACAAACACATCAACAGATGGCGTTGATCACACAAAGTATAGTAATGTAGTTACGAACAAACTCATCAACAGATGGCGTTGATCACACCATGTGTATTAATATTGTTAAAAACAAATTCATCAACAGATGTTTATCGACATAATTATGCATAATATAATTATGCATCCACAAAAAAGGTGAAGGGTATATAAGATTCGGCACAGCCGAATATAGCACTCTTACTTGTTTAATTTTACTCAGTTGTAGAAAAAATTATCTACATTTTCACAATACACGTTTTAATATTTTGTCCATCGATTTCTCTATTTTACGGTGATGCTTCGAAGTGAATTTATAATTGAGGTTTTATATTATAACAATTCGAAAAACATAATTTTCAAGATTGTTTTATATAGAGTCTTATGAAAATTGTTTGCCGCACTATGTCTTAAGAATAAGAAGGGACTCATTTATATGTAAATATATGTACGTTGTAATCAAATGTAAATGTGGAGAGATAATTTTCAAATAAATCAAATTAGTACCTACTTGAAATTCTCTCTTGCACACACTTAAGAGTGAATTGTATTTGTTTTTTTCGCATTGATGTGACGTAGATACTTTTAAAACTAGTTTTGGTTGTTTATGAAGACGCTTAAATGTATCTCATAAATAAATATAGAAATACTCGTATTTGTATAAAATTCTGAGATAGTCAGATATTGATAACTTGATTTAATTATATTCCTGAGTTTATTTAAAAATAACGAACAAATAGACGGATGGATGACTGGTTAGCTTGGTTGGTTAGAGATTGAGAATTCAGTCAAACAAAAGAAGCGGCTGTGAATAGAGGTTTCCAGTAAAGAACAGTGATTGTGAGGAAAATAAAAAAACTAAAGTTTTTGTTTAAAAAAGGTACAAAAAATATGTATTTAAATTGTATTTTTAGTTGCAATAAAATCAAAAGAATCATCTTAATTTTTTACAAGAGAAATAAAGTCAAGGTATTGGGAATAATGGAATAATATATTTAGTGCAAAAAGGTGTTAAAAAACTAGATTGTATATAAAGTGGGATTTTTTTGTGCTAAATACATATTACACGGAATCGTTATTCATTTGTATTTTTCTGTTGTTGCTTTTAATTGTAATATAATCTTTTTGTGGGAATTCCCTCTACCCCTTAGAAGGTCATTGGTCGTTGTATTTTATGCGTAAATCTGTTACTCATAAAGTAGTTTAAGATTGGAAAATTTGATATTATTATCGACTACTTAATTCTTAGATAAATAAAATAATTTCTATCTTTTGAATAATATTTTATTGATAACCGAAATGTTTAATAATTTATTTTAACAATGATAAACCAGTTTCATGCTAAAATCAGTTTTTTTTTTGTGAATTTCACGATTTCAGCTTAATATTTCTTGAAATTATTCAAGGTTATTAGCCAAAAAAATTAGGGTTTGTTTATATAAAATTATACATGCATTCAAATACTATTTAATACATAATAATAACAATTGGCAATTAAAAAACAAGTAGGAAAGTATAGTCGGTCAAGCCCGACCATATAATACCCTACACCCAGTATATGTATAAAAAAGTTTTCAAAAATAAGCAAAAATGGGAGATATGACCTAAACATTTAGTGCCCTATGTGGGCGTTATGCGAGACCTACGACTAATTATGGACCGCTCATCATAAAATTGCACCAAATGATTTGTATATACATACGAGTATATGAAACATGTACATGTGTTCAATATTATTTGGATACCAACATTTTTAAAGTGATTTTCGGCAGCGGCCTTAATAATTGAGCTATGGTCAGTTATGGACTGATCTGCACGAAATTGTTGATGAGATTAAGGTATTAGGAGATTAGGGATACGTGCATAAATCAAACATTATGACCGATAAACCCATATTTCGGGAGAACATTTTTATTTGGGCTATCTGAAATAATAGACCGATTTTAACCAGTTTCAATGCGACCTGTACTCTGCGTACAAGCTTTACATGAATGGACAGACAGCCAGCCAGACGGACCGACGGACATCGTTAAATCGACTGAGGAAGTGATTCTAAGTCGATTGGTATACTTTTAGGTGGGTGTTGGACCAATGATTATTGGCGTTATAAACATCAGCACAAATCCAATACACCCTCCTCACTATGGTGGTGTAGGGTATAATAAAACTTCAAATTTTGTATACATAAAAAAGCAATCACTATAAGACTACATATATGTATGTATACGACAAAGGTCAATAATGTTATCAAATGCTAATGGGCACTTTAGAAAACATACGTGCATACATATATAATTGGCTCATCTAAATTTGAAATCTATATACGTATATAAAAATGAATATCTGTCTGTCTGTATGTTTGTGCTTAATATGAGGCCAAACTCTTGGACCGATCTTCCTGAAATTTTCACAGCATGTTACTGTGACTCTGGAAGGAATAATAGGCTATATGAAGTTTTGGTTGGACAAACGGGAGTGGCACCGCCCATATAACCCAAAAATTTAAATCGCCATATTTTGTTAATTTTTTTGACCTACATATGTCGATGATATTTGGTACATATGATACTGGCATAATTAGGAATACGTACCAGAAGAAAATTGGGTGAGACCACGCCCCTTTTTAGGAAAATTAAAAATCGTAATATATATCTATAGTCTTAACTACTATACCGATCGTCATTAAATTTTCACAATAGGATATTCTGACGAAACAATAAATTCTTGACTACATAAAGTTGTGAGTGGACAAAGGGGCGTGGCATCACCCATATAACCCAAAAAATTTAATTCGCCATATTTTGGGAATTTTTTTGATTTACGTCGATGATATTTGGTACATAGTTGTGAATGGACAAAAGGGCGTGAGCTCGCCCATATAACCCAAAATTTAAAATCGTCATATCTTGGGCATTTTTTGACCAACAGCGTCAGTATTTCCTATATATAGTATTGACATGAATAGAAATACGTACCAAAAGAAAAGTGGGAGGATCACGCCCCATTGTTTACGATATATTGGAGGCTGGATCTGTTAAATTAAATTTTCACAGTGTGCAGCTTTAACTCTGGAATACTTATTACATGATAATATTTTTCGACCATGTACACTTCTGCACCTACTTTTTTTACAATGTTTATTAACGGCTTTACCTCAAAGCACACCGGGTTCAGCTAGTATGTATGTATATATATTTGGAACGAAGAGAAATTGTTTAGGTATAATTAGGTTATTTGCTTTAGATTTAAATTTTCAAATATGTATAACGATAAATGGAATTTTTGTTTAGAGAGCACTGATCGGATTAAATTTCAATGACAATTTATGACAGAGTATACAGCATACATTTGAAATTCACTATTTATAAATATGTATGTATATGTACCTAGGCAATATTTTATTAAATCACAATTTGTATCCTCCTTTCTAGCATCTTCAAAATGTTCCGTCAACGTTTATCACTTTTAGCGTTTTTAGTGCTTCTAGTCTTTGTCACTGCATTGCCGCAGCAACAACAATCACAACAGACTGTTGATCCATCCCTTGTCACTCTAGTCGACAGTGTTTTTGGTCAAAATTCAGGTCAACAACAACCTAATAGTGGGTTTGGTGTAGTAGTAACACCTGTACCAATAGATCAGTCAGTACCTTCGGATGAATTTACCTCCATCAGTGGCAGAGCCCAATGCAATTGTGTGCCATATCATCAGTGCGATCCAAATACTCAAACCACCACTCCTGTGGATGATGGAGCTTTTGATGGTTTTGGATTGATTGACATTCGCTTCAATAGAGATTCGGACGATAATGCTCCATCTTGCGAACACTTCTTGGATGTGTGCTGTGATGGCGGCCATACCCGTAATGTCAGCTTAACACCCACCCCACAAGAGGAGAGACCAAATCGTCCCAAAGGCTGCGGTGTACGTAATGTAGGCGGTATTGATTTTAATATAACTGGTGCAAATGATAATGAAGCTGGTTTTGGCGAATTCCCTTGGACCGTGGCTTTATTGCACTCCAGTAATGCCAGTTACTTCTGTGCTGGTTCCTTGATTCATCCCAGAGTCGTTTTAACTGCTGTTCATTGTGTATTGGATCGTCCCTTGAATAGTTTTGTTATACGCGCCGGTGAATGGGATACACAAACAGCCAAGGAACGTTTGCCTTATGAGGAAAGAGGTGTATCCAGGGTAGTAACACATCCTCAATACAATTACCGTAATGTTGCCAATGACTTTGCTTTGGTTATTTTAAGTACACCGTTTACTTTGGGTGATCATATTAATGTAGTCTGTTTGCCACCAGCGAATAGTTCGCCTGCTCCCCGTACCACTTGCTACTCTACTGGCTGGGGTAAAGATATATTTGGAGCTGCTGGGCGTTATAGTGCCATCATGAAACGTGTTCCCTTGCCAATTGTCGATTACACAACATGCCAAAACCAACTGCGTAATACTCGTTTAGGACCAAGATTTGCCTTGGATCGTTCTTTCATCTGTGCTGGAGGCCAACGTGGCATTGACACTTGTCAAGGTGATGGTGGTGCTCCTTTAGTGTGTCCCATTGGTTTGGAGTCAAGTCAACGCTATCAGCAGAATGGTATTGTTGCTTGGGGTATTGGCTGTAATGACGAAATACCTGCTGCTTATGCTCATGTCGGTTCTGCTCGCAACTGGATCGATGATCAGATGTATGCTAATGGTTTCGATACTACATCGTATTCTGCAAACTAAACGAGAGATTATCTTTTAATGCTAAAAAGTTTAAAATAATAAATATTAAATTATAAAGAACATATTATTTTAATTGTTTGTTAAAAGCAGTAAATTCAGGTAAAAGTTCTGAAAAATGGAATAAGTAGTAAATCTTATTAAATTTTAAGATTTATAAGCTTTATAAACGTAATCAAGGTCATAATATACTAACAATGTATAAAGAATACGACTGATAGCTATTTCTCGGTATTTTTAGTCCTATTAGTGTCCAAATATAGTTATACGGTATTCCGTGTCAATTCGACAATATAGAATTGAAACTCTGACTCCATTCCACATTTTTGATTTGGGAACTTTGCCCTTTTTCATTCTGAATGTATTCTAATAGTTATAGTGTTTGAAATAAATTATAATTGCATATTTTATTTTTATGTTAATTAACTAAAAATTAATAAAAACTGGCATAAACAAGATGTCAAATGACATCAAACGTCTTTTTACGTTCAGTGAACTAAATCTAAGCAAATCTTTTAATGTGTGGTATTTTTTCAATATTAATAATAAACATATCCTGGATCTTTATAGGAAGCCGACTTGAATTGTATTGATTAAAATAGGGTTTCCTAAGCCCTAGATAACCTAAAGGTATGTGGTATCAATATACCAGATATAGTTTACACGGCTGAAATAGTTTCTCGATTTCCTTGAAGCTCATACATAGATAACCGATGGAATTAAGCAAACGTTCTAATATATGTTTTAAATACAGACGCCTACTTTATTGTCTAGACGTGATTTTAAATTTGCAAACATGGTTGTCTATTTCTCGTAGTTTCTTAATTAATTGTCTTTCAATACCTTTTCAATGAAGTACAAAATCATGGGACTGTACATGTGATTAAATTCCAGAAAAAAATTATTTATACCAACATGTTGTGGTTTTAATTCGATACCAACATATTTTAAAGATTTATGGGCGTTAAAGTGATAATCTTACAGAAATCGAAAGAGTGAAATTTGATTTCCACTTGAAGGGAGATATAAACAATAATAGACCGATCATTACAAATTTTGGGAGTTTTATAGCTACATAAATACGTGTATATAAATATATTAAGCATTAAATCAAGCTAAATCAATGTTTTGAAACGAATTCTGTTTGGGAGTTAGTTGAAATAAAAGACAAATTTTAACATGACTGCCTTTATTAATTTTTATCTTCAAAATTATCTATGTAATGAACCAATTGGTGAAGATTGGTATAATATAAGGTGGGTAGATGATCATACGTTTACAACTGCACAAAATCCATAATACTATTTTAATCTATATCGACATATGATATAAATATAGCTTCTGATATTAGATATCTAGAGAAGACCTTACCCTACTAATGTGCATGTTGTCATGCATAAATAGTTTGAAATGCTCTAATGATTGAAATATTAAATGGGAATTTTTCTTAATATTTTTGCAGAAACGTTAACCTAGTAATTAAAGTGATTCAGATGGGCTATTTATTTTAATTTGTTTTTAGATGACGTAAATATTTTTTCAACCGCAAAACATGATAATTGGAAGGGAAATTTTGTTTACAGATTATTATCTCATTCACATTCTTTAATTTGATTTAGTTATTGTAAAAATATTTAGAAAATAATACATTATCAAATCTAATTTTTATAAAATTTAAAAAATGTAACAAATATACATATGCATGTATTTCTTTATTATTCACATTTTATACAAGTTACAAAAATTACTTAAATTAATTCTTCGTTTAAAAGAATTTAAAGTAAATTTACTACATTGCATTTGATTTCATGTTTACAGAAGGCAAAATAAGGCAAATCCTACATTATTTTTTTAATATAAACTGACATTGCGAATACTTTTTACAAATTTATTCATAAAATTTGGATTCATTAATAAATTGATATTGTGATATTAAGGACTTAAATTAATCCTCTTTCAAATGGAAATCAAAAGTTTTTACTCTGCTACCGGTAAAGACACGCACATAAGCCCATTTAATTCCATATTTAAAGAAGGCAATATAAGGCAAATAGTACATTAATTGTTCATTAATCCAAACACGGAAATTCAGATACCAACGTACAATATCATATTTGTGTAAATAGGTCACCAAAAGTAGGCCATAGAATACAACTACACGATCCCACCAACTTAAATCTTTATAATAACGATATTGATTTGGATTAGGTTTTGTATTTGGACGATAATCGAAATCGTAATATTCATAGCCCTTAACATAAGCCAGACGTTTGGTCATATAGAGAAACGAACCCACAGTTAAACTGGTATTTACCGGCCATAGACCATCTAATAAAGCTTTACACATATCCTCAAAATCTTTGCTGGTATTCTCCAAAGCCGGTTCATACACCTTGCGCATTACAATGTCCAGTCTCAGTTTAGTTTCACACCAATTTTCACCACAAATATTATATTCATCTTTAATACCCAGTAGATAGCCTATAACACGCCACATATGCGAAGTAGATTCTAAGAATTCTTCATTATATAGTTGTATACGATGAGCACCCAATGTTAGAAATCCTATAAAACCAAATTGTGTTAAAGCCAAATCCTTTTGCGTTATTTGACCAGCACCCAATTTAGCACAGGCTCGACTAGAACGCGAATGGGCTTTTCGTACACCTTCCAAACTAATCCAGAATTTAGATGTTCTCGGTGTGGGTGAATAATTATACCAGGCTGTTGTATGCAACATTGTGCGAACATATCTTCTATATGCGGTTGCAGGCGAAGAAGATTGGCGTGTACAAATTAGCACCTTTAATATTGAGGGTATGGCTAAGACTGCTACCAAACCGGCCAACATACCACTTTGCAATACAAAGCGATATTTTGCCAAATAGCTTTGACCTCTGAAAATATACAACAAATATAAACAAAATTTTAATAATGTTAATTCATTAGGAATACTTATCATAGTTGCAAAAAAAATTAAATAATTGTTTAATTATTTCAAAATCAATTAGGAAAATAAATATTAAGTACTAATGTGTCTGATTTCAAGTGAAATTCGCAACGGCAGCTGAGAAAAACTTGTTATTTTACCTATAAATTATAATAATAAGAGTGTATAAAGTGTTTACACTTTATTTAAGTGACTTTGGGATTATATATTTTTTTTTTGATTTTTGTTAATTATGAATAATTTCAAATGCTAAACAAGTAAGAAAGTATAGTCGGTCAAGCCCGACCATATAATACCCTACACCCAGTATATGTATAAAACAGTTTTTCATAAATATGCGCTGTATGGGACATATGACCTGTTATGGACCGATCATCAAAAAATTTAGTCTCATGATTTCTGTGAATATAAATATTGTGTATGTTAAACTTTATCTCTATATAAATACTGTTAAAATATTTATGGAGGTTAAAGTTGATTATGGGGAGGGTCTTATATGGGAGTTTCGACTAATTACGGACCGACCATTATAAAATTAGGTGTCATCATTTCTGTATATAAGAAACTTATTTGTGTCGAATTTTATTTGATTACCAACATTCTTAAGAAATTTATGATCGTTAAAGTGATTTTTACAAAATTTATTTACGATCATATATTATATAGTAAATAGTTATATAGTATATGTACATATGTATATGTTTTTTAGCGATGTCCTTCTAAGTGTATAAAAATACATTAAAATATTTAGAATCCCCATATCGAGATAAGTTAGGGTAACAATTTACATACTAGACATATTTGGTATAATTTTGATATTGAAAACCAGTAAATCATACAAATAATAAATTACTGTGATTGTATTTAATTCGTATCGCAAGATATTTCAATAAAATTTGGTAAATTAGTTTTCTTTGACCTATTGAAATTGGCTGCAATCGGCCCATTATAGGCTTATTACAAATGCCCAGAATACTACTTTATCAGTTATAAATGCCTGATTTATGTAAGCATCTAAACAAATTTCGTCAGAAATAAGTTTTTTTGTCGATTGGTTGATTATTGAACTTGCTAAAAAACAGTTTTTACTCATATATGCGCTATCGATTACTATATAGTCGGATTTGACCGACTTCATACATACTGGAGTGCCCCTTAAGAATCCATCCATCTGTTCAAAAATAGTTTTAAATGGAAACTATTTTGAAGATTTTTTTTTACCCATTCGCTTTCGATCTCTTTGATCATAGCCCCCATTTATGATCAAATAGATCGATTTGTCTAAAATGTTGGTTCGAAATAGATCTTTTTAAGATTTTATGTAGATTAATGTATTTTTCGAAAGTAGAGTGGAATTTATTTTTACAATAATCTTAATAAATTAATTTTGTCATATTGAGCCATATTTCGGAATGAAATTTTTTTTGGCTGCTAGAAGAAATCATGGACCGATTCGTACTATTTTCATCCCTTCTAAAATAGGAATAACTTATTATCTGCAATATATTTAAACGAAATAGCAAAACAAATTTAAAAACTTAATTTATAACTCTGATTCTACTGTACTGATTTTGCTGATTTTCAACACCTATGTAACTGCTCAATTAACTTGTAACTGTATAAGGATAAATAATATACATATAAGTTTTGTTAGATCTCAGATGTTACACACGGAATGACAATCTTATAAATCATGGCTGATGTCATACTGTTCAGTATTGTTTGTTATTGAGAAATCATTTTAGTGAGCGGGTAATTTGGCGTACAGGCTCGGAACGATGATTAAATTTTTGTGTTTTTTTTTTTTATTTTCTTAAAAACTATTTAAAACATTGGGATTTTGTTTTGAAAAGCGGGATATAAAAAATGTGGGTCACGTATGGTCACGCTATACATGAACGAAGTGAAAACACTTTATATGTTCTTTGATGCATGTAATTTAGATCAAGATTTTAATTTTGTTTAAAACAATTTATTTGGAAAAAATATTTAAAAAATTATTCATGCATGCTAATAAGTAAAAAATATATGTACATACATCCAAGAAGAATCAAATCCAAGATGTATAACGTTTTTGTATTTTAAGTATCAGGAACGATGTGAAACCTTATCAATACTTAAACAATAAGTATGTAAAATCGGCAATTAAGCCTTTTAAAGGAAAAAGTGCGCAAGTATAAAAAAGTTGGGAAGCACTGCTTTGAGGTAACAGAAAACGCAATTTGAATTAAATATATTTTTACAAAATAAAGGAAAATTAATTTTTTTTAAGTTAAAGGACTTGCATTGAGTGTAAGTCATAATAATAAATTTCGTATGGAAATTTCTACAGCATGGCTGAAAATAGAGAATTAAAACAATATTTTTTGTTATATTCTATTAAAAGAAATGTCATAATATAATCTTTTTTTAGCTAATCTTATCATGAGAAACTTGAATTATTTTATATTTATTTTCTCTACAAGCAAAACATTTTATCTTTTTAACAAGAACTTTGTTTTCCAACATAGATGTATTAAAATAACAGAGTTTTGAATGTTCTTGTTCTTATTGTTCACATAAAGAGCTCGAACAGAGCACGATTAACTATAAATTTTTCAATTGATTTTGTTCACATTCCAATGTCGCGTTCCGATACCTTAATCATCGTTTGTAATTGGATTATTTAGATAAATGTTTAAGTAAAACTTATGCCGAAGAAAAAAATATTACTATAAAGCAGCTTAGAGGAATATTGAAAAAATTGTTAAGATTGCACTATTATTTTTATTTCAAACTTTTACAAATGTTGCGTTCAGGAGCGTAGAAATGCTCGCATATCATAATAAATCTACTTTACTATAGTGTAATTTAAACTTGTATGATTTTTTTAAATGGGTGATCTAGAGAATAAACAATTGACTATAAACTTGGCTATTTAAAAATTGGCAAACTATCTAAATACATATGTAGATATTATTTTCCTACAATTGTATTGGTAATATATACATACATAATATGTAATACTATTTACTGTTATAACACGCAAATAATTTCTACTGATCAAGCATGCATATAATTGTACATTAGGGTGTTTCGTAAAATTCATGCAAAATTAATAATTATAAATGGTCTTAATTTTTAGGTGGCTTCTAAAAAATTGTCCTTTAAAAGGACATAAGTATAAAAAAAAACATTAATGAAAGCCCTAACATTTAAGAAAATGTTATTTATGTTCTCGGAACCAATATTTTCGAGAATGTAGTACAAATATCACTAGTACTCCCGCCTAATTTTGGTTATGTCCTATTGTACACAGTGAACTCACAGAAACGTGAACTAGGTACATACCTACAAACATGAAACTTTTTTTACATTGACTTCTAAAACGTGACATAGGCTGAATTGAATTAAAATTCAATTTTGTAAGCTTATTTAAAAATTTTGGGATTCCCTGCAGAAGAATTACGTAGTTTGTTTGTTTGTTTGTTGTAAACAACTTTTGTTGCATGATAAGTAGCTTCTTTAGTAGTTGCTCCTTTTCAATAAAAACTAAATAAACAAATTTATTATTATCATAGTTTAAATTCAGCTAACCTCTATTTTTGATGAATTCAATAACATAATTTAGAAATTAGTAGCTATGTAGTATATTAAAATATGGCAGGAACTTACAAAAAGTAACATCAAAACATGTTTCATAGGTGAAAAATAACGTACATACTTTTTTTTAAATTAAATAAAAGATAAGAGACCGATAAGAAAAAGATAAGAAAACGTGAACACCCTCAGTAAAAATTAGTTCACGTTTCTGCGAGTTCACTGTATGCACAATTACATAGATATGTATCAATGTACATGTAAAAATTTGTGGTTTGAATTAGATAACTACTTACTGTCTAAATAATTCATCATTGTAGTAAGAGGGCAATTCCATTTCATGACCGCTATCGCCTTCATTGCAACCATCATTTAATAAATGATCTAAATAAGCTAGAGCTTTTGGATTTTCTGCAGCTATTTCATTGGATGTATCATGTTGATTATTAGATTCATTACAATTTCCATCTAAAAATTTAGAAAAGCAAAACAGAACAGAACTATAAAATACAATTCGTTTCAAAACTATTTGAAATATTTTTGTACCAACAGCTACAAAATACATACATATTTATGTATGTACCTATTTACTATACACTCTGTTGTAACCAGCGTTACCGTTGGCAAATTTCAGAAAGTCGCAAAAAAAGGGGATTTATTCAAAAAAAGGGGCACCACTTTTAAAAAGATGAAAAATAAACAAAACAAAAATAAAAATCGTATTTTTTTCATTTAAATGTTGTATATGATGTATGTTTACATATGCATATAATAAAAAAATTAATAAAAAAAACTAATAAGTATCAAGTAAAACAAAAAAAGGTACACAAAAAGTGGCAAGGCATCTGTAAAAGGGTCAAATTGCCACTTTAGTCGCATCAACGGTAACGCTGGTTGTAACGGACACATTTTTGTAGTTTGTTTTGATTATTTTTATCTTTGCTCAAGAGAAAGTTTTCTCTTCTCTACATTTGTAGTTGTTTGTTTTTTACTTCCATTATTTTTGTTGTTGTTGTTGTTATATTTTTGTTTTATTAAACTCATATCGAAAAACATACATACATACATATGTACAAATAACACCTTTACATTAATAACTGAAGAGTAGTTGGTATTTCATGTGTACCCACCTTGTTTTGGTTTATTTGAATTAGTTATATTATTGGTATTTTCCATTTTAATTTTTATGCAACAGCCATTTATTGTTTAATTTACACCTAGTGCAATATATTTATAACGAAATATTGATTAGTCGAAGATACTTTTATCTATTACAAAGTACTTTGAAAATTATTTAACGATTAACGAACAACTAACTAACACTTGCTATGGCTGATGTCTGTGATATACTAATGTGTTATGTTTTGGAGCAGAATATTTTTGTACATAATTGTACAGCGATACATGTAGTGTTGCCAGAACTCCAAAAAATCCCAATCTATGTATTTTAAATTTGTAAAAGCCAAATTATTGCTAGAGACTTATGCAACAATTAAAATTTAATTTGGCTTTTACAGATTTAAAAAATATCATTTAGTCGACAAGTTATAGCCAAAAAACCATATAAACAATATGCTGAAATTCGGTATTCGACTGCAAAGTTCGAAGGTCGATAAAAAAATTCGAACTAACATAAACAAACGCCGCGATACGGGTCTTATAATTTAGCCTATTATCACCCCTCACTCACAGAATCGACCTAACTTTTGCTAATCTCAATTTGTTCCACAGTGTTATCAAAGAGTGAAGTTTTCATCTCTTTTCTCTTTTTTCTGCACTCAAACCA
Source organism: Bellardia pandia (assembly GCA_916048285.2). NCBI lineage: Eukaryota > Metazoa > Arthropoda > Insecta > Diptera > Calliphoridae > Bellardia > Bellardia pandia. The sequence goes on along the minus strand of OU696529.1, from coordinate 117,100,802 downwards.
GGCATGGAAATTCTAGATTTTAAAATTATACTGCACTCCAACTAACAGACCAACCTAAATTACGACGCAAAGCGCTGTCTGGCTGTCAAAATTTCTCATGCCCATACAAAATGTATGAGACCAACCCAAATAGCGCGACGCTAACGCTTTGCAATTGGAAAATCCAATTTTGACAGAGCGTAAAAAGTGAAGTTGGCTGCAAAACAAGTGTTATTGTTTTTTTTGTGGTATATACAAAAGTATTTTTGGTGGTGTTATACATTATGCAAATGGAGGTAAGTTATTGTTATTATTTTGTGGTTTTTAACAAATAAGATAAGTAAACATTACTGTTCTTTTCACAACGTTGGCGTTCTTATTTAAGTTTCTCATTACAGCGTAAAAACAAGGCGTTAAATTACGTCGCGCTTAACGCTCGTATTTAGGGTGAACTGTAAAGTGCATACTAAATAGGTTTAAAAGCTCTTACTTAAGCTGGAGGTCCACAACTCACGTTTTGGCGTCAACGCGTTTTAAGCTTTCTAAACGTTTTAAGCGTCAGGCATTTTCGCGTCAATTTTTTTTTTTTTATATGTATGTACTTTTGGAGGTGATGCCGTATGCCCAGCTGATTTTTTTTATACGAAGTTTGTTATCGGTTTGTTTGTCAAACTCATATAAAAAATATTATTTCAACTGTCATTTTTTCTGGTGACATCATCTTTAAAAAAAATTTGCTTTGCATTTGTCAATGTCAGCTGAAAGTCCATACCAAGCGTTTCTCGCGTTCTAAGCAACTGTCAAAAAAAGTAGAATCAATGTAGCTATAGAAAACAGTGTTATACTGAAAATTTCTATAGAAAATACTATTATGTACAATAGAAATAACTATTATACTGATGATTAAGTACTGTTATACACAAAAAAATCTGATGGGTGATATTTAAATAGATATCAATGTTAATTCAGATTGTCAAATTACCTAGAAAAATTTGATCCTCCATGTTTTTGTAGCAAAGTTTTTAATTAAAACACGAATTCGTTAGAACTCCAGTAGAAAGCAATAGAAAATGTATATAATTAATATCTTAGATTTTTATAAGAAATTGTAGTGTGTCAGTACTGCAATATAAATATTTTGAAAAAATTACAAGACTATTGGACTTCCCATGCCTGCTCAGACTCTCTTATTTGTTATCTGACGGATTCAACCAAAATTCAAAAAAAAAAAAAAAAAAATAAAAACAAAAACATAAAAATTCAAGTTTATGTAGTCTCTTTTATACTTTATATAATATGTATATCAAAATAAAATAAATATGAAATCACAGAAAGTATTAATGTTGTTAAACAAAATAGGCAAGTGATTTCAAATCGTCAGCCATTTAGCTGACCGGTTTTAAATCACGTGATTTCAATATTTTTTGTGCGCAGAACACCTTTTGCGTGATTTGAAATCACTTTGACAAAAAGTGATATTCAGAACACCCCTGTATAATTACAGTATTTTACAAATAAATATCTGAATAGAATATACATAAGTACCTATACATATTAATTATTCATATTTTTAAAAACATTTTGAGTAAAGAATACATTTATTTTCCAAGAATTCCGTATTTCTGTTTTATTTAAATTTATTTGGTATTTTTTGATATTTTTTCACCGTTATGTTAAAATAGAAAAAGTTTTTTCTGTAGTTTTTCCCCGTTGAATTTTAACTTAAAATTTTAAATCACGTTTCTAAAATTGCTTTTCATGTTTACCAATAAAAATAAGCAATTTTTACTATCCTGACTCATAATATTATTTGGAATAATTATTATAGTTAAACTTAACAATTGTCAATAATTAAGAAACATATTATACGAAATTATCACTATACAATGTATAGTCATAATTTAGTGATATATTATACACACGAGTATTTATAGCATTTAGTTTTCTTCTTGAAATATGTATGTATGTACGAGGTCTGGTAAAAAAATAACCCTTATTTTTAATTTTTTCACAAAGTATTTATTTATTCATCAATAACTATCAAAGTAAACCTCCTCAGATATAATACACTTATGCCATCGTTTTTCCAATCCTCGAAACATTTCTGAAACGCGCTTTTTGGTATCGCCAACATCTCCTCAATCGTAGCAAAACGCTTTCCTTTCATCGGTGTCTTCAGTTTTGGGAAGAGGAAAAAGTCAGCGGGGGCCAAGTCCGGTGAATACGGTGGTTGAGGCATGATAACGCTTTTGTTTTTGGCCAAAAACTCACGCACAAGCATCGATGTGTGTGCTGGTGCGTTATCATGGTGCAAAATCAATGATTGGTTTTTCCACAATTCCGAGCGTTTCTGACGAATTGCTTCGCGCAAACGGCGCATAACTTCAAGGTGGTATTCCTTATTGACCGTACGACCTTATGGCAAGAATTCATGATGCACCACGCCATTGCAGTCAAAGAAAACAGTGAGCAAAACCTTCATATTTGACCGAACTTGACGTGTTTTTTTTTCGGTCTTGGCTCTTCTAGACGTTTCCATTGGGATGATTGGGCTTTGGTTTCAATGTCATAGCCATACACCCATGATTCGTCACCAGTTATGGCCTTTTTGAGGAAATCTGGATCGTCGTTGACGATGTTTAACAGCTCCTGAGCGATGTCCATGCGACATTGTTTTTGCTCAAAATTTAGCAATTTTGGAACAATCTACGCTGCCGCATGTTTCATGCCTAAAACATCCGTAAAAATTGCTTGGCTTGAGCCGAACCATATGCCAACATCATCAAAAATCATTTTTTTATAATTCAAGAAAATCGTCACTTTCAACAAAGAAATTTAACAATATTAACAAAACAAAATATTTCTTTTCTTGAAAACTGAATATGAAAATTTAAATTTACTAACTATAACTGAAATAATAAAAGTATTTTAAAAAAGGTAGGATATGAATTATTATATAAACCATATTTTTCTCCATTTCGAATAGTATTTTTGAGTGGGGCAGAATCTAAATTTTTTGGAAACAAATTTACTATTTCTAAATTTACTCGTATTTCTATTGAGTAAACAAACCTGTTTTAATGTACAAATTCTTGCGATTTGTAGAACATAACTTTTTAAATTGTTGGTTTTTAAGAAATTGAAATCATTCAATTTACATTTTGATTTAAAAAGAGGTCTTTATAGAAAATTAAAAACACAATACATATCGTTATAATTTTTAAATTTTTGCCTTTATTGTATTTTAAGATTTTTTTACTAAAAATTTGTTGCTAAATGTAATTTGTTTATTAATAATTTAAATGGCATTTAACAATGGTTAAACAATTGTTATTAAAAAAATTGTTATTGTTATTACATTTACCGGATTTAACTACTATTAAACACCACGTTAGTTAGTTAGTTAATATCAATAGAATATTTTTTAAAATTAAAACCATAATTATAACATTTTGCCAGGTTTATTGGACGCTTAGAGTAATGTGGTGTATGCAAAATAAACATTTGTAGTTAAGTTAAATCAAAATAATTAAGACAATTATAACCAAAATGTTTATTAACTTATTAAAAATATTTACAATTATCACTAATTAATTAAAAAAATAAATTAAATATGAAGAAATATCAATAAAAAAAATGTTTATGAAAATATTATCTATAAAGATAAATTAAATAAAAGCATTAATGGCAAGATAGAAAATATAAATTTATAAATTATAAAAATAGATTAAAATAATATAGTTTGATTTAACACAATTACTAAGTAAATTTTATATTTATTTGTAAATGTTTAGTGGTAAATGTAATGTTAATGTTAATATCGAAATATGTTAAATGAAACGAATGTCGTGTGTATTTGTGAATATTGATTTGTTATTTATTCAAGATATTCAAATAATTGTTTAACATGTTTTTTAATTTTTGGAAAGCTTTACTTTTAATTACGTTTAATTTAAATACTTTTATTTATAAGTAATATATTTGTTCTATTATTTAACTTAAACAGTCTCCTTTAAAATAAATGGTGTAAGGTTTGTTTCTTTTATGTGGTTGTAAAATTTTACACTTTGTTAAAAATTTAAACTAATTTTAGGATCTCTAAATTATATTTTTAGTTGCGGTTTATAGTTTTATTAAATTCATGAATTATATAATTGAAATGAATCAAATGAAGAATGATTTAGATAAAATCTTTTAAAACTAATTTTAAAATAATAACATATACTCACGTTCGACTTTGAATTTGCTGATATAATTATTGTCTTAGTGAATGAACATTAGTTATTTTTAAATAACAATGTAGATAAAAACGTTCAGTATTGATTGTTAAGGGAAATATTAAAGACCGCTTAACAGAAAAACAAATTAATTAGTGTGTCTGTGTTCAGTGTATGAAAGCAAATGTAACGAACGCTAAAGGAATTCAAAAACATATAAGCGAGAGTTTTTTCAGTTTAATGAGCTCCTTAGGGTTTTCATAAGAACTTTGTTTTCCAACAGGGTCATATTGGAATGACATGAAAGTTTTTAAATTTTACATGTTGCTATATCAATAGTAGAAGCTTCTAAAATTGTTGCAATAAATTGAATTTCACTCGAAAATGGTGGTGGAGTGATCAAGCTATCGAGAGATGTTAACAACTAAATATTGTCCTATTAATGATAACATGCATCACTGATATGTGGTTTCACACAGAAACCGAAACAATTAAAACCAAAATTTTGGCTTACATTTCACGAAATTCAAATTTTAATTGGCGACCCGATCATGCGATTTAACACCACTGGCTTATTTTTTGTGGGGCTACATTATTACAGTCTAAAAACTAAAAATCCGAGACGTAATTTAGGAAATAGAGCCTTTATTTTAACAAAATGTGTTTTAAAACTTTGATAAAAAAATCAACATCTGTATGAGTGGCCCAGTTTGACATCTGTCTGATCTAATTTTTTTTTATCTGTAATTGTCAAACATTTTAAGGATTTTCATATAAGTTCTTTGTTTCATTTTTTTTAAACAAAGTTTTGGTTGAAAACCCCTGCAGTTTCAACATTAATGGAATGTTTCCATAAAACTAGTTTCTAACTTTTTTAAAAGGTGGTAATTTCAATAAAAACATCAATGATCGATAAATTAGAGATCTTAATTAGTTCAAATGTATTTTGAAAATTTAATTTTCGAACATAAAAATTATGCAAGGGAAATATAGTGTAGAAAGAAACCTAATAAAAATTATATTTTGTATGTATTAATTTAGGTACATTAGTTTTGTTGTGTTGATGTTTTTTTTTTTATAAATAGTTATTAGTGTTAGAGAATAGACTTAGAATTGTTTAACTATAATTTGTTTTATAGCAAATATCAATACAGATTTAAATATGTAATCTAATTTTTAATACATTAAATGTATGTATGTATAAGTAATATATAACTAATATTTATGTATTTATTTAGTATAGGGTTGGTTGTTGCCTAATAGTTTTGCACTGGTTTGAAAGATCAGTGTTTTATGATGGTACTAGAGTTCAATTAAATATTTATAGTTTAGTTATAGTATAGTTAGATAGAAGCAGTTTTTACTATTAATAACAATTTAACATTTTGTTAAGGATATGCAGCTGGCTGGATATGTTAACAGAGCATGATTTTAATATATTTTGTATTTATGGGGTGTATGAACTTATGTTATGGTTTTAATTGAGCAGATGAAAGTTGAAATCGAAAAGAAATACACAATTTCTAATTCTTTGAAATACAAGAACTAATTCTGTTTAATAAATTAACCATTTATTAACATACAATTAAGGAATTTCGTTAATAAAAACAGCCTAATAATCTTCCTAAAATGTGTGTATTTCAAAAGGGAAGTTAGTTTAGATTATTACTTACATAACAAAATTGTTAACTATAAATAATTATATTTTACAATAAATTTGCACATACACAAAAACAGTATATGATAATGAATTTCTACTTAAAACTTTACTACAGATTATATTCGACTAACAATGATGGTGGTGATGAAAATGTTGATGATGATGATGCTGATGATGATGATGTCGTGACGGTGGGAGATGATGAGGACGACGATGATGTTGATGATGACTTTGTTGTTGTTGGATGTTGTTGTTGTTGTAAGTGCACATATAAATCTGTTGTTGCTTTTGTTATTGATGAGCTGGCAGGTGATAAGGATGTTGAACCTTTTGCTGATGAAGCTGTATTGTTGTTACTATTATTATTATTATTGTTATCATTTGTTGTTGTATGATGATGTTTTCCAATTTCTATAGCATGTTGATGCTGCTGCTGTAGTTGTAAATCAATTGTACTATTTTTCATTGTTATTGATGCCTGATGTTGTTGCTTTTGCTGTTGCTGTTGATTTTCTGATTTATATTGTGGTTGTATATGTTGGCGTTGTGGCTCTAGCTGTTGCTGTTGGTGATGCTGCTGCTGCTGCTGCTGTATATCATCCTGATGAAAACGATTTCTGCGTAAACTGGTGTTGCGTTCAACAATATGTTGGGTATTCGTATGCGCTGCTATACGATTCTGATTGTGATGCTGATTATATATGGGACGTATGTGTTGCCCAAATTCTTGTCTATTGTAATAGGAATGATGTTGATTATTTTGCTGTTGATGCTGTGTATGTTGCTTCCACGGCTTACGGCGTACGTTATTTGTATTAGATGACCATCTACTGGAAATAATTTAATCATTTTTAAATTAATTTGTGCATATTATGCCGGGTTCATATAAAAAAAATAAAATACCTAATGGTTATTGCTAAGTTAGATTGATTTTAGTTGTTTTGTTGCAGTAATTCAATAAGAATAGTAAATTATATATTCGAAACATTATTTTTGTTATCAGTCTCAAATAAACAATAAATTTCCTTATTTTTAGCATTTCCACCCTAAAATTGTTGCTTTTAGATATTCTGTTAAGATGATCGGTTATATTAATTTAAGACCTATTTTTAAATTCTAGTTCGTTTGGATTAATACCGTCCTTTTTTTAATGATAAAGTGTTTGTTCAAATACATATCCAGACATTAAGAAAATATACATATATAAAACAAGTAAGAAAGTATAGTTGTTCAAGACCGACCATAAAATACCCTACACCCAGTATATAAATTAAACAGTTTTTCAGAAATGGGCGCTATATGGGAGATATTACCTATTATGGACCGATTATCCAAAAATTTAATGCCATGACTGCCGTCAATATAAATATTATGTGTGTATTATATACATTATCTCGATATAAATAGTTTTAAAAGATTTATGGTTAAAGTGAATTACGGAGAGGGTCTTATATGGGAGTTTTGACTAATTATAGACCAATCATTATAAAATTGGGTGTCATCATTTCTGTACATATGAAACTTATTTTTATTAAATTTTATTCGGATTACAACATTTTGAAGAGATTTATAGTCGTTAAAGTGATTTTCGGAAGTGGGCCTTATATGGGAGCTACGACTAATTATGGACCGATCATCATAAAATTCTACCATATTATGTCTACATGTATGAAACATATTTGTGTTCAATATTATTTGGATACCAACATTTTTAAAAGAGTTATGCTCTTTAAAGTGATTTTCGGAAGTACGTAATGTAATTTACCTTTATTTATAACTCATTTGTGGTGAAATTTGTTTGGATTCTTTCATAATTCAAACATTTATGATCATTAAACTCCTTTTTCGGGAGGACATTTGTATGGGGGCCAGGTGAAATAATGGCCCGATTTCCACCAGTTTCAATACCATCCGTCCTTGGGCCGAAAAAATATCACGTACCAAATTTTATTGAAATGTTTATATGGACAGCCAGCCAGCCAGACGGGCGGACATCGTTAAATCGACTCAGGAATGGATTCTGAGTCGATCGGTATACTTTAGGGTGGGTGTTGGACCAATATTTAGGGGCGTTACAAACATCAGCACAAATCCAATATACCCTCCCCACTATGGTGGTGTACGGTATAATAAGCTAACATCCTGCTGTACTCAGTTTTGTTTTAAGTTTATTTTAGTTTAATTTAGTTAAACTTCCTTAAAATACTTACTTTGCTACTTTCCGACGTTTCGCTTGGGGACCATCATATCCATCCATACGATTTGAAACAAAACCAGGATTAACATTCAATGGAATATTGGCAATACCTGAAGTTAAATATTTAAAAACATATAAAGTATATATAGTGGCTCACTGCTTATTTTATGCAGTGCATTTTTTTTTGTTTTAAAAATTTCATAAAAAGGCAATTAACAGAAACATAGAAAAGAAGTTAATGTCATAATTAATGATTAATAATAATTTATTGCACAAAGCCATGACGCGCCAAATCTATGAATCTTAATGCTTCGAAGTGCACAACAAATTTATATTTAAGCTTACGTCTAAAAAATTATATTATTATAAAATATAGATATTTTGCTTTATATTTGCATCAAAAAAAAAGGATCAAATGTGATTTGAAAATTCTATAATCTATATTTTAATATATTAAAAAAAAATGCTATTTTTTTAAGTCACAGCATATGCCTGCAGGTATTTGTTTCGAAAACTTGAAATTAAAACTGGCAATTAAACGATTTAATATCTGGTGTGATAGTCTTTATTATCTACAACAGATTTAAGGCGACTTAGCATAGATGCGACCAGTTTTTGTGCAATACTAGACGAAATATTCGACCACTCCGGTTTCTTAAATCGTTTTTGTTAGAAATTTGTGTTTCCTTATGCTGATTTCTAAAATTAACATTACTTTTTCGATAACATTAAGTTCTGGCGACTGTGATGCCGGTGTCATCAAAGGGGGCAGTTTTATATTAGCCACGTTTGCACAATCGAAAATCCGATCTTATACCCAGGTTCTCTTTTAAACTAGTCCATGGTTGTTCCAACAAATGTTAAATTCCCAGCACCAGCAACTGACATTTAGACCCAAGACATAACTTGAGTTCTGAATTTGGTTTCCGCCAAACATACGGCATGCCATCTGAACCGAAGATGACTGAATTTCAAAATGCAGATTCCTTGCAAACATGTTCTTTGGTGAAATTTAGCCTGCACAGTCCATTTATCGGTTTTATAAACAGTTTTTGCGTGCAAATCATTTATTAAAATCATGTTGGCGCAAAAAACAACGAACAGTTTCATCGCATCGCAACATCAGGTCAGTTTTTACTTTAGAGGCCAGTTGTGAAGCTGATAGCCTTGGATTTACCCTTATATAAATATCTCACTAATCATGTTCCTTGAAAATTTTATTTGGTGCCTTCCTGCCTTTGTTATGGACCCGATGTTCATGAATGAAACGTTTAATGTTTTATAATGGTAACCATTCTTGTTCTTTTTCGCTGTTAGTCAATCAATCAAATGAACCAATTCTCGTTGTTCTATCGTTGTTGGCGAATTCATTTAGACTATTTTAAATTGACACTTGAGGATACAAAATCGAACACACAATTCAACAGAAAATTTGATGGAATTAGAAAAAAAATAGAAAAGAAAAAGTAGAAATTGACTGCATAAAATAAGCTGTGACTTGGAAGAACGTTCATTTTTTGTTTTTGTTTTCATTGTAATATATTAAAATATACATTTTCGCAATATTTTTTTTTGGTTAAATGACACCAATTTCTTTTTTAAGTTCCTGTTACTTTTCTTTTGTTTATAGATCTTTTTTTATATGAGCCTTTAAAAACAAAAAAATGCACAGCATAAAATATGATGTGAGCTACTGTATAACAATATTAAAAATCATAAATTGCATTCAAAATTTACCATGTTTTCGTTTTGTACCTCTAGGTAAACTACTTACAGTAGTTGAAGTATTTACTGATAAAGGAGATTTCTTTATGGTACAACTGCGACCCTTGCAACTCTTTAGTTTAGCTAAAGCATCATGCAGATAGGACTTTTCGCCGGCTGTTAAAGATGAAGCGCGATTTAAAGTTTCAAAGGGATCTAAATTAAGGAAAGTTGTTATATTTTAAATACATTGTACATAGTATTTTCTTCAATTTAAACTCACCTATTTTTAAATTATAAAATGTTATTAAACCTGTTGTAAATTCACAGTATAAATAATCATGTGTCGCATTAATGGTTCTCAGGCATGAATATGTATTATTGTTGGCATTCATACAAAAACAGAAGGGACTATCATTCCACAGGGGAGCTGTGCGCCAATGGCTGTTGTCGTGTGAGAAACAATTCATTTTTTCCGATAGACATTCCTTCTCCAGACGAGCCTTCTTTATGCGTTTGCGTTCCTTTTTACGTTGGCGTTCCTCTTTGAGTTTACGCCTGGCTTCGCGGGCAATCTCTTTGGAATCGGGATATCTGTGAAAACAATAAGTATTAAAATAACATTTTACCATTTATTATGATTATATCTGTACTCACATGTCATCTTCTGGTTCACAATAACATTCTGCTGGTCCTGAGTATTGATTACTGTTGTCGTTATTGTCTTGGTAGGGATCATTAATGGGATGTCTTTGATTGTGATAGGTTTCCTTGACTACCTCCTTTTGACCTTTAGTATTGTATAGATGTCGGTTGGCAGTTTCTGTAGTGCTTTTAAAATCCGTAGGATTTGAGTAACGGTTTTTGTCGGTACTGTATATAGCATCTGAAAAAGGAATATTTTACGTTATTAGATTATATTTAAAGCGTTAACATGTTTTATTTAACTTGCCTTTATTTGCAGGTTCATAATCCACACTATAAGTAGAGGTACTCAATCTATTGAAATTTCCCTTATCAAAATTATTATTAGTCGAGCTTTCGTCTAGAAATTGAGGAGTTGTGGTGCTGGTTATTGTACTTGTAGGCATATTTGGCACATTATGACGTGGTTTTTCTCTATGCTGTTGTGTACCTATTAAATCTTGTATATTTATATTTTTCGAAACACGAGGATATTTTTCATATTCTGTATTATCAGATATTCTTCTTCTGTTACCACCACCACCACCACCATTAATTGCTGCTGCACCACCATAAGAATGATGTCTGCTATTGTGCTGATTATGATGGTTATGGTATGGCCTACGACGTCTAGCACCCTTTGGACCATGATATTCAGTGGACATTACCGACAAATCACTATTAGCATTATCATCCCTAGCTTGAGTTATAAACTCATTATTCCAATATCTGCCCTGTTGTTGCTTACTTTCTCTTAATTGTTTTTTAATATCCTTTAAATGTGTAATCTTATCCTTTAACACCTTAATTAGCATATCAATTTGTGATCTTGATTTACGCCATGTTTTCTCATCATCATAAATAACATCCGAACAGTTGACTCTGCCAGTTTCCGATTCAATATAACAGCGTGTACCGACACGACCACCTACTTTGGGGAATTTACTACCTCTAACAAAACCAGCCGAGGTTAGTTTGGTAGATGTTTTGGCAGTATTGTTGGCAGACCAATCGTGTTCTACAAACTTTAACTCTAATGTCTCCAAAGTATCCTGTATTTCTTGTATAACCTTGGAGATGGCATCATTGGATGACGAATTCTTTTTGCTTTCATCGCTGTCGTTAAGAGAATCAGGATTTTCAAATAAATTAGCAGTTAACTCCCGCTTGAGGCGTAAATGTTCGGCTTTTGCCTTATGCTGGGCCAATAAATGTTTTTCCACATTGTATAAATTGCCATGTAAATCTAAAAGTTCTTCCATTTCATAGGGCAATTCGGTATGATATAATACTTCTAAATCAAAATTTTCCGTATCACGTTTATGTCTGCGTGAAGATTTGCCAAAACTTTGGGCGCTGTTTTAGGAAATCCATAATTTATTTTAAATTTGTTACAATTTCTATGCCTTTTTAAGTAACTTACCGTTTCCTCACTCTTCTCTGTTCACCATAATAGCTTTCGGGCTTAATTTTAGTGTACACCACGCCATCTGGGGTAAAACAGGCACACTTACGTTTATTTTGGTTCTTTGGGTATTTAGATATCTCCGCTAAATGATGCTGTAATTGTAACTACGTTAAAATAGTTTTATTTTTATTATTATATATTCTTTTAAAGCCCTACTTACGTGGAATTTACATTTGTGTTTACGCCATCTGCCATTCTCATTTATACATTTCCACTTTTGTCCCGGCCTACAGTTTTCCAATAGTTTGGGATCGGAACATTCTGAATTTAAACGCATCATTTTAGTTATATATGGTGCCAATGGTAGATTATTGTCAAATTGATCTTGTTGCTCAAGGTCCTCATCTAGGTCTTCATCCTCATCATCTTCAAGATTACCATTGGATGTATCGACATCTTCATCGTTATCGTTATCGAAATCAAAATCATCATCAGTATCGGTGTCAACTTCTAGAAAATTTTACTCTCAACAATGTAATCCTAAACTATTATTATAAATCTTTTTATACCCTCCACCACCACAAGTGGTGAATGAGGGTTAGGGGTGTCAGACGTACTGTTTTTAGCAGTACGCGTACTGTTTTTTTTTTTCAAATGTACTGTTCTGTACGTTCTGTTTTTTGTACTGTTTTTTCGTTAAAAGCTTATTTATGTTACAATTGAAAAAAATATTGATAAAAAAAATTTTTGTTCAGTTTATTGCTTTACTAAAAAAAAGATTTATTTATCGGGGTTTAATCTACTTTAAAGTTGATTAGGCGATCAGTGTTAATGGCTCTAAAGCATTGGTGTCCAAAAAAATTTGTTTGTCCATATGAAATGAATACAACAACAATTGTTTCATGAAATGGACATCATTGCTCTAAAGGCATTTCTAACCATTAAACATTGTAGATTAACATGAAGAATATTAAAAAACAAACTGGATTTCATAAATATATCGTTGTTTATACAACGTATTTAAATACATTTTTCGAAAAACTGATGGCACATTTAATTTGACATTTAATGTTACTTGGATTTTTTTCAATAAACGACACTTCTTGATTTTTAAATAATAAATTTCTACACCATGTAAATTGGAACAGCATTATTCTTACTAAAAATATTGAAAAAGGAGTAAAATTGAGTTGACATTAAATCTAAAGTTCACTTTTGTAATGTAAATTAATACATATGTATATAGATTGATTTACAAAAACTAATAAATTTAAAACTTTGTATTGCAAGCAAAACAAAAATATTGTAATCTAAAAGGACTATGATGATATAAAAGATACAATATGTCATTTAAATTGTATTTTCTATGTACCTTCTTCAAAAACGTTCATAATATATGTTATGATCTCATATTTTTAAGTATTGTTAACAATTTTTTTTGTTGCTTATTAAATTAATATTACAAAAATGTTATTACATGAATAAAGAGTTATGTTTTCGTTAAAAAATAAAATGTACTGTTTTTTTAATTGTACTGCTTTTTTGTATAAGATGTACTCAGTGGTGATATTCGAAACAATTAACAACCGGTTCGCTTAAAAAAATTATATTTTTGCCAAATTTTGATAAAAATAGCTAAAATTTTAAAGTCGCATCCCAGTAACAGACCACAAGCCTCTTGAAGGAAATGATATAAACTTTCGTTTAATAAAAAAATAGTTTTGATTTTGCAAAATAAAAGTAAAAAAAAAATTGCTTTATTTTTTTCTCAAAAGATTGAAGAAAACGCTATCGAAAACATCATCATCCAAGAATCCAATGTATGACCAAAATAAAATCATTTGTTTGTACGTGTGGACAATGGACAACTGAACAATATTGTGTTTGTAGCCGAGACTAATCACCTTGATAAATACACATTATATAAAACCGTTAAAACAAGAAACATAATCACCCCAACAAATTTCATATGGAATTTTTATTCACGAGAAGGGTGAATATGCAACAACCGGTTCGCAAAATTTTTAAAATTTTAACAACCGGTTCGAGCGAACCGGTCCGAACCGGCTGAATATCAGCACTGGATGTACTGTGTTTCCGTATTTCAAATCTGGCTACCCTAATGAGGGTATATATGTTTGTCATTCCGTATGTAACATTGAGAAATAATCATCTAAGACCGAACCAAGTCTATATACTCGTATATTAGTCCTAACAATAGTGTAGTTTTTGTAATTCGCATTATGTTTAGGTGGAGGGTATTTAAAATTCGGCACAACCGAATATATGTAGCTCTCTAACTTGTTACCTCTATCATTCTCTGCAAATTGTTCCTCTTCTCTCGACTCCAAATCGATGACATCAATGTGAGTATTGGGAGTGGTAGAAATATTACCCATAAGATCTTCTAACAGGGTGCTATTGGCTAATTTCATGTTTGACCTTTCGATTTGCAAACGTGCTCGAGCTTCCGCTATCTGTTCCGGTGTCTCTCTGCGCCCTGAACTTTCTATCAAAAATGTATCTGGCCACTGTTCTTTTACATTTCTATGCTTATTTAGCAGCAATGGTAAAATACTACGACCATCCATATGTGCAGGTGTGGGTACACCACCCATATCTAAGAATGTGGGAGCCAGGTCCACATTTAAAACAATTTCGTCCACCCTAAGTTATTTAAAATTTATTGAAATGTTTTACAATTTACATACATACATATATTTTAATAACACTTACACTTTTGAGGGCTGTATGCCGGGACCCCTTACCAGGAATGGTACTCTTACATCAAATTCAAATGGAAAGCTTTTACCTTTTATCAAACCAAATTGTCCCAAATGATAGCCATGATCGGAGGTGTATATTATGTAGGTGTTGTCTAATTCTCCTAAAGTTTTCAGTTCATTATAGACTCTTTCCACAGCCGTGTCCACAGATTGTAGTGTCTGTAAACGTTTGGTCATTAAAATGTTGGTAAACCGTTTGTGCACCGGTTCCATGGGTTGTGTGATACGTAGAATCCATTGTTTATCGGGATTGGGAGCCAGATCATATGATGGAGTACTGAAATTATAGAGAAATTTAAATGAGTTTAGTTGTTTGAAAAGCGTCACTTGATTCGCAAGCTCCAATCTCTAGATTGAACCAACGACTAACTTACTGGTGTGTGGTTACATTAAAAAATAAATGACTATATTGGGGTGCTGAATCTTCGGGTCCATGTGGTGCCGGAAAACTCATTGTTAACATCACAGGTTTTCTTTGGTTTTGTTGTTTTGATGATCTTAAAAACGCTATCGAATCATTAGCTATTAAATCGGGATAATAATCCTAAAACAAATAATTAATTTTACTTAAATATAGTGCTAAAGCTAAAAAATAACATTAATAAATACCACTTACCTTGGCATAATCAAATCCATGTTTGATCTTTTGTCCGTTCATATTTACACTATAATTATAGTATTTGGAATTCATAATAAGACCTCCCCATTCGCGCCAACCCGGTGGTATATAGGACCCATTATACTTATTCAAATATTTGCCAAAATAACCAGTTCTATAGCCGGCATTCGATAGATAAGTAGCAAAGGAACGTGTCTCATGTGTGGCTTGCCACTGGGGACTCGAACAGTTATCATTGTTGGTAAATACCATATGATTGTGCACATACATGCCAGTCAATATGGAAGAGCGTGCTGGACAACACATGGGAGTTGTGGTGTAGGCATGTTTGAATTCGGCACCTCCATCTCTTAAAATACGCAAAGTCCGGGGCATAAAATTCAAAGAACCCAATTCAACGTCTTGATCATCGGTCAGTATGAGAATAATATTAGGTTTACGGCTGCTGTAATTGTTTGTGTTTGCATCTTTAGAATCTCTTGAGTATCTCTTATAGGACTGAGCTGTACTGGAGCCGGCATTACGTTGTCTCTGTTGTCTGTGATGATGATGGCTGCCACTTTGAGAATGTTGTGACTGATGATGCGTTCTGTGTTGACTGTAATGTGGTTGCGAGCGTTGTTCTATAGGTCTATAACCATCTCTTTTCTCTCTCCCTTCTAGTTCTGCTACACCGTTCACATACGTGGGTATATTTTCTTTGGCAGCTGCTGTCTTAAGCAATAGATTTAGCACAAACATTGAAATAATGCTTGCAATTATTGCCAATTTATTTAAATCTTGTGGCCGCATTTTGTTCGTTTTTCTTAAATTATCACAGTTTTTTGTAGAAATTTCAGTTGAAATTTGTTTATTTTTCTTTGTCTCTGGAGCGGAAACTTGTTTGCTTTTGCTTGTAGTTTATCTGAGTATTAGGTCATTTTGTTGGTAAATTCAAGAGAACTTGATGTATTTTATATATCTGTAAAAAAGTTATAGAAATTATACAAGCGTCAAAATTTCATTAAATTTTAGACAATGGAACTACAAAAAGACACTTAAAAGAAGTTTTACTAAGTCCTAATTTTTCCGAAAATATGAAGTTCTGCAAAGCTATTCGGAACTCTTGAGATAATGAAACCGATACAACATTGTCATGGTTCTGATTACTGGAGTTTAGTGCAGTGACAGCTAAGAGTTTATTTTAATAACCTGCCATATACTAGGTGATAGAGTGCCGGACTATAAGTGAAATGGTTGTGGGTTCGATTCACGCCAAAAGACTCTGGGTGTTTTCTGCAGACAAGCCAAAAGCTTCGCAGTTTGTGTTTGTTAATTATTTAAAAAAAAAGATTTTTAAACAAGAACATTTTACTCGTTGACCTATTTATTGTAGAAACATTGAAAATAGCTACAACGAACTCAATTTTACTCGAAAATATATATATTTATTTTTAAATTTAGCTGGAAATACGGTAACGGTGCATGGATCACATTATCGAGAAATCGAAAAAAGAATTTAATTAACAAATTCTCCGTTCGCATAATTTATTAATTTTTTGTAGGGCTATATTAAAGATAGATTCCACATTGATCCAATCGAATTGATTACAGCCTTTAAAAGCATTTTGCCAAAATTTTAAAATTTGTATCTACATCTTTATAAGTGGTCGTGGAAGATTGTTAAATTTTACTCTTTCCAATACAATACAAATTTGAATGATTTTCATATTAATTCTTTGTTTTATTTTGTTTTGAAAAACAAAGTCCTCATTGAAAACCTTTTTACATTAATTTTCTTTGTTTCAACCTGTTAAATCTGGAAATGTGTTGGTAATGTACTGACAATGAAAAATTGTAAGCAAAAGGTAAATTGACAGTTCAGAAGATTATAAGAAAAAACTTACAATTTTATTGGCAGACAATTGTTACATAATAAATTTAGCTGTCAACAGGAATTGTCAGTTTATATAGTTGTCAGATTGTTGTATGTCAAAAATTGTCAAATTCTTTGCATTGCTAGAACTGTGTGTGTGTTTACAAATCTTAAATAATGTCATGGAACAAAAAAAGTAATTGAAACAATTTTAACTGCATATATACATACATATGCGTTACCTCTAGAAAGTAACGAGGATGAAGACAAAATAACAATAAATGGCCGCAGAGTTTGGGTGAAAGATTATATTTAACTGTATGGAATCTGCGACCTTTTGCCATAAAATATATTTGGAAAGTTTTTATTCTACGCAACCAACATCTTATAAACTCCGCCGAGCCTCAACTACCTCGATAAGTTTGATAATACTTCCATGTGACTACACAGATTATATTTTTTTGCCGTCAAATGCAAAGATCACAAATTAGATTACAATTCATTGTTATACGAATAGGCCCTTACTCTCTAGGAGACATATTTAGTACTATGCCAATTTCGTTTACATATTTTTACGAATATGATTTAAATCATAATATTAATGAATTACTAAACTGTTATTATATAATTCGAATCATAAATTAGAAAATTATTAATTATTAATTATTAATTTAACTTTGCACAGTGGTTTAGAAACGTTTTATTTTGGAAATAATTCGGTATCTCGGGAGCTATTACAGATATCCTAACGAAAATTTGTGAAAGAGGGCAAGGTTTGTGGAGCTTCTGAAGAGTAAAAATAAGCTTTTTGTATAAGATTTTGTCATTAATGAAAAGTTTATGACTTGAATATTAATAATTTAGTGAAATAATTAATTGGACAAAATTTTCGGATGTCATTTACCGTAAAAACCAAAAAAAAATATAATATGCTGATTTTCCTTGAAGAAATATTAACAGTTAAGGATAGCATAACAAAATGTAAAATTAATATAAATCCAAGTGTTCTTACATCAATTGCATTATAATGTTAGCCATTTTTATTTTTTAAATACCGAAATTCCTAAAACGTGGAAAAGTGCCCACTGTGACGTTATTTACAGTGTGTTAGTAAAAAAACTTTCTGTGTATTTAAGTAACATATACAGTTATATAAATATGGGACTTTTTAGAGGATCGGTGCTTTGTGTGTTTAGAATTTTTTTAATTTAACCTAAACTTGTTTTTCCGCTGAAATGAGTGAAATTTTATTTCACACGCTTATACATTAAGTTCTCTTTCCTAATCATATAAAAGAATATTTTTTTCTATTAAAGAAAAAATAAAGGTACTTTTTTTTTAGAAAAAATTTTAAAAATATGGACATTTTTACGTGTTCCAACTTTGGATGCTTGTAACTTTTAGGGAAGATATAATTAATTTTATTTATCACAAATATAGCTGATATTTTGGAAAATTTTTTCGAACCTCCGTAGACCGTGCCATATCAAAAACACCCCAAAAAGATCGAGCAAAATTAAAAAATAAACCTATATATCTCCAGATCATAAATGGATTTTTGATGATTTTGAGGCGTCACCCACTAGCCTATGATGTCAAAAAACTCAGAGATACCGAATTATTTCCAAAATAAAGCTTATCTAAATTATAAAATTATTTCTATCTAAATATGAATATGTATGTATATAGGCATTCTGCTTAGTATAAGTAAAGAATGTTAAAATTGGTACGTTATTGTATTACAAATGTTTCTATTTATACATTTTAGTATCAATTTATCAACAAAGAAATCATTTTACCATTGACATTTATTGGGACTTTAAGCATCATCTGTAAATTATATCAATTGAATGATTTTTATCGAAAATCATTTAAGAAATTATATTGCAACAGCAAAAACTAAATAGAAATAATGCCAATGTCAAAACTTGTGGCAGTAGAAAATAAAGAACAAATCGAATGATGTGTTTTATTATACCAAAAACTCAAAGTATCAAATTAAGCATTGTGCACATAAAATCCGGTAACACTATTCGTAATTACTTTGAAAGAGTGATGTGCAATGAAAAATCACCAAAGAAAGAAAATCGTGCACAAAAATAGTTTAACAGCGTTAAATCCCACGGGCTAGGCGGCCCACATGTTGAAACCACATGAAAGACAAGTCCAGCTCTTTTATTTTGAATTAAAAAAATTTGTAATCATCGCACGGTAGCGCTCATCATTTACAGTAACGTTTCTGCCTTCGTCGTCTTTGAAAAAGTATGGTCCAATGATGCCACCGGCCCATAATCAAAACCAAAAAGTGCATTTTTTGGGATTGGAAGCGGCCATAAATATTAGTACAGCATCCACCTTAAAGTATACCGATCAACTCAGAATCCTTGAAGATATTTTGACAAAATTTGGAACATGATATTTTACAGGCGCAAGGATTGAAATTAGTTAAAATTAGTCCATTATTTCACGTAGACCCAATACAAATGACCTGCCGAAATAGCGGTTTAGCGGTTATAAATGTTTGATTTTTGACAATCCAAACAAATTTCACCATAAATCAGTTGTATGTATGTATATGAAGCCAAATCACATCTATTTTTTTTTTTGCAGATCAATCAATAATTGACCATAGCTCTTATATAAGACCTCCTTCGAAAATTACTTTAGCGACCGCCAGTACGGCTTCCGTAGAGGGCGCTCTACGGGTGACGTAGATCTGATTACAGGAGATGCTTATCGGTAACAGTAGGGTATCCAACTCTATTGAATCATTGGAGCATCGTCGCAATGTGAGTTGTGTTTCACTGTTCTATCGATACTATAATGGAATGTGTTCTGCTGAAATCAGGGAACTTGTTCCTGAAACACGTAGTTTTTTACGTAATACACGTTCTTCAGTCAGGGCTCATCCATTTGTGATCGACTGGACAGTGGATGGCACAACACACTACAGGGAAAATTCGTTCTTTAGCCGTACTGCCCGTATGTGGAATAAAGTACCAGCAGAAGTATTCCCTGTCACTTTCAATATAGGAAAATTCAAGTCAAATGTTCAAAAACACTACTCCCTCTATACTTCCTCCCATAACCTATTTTCCTAGTTCCAACACAATTCATTGCATAAGTAGGGGTCGTCCCCTGAGTGCTGGTCCAAGAAAAAAAAATAGCTCTTATATAGCGCCCATTTCTGAAAAACTGTTTTTACACAAATACTGTGTGTAGGGTATTAAAATGGTCGTGATTAACAGACTATACTTTCATACTCGTTTTGTTATATAAATAATGAAAAATTTACTAAAGCGGATTTTATGTGAACAATAATGCTTCAATATGAAAACACAATTTTGAAACAAGCTCTCTGACCTCTTTTTTCCCACAACTGATTTAGTTGTAGCGAACAGTATGTGTAGGAAGTATCCTTAGAAGCTGTGATATTTTGTTGTTGTCTAGTTTAATTTTTAAAACTAAGTACTCGTATGTATGTATGTGATTTTATTGTTGTGATGCCTTTTTTATACACTTATCACACATACTTACAATATTTTAGCTTCACTTTTTTTTTGTATGTATGTATGTCAACTTTTAGTTTGATTTTATCTGGCATATTTTTTTAACTAGGAATTTGGTTCGAAATGCTGTTGGTTGTTTTTTGTATTTTTCTATAAAAATTTTACTTGGTTAATATTTAGCAAGACATTGTGCTAAAAACCATAGAATGTCTGTGTGTATCAGTGTCTACAGAATTCAACGGATTTCCGTTTTATATCCTTTGAACATGCATGCTTTTGGTTTTCTTGCTACATTATTATTTTTCTTCTTTATTTTCTCCTTTAGTGATGGTACTTTACATGAATTTGAATTTAAGTTTTTTTTTTGTGTGTGTTTGGTATTTTACTATGTACTAGCAGTATGTAACATATACACCAAATTATTTCAAAGTTCACGGTTGGAAAAATTATTTGCAAAAAAAATGTATATCGTTGGTCTCATGTACAAAGGCTCGCTATTTTTTCGAAATTTGTTTTTTTTTTTTTGCGATTCCAATGCATATACAAAAAAAATTACATGTTGAATATTACAGTTTATGTTTTTACCTTCTCCTGTAAAGTTTCAAATATGCGAATTAGGGCCTTTCTACATGAGACCATCGATATACTCGTATATATATAATTTCCAAATGTGTCAATAGTCGTTTTTTTTATATTTAGTTTGTTATTAAAACTCAAGTGCGAATATTGTGGTCCACACTTTGAGAAATCAAGTGACACTCTATGTTAGGTAATGGAAAAAATGTTTGTGAAAACGAAACTGAATATACATACATATATACAATTTACTAATTTATTCTTTAAATTAGTTCTATTTTCCATTAAAATGTTCCATAACAAATAACAAAAATAAACATTAGTTTCTCAAATTTTATAATCGTTTTTACTGGAGTTTAGTAAAGCTCATCGGCACTGTTAAAAAACTAACTTCAGTTGCCCTCTCTATAGGTTAGGTTAAACAGGCAGTCAATCAGGAGTCCAAAATTGACACACGTAGGTCTGGAAAGAAAAGGTCAGAGAGCAGAGAATAAACTCAGGGACTGATTAATTTCAAGTCGATAACGCATTGAACCAAACCATCCTGATGCAAAGGCATCTAACCTTCTGATGTCTATTTCCGATATATCCGTCAAGTCGTGCAGGCAAAATTAGGCCAGACTATCTAATCTATGATTGTCAGTATAGTCTCGCCCTCTCTCACATCATGACAACTTTTACAGAACACCGATCAGACAGTGTCCTGTGATCACTGCCACCACATTTCGTATTCGACCACATGTAATGTTTATCAGTGTGAACTTTTGAGACAGTCATATTTGGACCAAATTGCCCTTGCTGTCGCACAGGTGGTTTCAAGCAGCCACCTACTTTGAACGTATTTGTAGGATTCATTATGAGTCCAACGTCCCGGAAACGAGAAGAGTCCTACTGAGGAATGTCTCGCTATATCATTAAGAGATGCCCGGCTTTTTAGGACCAAATTGGATATCGTATAGATAACGGAAAGTGTTTTGAGGGCAGCCTAGACTTTTTAATCGATATTAGGAGAGAGTTTTGTTGTCAATTAGTATTTTACCAAGAACGCTCATAAATTTCTAAGTTAATTTTTTAATTTCATGTAAACATGCTTGGTTAACTTTTTTTAAAGCCTCCCTAATTAACAAATTAAAATATTGAATTAAATGGATCTACATATATATGATTTTTGAAATTTGTAAATTTTCGTTAAACATAACTGCTAACCTAACCTTCTGATGTCTATTTCCGATATATCCGTCAAGTCGTGCAGGCAAAATTAGGCCAGACTATCTAATCTATGATTGTCAGTATAGTCTCGCCCTCTCTCACATCATGACAACTTTTACAGAATACCGATCAGACAGTGTCCTGTGATCACTGCCACCACATTTCGTATTCGACCACATGTAATGTTTATCAGTGTATAGTCAGTCGCTATATCATTAAGAGATGACCGGTTTTTTAGGACCAAATTGGATATCGTATAGATAACGGAGAGTTTTGAGGGCAGATTTCTAAGTTAATTTTTTAATTTCATGTAAAAATGCTTGGTTAACTTTTTTTAAAGCCTCCATAATTAATTAATTAAAATGTTCAATTAAATGATTTTTGAAATTTGTAAATTTTCGTTACACATAACTGCCAAGTAGGCGGTTTTTTTATATTGTATATGACATTTTGACAACTTAAATCGTTGAAGAATGCCGCACCAAATTAAAAACTATTTTAATGTAGAAACATAAAGGCTTCATTAGTCTTTACTTTCTGTTGCTTTTCTGTTCCGTGTCGTTCTGTTGTTAAATGTTTGTAGTTAGTTTTTCCGTATAAACGTATCAGCTGTTTTAGGTTTCATTCATTTCATTTTTAAAATCATCTTTATTTACAGGTTTTTTTTTATATACTATTTACAATTTTCGAGATTTTATCTAAATACTACAACGAATTATATTTTATTGAAGCTGTTTTAGGTAAACAGACAACACACCGCGAAAATAAATCAAAAAATACAAATCAAAGTTTTTTTTTGTACAATATGTCATTACTTTCGACTAAAGTAATGAGTTTTTCGTCATCCATCGTTTATTTTTTATATTTTTATTTATTAAAAATGTTTGTAATAAATCAAAAATTTTGTTGTTGTGCGGATGTCAGCTGTTTTGTGCTGTCACTTACAATTACTTAGCAAATGTTTGTTTTTAACAAGTTCGTCCGCAACGGCACGGAAAGTAACAAAACAACTAACGACTTCTACACATTTTCTATTTAACAGAATCAAGTCCGCTGATTCGGAACGGAACAGAAAGTTCAGACTAATTCTGCCTTAAGCTTCTGATTAATTTTAAGTTTTAACAGCAGTTATGCAGTCATTGGCGAAATTAAAATTTCCCAGCATATATGCTTGGCCAAAAAATTCTTACACTACGTTGACACACATACACTATGAGTCCCAATTTACTCG
This sequence comes from Bellardia pandia, assembly GCA_916048285.2. NCBI lineage: Eukaryota > Metazoa > Arthropoda > Insecta > Diptera > Calliphoridae > Bellardia > Bellardia pandia. The sequence continues at coordinate 117,077,168 of OU696529.1, read as the reverse complement.
AAGCAATTCTTAAAGCTTAGCTAATTACCTTTTAGACATCGGGGTGAGGGGAATATAGAACGTGTACACACTTGATTGTACTAGCAATTCTTGTTACTCTCTTATTTGTATTACATATGTGTGTATACTCTCAGATAAAAGTACGAGTGATTTAAGCAATAAGATTTGTGCTGTGTAAACACCGAAGAAATTTCAAGAAAAAAATTGTATCAATATCTTCAACAAAAATTGCTTCGTGTAATATTTATCCAAATTCTTCTAGAGAATTTCATCCTAAAAGTTACTTTTTCAAAAATGCAACATATGACCAAAGACTATAAATATATATTTATAGTCTTTGATATGACTGTTAAGTACTTAACAGTGCTCTGTTGACTGTAAGATTATCAATGTTAAAAATTTGGATTTTGTCTGTGCTAGTTAAATTTGTATTTATCTTCATACACATTTTCAGAAGAGGGTAACCGAAATTAATTCCTCCTTGTGCTCAGAATATGAGCAGTTCTTTTGCTGCAATATATATATATATATACTTTCAATAAATTAATTTTAAATAAATTTTCAAAATAAAAGTTAAAATTAAAAAAATTTCCTAATTTTTAAGTATTACAACCAATAAACACTTTGAGGGTGTTGCAAACATCAGCATAAACGCATAATACATTATTTTCTAAAATACTGGCGGATCTGCCAAATGCCTTTTAAACATTTTAAAATTGTAACATACTTATATGTATGTTGTAAATTTGAATACAGTGTATGCTAATGGAGGGCCAAAGTAAATGCCAAACATTTACTGAAATTTGTCTCAGTAGTTTACCATAATGTAAAGTAGGGCATTACAGCTCACGCATCATTAACATTTTTCCGGTAATGAGTTATGTATGTATATTAAAATTGCTATTGACCTTGTACTCTTGATTTACAATAATTTTATTCGTTATGCGGAAAATATTTCCTGTTTTTTTTTTCAGTTTTTCTCCAAAAAAAAAGTATAACACAAATTTAATTTCAACAAAAATATGTAAATCTGTGTGTGTGTGTAGTCAATTGGCATAATCGATTACACTTCAAAATATTTTAAAGACATGTAAATGATAAATTAAACTTGGAAATTCAAATGAAAATATGTATAAGCAACTATATTGCAAGTGCATTAAACAAATCAAACATTTGCATGATTCATAAGCAAACACTAAAAGCATTTGAAAATAAATAGACGGCTAAACAATAGTATTAGATTTATTTAATTGAATATGTATGTAGGTACGAGGGCGGTTCGGAAACTTCTTAGCCTAGCACAGAAAGAGAATTGTTAGATTTTCAAAAACATTTTTCTTTTTCAATATAATATTATTATCTAGCAATTATATCCCTTGATTAAAATAGTTTTCCTCAATTACTGCAAAATAGTGGTATACAAATGTAATTGCATCTTCATTTGAGGTAAAACGTTGCGTTAAAACGTTAGGTAAAAGTCACTGGGTGCTAAATCAGGAGAATAAGGTGGGCAACTCGTAATCTAATTCGTTGATTTTAGTCATTGTTAAAACACTGTTGTGCGCTGGAAAATTTATGAAAAATTATTTTTTTGTGTTGTAAGCCAGGACTTTTTTCTCGAATTTTTACATTTAATTGATGAAAAATGTCTGAATTTATTGTTTTACCCTTTTGCATATTGGCAATTAATAAAATACCTTTGAAGTCCCAAAAAGCCGTTGCCATAACCTTACCAGCCGATAGAATAAAATAAAATTAAAATGTTTACGACAATAGTATAACAGATTAATAAAAACAAAGTAATTACTTAAAGAAATTTTTTTTTTTTTTTTTTAGCTTTTAGTTATTTATTGAATCTTCATATTATGAACTAACAATAAGTTTTAAAATCTTAATACTAAAAATAAAATAATAAGCCCAGCCAGTGCTAGACAAAAAATTTTTATGATACTACAAAAATTTCATATCAACTGATCCAGTCATCTGTTTTGCGCTTGAGTTAAAGCAAGGGTATCCCTCCTTCTCAACCGACTGTGGCCACTAAAGTTAAGGATGTCTCGTGCAAGTGGGTTTGGATGGTGTTCAAGTTTGCTGACGTACTTTGACGCATATTTTGTAAATTCGACGTTTACTAATGGCACGCCTAGATCTTTGTGGATTCGAGAATTTTTAACATACCATGGAGCTGCAGTAATTGTACGTAGAATCTTATTTTGACCCCTTTGAATTTTTTCAATGTTGGATGCTGAGGCAGTACCCCATAATTGAATTCCATAACACCAGATTGGCTTTAGTATTGCATTGTACAACAATAGTTTGCAATCCAACTTTAATGAAGAATTTCTGCCAATTAGCCAATTAAGTTGCACTGCTTTTAATCTCATCTGAGTAAGTTTCGCTTCAATATGAGACTTCCAAGTTAAACGGCGGTCGAGGTGAATGCCGAGGTATTTGACTTCATTATGTTGAGGAATAATTTGATTATTTATTCTGATGGACGAGCAGGTATCTTTTCGCAATGTGAAAGTGATATGAATACATTTTTGTTCATTTACCCTGATTTTCCAAAGCTCTAGCCAATTCTCTAGTTTATAAACATAATTCTGCAAATTCTGTGATGCAACTTGGTGGTCCTTATGGACGCTGACAAAGGCTGTATCGTCTGCAAAAGTTGACGTGTGGATTTTGGGGTCTGACGGCATGTCGGAGGCATAAATCAAATATAAAGTAGGGCCCAGTATGCTACCCTGTGGCACACCTGATTCAATTGGCTGAGCGGTACTTAAAAAATTGCCTTCTTTGATTTTAAATTTGCGACCGTATAAATAACTTTCCATGAGTTTATGGGTGTTAGCAGGCAGAGTTAATTTAATTTTGTGCATTAAACCGTCATGCCAAACTTTGTCGAACGCTTGGGACACATCAATGAAAAGGGCGGAGCAGTATTTTTTATCTTCAAACGACCCTCTTATCACATTTACCAATCTGTGAGTTTGTTCGATGGTACTGTGTTTAGCTCTGAATCCGAATTGATGATTTGGAATACATTCAGTGTCATTCAGAATTGGAGTCAACTTAGTCATTAACAATTTTTCGAACAGTTTAGAAATTGTCGGCAGTAGGCTAATTGGCCTATATGACTCTACTTTAGTGGGGTCCTTCCCTGGCTTAGGAATCATGGTAATCATAGATACCTTCCAATCTGCAGGATAGTATTCTAGGCGTAAAATAGCATTGAAAATAAAGAGGATGATTCTTCTAGCTACACGAGGTAACTCCACAAGCATTTTGTTGCTGATTTTATCCATACCTGGAGCTTTTTTAAGATTCAGAGTACCAATAGCGCTTTGAACATCATTAAAGCTAAGTCTTAGAGGTACAGGAGGTCTAATAACGAGTGGAGCCAAATCAGATGCATTAATTGAGTTGTTTATAGTAAACACATTTCTCAAATGGTTAACAAATAAAGTCCCTTTCTCGGAATCATTTCTAGCCCAGTCTCCAGTCGGATTTCGCAGAGGAGGCTTTCCTCTAACTGGTCTTTTTAAACCTCGTGCCGCCTTCCATAGCGAATAGTCAGATTGTGGGGTACTATCAAGACCCTCCAAGTAAGATCTAAATGAGGCCGTTCTTTGGATTTCTAAGAAATTTCTTAGTATATCTCTGCATTCTCGTAGCCTAGCTTTCAGTTGAGGAGACCTATGAATTTGCCACTCTCTTCTAACTCTTCTTTTTTCTGCCAGGAGATGATCGAGTTCAGCGAAATAAGTTCTGTTTGTCCCACGTCTGCATTCAACGTCATATGTGGAGGCGTGATGTACAGCTCTTCGTATGTCCTCAGTAAACTTGCCAATCGACCCATCAATATCCGCGGTAGTTCTCAACACAACTTAAAGAAATCAAATAAAAATGTTCTAAAACTTTTAGCATTGCTGTTAAGTTGTTGACTTAATGAAAAGATTGTTCCAAAGACGAGCGGCATGCACGCAAAACTGCTATTCAGAAACAAGGCACTGGTGTATAGGAATCACTATGTTTCGATTTATTTGCGATCGAAAAAAACGTATTCTGTCAAATATATATCTAGGCGTTTGAGTATGTATAATTTTATGAAGAAAAATAAGAGTACGGATTTTTAACAAACATTCAAAAGAAACACCATAGAGATTATTGGCGACGGAGGACACATGATCAAGTCTTTTCAATTTATATACGTATCGTATTATATTAATATTATATAAAACATTTAGTTTTCTTTTACTGAGTCACAGTTTCCAAACAACTCACATCCATATAGTAGAGATGGAATTAAATAGGTCTTGGCAAGTAATATTCTGATTCTTAAGGGGGTAAAATACTGTGTGGACCAGAGAGCTCTTAACTTTACATAAGTTTGACCAACTAGTGAATTTATATGTTTGGTCCATGTCAAGTGTTCGTTGAAGATTATTCCAAGATTTTTCGCTGAGGTTACTAATTTATATCGAGATAAAGTATAACATACATAATATTTATATTGCGGAAGTCATTTCCCTAAATTTTTGGATGATCAGTCCATAATAGGTCATATCTCCCGTATAGCGCACATTTCTGAAAAACTATTTTATTTATATACTGGGTGTAGGGTATTATATGGTCGGACTTGACCGACTATACTTTCCTACTTGTTTGACACTGGCTTTGGAACTGGAAGGTGAAAGTTAAATTTTTTAAATAATTATTAAAATTATCTACTCGAAAACAAGAAAATCTTGGTTGACATTTAATATTTAAGGTGGCTATACACTACATGTTTTTGTTATGTATTTTTAAGTTTACAACCCACATGTTTTTCTTTATGTCTGTCAAAATTGGTTATTTTACATAAGGGTTTTAATTTTTGGTCACCAACTTGTATGTACAATTACACGTGACATCGCCATGATTATTTACATATAAATTATCATGTCGTTTCTTTAAAAAATGCGTTAAAGCCGCTGCAAAAATTGTTGGTGGCGTCACTAAAATGCCGGCGTCAAAAATATTGATTTACGGTTTTTCGTCTTTTAATATACAATATGTGGAGCTTGTATCAAAAATTCTTAAATAATTTATATCATTGTTATTAAATTAACAAAATGAGATAAAAAATATTTAATTTATCACTTATGCAAATTGTTCATACGAGCGGCTAATGATAGCGCAGATATTTAACCGTCGACAAATCTTTTCGCATGGCATATACATTTGAAAACATAAGAAAATAGAGCGTGTTCTAATCGAAAAAATTACATATGTATTTCCACATGTATTTTACACAAGCAAAGTTTATGAGGTCACCAACTATATGTTTTTATTCCATATGTAAAATTTGACATATACAATGTAAAAAACACGTAGTGTATAGTCCCCTTTAGAAATATTTAAAGAAAATAAATGACTGTTCATTTAACTAACAATGTTTTATTTTTGTAAACCATTATTAGCTTTAAAATTTAATTTTAAATACGGTGGACACCAACAAATTTCCCATTAATTTTAAAATTTCGTAACAAACTTTACTAGCTGTTTTTTTGGTCATAGAACATTTAAGTTTAAGCTTGCACAGATCTGTTGGTCGTATCTGCCAACTCGCTCTGTTATTAAACATACTATTTCCACATTAATAAACATTCATATTTGCATAATTTATAAATAAACACATGTTAAACAAATTGTTTATGTGTTGTTGCATTTTTTACAATTATTTGCCTTCTTGCTTCTTGTTTGCAATATTTTTCATAACATTTTAACAATACTGCCAGCAAAAAGGTCATCTTGCAGCTGGTTATAAAATCATATTAAATGTTGGCTTACAGGCCAAAAATGTAAAAAAAAACACCAAACAATTTAACAAATTTTTGGTTAAAAGTTACCTGTATCAATAAATAATAATCAAGGCGATTATTTACTACTGGCAGTTTTCTTTTACAAATGTACATAGTATAATGCAAATGTAAGACCTGACCATTAATAATGTAATTTTAAATTGAAAATTTTCCAAAATGTTCAACTTTATTAGGGAGAGATTTATGTACGAGGGTAATTATTTACTTTTATACCATAGCATAACTTTATGTGTAACGACTTGATATTTCAATTTGTGTTGTTCACCGGGAATTGATTCTTGAAAATGCTGAAAATAAATCAAGAAACTGGTTTTCAGTGTTGGAGCACTTCTCCAAAGACTACATTGAAACAACTTTGCAGGTTGTCCTGCAGGTATCTTTTTCCATCAGATCCGAACCTACATAATTGAGATTTATCGCTGAAGAAAAAATATTTAATTGGCCAAAAGAAATCAGGGACTGTTAGTTCTTTTTTGAAACATGTGGCTTATGCTGAACAATGCATCCACACAAGTTTTTTTTCATTGTGTCTTCTTTCTAAAATTCTAGAGACGTCAGTATCGAATTTTGTTGAAAGATCTCTTTGAATTGCGGTGGAGCTCTTAAATGTGTCTGCCACTGAAGCTCTGTAAATTAAAGATTAATTTTTTAAGGGATGTTTCTCTACGTGTTTCAGCTAATGTAACATTTTTATAAGTCCCCTCGGTTCAAATATGGACTAATGCGTTTAAGACTTCCTTAAGAAAATTAAAATATAGGGTGATTCAAAGTATCTCTACTTTTTTCAATAGACTTTTATGACAGATCACGTGTGAGTCGTGTCATGCTGTCATGTTATTTTGGCTTAAAATTGTTTGGCATTTCATAATGTAAAGACTTAAGCTATATTTACACGATTGAAATTTTTTTCAAAATGCTTCAAACTCGTGTAAATAGCAAAATTTCTGCAAAATTTATATTAATAACTATTAATAACTATTAAATAAATAAATGTTGAAGAATTTTTGCTGTTTACACGAGTTTGAAGCATTTTGAAGAGCAATTTTGAAGAAAATTTCAATCGTGTAAATCTAGCTTTACGCATGAACAACGTTTACAAATCGTTCAACTACCCCCCAACTGTTGACTTTTGTCCCGTACAAACATTTAAAAAATCACCATTTTGGCACTTTATTTAATTATTTTTTATTTATTTTATTTATTTTTATTATTTTATTTATTTTTAAAAAATAATATTTATTTTTAAAAAATAATATTTAAAAATAAATAAAATAAATAAAAAATAATAAAATAAAGTGCCAAAATGGTGATTTTTTTAAATGTTTGTACGGGACAAAAGTCAACAGTTGGGGGGTAGTAGAATTCGTTTTAGAGGTATGGTTCCTTCGGCAAAGTTTCTTATTTTGATCCCTAGAATACGATTTTCACTGAGCCATGGGCGATTATTAAATCGACCCGCCCTAATATGTACCTATATGAAATGTGCTAACCTCATGTATGTCAAGTTCATTTCAGTTATGAAGTCAAGTTGCAACGAATACTGAGGAAACTTATGCAATATTAATGAAACCACTTAAGACAATTAAGGTACGGTCACATTTGGCAAATATTTACTAAAAAAAAGCGTAACCACTTGTTTGTTTACTCTTACAAGAGTTTTGCAAGATGAAACAGCATCAAATAAATTAAAACTAAATATTTGTTGTGTTTTGACCTAAATAAGAATTTTTTTTAAATAAATAAACAAGTTCAAATGTATGCAATTTAGTGGTCATGTCTTTTTCGGCAATCATTTGCCAAATATGACCGTACCTTTAGGTACTAGGCTAAGGTGCATTACCAAACATTGATATTGCAAATGCTTACAAATACATACATATATCTATGTATACCCTGCAAATAATATTGGACTACGTGATCCATTTTAGATGATATGGACTACTCACAACACGGTCCAATGTGATGCAGTCATGGACCATGTCATAGTTAAACAAGAGTTTGTAGTTAAACGACATGGTTTCGTGTTAACACGATTGCATATTGAGTTGTTGTTGTTGTTTAAAACTAACCCTCGTGAGTACTCCATGGAGTAGTTTTGGGACTACTCCGATGGGTTATATGGTCCAGTCCTAGGACATCGCAATGTTAAATGGACAACCTTTTTGTCATATATTTGGAGTAGTTTTGGAGTACTCCTAGTCCTCTTTGGACTAGTCTTTACATGCATGTATGGACTAGTCGCGTTATTTGCAGGGTATACATTTTCCCAGACACATACATACATAACTATCTAGATATGTAAGAATAACTATGTATATGAGTCTCTACAAACATATAAATGTTTATACATACTCGTATGTACGTGTCGTCAGGGCTGCGATTTCTGAAAATAAAATATTATTAACAAATTGACTGCATTTTCTTGCACATCCATAGATTCGAAAAGTTTTTAGCAAAATTGATTTTCCTTCGCCAACTACACACAAGCATTAAGCATAAAAACTGCAGCCCTGCATATGATGTACGACGAGCTTTGCATGATAAAAGTGTTGTCGTCTGCTACATGTTACATTTAAACTATGAACTTTTCAGGGTGAAAATTTTAAGCTCAAATGTCACATATTTTGTAATGACATCAAGTCAAATAATAAAGTTATTGTAACACACAGAGTAAAAGTTACAGGAATAATATTTTGACATTTTAATCTGATAAGTAAATATGTGCATACATTGATCTTAGTTAAGTGTTTTCAAACATAAAAAAAAGACAAATAAACTAATACAGAAACAATTTGCAATAACTTTTTAGTATGACTTGATGTGGTATGAATGTTTTAACAAGGTTTAACAAAATTGAATTTTAAAATTTTTAAAGTATCATTATACCCTACACCACAATAGTGGGGAGGATATATTGGATTTGCGCTGATGTTTGTAATGCCCCTAAATATTGGTCCAACACCCACCTTAAAGTATACCGATCGACTCAGAATAATTCCCTGAGTCTATTTAGCGATGTCCGTCCGTCCGTCTGGCTGGCTGGCTGGCTGTCCATGTAAAGCTTGTGCGCAGAGTACAGGTCGCAATTTGGAAGATATTTCAATAAAATTTGGTACGTGATATTTTTTCGGCCCAAGGACGGATGGGATTGAAACTGGTGGAAATTGGTCCATTATTTCACTTAGCTCCCATTAAAATGTCCTCCCGAATTTCATAATAGTTTGAATTATACAAGTATCCAAACAAATTTCACCACAAATGAGTAATAAATAAAACTAAATCATATCTACAAATTTTGTAAAGATCGGTCCATAACTAGTCGTAGCTCTCATATAAGACCTACTTCCGAAAATCACTTTAAAGAGCATAACTCGTTTAAAAATGTTGGTATCCAAATAATATTTAACATAAATAAGTTTCATATGTACAGAAATGATGACACCTAATTTTATAATGGTCGGTCCATAATTAATCAAAACCCTCTCCGTAATTCAATTTAAGCTCTTTTAAAAGTATTTATATCGCGATAAGTATAATATACATAATCACCCCTATCGTGAATAAAAATTCCCCATGAAATTTGTTCCCTTTTCACATTTTTCCTATAAAAATTCAATGTTAAAAAAATAAAAGGGAAAAAATTTCACGATAGGTGTGAATATTTATATTCACGGAAGTCATGGCACTAAATTTTTGGATAATCGGTCTATAATAAGTCATATCTTCCATATAGCGGCCATTTCTGAAAACCTGCTTTATTTATATACTGGATGTAGGGTATTGTATAGTCGGTCTTGACCGACTATACTTTCTTACTTGTTTTACTTTGACATTTCTTAAATGTTTGAGTAATAAATTGGACAATAAAAGTTTAAAAAGTTCTAACCCTTTATGCATTTTTGCCATTAGAGTTCAAGTTTCAAACAAGTGTAAATGTTATAAAACTAAATCCAGTGTCAAGCAATTGAATTATAGTTGTAATACACTCATCATAAAATCATAAATTTTTTCTCAAAAAATTAAACTTAAATTCTTTTTTTTAAATGTTTTTATTAATTTTAAAACATAATTAAATTTGTATTCAAGTTAAAATCCTACAAATTGTTCAAGTGCTTGTATGATAGTATTTGATAGGATTGTATAAAGTGAAAATATTCTGGACCCTTATAGATATCAGAGTAGATTAAGATATCAGAGAAAATTACCGATCACCCTTAATTAAATTTTGATGAGATAAAGTAAAAAACACTCCAGTATCTCCATTTGTCTTCACTTTTGCTTTGTGAGCAAATGTACCAGTGCCCTTTTTATTAAAAATTTATTTACAATTATTTCATTTGGTTGTTCTAAAGCTGCCTGTCGTTGTCTTAAAATCTCTAAGTCCTTTTTTCAGTCAAATGAAATTGAATATAACTAGAGTTTCATGTTCGACTTTAACCAGAACCAAGATTTTTATGGTTTAAAGAGGCAATCGACAGTTATTCTACGGTTTTAGCATTTTTCTTTTTTTCAGAACTAATTTTAGCAAAAAATTATACATTTTTAACTGAAACCCATGGTCTTTTATGACCTGCATCACAATAGTAGGGAGGGTATTGTGCGTTCTATTTTAATGACAACTGAAATCAAAATTTCGAATAGTGGAGATGGTATTTTGCGTTTGTGCTGATGTTTGTAACGCCCAGAAATATTCGACTGATACCCAGCTTAAAGTATATGGATCGATTCTGAATCACTGTTTGAGTCGACTTAACGATCATTGTCCATAACTCCTATATGAGTCCCACTTACGAAAATTGCTTCAGTTGTTTAAAAATGTCTTGAAAGTGATTATATCCAGAACAAGCATGAAATTCCTCAAGATGGTTGTATAGAACTAAAATTCAACACAAATAAGTAGAAATCAGGCCTTCTAATATAACACCACCTTCTTAAAATCATATAATTTCGACGCTAAGCTAACGATATACTATATATCTCGAATTTTAAGTTTTGTACATTTGCAATACATACATATAGTGAGCGTCAAAATAAAGTCAACACCACATTAAAAGTAGCGTCTTGTTATATTATATTAGAAAATTATATTGCATTTGTAAATAGTTATTTAAGTAGAATTGAATTCACAATAAAAAGAAACAAAAACAAAAGCAATAATCAATCAATTTAATTGATTTATTGTTAAAATAGACCAACTTTTACGCGTCCAAATACAGTAAATAGTGGCTTTATCCTTAAGCAAAAAACCCCATTCCAAAAGTGGTGGCAATGCTTTTAATTTTTCTTTGTTTGAAATTACAACGATAAAGTGCCGTTCAAAATAATTACAAGTTTCATAATTTATCATTAAAATATATTAAATTGTAAAGTTATGTAGTGAAAAATTTACAATGATAAGACAAACATCAAGTGAGGATCAGAAAATCCTAAAAGCCTTACATAGAAATAGTAAATCCCTGTACGAAAAAGGTAAAATGGTTGGAATTCATCACTGTACATAAAAAAAATATAGACAATTATACCAAACACAATGCCGTAGAAAATTTGCCTGGTGCAAAACGATTAAAGAGTCTTACAAAAACTGAAGTAATAGCAACCAACTTCTACAGCTATAAAAATAGCTGAAAATTATGATGTTACAAAAACTTCTGGAAAACCTGTAAGCGCGACTACGATTAGAAGATCACTGCATCAAAATGGCCTACAGGTAGAGTGCCACTTAAGAAGCCCTTTATGTCAAAGAACAAACAAACTAAACGTTTGAATTTCGCAACAAAATATATAAACGAGCCTCAAAATTTGTTTGGTATAATATTTTTTTTTCACCGATGAAAGTAAGTTTGAGATATTTGGAGACAAAAACGATCTAAAAATATGGCGAACTAAGAAGCTTTTAGTAATATAATAATATAATAGTTACCAAGATGGTAAAACATAACGGCCGCTCAGTATTGGTCTGGGGTTGTATGGAGGCATCAGGGGTTGGTAATCCTACATTTATAGAAAATGAATATGAAAGAATCACCCCTATCGTGAATAAAAATTCCACGTGAAATTTGTTCACTTTTCACATTTTCCTATTTAAACTTAATGTTAAAGAAATAAAAGTGAACAAATTTCACGTGGAATTTTTATTCACGATAGGGGTGAATATCTCGACATGTAGATATGTAGATAGTCCTAGTGTATAGAAATTAGAGCTAGATCCTAAACATACCTCCAAAATTGTTAAAGAGTGGTTGCTCAATCATTGTCTAAAAACTTTAGATTATCCTCTACAGTCCCCAAACCTCAATCCAATCGAGAACCTGTGGGAATATCTAAAAAAAAATTAGGCAAAGAAATATTTATTGAGAGGACACCCTAAAGGCAGTAAATAGAATAAATGAAACAAAATTTCGCCTGATTTCACTAAAAAACTCGTTGATTCTTTGTCTAGAAGATTGTCAGCTGTGATCGTTCCGAAAAGTAGATCCAGTGGTCGTGGAAAGGTCTTCAATTGAACAACAGATTTAACAATCGTGAGTTATGTGAAGTTGCTGTGATGTACAATACAGACATAGCGATTAACGTCCTCAGACTTTTGTAAGAAATGTCTTGTTTAGAAGATATATTTCATAATATGTGACCCGGCCTATGAAAAGGTGGCTTAGGACTCGAAAAAAAATGTCCGCTTTTTTTTTTTTTTTTTTTGTTTCGATAGTTTTTGAGACGCTCTTTCATGTGGTGAAAACTAGAAAGTCCTAACTTGCTTAGAAGTGTACTAAAAATGTAGAGAAAGAAGAGCACAAATGAAAGAAAAACAGAATTTTACTGAAAATCCAGAATCAAGATAAAAAATTTTTTTTGAGTCATAAGCCACCTTTTCATAGGCCGGGTCACATATAAAGTTTTTTAGTGGTCGCGTAAAAAATTAAAAATTCTTCGAATGATCATAAGGCTTATTGATCGTATATTATATGAGGTTTTGCGTCTGAAAGAATATTTTTGTGGTAACGATAGATTGGGGATTAGATAAATATATATGTATATTATAAATTGGTCTATTGTCGATCAAAATTTCTAGTAATTCCTTGAAAATCATTGAAATATAATAATTATCTAATTGATTATTTTTCAATGATTTTCATTATTAATTACTAGAAATTTGGATCGACAATAGATCAATTTCGAGAAATATTTTTTTTAATATGACTTGAAAAATATCTAAAAAGTCTTAACTAATGATATGCATTACAAATCTCATATTCTGAGTTCTGAAAATTGATAATATATATAACAAAACTTGGATTGACAATGGCTCAGTTTTGGGAGAGTCTTATTTAATCTAACTTGAATCCTGAAAAATCCTTTTATATTTTTGATACAATCTCCTTAAACTTATCTCTTTTTTTAGGTAAATATTTGTAAATAACAATTAAAGTAAAATTCTCTTGTGAAACTGCTCATAGACTACATTATAATTATTTTGCCTTTTTTCCACTCGATATCCTCTGTTTGTCTTTATTTCTGCAACATTTATTTTTTTTAATTTGTGCAAAACTTTATTGCTCTTAGCAACTAACAATTATTATTATTGGTTGCATGTTGTTAAAAAATTTTACCATAAATGTTAAAATAACAACAAAAGGCCATAAATAGATAAAACTTACCTCTGTCTAGTAAGTAAGGCTACCCAAAATGGTTACTTCCAACTAGGAATGAGAGCTATAAAACAAACCAACAATCATATAAAGTGGAAGTCTGTAAAAAAAAATACGGCGAAAATAACAACTTCAAACAATTGAATGATTAAAAGCAATATTAAAAAAATAAAAAATTAATAAATACAAAAAACAAAAAACAAGTTAGAGTGCTATATTCGACTGTGCCGAATCTTTAATACCCTCCACCTAAACGTAATAAGAAATACAGAAACTACACTGCTTATAGGACTAGTATATCCTTATTCTGTGTTTTCTATTCAGTCCTAGAGCAAATTTTATTAGTTTTTTATATATTGTTTGAAAGACAATATTACCTGTTGGTCGTAAATCACTAATATGATTTTATTTAAATTTTTTTTGAAATTTTATCTAATTTTGATCATTTATAATTGATGTAATTACCGATTCTTACTGTAATTTGCAGAGTTTGTCTGATTTTCATAATAATCTTGAGTGTAATTAAACAATTTATAAAATTAAAAGAACATTTTTCCAAATTCGCAACAAGTTAAGAAACATTTACAAGAGATTTAAAGTGGATGAATTATGGACCGATGGCTTCTAAATCCAGTATCCACTAATGTGATTTCTATGTATTTTAGGATTATATTGATTGGATTTCATCTCAATAGCGTTATTTACAAGAGTTCTAGTGTTGGTTGTTATGCTCGGAAGTGGATTTAATTCAGGAGCCATTATTGACTGACTGCTACAAAGTCCATTAGCATAATTGCCGTATAACCGATACTAATATGATTTCTGGATTAAAATTTCTGATCTATATAATAGTTGGTTCGATATCGATATTTATTAGACATTTTTGTGGGTTTATTTGTTTTTCGGAAATAATTCTTTTATGGCAGCTATGACAAATTATGGGCCGATCTTCTTAAATTTTGGAACAGTTATTTTCATGCGTATGAGGATATTTCACGTCGAAATTCAACATAATAACGGTATATTTAAGATATATATTAGTATTAACGTGGATTGCGGGAGTGGATCTCTTATATGGTGTATATAGTCAAATATGGACCGATATTCTCAAAATCCAGCAGTTTGATTTTGGCATATATGTAAATGATTCGTGTAAAATTTTGGATTGGTACCCTTATTTATATGAGATTTATAAGTATTAAAGTGATTTTCGGAAGAGGGCTTTATATGGGGCATACTGTTAAAAATAGACCGAAATTCACAAAATTTTGTGGGATGATTTTTGTATATATGTTAATGATCTGTATATATTTATATTATATTATCTTATTTATTTATATTATCTGTATATATATATATATTTATACGATATATATAGGGATAAATGTCTTTTTCAGATGTGGTCCTTGTATGAGAGCTATGACCAATTCTAGGCCGACCACCATGAAATTTAGTACAATTTCAAAAATTTCTTTACCTATAAGGATTATTTACGTCAAATTTTAGCCGTTTAACATTATTTATATCAGATTTATACGTATTTAAGTGAATTTTAAAAGTGGACTTTATATGGGGTCCATAGTCAAACATGGACCGAAGTAAAAAAAATTTCGTTTTGCGATTTCTTTTTGCATGAAACTTATTTTTGCTAAATTTTGTATTGATAGTCCAATTTTATTTGCATTTATGTATAATTGAGCAATATTTTGGGAAGATTTTTATATGGGGCCTATGAGAAATCATGGACCTATTCTTACTATTTTCCTCACGCTTTCTTCTTTTATCATAAAAACAAGGTATACAAAATTTCTTGGGAATATCTGCAATATATTTAAAAAAAAAATGGAAGAAAAATGTTTAAAAATTTGAATTTTTTATGAAGGTGGTCTTACATTTTGATCCATAACTCTTGTTCTACTATACCGAATTTGCTGATTTTCAATACCAAACTGCTTAGGAGAACTATAAACGGTTTTTTGTAAACTTTGTTGATTTCGGTTGTGTCCTTTGGACGTGAGAGTGTTTTACAGAGACAGACGGACGGACATGGCTCAATCGACTTAGAATTTTGTAAGGACCAAGAATATATATATATATATATATCTCAGTGTTACACACGGAATGACAAACTTATATATACCCTCATTCACCACTTATGGTAGTGGATGGCATAAAAAACTGCTACTAAAGTTTAGGAATAAAATTCAGAAAAAAAAATTATAAGAAGAAACAAACGTTAACAATCATGAATGAAATCAGGAAATCATGTTTTTAGAGCTTGTTTTATTTTTTATAGTTTTTGTTTTCTTTCAATCTTTTTTTGACTAATTTCCCAAGAATGACAAGAGAGCACGACTTCCGAACAGCAGACATCTGCGACGTCGGCAGCAGCGACATTTAGACTTATAAGCGAATGTTCAATGTATTGGAAACCCAAAAAAAAGAGGAGACATGTCTGCTGGTGCTGAATATGCCTGACATGCGTGTGTGTTGTTCTTGATTTTATTTTATACATACATACATACATACATACATATACAATATGTTTTTTTTTTTTGAGCGGCTTTGCTGTGTTGTGTTCTTGTTTTGTATCTTTTTGCAAAGTGTGATTTTAAAAGTTGCCATGTCTGCTGCATTTAGTGGTCCTTTTTGTGGTTTTATAGTCTCCGCGTGTTTTTTTTTTATAAAGTTTTAAATGTTGATCGTGTAATGTAAGATTGTTGCTTACTTTTTTTTTTTGATTGTATTGGGTACACGGAGATTTCAAAAAACGAAAAACAAATTATGTACTAATAATATTTAATTAATAACAAATTCTAATTTTATATATTATTAAAAATTGCATGCTTAGATTGTTTCGTTCTAAACATATGAAATTACTTAATTTTGAGCTATTTTGGCAAACTTTTAGTTTACTAATTTTTTAACTACTGCTGACATTTAAACATTTTTTCCATAGTTTTCTTGCGGTGTATAGTTTTGCAGCTTTTGTTGCAATTTGGTGGTTTCGTTGTTGTTCCTTAACAGTCTTGTTTTATTACAAAGAACATGTTCTGTATACCCCGGGAGTTATACAGACATCTACTTAAAATGCAGGAAAAACTAGTTTCTTACAGTGCAACTTGCATGTCTGCAGCCTAAGACAAAAAACAACAACAACCAAGCAAAAAAAAACATTAACAACAACAATAACCAAGAGCTGGTAGAAGCCACATCCTTGTAACAAAAAAAAAAAAAAAAAAAAACAAGAATATAAGACAACGAAAAAAGGGAAGACTTTAAATACAGTTTGTAACTGACTTTTACTTTGGAGATGTAGTCTAAACAACTTTTATTACACAATACGTAGCTAGTTGAATAAGTTTTAAATCTGAGGAAATGTTAAGATTAATTTGCGTAACGATCGTTTTATGGAACAAAAATCAATATTGAATTAAATATTATTAGAGAATATTTTTGAAATTGGAAAGTAATTAACTAGTAGTAGTAAATAGTAATTTCGCCTTACACTCATGGCTAGAAAAATCTTTACTGAATGCCTAGAGTCTTATTCAAATAATAATACAAAAAACGTTAGTTTGCTCTAGTGGGTCGCACTTAACACCAGAAATGTAACGCTTATACTTCAACCACACACTTTTAATGTACTTTTTAAAGAAAATTTCCAAGTTTTATTTAAGATTGGCACACGTTATCACAGAGCTACCGTTGCCCCTAAAAACATCTGTTAGACACAAAACCTCATATGATACACGACCAGTAAGCCTTATTAGCTTTGTACGGACCGCTCGTAAGACTAAATAAATACTTTTTATTATTAAATCTTCTAATCAAGAAACTTTTTTAAAAGTCAACGACTCGATCACTATCTCGCTATAATATATCACAGTCCTCAAAACCTCACATAACTCCCGATATTAAAATCTGTTGTTCACAGACTACTGGGGCCAAATTACCGCATTCGTGATCGAATGAGCTATCGTATTGAAAAATGATTTCGATAGCGAAATTATGATAAAATGTACTAAATTTCTTGCTCGATATCGAATGCCATAATCACAAATAAGAAAATTACGATCAATTTTACTTGATATCGAATGCGGTAATTTGGTCTCTGGATCTTGGCAAATATTTGCCGAAAAAGCCGTAACCACTAAATAAAATAAATAAAATATATCGTTTATTTATTAAAAAAACTTATTTTATTAAGGACAAGACACAACAAATATTTAGTTTCATTTTATTTGATGCTGTCTGATGTTACAAAACTCTTGCAAGAGTAAACAGCGTCAAACAAATTTGTGCTAATATAAGTGGTTATGATTTTTAGAGTAAATATTTGCCACCTTAACCTTAACACTAAACAACAATAAATATTATTATGCATTACATTTGCTGTCAAAATATGTATTAATATAAGCCAAATATTTGGATTAATCTCCTTGTAGATAGACATATTACAACATTTGAAATGTAATATAAATTACATTCGTTTAATAAAAAATTACCTCAATAGCATTTTAATACTCAAAATAATCTAATCATCGCATTAGTTTAAATTGCCATTTAAGGTCTTATATGTATTTTCATTGCAAAAATTAGTCTTAATAAATTTCAAATTACCCAGATAAATGTTTGTCGACATCCTTTCTAAACATAGACGGGATGGAACATTGTAGGCATGTCATTGGTTGGTAAGTAATGTCTTTTGGACTTTTCCTTATTTATTTTTTTTTATAGTCATCATCATCTTAAAGGCAACATATGCCTTTTATCATTTTTCACGTCAACATCATTAACGAAGACCACAATTGTTTGCAAATGTCTCACTTATTTCGTTTTTTTTTTAACATTATTTTTCATCTTTTAATCTCATGATAATATTACGGCTGCTGCCGTTGATGTTGGTGTTGTAAGCATTTTTCAAGAAAAACTTTGTTATTAAACATCTGTTGGCAAACGGTCAACATGCTAACAACATTGACAGGAAAACGTGGGCAACATTTAAAGATTTCTACTCGTCTTCTTTTTAAATTGTGATGTAAGTAAGGAAAAATTAGATTCATGACGAAATAGATCTGAGTGCCCAAAGACCTCTACATGCTAAAACTATTGTATTTTTAACTATCTGGTCTTCTTTCGGTTAGGGACATTGAACAAAACTGTTAGTTCTGGATGAAATACAGATTATGTTTAATGATTGCACCAACAATATTTGGTTAATACAATCAAAATATTCATTTGGGAAACTGAAGCATTGAAATATAAACAAATTTAAAATTAAATTAGCCTAATTGAATAAGACGATGAATAATTAATTAACTTTTTTGCTTAGCATTTTGAATTATTAAAATTTAAAGTTTCTGTTTTTTTAATTTTGAATTAAATAGTAAAATTTTAAACTTCTATAGCGTACTTTATGGTATATGTACACCGATTGCAATTTGCATATTAATTCTATGTTAAATACAATCGTTATACATTTTAAGAGGATTATTACAGTGTTTGAAAATTAAATAAGTGCGAAAGAATTTGTTATATAAACGAACAGTTACTCGTATATAAAAATTAAAATAAAATGGTAACCCAAACTAATATAGACAGACACCTTGTTGTTTAAATTAACATACTTTTTCTCCAGATAATGGACTTAATGCTGAACAGATTATGTATGCTCCCTGGTGGATATGATTGCCAACCACTGCTTTTTATATTCATATATAACAAATGATGAAAAAACTAAAACGAAATAAATTTTGAACATTGAGAAAACCATCAAGCTATCAAAAACGGCTCAGCAAATAATTGATCTCTAAATTATGATTAATATCGTTTTCCAGAAAATCTTTATAATGCTGAATTTGTTGCGGTTGTATTCAAAAAAATCCAGATCAGGTGTAATAAAGCGTGATCCATTTCGAGCTTCCTTACTTTCCGTCCCAAATGCGGCAATTTTTTTTGTTTACATACCCATTGCGCCTCATCGCTGAACAAAATTTGCCTCGAAAACGTCAGATCTTCTTGGAACTTTTCCAGAGCGCATAGAGCGAAGCGATGCCGCTTTGGAAGGTCGAGCGGCTTCAGTTGTTGCACAAGCTGTATTTTGTATGCTTTCAATTTAAGATCTCGACGTAAAATGCGCCAAGTCGTTCCATACGTTAGTTCGAGTTGCTACGAACGCCGCCGAATCGACTCTCCACGGTCTTCGTGTACACTCTCAGCTACGGCCGCTATATTTTCTTCACAGCATGCTGGACGTGGTCTATTCGGTCGAATATTATCTAATATTGAATGCTGGGTCTCAAAATGTACGCTCAGTAGGCCGATTATGTTGACCATAAGTTAAGCCAAGTGCACGAAACACATTCCTCACAGAACGTGAATTTTCGTAATAAAGTTGAACGATTTGTAAACGTTGTTCAGGCATAAGTCTTTCCATTATGAAATGCCAAACAATACTAAACAAAAATAACATGACAGCATTACACGACTCACACGTGATCTGTTAAAAAAAGGCTATTGAAAAAAGTATCTCTACTTGAATCACCCTATACTATAATAGACTTCGGACTAACCTTCCACATTCCACCGGAACAAGTTTTGCAAACATTGGCTTATAAATCGAACCAGCTTTTTCAACAATAAAGACTTTGTACAAATTGTACTTTTTCAATAGGACCGTTTTATTTCTATTTTTAATATGACCATATTATAATCTCCCCCACTGTTAAGACTTAAAGTGTTAATGAGCCATATAAACTTTAAGATATTTAAGAAGATAGCAAAAACTGCATACATACTTCATTACTTCAACGTCTTTTCTTAATTTATTTTATTATTTATTTCCTTTCGTTTACTTCTATTACTAAATAGTCTACGAGTATAAAGTTTTATCAAACAAAAATTTCGTATGGCATGTCAGTTTTCTTATGTATTAAAAAAATTTTAATTTAAGTGGACATTAGCCATGCAATATGTTGCACTATCTGGCCATAGAAGAATTAACAATTTCTATGCGCTTTATCTGTTAGTTTCTTAATACGGCTGTTAAGTAAAGAAGAATTGTCAGTTTTAATCATAGTATTTAATAAATCATAAATGTTTTCATAAGATTTGAGTGGTTGGTTGGACGACTGGATAAGTGAATGTAGTGAGTGAGGTCCGTTAGTGCGTTGGTATTCCAGACGACCACGATGACGCGTCTTAAAAAAAAAGTATTTTAGACAATATTAAAAAAAAAAAATATTTATAAATTGCAGGAAAAATGTGAATAGCTAAGTAGATTAGCAGACTTAACTGGAGGTGTAATCAGTTAATTAATAAAATAGGTCTGTCATTTGTGTTTATTTTTCTTTCTCTTGAGGTCCGGTGTCATTTTATTCATCTACAATAATTCAACAAATATTCTTAGTAATTTATTTAATGCTTTCTTTAATTTTTACATTTCTTTTATTAGTTTTTATTAAATTATGCGGAAATTATTTAGTTTGTAAATTATTAAATAATCATTACAAATGTTTTCCTTGTTATGAACCCACTCTCTGACTCTATATTTATTATAATGAGGAAAACTTTTACTTGATTTGTTAGGAATTCGTATATATTTAAAATGCTTCTAGTATTTAACACCAAGGACAAATTCTAACAATAATAAAGAATTTATTTGACATTTGTTTTTGGCTTTTCAATATGTTTGTATAAATGTAATTTTGCTTTTGGGAAAAGCAACAAAAAGAAAGGTCAGACCAAAGTTCATAGGGTGGCAAGTGCGTCAAGTTCATGAAATATAAATGTTCTGTTGGGAAAATAAAAAAAAGGAAATAAAACTGAAGGCTTGTTTAACGGATTTAACGAAAATAATTGTAGATTTTAATGTATAATGTTTTGATTTTTCATTTCATTTCCATATTTATCAATTTGTTGAATTCGCAGCATTATAAAAAATTGTTCACATAAAATCCAATCCGGCCTTTCAGTAATTTGTTTGTAATTAAGATTATATCACTCGAAAGTTCGAGCTTCTAAAATCTATTATAAAATGTTACAAGCAAACCTGTAGCACATATCATAAACAAAACAAAATATGTACAGTAGGGGTGGGATAGTGATCGACTTCTTGATTTCGATATGCTAGAACCTCTTATTCTGTGGGGTTTGGTAAAAAAATGCATGAGCCAAAAAATTAGGGGGGTGGGATGGGGGTAAATGGCGCCTCATCGGGGTCAAAAGTAGGAGAAAACGAGACAAAATCCACGTAAAGCTTCATAACTGTCCCTGAGTCGCACTTACAGGGTTAAAATGTGAGACCGACCCACACTAATATTTCCTCTCCTACATTTTTTATGAACACACCTACCCCCTATCTGCCCTCCTTAAGGGTGCTCCCATACAAAATATTAATGTTTATAAAATTAGCCCTCACCGCCCTAACTAGCCCCAGATTGCTCCTAGAGGAGTAAAATGTATGACCGACTTTAATATTTTTGTTGTCTTAACATTTTCTAAGAACATACCTATCCTCCATCTTCAGTCATTAGGGTGGTCCCCATACAAAAATTTAAAAAAAAAAAAATTTTTATATATTTTTGTAATTGATTAATATTTATTATAACGATAATTAAATTAATTCGTTTTTATTATGCGAAGGATATTTTGATCTATTTTCAGCGACAACTTGAAGCAAAAATATTTTTTCTTCCTCGTTACGGCACAATATTTTTTTTTTTTTTTTTTTTTTTTTTTGCATATACTTTTTTATTGTATCTTCATTTTAAATGAACTAACAATAGGTATTCAAATCCTAAAACTAAAGTTAATTAAGATAAGTCCAGCCAATGCTAGACAAAATCTAGTTTTCAAATTCGATAGGATATAATGAGCAACTTGAACGGCTATGACCGGGATGTTGTAAGATGTCTCGAGCGAGGGGATTTGGATGAGTATCCAGCTTACCCAAATAATGGGCCACGTGTTTAGTTATTTCCCATTTGACAAGTGGAACATCAAGATCGTTGTGTATGTTGTTGTTTTTAATATACCAAGGAGCGGTAGTTATCATTCGTAGAATTTTGTTTTGACGGCGTCATTGACAACATGTAATTTACGCAATATTTCTATAGCTTGCTGGTAATCTTTGCGTTCTTCCCAGATTTCTGGATCTGTAACTATAAAGTCCAATGATAGTCCAAAGCGTACGAAAAATTTGGCTGTTTCAGGTGTAGTGGCCATGTATATACATGCCAAGGTAAGAAACGTTTGAATTTCTCTTGAATGTGACAGACAGACAGACGGACATCGCTTAATCGATTTGATACCACATCCACAAATACTGGGCAATTTCAAGGTGCGTCTCTTTTGCTGGAGCAAATACTAAAGCGAGATCTTTTCTATCTGCCATGTAGACATCACATTTATGAATTGCTATTAAAAGAAGTATTTCATGCTAAATTCGGTAAAATGTCTGCGCCAGGAGTGCCAATGTTTTCTCGTTTTAAAGGGCAATGGCAAAAAATTAAAGATAAACCTTATAGTTGTGGCATAGAAGATAATAGTGTTGCAGAGAAAATACCAATTGAAGTTCAATTAGAGATCAAGTCTTTTTCCTTAGCGCAACTGAAGGAAAAGCAACCTAGAGACGATTATAAAGAGTTTCTTGAAATAATTTTATTGTTCATTGGTGAAAATATTCCATATTATCATTTTAGACCACCAGGAGCCGTCAGCCATGCTCGATGGATGGCTAAAGGCATAATATACTGCATAAAAATATGTTTATTTCGAAAATATCTCGGCTTGTGCGAAGAATAACTAAGTGGACTTCGCGATATTACAGTTTTCATTGTAATACTTTACGTGAAAGCTTGGTTTAACAGCACAAGTGCAATCGCAGCTCCAAATAATGATTTAAATTTCTTAAAAGCGATTGCTGATTATGCTTTAATTGATGATGTTGTGTCGCAAAGATTGTGAAAAAGATTCTCTGGACATCTTTGGTATCTCAGCGGAGAAGCTGTTTCTCTAGCATTATTTGATAAAAATGTCCCCTACAACACCAAACGTAAAATGGCGAATGCAATTCGTGCATTTAAGAATGATATGTTTAAGAAAAGCGATGACAGCGAGGAAGAAGACGACGTGGATACGTTGGAAGAAGAGGGCGCTAGTAAATTAGACGATTACGACAGCAGTAGTAATCAAAATCGTCCAGCCCATATTTTTGGATTTAAAGGTGTAAAAAGAATTACCGTGGACTCAAAACATAACACCTGAAACAGCCAAATTTTTCGTACGCTTTGGACTATCATTGGACTTTATAGTTACAGATCCAGAAATCTGGGAAGAACGTAAAGATTACCAGCAAGCTATAGAAATATTGCGTAAATTACATGTTGTCAATGACGCTGCCGAAAGAGGAGTAAAATTAATAGAAGATTATAACAACATATTGTGCCGTAACGAGGAAGAAAAAATATTTTTGCTTCAAGTTGTCGCTGAAAATAGATCAAAATATCCTTCGCATAATAAAAACGAATTAATTTAATTATCGTTATAATAAATATTAATCAATTACAAAAATATATAAAAATTTTTTTTTATTAAAATTTTTGTATGGGGACCACCCTAATGACTGAAGATGGAGGATAGGTATGTTCTTAGAAAATGTTAAGACAACAAAAATATTAAAGTCGGTCATACATTTTACTCTACTAGGAGCAATCTGGGGCTAGTTAGGGCGGGGAGGGCTAATTTTATAAAAATTTATATTTTGTATGGGAGCACCCTTAAGGAGGGCAGATAGGGGGTAGGTGTGTTCATAAAAAATGTAGGAGAGGAAATATTAGTGTGGGTCGGTCTCACATTTTTACCCTGTAAGTGCGACTCAGGGACAGTTATGAAGCTTTACGTGGATTTTGTCTTGTTTTCTCCTACTTTTGACCCCGATGAGGCGCCATTTACCCCCATCCCACGCCCCTAATTTTTTGGCTCATGCATTTTTATGCCAAACCCCACAAAATTAAGGGTTCTAGCGTATTCAAATTTTGTTACTAAGGATTTCCATATAACACTATTCCACCCCTAATGTACAGTAACTCACATTCAAAGTCGGGCAAGATGATTTTAAAAATTTACTTTCAATAAACACTTGTGGACTATATCTATCAGCACTTAAAAAATTTACAGATTCTTTTTACGGACGCAAGCAAATTCAATTCATTTGGGTCCGATGGCGGCGTTATGTGTGGCGCAAACCTAATGAGTAGTTTTGCCCTAAAAATACTAAGAAAACTGTAAAGCACGGGGGCTTGTCAGTGATGGTGTGGGATTGCACGGTTATTTCCGTTGTCGGAAATCTTCATTTTATAAAAGGCATAATGGATAAAAACATGTATTTTGATATTTTGAAGGCAAATGTTAAATAAAGTGTTCATAAATTTGGGGATTACCAATAACTTTAAATTTTACCAGAACAATGACCTGAAGCACACATCGCTTATAGCGAAGAACTGGTTGTTGTATAATTGTCTCAAATACCTGCGAAAAGTCCAGACCTTAACGTAATCGAGCATTTATGGGATGAGCTCGGACGTCGGATGCAAAATAGATTATGTACCAGTAAAGACCAGCACAGAGCTGTGTTATTGGAAGAATGGAACCAAATAAGTCCTTATGTGTGCAAAAAACTGGTTGAATCGATTCCAAAAATACTCCAAGCTGTCGAGAATCAAAAAGGATACGCAATAAAATAATAAATATCATATAAATTGAACTCAATGACCTGACCGACTTTCAGTGTGATCATACTATTAAGGTTTTTTTTAATTATGTATTTTGTTTTTGTTATATTAATAGTTTATTTAATTTTGAAAAAAAAATTAAAAATATTTTTTATATTTTATAAACAGTTAGGCCAACTTTCAATGTGAGCCACTGTATATGTTACATCTCTACAAGCCATTAATTGGTTTACTCGGCAAACAACTTTTTGTCCGCCCATGAGTTTGTCTTCTGTGGACAACTCTTGTCGTCATGTTTGTATTACATGGTCAGCGCATTTGTTAGTAGAAATTTTGTTTTCTTTACAAATATATAAACAAAAAAATCATGAAATTTTTGTGTTTTTTAAGGTGGCTCATCACCCATTTGTTCCGAACAAAATATTTGTTCGCACAAAGTTTTTTTCTTATGAATATTTTCTCTCTCTTAAAAAGAGAGGTGTCAAACTTTATATGAAAAAAACTTTGTCTGAACAAATATTTTATTCGGTATAAATGGATGAATCCACCTTTACCTTTTGGCTCAATGTCTATTTAGATACAATGTGGCGCAAAAGTAATCCTCCTATCAGAAAATGCTATAAATTTTGCAAGGCCCCTAATGCCAGTTCTGTCAGCAATATTCCACGTTCTGGAGCAGTGTAGCGTAACATTGTTTATTAACGTGTATTTCGCATGTGTTTACAAATGTCAAAACAGGGGCCAAATTACCGCATTCGTGATCGAATGGCTATCGTATCGAAAAACGATTTCGATATCGAAATTATGATAAAAATGTACTAAATTTCTTGCTCGATATCGTATTACGTAATCTCAAATAAGAAAATTACGATCAATTTTACTCGTTATCGAATGCGATAATTTGGCCCCAGAACTGACATTAGGGGCCTCGCAAAATTTATAGTATTTTCTGATAGGAGGATTACTTTTGCGCCACCTTGTACATGTTTTTTTGTTTACTATAAAATCACAACCAACAAGATCTTAAAAGTATAATTTTTGCTGCAATTACCTGAAGCTTTTATTATTGCGTCCATTGAGGCCTCCATGTTTTTAATCAATACCAAGTGGATTAACTAGCACCAATAGAAAATAAACAAACGCAAGCACAAAAAGAAACGGAGTCCTTTAGATTTGGCAAAGAAATTACCACCTTCAATGAATTTCAAATAACCATTGACAGAACAAACAACCTACGAAGTAAAATTAGAAATTCTAATAAATTATTTCAAGGCGAAGGATATAAAAACAGAATAAACAGAAATAAATATACAAATGCGAAATAATAGACATCTGCTGGCATTTTGTATTAAATATTTAGGAGTTTAGTGATATTTTTAGAAACTTTAATTAAGTTTGTTCAATGAATGCCAGTTTATAACTAAATATAGAAATAAGACTTGAACAAATAATATGACAATTATAGTTGTATTACAGTTGTACAAAAAATCAATATGTATTAAATTCCTTTATAGTATGTTCACATAAATTCTATGGAAAATAGTTTTTAAATAAACAGTAGTAATTTAAAAAAAATTACTGTGTATTTTTTTCTACAATTTTAAAACAAACTAAATTTTATAAATAATTTCAAACGTTATTTATAAAATTTAATTTTGTTTTTGTTATTTGATCATTTATTTTTATTTTCAGGTTTTTAATTTGCATTTAAAAAGACAGAAAGAAAAAAGTTTCTTTATGTGTCCATCAGTGAAACTTTCACTTTCGATAATATTGGCATATCAAGCGACATATGTGCTTACAAACACTCCCATATTATGCACTTATTTGTGCATAACCCAGCAAACATTGTGGTCTTTGTTAAATGTGAAGAGTTTAAGCTTGATTTAAACTTTATTAGATATACATATATTTTTTAATTAATGCAGCAATATAATAAACCAAAACGAAAATTATATAAAGATCCTACATGATTTTTAATCAAAAAACATAATGACTTTCTCATATATTTTTATAGGCATCAACCTTCTAAATTATTGGAGAGAAGATTTTGTCAATATTTTCAAGACCTTTCTTAATATAACTACAAGAACCTATCTAGCTGAATTTTTGTCTAAGATTTACTAAGAGTTATTTTATTAATTGGTTTTTTATATTGTTTAAAATTAGAATATTTTCATGTTCAAATGTCAAAACAGAACTGACATTAGTGGCCAATCGCAAAATTTGTAGCATTTTTCTGATAGGAAGATTACTTTTGCGCCACCCTGTAAAACAAAATTTTTAAGAAATACCAAGCAATGCTAAATATGAAAAAATTCAAAATGTAAAATGATCATCAGTCAGGAATAAAGGATAATAAACACCCGGGCAACGCCGGGTACAAAAACCTTTATGCGACATCTAAGTTAGACTATGAATGTCGGATGTCTCTCAACGAAACGATGGGATAATCAATTTTATTCTACGTTCTAATCAATACAGAACTGATCAGAACCGAATTTCGACTAAGTAGCTATTTCCTCAGGTTGGAGTTAGGATCTCTGCACACAATAACTTAAAACGTAAAGATACTAATATATGGAACTGGAACATAATGCTTTAGGAAATCTGAAAGGGAGCAAATCATATTCCCTTCTTGTTGCCTTTATAGTCTAGGTTGTCTTGCATCAGAAACTTTATGCTCCATCGAAAGAGCAGTGTTATACAATAATTAGAAAAGTTTATTAATTTTAGTATACCAATGTAAGTCTTTAGATCTTTAAAATTAGACCCAGGAAGACACACTTTTTTTGTGTGTGGTTTGCTGCTCTTTTAGGCATTAGTCTATTTCTACTCGACTTGAAGTATTTACTGATAGTGAATAATCGTATAGATAGATACGTTTATTTAAAAAAGTTTGAAAATCTCATACGAGAAAGACAACTAGCACCAGCTAACGACTGTGTATTTTATTCCAAGTTTTTGACAACTTTTAAAGTTTATTTTATATTTCAAAAATTTAAAATTACAAAATTATGTTTGCTGGGTATTTCATATGTGTTGGTGTTAAAGTTAACAAACAATTTATAAGAAAAAAATCTTTGTCAAAAAAAAACGTTTGCCACTGATATCGTGTCAACATCGCAATTTAATCTGTAAAATAGTCAAATATTATTCAATATAATTCTGGGCAGCGTTGTGCAACTTGTTTACAACAATTCAAGAAAAAAGTAATTAAAGAAAAAAGTTAATTTCGTTTTAGTAGGATTTAATTTTTTTTTCGTGGTAAATTTTCTCTGGTATCAAATATTCCAGTTTGGCTTCGTACCAAATTTTATATCAAAAATCGAAATAGCCAACTTTGAATTCGATCAGATACTTGAAGAAAGAAATCAGTTTTCTCTCTAAAAGTTAGCTTAAACCAAACACACTAAAAACTATTTAATTTAAATTTAAAACGTCATACCTACAATACAACAACGTTTGTTAAACAAATTCCTTATTAGCGTGTGTAACTTTTTACATTGTTTGACACATTCTAGATAAAATCTGTCATGTTGTAAAATTTTAATGGAAAAAATAGCATTATAATTTAGAATAAATACAGTAGCACACACTGAGAAGTTGTCTTTAAGGCTGTCTTCACATTTTTATAATTAATTAAAATCATTATCTTGCTCACACTGAGTTTATACAACATATTAATGATTTCAATTACAATTGCTTGGAAATTTCATTTAATTTGCTTTAAATACAGGTGTACTTATTATATGTACCCTACAGTCATATTGTGGAAAGAGAACTGATCAGTATACGATATGATCAGAAACTTTTGTTTATAATTAAATGATGATTTATTAGTTCGATACCAGCCAAGACTTGGTTAATATTGTCCTTGTAATTACATACCGTCCGCATTACTGAGAAGTAGCCGAATAATTTTATGAGCACTTACTGGGTTTACGGGTTCTGCGAAAACTAATTATCAATATGTTATTAAAGTCTTTACATGTAACCAGTTTTAGTGTTAAGCGGTTGTGATAAGAAGAGTTCACAATTTTTGTCCGACTGATTCAACTGTCATGACAATGACTTTACCAGCAAATGCAGCTGGCCTAAGACTGCCAAAATTCACTAACCATCCTATTTAGTAACGACTACAGCTAGTCGGTATATTTTTGCAAACATAATAGTCTCCCATATTGATTTTGAATTCAATAAACAAACGTACCTGTGCGATACATAAATTTCATAGATTAACAACTTCATAAACATACAATAAATTTGATTGTACTTATGTCTGTATTATCGCATAAACATATACACAATTCATTCATTAATACATAACTACAAGTATCATTACCGAAATTTACAGAGTGAATGTGTGTATACCCAAACGATACAGATAATGTTTAAAAATACATTTACGAGGTCTGATCAAAAAATAACCGTTATTTTCAAATTTCGTGAGTTACGTACGTTCGATTTTCGCATTTTTTCTCTTTGTTATATATGTATGTTGGTAATATCAGCCATTTTGGATTGTAAGTTTGTTTTTGACAGATGAAAAGGTTAGTCGTGTTTTGGTGTGCTCCTCGATTTTTTACTATTCGAAAAATGGATCAAAGAAACTGTATTAAGTTTTGTATAAAAAATTAAATTAAATGCGCAAGGACATTTGAAATGTTGACATCGATGCTTGTGCGTGAGTATTTTGTCTAAAACAAAACCGTTATAATGCCTCAACCACCGTATTTACCGGACTTGGCCCCCGTTGACTTTTTCGTCTTCCCTGAAGACACCGATAAAGGGAAAGCGTGTTGCTACGATTGAGGAGATAAAAGAAAAATCGAAACAGGAGCTGTTGGCGATACCAAAAAGCGCGTTTCAGAAATGTTTCGAGGATTGGAAAAACGCTGGCATAAGTGTATTATATCTGAGGAGGATTACTTTGAAGGGGACAATAAGTTATTGATGAATAAATAAATACTTTTTGAAAAAAATTAAAATAACGGTTATTTTTTTAATAGACCTCGTACATACATTGTGGTTGAGGCCAGGGTCTTTTACGCATACAAAGGCCCGATATCATACAATCTAAACATGTAAATAAATGCATGTTGTATGTGTAGTAAATTATATGGTTGGTTAAAATACAAAGTCATATTTGTAACCAATAATGATAAAGATTATTTATTTACTATCCTGATAAATTTGAAACTGATAATACTGTGATGAAAATAATTAGAATAGAATATTGCCTAGCCCCATAAAATATATTCTGAAAATATGGCCTAATGCCTATAAAATTCGAAAGGACAAACTCTGTTTCCTTAAATTTGTTCTTTCAGTAACACATACAAACTGAATACGAGAGCAAATATTTGTTCTTTAAGAGAATTAATAGTGAAAAACAACAAAATATGAAAATTGTATTAAAATTTTTAGATTTCTACAATATTAATTTATTCAAAGTATTGGCCATTGTTAGTTATGACCCCTTTGCATCATTCTATCAATATATGGTTTCCACACCATAATAACTGTTCATCTTTTGAGGCTAAGAACGAATGATGCCAATTTCGGATACCCTGTTCTGAAATGAAGCGTATCCCTGATAGAGCGTTCTCCATCGTTCTGCAACAAATAGTAGTCGGACGTAGCAAGGTCTGGACTATAAGGTAGGTGAGGTAAAACTTTACCATGTGTTCGAATGGAATGGTGAATAAGGATATATATATATAAATTAGTCATGATGTTCATGATGGAATTTTATGCTTTGCCGTTTTTTGGCAAATGCTCTCTCCAAACGAATCAGTTACATCCGGTACAGGTTTCCTGTGATGCTATGGTCAGATTTCATCAGCAGCTCTTAATAGATATGACCCTTTTGGTCCCAGCAAATACAGAACATTACTTTAGCGTCATAGATATTTGGCTTTGTTGACGATTCGTGTGGTTGGCCGGGCTTCACTTACGATCTCTTGCGCTTCTGATTATCGTAATGGATACATTTTTTCATTGCAATTAATGATTCGGTGCATAAATGATTTCCTTTTATAGCTGCATGTCGAACATGCAAACTAGTCTTTCAAGGTTTCTCGGCTTCAAATCATATGGTACCCAATTTACATACTTTTGGATGAATCATGCTATTCGGAAGTGTTTTGGAATTGCTGGTTAAATAGCTCCCAATGATTTTGCAAGCTCTTGTTGAGTTTGACAACAATCTTCATGAGGTAACGCCTCCAATTCTTGGTCTTCACACTTTTTGGCTGACCTGGGTGATTTTTGTCTTACATGTCAAAATCATCACTTCTGAACCACCGCACAAACGAACGAGCTTTGGTGAGCAATCGGTAAGCCTCAGCAGCACTTTTGTTTAAATTAATGAAGTAAAGCAATACTTCTTGCATATGACGCTTTGTTGGCACAAAATTCGACACTTTGTTGTTTACAATATAATGTTCAAGAACTAAGTGAGAATAAATGACAGATATGTACCCCTCAAAATGGCATATATGTAAGTTACTCAAGGCAAAAGCCACGTTAAAAAGATACGCCATCTATTATGAAAACCGCAATTTTAAATTATACACCCAATTAAAATGTTTGAATCATGTTCGATATGAAGTTTAAAACAAAGTTGCCTACCGATTTTAAGCATTTAAGGTAACGGTAACGTTAATTTTGATTCTTTAGGTAACGGTATTTAAGATAACGGCAGTAATTTCAGTGACGGCAGCCAAACTTGGTAAATATATGTTTTTATTTCTTTCACTTTGTGTGAGTTTTTTTTATCTCCTCGCTCTCTAACGTACGTTTGCATTTCATATAACGATATGTTAATGTAAATTGTCAAATATTGTGCAAAAAAATCTGGTAATAGTTGTATGTACTTGTTATAAGCTTTAAGTTCTACACACAAATAAAATAAAATTTAAATGGTGGGTGGGTGAAATATTCATATATTTTAAAATTATGCACATGTACATAAAATGTAAATATACATGTAAGAATCTCTGTCATATTTAGTATTTTTAGTTTGATGGTCTAGTTGCAATAACTACATGCCTGCCTGTCATAAACGATTATCATAGAAGTATTTAATGTGTTGCACCAGTGTGATTGTGCGATTATTTTTATCGATAAAAATATGTAAAGTTTGCCAGAAAACAGTTTGTATTGCAAACAATTTCTATTTGAAATATTTTGCATAAATAAAACAAAATAAATTGCACTATACGAGTATTTATCAATTGAAAATTTTAAAGAAATTTAACAAGTTTCAATGAAAACATACTTTATATTTATTGTATAAAAAAGTAACAATAATAATATTTGGCATATTTTTGGCTTAAGGTCATGCAGGCTTAAATAATGCATACACACAAATGTATGCATTTTACAAATATACACATACATACTATTTGCTTCGATATGTCGTTAAAAATTACTGCAATCAGCGCAATTCAATAGCGCAATTCACAATGTTGAGTAAATGGTATTGCATCATTGCATTTTCAAAAAGGTTTAGCATATTTGTGATCTTGCTGTGTATTTTGTTAGTGTAGAGCATTAATATTCTAAACCTTTTTGCAATTGCAATGATGCAATTCTATTTGCACAAGATTGTGAATTGCGCTAATAATTTTTACTGTATTTTTCTTAGTAATTAAATTTCACACATATTTTTTGGATTTATAACAGACAATTTTTATTGACGATTAGAGTAGCCGAAAAAAACTTAAAATAAATTACATATCTGTAATCGGCAAATATAAACGCAGTTATATTCCAACTCCTCATTAAAGTTTTAGCCCGATTTAGATCCCTGTAAGTAAGCAAAAGATCCACTGGATTGGTATTTAAGAAATCAGATCGACGTAATAGAGAAATATGGTTGTCTACTTTAAAAATGCAGGTTTCATAACAGATGCCGCATCCTTTGAACTCGGCTTTTATCTGTAGTAACTTCTATGTCATTTTGAAGGGTACATAGCTGTCATTTATTCTCATATTATAGTGTAAACAACAAAGTTTTTTTTTTTTGCTTGGAAAATGTAGAATTTTGAGGGAAGTTTTGATTTATTTTTTTAATTCGAAAAAATTGCTGCAGCAGCACATCCATTGCTCGCCGAAACTTATGGTTAATGTGTTTCATCGGTTTCAATATGCAAGAGACGGTTCAGAAGAGTCAGGTCAGACAAAAAAAGTTGGAAGATCAAGAATTGAAGACTTTAAAAAATCATTGGGAGCTACTCAACCGACAATTTTAAAACGTTTGCGTGTAGGAAGATTCATCCAAAAGCAGATAAATTGGATAACATATGAAAAGGCACAAAACCAAAAAAAAAGAGAAAACTAAGAAATTTCATACGGATTTTTTTTTTATAATAAAAGGGAAGGGAAAAAGAAAGAAAATCCGCGGAATTTGTATTTGTGATTGAGCTGAATATGTATTTCATATACAGTTTTAGGAATATTTTGTTTTGAAAAACAAAGTTCTTGTTGAAAACCCCTTTACTAACCAAAATAAGATTTTATAAAGGAGGGGTCAGACAAAAACAAAAATATTTTTAGGCAAAAATTTAAGTATGAATTAAAAACTTACCACAATGATACTGTTTCACCGAATTGACAAATCTGCAAAAAACAAGAAAAGAAAATATTACATAATCATAATAGAAATATCAATATTATTAAAAATACAATTGATATAAAGATTAATTGTTTGTTTGTTTTTAAGAAGGATTTTTGTGCGCTTTCAATTTTAGATCTCGACGTAAAATGCGCCAAGTCGTTCCATACGTCAGTCCGAGTTGCTGCGAACGGCGCCGAATCAACTCTCTACGGTCTCAGCTACGGCCGTGATCTTTCACGAAAAGGATATTGAGAAAAGCATCTCTACTTGAATCATCCTATATAAACAATTTATTAAATAAGTTAAACATATTGTTTAAATTCGGATTAATGTGTTGGATTAAAACAAAATTACACAAATTTACACTACCATGAAACTTTTTAGTTCAAAACTCTCGGCATTTTTCTTGTTTCGTTTAATTATTGAAAAAATCATATGATTTTGATGCTAATAATGCGGAAGCTTAAAATTTTATATTTTGATTTATGAAAGAATGTATTTATTACAAGTCCATTTAAAGTACATAATACAAAAAAAATATACACTTAAAGCTTTTCCATATTCGTGAGTCTTCTTTTTTATACAATACATTCCAACGAAATTTACTTTTTAATGAGTCAGTTATAAATACTATCAGATTTCTTATAAATAACTTTGTCACTTGAAAAGTATATGAATCACGAGTCAGTGAAAACAAGTGGTTTAAAAGAGTTTGTTCATAAAAATAATCAGCCTTATTACGAGTGTCGTTTTCTTTTTACGACAACGACTATTTCGTAATAAATTAGAGAAACAAATTTGATTTTACCTTTAATATATTACGAAAGAGTCGTTGTCGTAAAAAGAAAACGACACTCATAATAAGGCTGAATATGTTTTTAACAGGAATTAAATTTAAAAAGCTTCATTTAATTAATTTTGAAAAGAATTCTAGAATAAGAATTCTTTGTCAAAAATGTGTATAAGGCTTAGTGTGTTCATACAGTGGCTCATAGCAAATTTAATGCAGTGCTTTTTTTGTTCTCAAAGCTCCATAAAAACAAAAATAACAGAAAATGAAAAAATAAATTTGGGTCATTTGAAAGAAAAACTGCAAAATTGTTCACGCAGTGAAGTAACAGAGATCGTCAACAACAGTGGTAGATACAGCGGCGATATTTTCCTCTATTCGCAATCTACGTGTTGGTGGTTTGATGTCCAATAATGTAAATTTGGTAGGTAATTCAGTAACAAGATTCCCGAAACTGATCTCAAACTGACCATAAAATGGCAAAAGTGAACGACGCACTCTCTTAACCGAGATCATTTTTTTTTTTTTGCTTTTAATTATTTATTGAATCTTCATATAATGAAATGACAATAAGTATTCAAATCTTAATACTAAAAGGAAAATAATAAGCCCAGCCAGTGCTAGACAAAAATTTTTAAGATACTAAAAAATTTTACATCAACTGATCCAGTCATCTGTTTTGCGCTTGAGTTAAAGCAAGGGTATCCCTCCTTCTCAACCGATTGTGTCCACTAAAGTTAAGGATGTCTCGTGCAAGTGGGTTTGGATGGTGTTCAAGTTTGCTGACGTACTTTGACGCATATTTTGTAAATTCGACTTTTACTAATGGCACGCCTAGGTCTTTGTGGATTTGAGAATTTTTAACATACCATGGAGCTGCAGTAATTATACGTAGAATTTTATTTTGACCCCTTTGAATTTTTTCAATGTTCGATGCTGCGGCAGTACCCCATAATTGAATTCCATAGCACCAGATTGGCTTTAGTATTGCATTGTATAACAATAGTTTGCAATCCAACTTTAGTGAAGAATTTCTGCCAATTAGCCAATTAAGTTGCACTGCTTTTAATCTCATTTGTGTAAGTTTCGCTTCAATATGAAACTTCCAACCGAGATCATGAATTTTGATAATAAAACTTAATAATCCGCAAGCGTTGTTTGTTGTCAATTCATGATTAAATAATAGACCAAACTAAACATGTTTAACAGTAACATGTTACACGAAAACAGCTGTGCTGTCGAACATAGTCTTGCCAAAAAGAAAGTTGCTAAAAAATCACCCTTTACAAAAATTAAATTTTAATATTTAGTGGTAAAAGCTATTCCGGAAATTGATAGGAATTATTTGTTCTTTAAAATATAAATCCTAGAGCTAAATATTTGTTGTGTCTTGTTCAAAATAAACAAAGTTATTTAAAATAAATAAACAAATTCAGATATATTTTATTTAGTGGTTACGTCTTTTTCGGCAAATATTTGCCAAGTGTGACCGTACTTATAAATTAATTACATTTTGTTCCCATAAGTATATGAAATGCTTTAATAGAATAAACTTTTTTGTTTGATAAATTCTTTCGTTTTTTTTTCTTAAGTTTCATATTGTGTATGCTTAGCTTATTTCGTGCACTAATTCGCAAATCTATTATGTATTGTTATTTCATTTAAATATTTTGCTCAAATATTTTTTTTTTTATATTGAGTGATTGACAGATACCAAAAAAAAACTGTGATGACAGGTAAGAATATTGTTTTTCATTCAAAATATCAAACGAATAGAGACAGACATAACAAAACAAAAATTGCATACCAAAAACCACAACACAGCGAGCGCGATATATTGAAAGAATAAATAAAAATTGTATTTTACGCAGGCAGACCTTCTCAAGGGTAGTCACACACGCACAGTGGTATGCAATAAAACAAATTTAGCAAATAAATTAAAGATTTCTTAAAGAAAGTTATTGTTGGAAAAGATGTATCAGTTGCCTTTGATGTAGACTTAATATGGTTTAATTAGTATAATTCTATATTTTTCTATTACGATTGTTAAGATATCTGACAATATTTTTGTCTTGCAATGTACAGAAAATGCTTTTGCTTACAACGTCGAAAGACAAAAATTTTAAGTTCACACGGTTGTTAGACATTTTCTGAACATTTTTCGGACAACGTTGTAATATCTGACGACCGTCTATACATAGCTTAAGGAGATGTTAATTTTTTTTTTTTGTGATTCAAAAAACAAATTGTCGGCTGCATTATGAACACAAATCTTTTTATGTTCGTCTGTGTGGGGAAAACATTTCTATGACTATGTTCATGATCTTAATTTTCTTCGTAATTTTTTAAAATGTTGTTCTTTTTGTGTGAAGATTACATTTAACCACATGAGATAAATTTATGTGCGGACAAGAAATTGTTCGCTAAGAGAACAAAATGATGGCATGTCAAGATGGTCATAAATGTTTAACAGTGAACTCGCAGAAACATGAACTAATTTTTACCGAGGGTGTTTACGTTCTTTACAAGAAACAAACTACGAAATTCTTCTGCGGGGAATCTCAAAATTTTTAAATAAGTTTACGAAATACAATTTAAACGTTCGATAAAAAGTTACGTTTTAGAGCAGGCAATGTAAAAAAAATGTTAATGTTTTTCATTTTATTGGATGTTCACGTTTCTGGGAGTTCACTGTGTTACCAAATTATTTCCAATCCATACCACGGTGCCACCATACAGCAGATAGAATTTCGCACACCTTGCAAAAATTTGTGCATGGATGTGTTGTTGTTGTCTGTAAAATTATGTGCATTTGTGTGTGTGTTTTTATAAAAATCAACAAAATAGTGTAGAAAAACGAATAATTTTTATTATTTTAACATTGTGTTCAGCGAAAATGCAGCTGCTGTTCTTCTGCCAAAAAATAAAATACACCTAATTCTGTTTTTACACGGTAATTGGTTCCAGAAAAACCCCGTGTAAAAAAAGACATTGATTGTATGCGAAATAGGTGATTGGTTCCTTAACTCTAAAACCTATTGAAATTAGTGAAAAATAAGGATTTCTTATGAACAATTCTTTACGATTATAATTTGCAATTGCCCTGACCAGTAAATTTGCTTGTGTCCACAAAAAGGGAATAGGGGAATTCCCTTGTGATATGAACATATTTCGCAAAAATTAAATTTTACCAAAGAAATTTTATGGCCAAAAGATTATGAATCGTGCTAAATGGAATAAAATCGTGTAAAAATATTTAAAATTTGTTTATTTGTGTTCAATCAAAACCGTGTAAAAACAGAATTAGGTGTAATAATAATTTTAAGGTGAAATTTGGAAAAGATTTTTGTGTGCAAATTTTTTGGCTAAGGAAAAAACATGAACGGAAATGATTAAGCAAAAATGTTGTGTGTTCTTGATTTAATGGTTGGATGAACAAATTTTAAAACTCACGAAGCTTGTGTGAGCACTGGTAGATTTTATTACAACATTACACAAAGGCCCCTTTCAGATTAGGCAACTTTATTTGCGCAAGTCTTGTGTTTGTGGGTGTAAGAGGAAAGGTCGGTTTGAAGGGGAAAGAATTGCCGAGACTTGAGTACAGGCTTGGTACTTGGCAATTTTGTTGCTGCTGTCATTCTTGTCTTGGGATATTTATTTGTTTTTGACATTGTCTTTTATTTCTTCTTCAGTGTGTTGTCTAATTTTGTGTTAAGAAAATTTTATATTTGTGAATAAATTTTTATTAAATTAAAAAATTGTGAGAGAATGAAACAACAAAATGAAATGGAACAACTAATCAATTTTTTTTTTTTAAAGAGAAGTAACACTTGGGCAATTAATATGCCTATATATAATTGCGTTACTTTTTTTGGAAAAGGGATAGATTGAAGAAGTAAGGTGGTGAAAGTAGAAGAAAGCTTTATATCACAACTCTGCAATTGCGCATTATGTTTGTTTTAGTGCAGCATTGCAGCACCTCTGGTGGTGAGTAGGCGCATTATTTTTAAGGCTTGATTTTATAGCCTTTATTTAATTATTTTACTTCGGTGGTGTTTGAATGCTATACTACCAAAGGGCGCTATGATAAACATTAGTTATGGATAGAAAGAAAACTAATAATTATCAGAAACTGATGTTGTTTGAGTGGAAGCGGCTGGGAATCAAATGCGCTAACCAATTAAGCTACAGCACGGAATCGTTTAATGAAATTTTAAATGTAATGAAAAAGACAGACAGCACTATAATCGTAAAATAAATAAAACGCAAATGGAAGAATTTACGGACGCAATATATGCAAGAAGTGCGCGCCATTAAGCAATCCAAAAAAGTGGTTCTGGAGTAGCAGATGTTTATCGGCCAAAACTATGGTATTTCCAGCAACTTGGTTTCTTGAAAGCCCACACAACTTCCATTGTATACACCAAATTTCAAATCACTTTCACAATTACAATGAATACAGAAATGAAACAAAACGTCAACAAATTAAGAAAATTCTAGCATAATAAAATTAAATAAAAATGAAAATTATACTTGCGCAATTAAAGTTGCCTAATCTGAAAGGGGCCAAAGGAATGAATATTCAAATTAGGCAATTGTCAAATATTTTTCATATATGTATGTATGTATATATGCAATTTAGTTTCCAAAACAGCGACAACACCAATGAAATACGAAAAGCTTAAATAAATTTTCTATTTGGCAAGTAAAATATTTTTTCAACTACCTAATATCTTGACTATTAGAGTCATGGCCAATTTTATGACCCCATTTGACTTTTTAAAAATTTCATTTAAGGATGCAGTGCACATTTCAAAAATTAATTATAATGACTTTTGCAATTAATTAAAACAATTGCAAAAATCCATCTTTGTGTCAAAAATACATTCAAAAAGTAAAAGATGTCTGCATAAACCACTTAAATTATGTATATAGGTACAATATACATACATATATTTTTAAATGGAATATTATTAATTTTCCAATTTGCAAAATTTTATTGTTTGCATTTGTTTGTGTATATTCTAACTTTTGAAGTTGTTTGCACTGTTTTTCCAAGAATATGTGTACTCGCTCATCTTTTTTGAAATTGAATATATGTATTGTAGTTAGTATATTCTGTAAACATTATTTAATATATAAAAAAATTATTATCCACATGCATATGTGTTCAAATTGTTGGCAAATGTTCAATTATTTCTTGCTTTATTTATATTTTTGGTGTATTTTACAAACAATATCGCCTAAATGACTATAAATTATAAAGATACGTGACAAAAAGTGTAAAAAAAAAGAACTGAAAAAACTTTTTACATACTCTGCTGGTGTGTAAAAAAATTCTTGTAAAATAAATACAAATATATTTAATGATAACAAGTCAAAATGTCGACAGCAATGAAAGACATAGAAGCAATGATATGACTACCATAAAATCTTATGTAAATATTTAAACGTGCTAAACGAACGGACTCAGTTTAGAGTTGGTAGCTGTGTTTTTAAAAACTTAGAAAATTAGTAAATTTCTTTAAATTCTTCTTATTTTGCTACATAAATAGTAAATTTAATAAAGTTCTCCTTTATTTTGGTTATTATTTGAATTTATAAAAATAGTAGTAAAAATACATACTACTTTTTGAAAAGAGTTAAGTATACCAGATTTTATTAAATTCTTTTATACTTTCTTATTATAAACCATATAACAGGCGTAAAATTAAATTTTAAAAATAGTAGCAAAAATACTACTTTTTTAAAAGAGTTAAAAATAACAGATTTTATTAAATTCTTTTATGTTTTGTTATTATAAGCAATACAGCAGGCGTAAAATTAAATTTTGAAAATAGTAGTAGAAATACTACTTTTTTAAAAGAGTTAAAAATAACAGATTTTATTAAATTCTTTTATGTTTTGTTATTATAAGCAATACAGCAGGCGTAAAATTAAATTTTGAAAATAGTAGTAGAAATGCTACTTTTTTAAAACAAGGAAACATTTAAAATTTCTGTAAATTCTTCATATTTTGTATCTAGTAGAAAAACTACTTTTGAAAAATGTTAAAAATAACAAATTTTCATAAATCCTCTTATTTTTTGTTATTATAAGCTAAATATAGTCTTTAAACCAAATTTTGAAAATCGTAGAAATACTACTTTTTTCAGAAGTGAGAAAAATAGTTTTTTTTTTTCTGTAATTATGTTTTATTTTGTTATTACATATATTCAAAATTATAGCCTCTTAAACATATTTCATAATAGTAGTAGAAATATTACTTTTTCAAAAACATTGAAAAGTAGCAAAATTTTGTAAATTTTACTTATTTTATTAAAGAATTAAAAAATTAAATAAGTTTTACCTCGTTTTATTCATTATTTAAATTTTTAAAAATGGTAGTAGATAATATGTCAAAAAAGTGCCTTCCTAAGTACTTTTTACCGAACATTTCTCTCTTATAGCTTACATAGGCTTATTTTTTATTTTTTTAAATATCTTTAAGTATTGTTTACGTTTTGAAAGAATGAAATCTAAAACATATGCCCAATGCAAATTGGAATGTCGAAAAATATTCCGTTGAGTTCAATTTTCTATGACTTGTTTGAGAATTTCGACTGGTAACTGGCGAATGGCACGCGTGATGTTTTCCTCCAAGGCCTGAATGAAAGCATATCCCCACAAGAAAAAGTCTAACGGTGTGAATCACACGATCTTGGTGACCCATCGTTCGGCCCAAAACGTGAAATTATGTGATCACCATTGATTGATGCGATGTGTGAAAAGTGGCGCCGCTTCAACTTCAGGCATCAAATAGTCGGTTATCATGGCACAATAACGGTCGCCATTGAAAATGGCTCATGGTGTTGTGAATACTGAGCGAAGTACACGAAACACATTCCTCACAGAACGTGAATTTTCGTAATAAAGTTAAACGATTTGTAAACGTTGTTCAGCCGTAAGTCTTTCCTTTATGAAATGTCAAACAATTTTAAACAATAATAACATAAAGGCTATTGAATCA
The DNA here is from genome assembly GCA_916048285.2 of Bellardia pandia. Taxonomy (NCBI): domain Eukaryota; kingdom Metazoa; phylum Arthropoda; class Insecta; order Diptera; family Calliphoridae; genus Bellardia; species Bellardia pandia. The sequence continues at coordinate 117,035,498 of OU696529.1, read as the reverse complement.
TTCATACAATTAGAAATTTGCAAAGAAGTATTTTATTTAAAGCTTTTATAGAACCAATTTAATATAAGGGAGAGGGGGGCAACTTAAAACACTTTTTGTTTTCAAGCCACATAAAAATTTATATTTTTGAATTATTGACTTTTTACATAATTTAACTAATATATATGAAAATAAACTTTAGCTTAAGTCTACAAGTAACTTATTTTTAGTTCGATTTTTTTTTTTTTTTTTTTTTATTTTTTTAATGGATGAAGTCATTGTGTTCAAATGTGCCCCCCATACGGGGCAGCTTTGAACTAGGCTGAGGCAGTTTTGAACGGCAATTATTTCTTGTAGCGATTATGTCCAAAAATAACATAATAACAGTTATATTTTTTATATATATGTATAATAAATTCGATTTATTTATTAAGAAAAACATAAACATTAACAATTAAAAAATAAAAAAATTCAGATCAAAAATAAGTATTATATTATTACATTTTCCTTTAAAGCATCATGATCAGCATTGGATTCGTCAATTTCCGAAAATAAGAGAGAATCAACAATGGGTGGTGCTTCAGTTGATAAATTAACATGTTCAAAGGTGCCCCCTTTTTCTTTGTTCAAACTTGAACTGGCATTTCACGGAAATTTATAATAAATATTTTTTTTACATAAATATCAAATAACTTAACTTAATTTTGTTTGAAATGAATTTTGGACTGCAATAAATTTCTTTCACGAAAGAAAACGATCACTGAATACTTCTTACACTCTTACAAAAAAAATATAAAAAAATTTATAATGGCACTGCGAAAACTTGTTCACAAAACTACATTCGGTCGATGACTGAAAAAACTAGCAAAAGTTGTTAACGTTGCTAGAAAACAAGGTTGCCATGTGAAAAACTCGGTTAAGGGTCGGAAAAAATGTTAAACTGAGATTTTATTAACATATGTAGTTCAAAGGTGTCCCGGATATAAACGTGCCCCCCTCTCCTCTACTATATTTTTTAATTGTTTACAAATAAAATAAAATTATTGAAATGAAATTCCTCTCTAAGTCATAATATAATTGTGTTTTATGGAGAGTGTAGAAAGAAATATTTTTTTAACACTGTTAATTTACTACTGCTTCTTAATGTATTTTTTTTATATTCCCTTGTTTCAAAATGTGTCTTTGGAGGATAAAGGAAGCAAACTTGAACAAAAACGAAAACCTTTTAAAACTTTAATACAAAAAGTTGCTTACCTTGGACTAAATTTGTTTTTTTTTTTGTGCTTTTCAAGTTTTGCATGGATAAAATCACTTTAAGATTCATAAAAAAACTAAAAAAAAAACAATTGTGTGTGTCTCCAGAATTTTGTTGATGTGTCTTTTATATATATTTTTTTTTGTACAGGAATTTTTCATTCTTTAATTTCACATTTCACAAGAATTGTTTCTTTTTTTTTTCTTTGGTTTGTTTTGGAAAAAAATAAGCATTTTTTAATCTTTATAGCATTTCTTACATACCTTTGAGAGTAAATTGAGCATTAGCATGGAAAAAGTTAATAGGATTTAATTTAAAACCAGCAGAAATGGTTTTTAAATGAGCTACATATGATTAGAGGGCATTTTGCGCTAAAATATTTCTTATTTAAACAGTGTTTTAGTACAGCTATAGTTGAATTATAGATTTAAAATGTTTCGAAAATTTAACCCAATAGCTGTAAAATATTGGATATCTAAATCCACTGTCATGTGTTGTTTCCTAGTAGGTCTCAAACCCTTTCATCAGCTGGATATGCCTGAGCTCGCTGTCAGTAGTTACGATTTAAGAAAAACACTCAAGAGTCAGGTTAAAAAATTGCATAAAAAACAAAATAATCTGAATCCTTAATGTGGCATACATTGATACAGCACATATTCTAAGAAACTCACATCTACCCAAAGTATGTATTCTAATTTAGAAAATAAAAACAACAAAGCTGTTTTTTTTGTTTTTTACCTCTTTTACCTTGAAATAAATGCTGAATCATTTATATTCTGCAAAATAAAGAAAAGAAACCATTAAAAAACCCTAAAACAGAATCAATTTGCCAAATTACTGCAAGAGGATGTTAAATCCATACTGGCAGGCAGCTCACACTATCGGAGCTATAAACGAAATATGATTGAAAGAATGGGCAAATAAGACAAAATATGTCTAGATATTTTATGTATTTGGATGGATGGATGTACGAGTATGGCTAAAAGGATATAAGTCTGCTTTTGTGTATTTAACTATGGTGATGATAATGATGTTGCTATATGATAAATGAATCGATTTCATTGGAAACTTTGCAAACACCAAACAAAATGATGTGGTGTGTGGTGCCTGTAAGTTTGTCTTTTTTTTTTTGTTATTTTTTGGTTTTGGGGAATTTATGCGTAAAACAGTAGCCAGATTGGTTTCATGATAATGTTTCAGTCAGGAAAAAAAGGGGCAACTTTTTTTGTTACTACTCTGCTCAGCATAATGGTTTTTTAATTTTAATTTAGTTATAGTTTAGTATGGGCCATATTTGCCACAACAATAATTCAACAATTCGTCTGCCTGGCGTTAATTTTATGTTCATTAATTTGGCATATAAGGAACAAATGTTAAACATATTGTATATTCAAATACATACATACATATGTAAAGAGGATATGGAGCTATTACTTAACTAGTTATGCTTCTAATTACTTGGTAGTAGGGACGAATTCTAGTTTTGGGACTTTATATCACATAGTTTACATTCGGCTAATGACTCGTAAAGTTTTTCACAGAATTTTACAATGATCGGCTAACCTGTCCTTAACAACACCTAGGCATTGGATTGGAAAATTAACATACATATATTCACCACTATTTGAGATATTATACAACTAACCTAAATAAACTTACTATAAACTATAATACTGATTACAGAAAGGATGAAAATTCATTAAAATTAAATCGTTTTAGTCTTTAGCCGGCCACTCACGTACAGTTACTGCCAGTTTCAATAAGTGACAGACTTAACTGTAAACCAATGGTCGGCAAAGCGTAAAATGAGGTTGTGTGTGTGAGAAAACTACCCAACAAACATAAACATAATTATATAAATTTTACAAAACAACTTAGATAGGAAACATACACTCACAATGTATTTTCCGTAACATATAAGAAATTAACAACAAAATTGATATACAAACGGAACTTCTAATACTTCAAAAGCTGATTACATGCATGTTACCAAATGCATTATCAATTATAAAATATTTTTCGTAATTCATTATTAATTTTAAATGTTTGTTGGGAAGTATTTCTGAAAAAAATATAAAAGCATCCGCCGCATGTGCACACATTGCTGTCTCAACGACGACTGAATGAAAGAGATTAAGCGTATGTGTGAAGTGCTCTCTGCACTATTGTGCTATAGGATACCGACGTCTGCTGTAAACACACGTGCAGTTCAATACTTCAGTTTTTAACATACCCCCTGGCCCCCGATGTCGAACGAGAACGTTCGCTTAGATAAGACTTAAGACAAAAACTTTTTATCATATCTATTCCACAATCAAGTTTGTGTCTTAAGTTTTATCTAAGCGAACGTTATCGTTCGACGTCGTGGGCCAGGGGGATAAATTCAAACGAGCAGGACGGTTTGATCGCTCTCGGTGTACGTTTTGTAATTTTCAAAAACCGCGTCAGGTTCTACTTCTTGTAACTTCTTCGCCAGTTTGTTGTAGGCAGCATCTTTTTTGGTGTGATCATGGTACTTGCTAGATTTAACTTGCCATAGGCAATGTTCAGATCTATATATTGCAATAAAATCAACTATCACTTGGTTCGGTTTACGCGACAACGGTACAGTTGACTCGTTCACTTCAGCTGAAACTGATAGTTAAAAAAATAAAAATTAAAATTTCTCAGTTAAACTGAAGTTGAACTGTCAGTTATTACCCACATACGTACAGTGAATGACCGGCTTTTAATTAATAGTTTTTTTTTTCAGCAATTGACAAACTTTTAAAGCAGAGTTGTGAGTCTGACTTATCGGACTTTTATCAAAAAAATTTTACCAAAGAGTATTAAAAATTTAATTAGGAGTATAACTAAAATATGAAGGACTTTTTAAAATTTGTAGCTTTTATTTTAAAACATTTGTACAATATAAAAATATTCAAGGTAAGGACTACAATCTTTCTCATCTTTCAGACAACATACCGATGGTGTCATGTAGAAAGGCCCTAACTCGCATATTTTAAACTTTACAGGAGAAGGTAAAAACATAATAGAAACTGTAATATTCAACATGTAACTTTTTTTGTACAACTACTTATAAAAGCGTTATTTTTACACGATTCCAATAAATTTTTGTGAGGAGGTGTATTTGCGTTAAATGCATTGGAATCGCAAAAAAAACTAATTTCGAAAAAATAGCGAGTTAGGGCCTTTCTACATAAGACCAACGATACATATGTATGTATTCCGCACCCAAATAACTGCTCATTATCTTGGGCCAAGAACGTATCAAATCAATTTCGTATACCCAGTTCTGAAGTGAGGCGTATTCCAGAGAGAGCGTTCTGCATCGATCGAAACAAATAGTAATCGGACGGGGCAAGGTCTGTAATATAACATGAGCGAGGCAAAACTTCCCAAATACTTTTTTCTAAACAATTTTATAACAGGTATTGCAACATGCGGTCGAGCGTTGTCCTGATGGAATATTACGTTTTCATGTCTGGCCACATATTATGGTAGTTTTTAGCCAATTATCGTTTCAAACAAATCAGTTGCATTCGGTACAGGATCTCTGTGATGGTCTTTTAAAATTTAAGCAGCTCCTAATAAATAGGACTCACCAAATACTTAGCGCTTTGGATATTTGACTTTGGTGTGGATTCGGCTGATTGGCCGACCTCCACATGCGAGCTGCTTAAATTCGAAACCTAAGAATTATCATAATGCATTCACTTTTCATCGCAAGTAATGATTTAGTGCAAACTTGATCCTTTAGCCTATCAGACATGAAAAATCGTCTTTTAAAGCCTCTCGACTTCAATTCATATGGTACCTAATTTTCCTGCTTTGTGTGAATCCTGCTGCTCACAAACGTGATTGCTTGATTTTGCAAGCTCTGAATGAGATTTAAAACAATCTTAATGGAGTAATGACTCTTGGATTTCAAAATTGTTTGGGTGGTATCTGCGATATTTGTCTTCCGTTTCAATATTAACACTTCTGGACCGCACAAACCATCTCTCGCACATTGATATAGTTGGAACAAGTTTACTATAAGCTTCGGTGTGCTTCAGAAACACTTTTTTTTAGTAAAAGAAAACTTTCCGCATATGACGTTTTTTTGGCACGAAATTCGAGATTTTTAATGTTCAATAACAAAGTGAGAATAAATGACAGATATCTAAACTTCAAAATTATATTAAGTTTCTGAACTCAAGGACCGATAACGATAACTGAAAATCGTATCTTCTGCTGAATGAATTTTAATGGTAATTAAATACAAATTAATAAATGATTTTTTTGGAGCAGTCTAATAAACTCTCACCAAGAAATGTTAAGTGAATTTAAACGAAAAAAAAACAGAAAAACTAACTGACTGACGTATAAATAGTTTTTTTTTGTGGTTTTGTTCAAATAATGAGTTTTTAAACCAACCAAACTATTAAAATAATGTATGAAAATAAGGTAACAAAAGAAAAATTATAATTTACCTAAAAGATAAATAACAAATTATTATAAGCTAAAAACACAACTGGGACAAACGACGAATTTTTGGTTGCGAATATTCGTCTCCAAAAATTCAACACATTTCTGTATATGAAAATATGTACACACAATAACGGCGTCAGCTGAATTCATCATATGCGGCGAACTCTGAAATAGAGTATATTTCTTAACGCCCAACCATAATGTGCATAAACTAGCTTAAGCCAGCTTAAGAAACTGTGCGAATACATGTAAAACGTATTGACAAACCATAATGTACTTAATGAAACTTTTCGCCAAGTTTCGTCAAATGTAATTTGCTTAAGCAAAGTGCCAAACTGAACGCACTTTCCGTACGGAATCATCTGTTTTTTGATTTCATTAAAAAAATAAAAGAATTAGTATGCAAAATCTATCTATTACTCATATCTTATTACTTTTTTATTATTTATTCAACAATTAGCAGTTTTTACTGTTTGCAAATTTTCAATAAAATAAAACATAAAATAAACAAATACAGGGCTGTAATTTTTGGTACTTTTTAATTTATAGCCTGTTCAGCGATCTCGAACGTTAACGTTCGCTTAGATAAGACTTAAGACATAAACTTTTTATCGTATCTATTTTTTTTTTACTCAATCAAGTTTGTTTATTCCACAATCAAGTTTGTGTCTTAAGTCTTATTTAAGCGAACGTTATCGTTCGAGATCGCTGAACAGGCTATTAAAGTACTCGCAAAAACATAAAATACTGCACAAATATGCAACAAGGGTTACATGCATCATGTAAGTACATTATGGCCACCTAAAAGTCTTCTTAAATTTACTTATGCATTTGACAGACTTTTCGTTCATTTTTGACAGTTGCTTAAGCTAGCTTATGCACATTATGGTTGGGCCTTTATGCCGGCGAACGACGAACAAGCAAATGACGGTTTTTAATGTTTTAGAATAAATTATGTTAATTTTTACTTTAATTATTGTTTTATTTTATAATTCATATAATTTTAACTAAATAAACAAAATTGTTTTTTATCTGTGTTTTCGTAATGTTTATTTTTTTATATACATACATATATTTTTTTAAATATGGTCACAATATCTATCAGCTGTTAAACGAACACTAAAACATTAAATTGTGAAAAATTCTTTAAGCACTGTGATAAAATGGCTATATGTACATAACAGAGATCAGTTATGAGTACTGAAAAAGTGAGTATACTTGAATCATGACTCATAATTTGTTATACTTATACGTACTCATACTTCTCTCAATATCATCAAACCAATATTTATATTTAAAGTTTGAAGTACTCATTATATTCAGATTTAATCTCATGTATGATGTTGTTTATTTAGAGTCTAAATTTTAGACTCTCCTTAACTCAATGTACGTAGACGAAAAAAAAAAAAATAAGTATGACTCGCATACACTCATGTGTCGTTCATTTTTTACAGCCTGCTTATAAAAATTATATAAAATTTATATTTTCCTCAATATGTTTTCCTATAAACTTACTTGTATGTTTTTATATTTCTGTTTCACTTATTTTGTATAAATACCTAACGGAATATGCTGAAATTTTTTTTCAATGACTCAACTGAGTTGAATACTTTATGAGTATGTGAGTATTTTTCTTAAAATGTAAATCTAAATACCGTTGTTTATAAATCAAACATATTGGGAATGGTATGAGCTCGAAGTCGGCGTAGTACTCATACGTATATCCACCCGCATTTATAAGTCAACGTTGTTGTGAGTTTGAGTAACTCAGAGTAGTTAAATTTCAATGATTTAAAACCACTTATACTTAAAATGTTATGAGTAGTTGTGAATCGTAAAAAAACGATTCATTGCCGATCTCTGGTACATAAGTCAAATTCTAATTTAAATGGTCAAAAAATCAATGCTTAAATATCCACAAAAAATCATAAATATTTTTAGATTTGGGAACAGGTAAAAGTCACTGGGAACTAAATCCGGAGAATAAGGTGGGTGGTCAAGCAACTCGTACTTTAATTCGTTGATTTTAGCCATTGTTAAAACGCTGGTGCGTTGTTTTGATGAAGAATTATTTTTTGTGTTGTAAGCCAGGACTTTTTTGTGGAATTTTTACATTTAATTGATCCAAAATGTTGCAATAGTACTCTGAATTTATTGTTTTACCCTTTTGCAGATAGTCAATCAAAAAAAATACTTTTAAAGTCCCATAAAACCGTTGCCATAACCCTACTAGACAATTGAATTGTTTTTACCCTTTTTGGGGCTCTTCCTCCAACTTTAGTTCATTGCTTGGATTGTTCTTTTGTCTCTGGAATATAGTGGTGGATGTATATCTCATCAACAGTTATGAATCGACGCTTAAAATCCATATTATTTTTCTTAAAACGATGCAAACAAACTTGAGAAATTTTCATTCTTACGCGTTTTTGATCGACTGTTAAAAAATGCGGCACCCATCTTGCAGAAAGCTTTTTCATCGGTAGTTCTTCATGCAAAATTAAATGGACTCGATCATTTGAGATGCTCATGATATTAGCTATTTCATGAACTTTTATTCGTCGATCATTTAGTACCATATCATGGACTTTGTCTCATAGCTGGGGAATTTCGATTAGAATTAGAAATCATTACGATTAGAGAAATAAAATAATCTAATCATTAGAATTGAATTTTGATAAAAATTTCAGATTACTAATTGATTAGATTAGAAATAATCAAAAATCAAATCACAATTAGTGACGATTAGCATTTCTAATCAAAACTAATCCAAAAAATAATTGATTAGATTTATTGATTATTTTTGATTAGATTTGATTGATAGTTGATCTAATCTACTATAAGTTTCCAAAACACTTAACTTTTTTCTATTTATACCGCGCTCTCTGTTCTAGGCTAAGAGGTTTCCGAACCACCCTCGTACATACATAGCTGGCAATTATAGCAAATTCGTCGTTCGTCCCAGTTGTGTTTCTAACATTAAATGTAATTTATTGCCATATACAATAAATACCTTTAGAATAATATTAGAAATATTAGAAAAGAATACTTGAATGCTTTGCGTTTGACCTTTTGGTAAACCACAGGGCAAATCTATACAAAAACTACTCACACAATATTTTGTGAATATGTTTTGGTAAAATAAATTAATTAAGTGTCATAAATGAAGATTATTTAATAAGCAAACAGACAATAGATAATTATGTATATGAAACAATATTTAAAAAGAATTTCATTTATTTTTTAATGACTCGGAAACCATGTCATAATTTTTAATATTGGCAAGCTAATTATACAGATAAAAATTTGCCAATATTTGCACATTTGTATTAACGAAAAGAACTAATAATACAAAATAAAATAAATAATATTTATTATAATAAATCTTTCAAAGTCTCTCATAAAAAAACCATAAACCGCAAAATACGACATCATAATGATGTTCGTCGTAGACAGTCAATTAACTACCAAAAAAATTTCAATTCCTTATTGCGCAAAATGATACATTTATGGGAACTCACTTCACTGGCTGGGCCGACTCACTGACTGTATTGTTCGTTGGCTACAAGCCAAACCCAAACAAATTAAAATACACTATATTATAGCAAACAAATGTTTTTTATTTCTTGAGTTTTTATTTTCAATTGTAGCCACAAACAAATTAAAAAACTAACATTAACAAACAGCAGAAAATAAAAAAAAATCACCCACAATTTTATAAATGAAAACGATTAAAATTTCATGAGGCAAATTTAACAATTTACAAAAATTTTAAATTTTATTCTTAATATTTGCAGTTGTTTTCTTAGCGTCGGAGGTGATTACTGTTAAACTTAGCAAATGAAAAATACAAAGTTAACTGAACGAATAATGAGGTGTGAGTGAGTGAGTTCATGTTCAGACACCATACTGAAATGTCTGAAATGTATTGTGTGGAAATGGCAACAAAATATGTAAACACACAAAAACAGTTCGTTAGAGTCGTTATATATTTTTTTTTAATTTGAAAAATAATTGCCAAAACACCCACATACAAAAGACACTGAAATGACACTCCATTGTATGAGACAAAGCGTTGCAACACAGAATGCAACACAACAAGTGCATGAAAGTGTTTATGTATGACAAGATACAGATATTAAAGTTGATTCCTTAAAATAACACACATAGCAGCACACAGATACCTACAATTTGTCTTTTAAAGCATGAGATCAGTTAAACTAGTGAATTAATTTTCATGAAAATTCTTTATTCAATTTGTTCCTACCAGATTATATAATAATACACAATCGGCTCTGAAGTTTGGAATTATGTCCCGGATAAGTTTCTAAATAAATATATTATCAGGAACTTCGTTTTATCCACTGAAAAATATAAACAAATTTGTTTTATTTTTATTTAAAATTTTTAATATTTCAACTCTTACGGAGCGAGTCTGAGGTTAAAACTGAAACAAATGTTTTTTTTTTTCTTGGACCAGCACTCAGGGGACGACCCCTGTTGTGTGTTGGAACTAGGAACATAAGTTATGGGAGGGAGGATAGAGGGAGTAGTGTTTGTAAACATTTGACTTGAATTTTCCTATATTTAAAGTGACAGGGAATACTTCTGCTGGTAGTTTATTCCACATACGGACAGTACGGCTAAAGAACGAATTTTCCCTGTAGTGTGTTGTGCGATCAACTGTCCAAGCGAACACAAATGGGTGAGCCATGATTGAAGAACATGTATTACGTAAAAAACTGCGTGTTTCAGGAACAAGTTCCCTAATTTCAGCAGAACACATTTCAATATAGTATCGATAGAACAGTGAAACACAAACCACATTAAGACGATGCTCCAATGAATCAATAGAGTTGGATGGATACCCAACTGTCACCGATAAGCATCTTCGCCCTCTCCTGTACGCGGTCGAGTAACTCCAAAATAGACTTCGAAGCACCGGCCCATACATGAGAGTTGTATTCCATTTTCTGCCGAATATAGGTGGTGTAAATAGTAAGAAGATCAGATGGAGTGAAGTATTTCCTACACCGTTTTAAAAAACCAAGGCACTTGAGCGCTTCTTTCGACACTTGAAAAATGTGTTTGGTCCAGCGGACATCACACTGGATTCTCATGCCTAGAACGTCTGATTCCTTAATATTTACACCGCCCATAAAAACAGATAAAACAACATGATCTGCTGTGCGTTTTTGCGTTAATAAACAACACTGAGTCTTACGTGCGTTAAAATCGACTCTGTTCGCACAACCCCATTCCGAGATTGTGATTAGAGTGTTTTTCTCATAAGTTGTAAGGGTGCACATGGCAAATATTCACTCCAAAAAGCGTAACCGCTATTTGACACATAAATTTGTTTTACAATTTGTAATCTTACAAATGTTTTGTAAGAGCAAACAACATCAAATAAAATGAAACTAAACCTCTATTATGATTTGTCTTTAGCAAAATAAGTTTTCTAAATAAACATAAGCATTAAAACAAATTTTATTTAGTGGTTACGACTTTTTCGTCAAATATTTGCCATAATTAACTTATTTCACCTAAAATTTAACTCTCTAGTTTTGCATGCACAAACGATTTCTTCAGAAGCTGTAAAGACGAAAAAGGAGAGGAAACTACTGAATAAATTCTTTGTCACTGACCGGCACTTGGAGATCTGAGACGCAAATTTGTTGGGTTCACAAATACTTATTGACAAAACTAAGGTAGTGTGTCAAGTGGTGATATGAGTAAGATCCACTGCTTCATTAAAAGTGCATGATGGACTTAGAAAGATGGCGCCCAAACTAGGACAAATGTTACAATGGCAGCCAATTGTTGAGTCCATAAAGAATTAAAGTTAGCTATGCCTAAGACGGCTGCCAATTAAGCGTAACCTAATTTTCTTGGGTGAGAAATATACATTATTTTACCCTTTATGAAATACGAATAAAACGATTTTTAACATTTTTAAAAAAATTGGTAAAAAATATTGACCATTTTATAGTCTAAATTTGTTGACGAGACTGTACCAAGATAATATGCGTAACTATAGGGGAAACATAGAACAGACAGCAGAGAATACGATACTATAAACGGGACTATAGAGGACACTATAAACAATATACAGGACTATACGAGGTCTGAACAAAAAATAACCGTTATTTTCAAATTGAAATATTGATTGATATTGATTACTGGTAGACGCAAAAGAGATGGTATGAAAATTATAGTAAGAGAACACTAGGTGACATTTTAAACTTAACTAAAATAAATTAGAGTTATAATGGATGCAAGATTAAAAAAGGCTCACATCGTCTAGTTCCATAATCAAACGATCGAGCGGCTCTAGGAAGAACGATGCCGAATGTAGGTAGACCAAAGCAGTAGAAAAGGAAAATAATGTCTACTGTGGTCAGCTCTTTACGCTGCTCCCACATGGTCAGGTACCCCCAAAGTAAAATCCATAACAAAAAAATTACTATCAGTGTACAGATTATCCACTCTACGAGTATGCTGCTCCTTCCGAACAACTTCTGGAGATGCAGCGCACGTCATATAGCAGGAGTGATTCCTATAGACATTTTGTCCGATCAATCCAAACGGATATATGTACTAATCCAGTAGAAGTGCAGATCAACGAAGTACAAATGCAAGCAAATACGAGAGAGACTTATCAATAAGAGTATGGCAGAATAGATGGGAAGAAAGTCGCAAATGAAGGTGAACTTTCAAATTAATACTTCACATATAGACATGGTTGAGTAAAAACTTGGCGAAGTACCTATAAATTACCACCTAACACAGTTTCTATCTTAATACGGAGGATACAGAAGTTACCTGTACAGATTTTATCTTTATCCACAGAATACCGGTGATGCCCAAAATTGAGCAGAATGTGGAACATCACACTGTCTACGTTTTAGGCAAGCTCAAAAAATGGTTGAACAAGTTCTTGAAAGACAATTGAATGAAGGAAAATTGGGAAGCAATATGCGAAGTGATAAAACGTATTCACAAAAAGCTAAAGACAAAAGAAGACCGTAGACTAGAGTCAGCAATAACCGACACATAGCCTTAATAAGGCTTTCTAGCCCTGCGATGCAACAATATCTTCACGACAGTTCCGTAGGGATTTAGGATGACGAAGAAGGTGCTTTAGTCGATAGGAATCCGACAAGGCTCGTTGGCACGGATGTCTTATGCAAGATTTACACCTGCCTAATGAAAAATAAAATACAGCACTATAGACAAGACTTCAGACAAGACTCTAGACAAAACTACAGACAAGACACCAGACAAGACTCCAAAAAAATATCCAGACAAGAGCAAGACTCGAGCAAGACCATAGACATACAAGACTCAAGGCAAGGTTTTAGAAAAGCTTTTTGACAAGACTCCAGACAATATTATAGTCAGAACTAGACTAGGTTAGATGCGGTTAGATAACCTAGTTTTGAAGGTCATATATTTATGCTATTAAAAATGTATGCGATGTTTTCTAACACAACAACCTATTCTGAACAAACTTCAAGAGAACGCCGATAAATAACCATTGGTGTGATTGTATATAAAATTTATTACCGCAACTAAATATTTCAAAACTCTTAAAATCACCAAAAATTCTCAGTACATATACCAATTACTTAAACTCCGTCCTTAATATAGGGCACTTGTTATTTTGTTTTGTGGGTTAATGTGCTAAACTAAACTAAATTATATTTGTTACACTACACTACATACTTACTATAGATATGTACGTGGAGCATGTATATATGTAGTTGTGTCATTTATTATTATTGCTAGCAATGTAATTGTAGTTGTAATTTCATGTTTTTTTTTTGTGTTCGTTGTTTCTGAGCCACACAGGTTGCAGCAATTAGGACCATAACAATTTGTTTTGTTAGTCTGTCTATCTGTTTGTCTGTCTGTAATGTAGTAGGTTTGTAGAGAAGTATACTCAGTTAAATATCTGAGTACTCGTAGTCGTATTTGTAGTGGCAGTTATAAACAAAAAATAATACAAATGGTGTAATTAGAACAGTTAAAAAGTTTACAATACAATATTTATGCTTGGCTTTGTTCATGAACATTGTATGTACTCGTATGTATGTTGGTTACATACTGCCACAAAACAAATTTGAAGACACTGAACAAAATTGTAGAACAAAAGTTCGGTTTCTTCAACGAGTTTGTTTGCTCTTAACACAAATTATTTAATATAATTATATAATTTATATAGCTTTTACAGATTCACCATGAGTGAGTTTGTAGTGAAATAGAATTTATTTTAACAATTTTCAAAGCTTCTACTACTGATATGACAACAATTAAGATATGAAAACTTTTATGTTATTTTAATATGTATACATACGCCAGTGGAAAAACAAAGTTCTTGTTGAAAAATTCTTTATAAGTGTTCACGCTTTAATATTGTTTCTGTTAAGTATTTAACATAGCTCTGTTAACTTTAAATTAATTTCAATCTTCACTTAAATAAAACTAACAGACATTTTTGTTTCAGTGTATGTCCATAAAATATACAAATTTAACATGCACATCATACTCCTGTTAATGGCAATAAAAACACGTCAAAAAAGGTACTTAAAGTAGTTGCAACTTACATTCATAAAAAACAACGACACCGACAACAATAATAAAACACAGGCAGCCAAAAAAAAAATGAAAACATTGACAGAAAAAGGTCATCATCATTTCTCTTACACATACATAAACTCACAAGTGAAACTACTCGAAAAAAATAGAGAAACAGTTGTCATACAATTACCGCAAAACAACTGACAGTACTTGACAATAATTTAAGGCATTTATAGGTGGCTTGTGCCAGAAGTTTTAGGACGTACTAAATAGAAATACATACGACATATGAGTATATATTGTAGTGGAATCAAGCACCTATTGGCATAATGGATATGAGTTACTGGGTTGATAGTATATGTCAGATAAACACTGGGGCATCATTACGAAGCATATTCTGGGAAGTGCATGCAGTATAGCACTCATTTCTAATTCCCTTAAATTTATTGCTAACCCACGTAAGAACACATAATTGCTAAAGATAAAGCAGAACAAATATAGAAAGTTATAACAATTTGTGACTTTGCAGGTAGAATGTTGTAACTTCCTTTAACATTTCAGCTCGATATAAAAATGTCGCATTGCACATGTTTTATAATTTTAGTATGTGTTGCATTTCTATGTATGTATTTATGTATGTGATTCTGTATGGATATATTCTTTCGTAAACCTCTTGCCAAATATACTCGAGTATTTCGAAAATGTAGTTATTGTATTCTCTTGCACACGTGCATAACTAAACAATAACTTTACAAAGTTGTATGCTAACAAAAAAACTACTTTAAAAAATGAGACGACAACTGAATAGCAACCAAAAATAAAAAAAGAAACACTCCTGCATGATTATTGCAGTCAATTGTAAAATACAATTCCCATAGAAAAAGAAAGGATTCATACTCGTACGACGAAATAAATGAAACCAACCAACATTTTCCAAAAATATGAAAAATTAAAAACAAAAATGCAAAAATGTAAAAATGACCTAGAATACATTTTTGGCAAAGCAATGCAGGGTTGTAAGGGAATTTAATTTTTAATGGATTATAATGTCATTGATGGGAAACAAGTGATTTAACTTTTATTCAATAGTAAAGTACAATTCCATAGTAGTAACAACTAGATTTCCAGTAAAAATTTCATCACATGTCATTGATAATACAATCAAGATGAAAATAATTGCTACTTGGATTTTCAGAAGACCAAATACGAAAATTTGGTTCACTAAATTCGCAATGCCGGCCTCAGAATGACGATAATATTGATCGAAAATATCACAAATATTAGGAAATGTAGCTTTTTCAAATCCATCCTTCAGAGCAGCAACTGTCAAAGCTTCTGCTACTGATATGTCAAAAAGTCAAAACTTTTTTTCTTTTAAATGACACCAATTCTTTTTGAAGTTCCTGTTAGTTTTCTTTTTATGAAGCTTTGGAAACAAAAAAAAACGCCTCATAAAATAAGCTGTGAGCCACTGTATATTGGCTGTATAACTTAAAAATGCGGGATTAATGACACATGGCGTATCCTTTGAACTCGGTTTTTATCTTTAGTAACTTATATGTCATTTTGAAGGCTGCATGTCTGTCATTTATTCTCACTTAGTTATTGAACATTACAGTGTAAAGAACTAAGTTTTTTTTTTTTTTTGCTGCAGGAAGACGATTTTGCATGTCGGAAATGCAGCTTAAACTCATTAAAAGGAAATCCTTATTGCCGAATCATTACTTGCTATTGAAAATGGATCCATTACGATAACTCGAAGCGTAAAAGATTATATGTGAAGCCCGGAATCAACACCAAAGCCAAATGTCCATGGCGCTAAGATAATGCTCTGTGTTTGTTGGGAACAAAAGAGTCCTATCCATTATTAGCAGCTGGAATTTCGGCAGATCATCACAGGAATGCAAGTGCGGAATGCAACTACAACATTGTTAAGAAAAAATGATCCCATGACAGTTTATCAAAAGTTTTATTAATTTTGATTACATTAATAGGTTTAGGATTAATAGGATTAATAGATATGACTATCCATCACATAAATGTGTCCCACATCCGAAAGCATTGAGGTCTTACCAGCTGCTAAAGATCACAATTTTATAATTACAGTTTTATTCCGGGAAAGATAAAAAACCCCCGGGAACCCCGGGTTCAAAAAACTAGTTTACGAGTATATATACATACATAAACGAATAATATTAAATTAAAAAAATACATTTCCCGGGCTGGAATTTCCGAACTCCAAACCCTAGTTGCCCGATATATGTATGTAGGTACATATAGTCCAATTGAGATACGTTTATTTTAATGCATGCATATTTACTAATTAAGCTTTAAGCCATATTTGTCTAGAATTAAGTTCGGTTTCAACTTTTCGTCTATTTAAAAGTCTGTTGTCACAATTATTTACATTATACCTACCTACCCACATTTTTTGTAGTTGTAAAAATACAATAATTCTTCTGCTTGTTCCTCCTTGATTTTCAAAAAAAAATTTAAAAATTGTTTAACATGTCCTGCCTTTGTTATCCTTGCATTCATACTCTCTGCATACAGTTGTATGTACTATATATGTATGTATCTTATGTATTGCTCTTAGTACATTAAAGTAGTGAAACATTCATTCATTCATTCATACATTCATTCCGTCGACATGTACGAAAATTTAACAATACAAAGTTAACAACAACAATGAAAGCACAAAAACACAAGAACAAGAAGTAAGAGTAAGAGAGTACTTGCTGCACTTTTACTCGTAGTAGTTGAAAATGAAATTAAAATTAAAATTATTTGTATGAAACTTAAACAATGACTAAAAGAGGAAGAAAAGAAGTACATATTTATTTATATACACATTCATGTATAAAATGTTAAATTGTCAAAACAAAAACTACAGCAAGAACAACAAAAACAACAACAACAACAGATACGAAAACAAGACTAAAGAATGAACTTTCACATATGGTTTCGTTTACTCAGCCGAGATTGAGATGAGATGATACGTGCAACAACAACAACAGAAAATAAATAAAATTTAAGTCAACAATGCAACAACAAAAAGCTTCCGATAATGTCCTTGAAGAAACGTCTGTTAGTTAAAATTGTTATTATTAACAAATGGTTACCAACCATTTGTTGTTTATATGCTATTTATAACAATAAACACAGACATATAAGTAAATAAATATGGATTTAGTTGCTCAAATATTATATGCCGAAATAGCTCAGTTGGGAGAGCGTTAGACTGAAGATCTAAAGGTCCCCGGTTCGATCCCGGGTTTCGGCAGTCACTTTTTTTAATTATTTTTTTTTTTGCTATTATTGTGTTTTTATTCTCTATTTAAAAAAATACTTGTTTGCAAAAACAAAACTAAAAATCACTATTTGTTTAGTTATTATATTTCTTTGCTTTTACTTGTGCTATTTGTTTATTGTTATTATATTTCTTTGCTTTTACTTGTGCTTTTTTTATATTTAACTTCTTATTATTGTTAGCTTTTTCTTGGTTGTGTTTATTTAGAGCTTTGCTCATTACTAACTTGTGGTTTCCGTGGTGTAGTGGTTATCACATCCGCCTAACACGCGGAAGGCCCCCGGTTCGATCCCGGGCGGAAACACATATAATTTTTTTTAATTTTTTATTTGATTTATACTAATCATGCAAATTTGTTTGGTAACCTTTTTCTTTTTTAACGATATAAAGGTATTTTGCTTAGTAATAAAAATTACTAATGCCAAATAGTTCAAGTATTTGAATAATAATCGGATTTCTGATGCCCAACATTAAAGTATCAAATTGGAAGGATTATCTAAGAAGAAAAATATAGTGAAATATCAGTTAATTTTAATGAAATTATGAAAAACCGACTTCTTGAAGAAACCAGATTATGATTTAAAATTGTTTTTTTTTTAGAAATTGATATACATATGTACATACAGTCGAACTTCTATAATTTGAATTTCTAGTATTAAATTTTCTAAAAGTGGCAACAGCATCTTGGAGAAAAATTCTATCAGGCTTTGCTTCTTTAACTTGAACTTCCGTAAAATTAATTCCTTCAAAACTTGAAGAACAGTAGTACAACGTTTTCATAATTTGAATTCTTTCGAACAAATTTTCTTTTTTGCTGGCAAAAATTACCGAATTAGCCGCTAATAATAAATATACCAGTTGAAGAATAGTTTAAATTATTAAAAGAAATAGACAGTGGATCAAAGAAAAAAGACGTGACAGAAAAATATGGCATTTTAGCGATTACGGTTTTTATGATTTTAAGAAACAGGGTAAAAATATTAAATTTTATTAAATCTGGAACATCAAATGAAAAGAGCAAGACAAAGCTTTTTTTTAATTGGTTTACGGCAACAAGAGACCGGCATAAGCCGATATCTGGAGACATATTAAAAGGCAAAGCCAAGGAGTATGCCAAGCAACTCAAGGTGAATGACTTTAAAGCAATCAATGGTTAGCTGGATAAATGGATGATAAGGTAAAGTGAAGGGAAAAAATATATATTCAACCCTATCGTGAATAAAAATTCCACATGAAATTTGTTCCCTTTTCACGTTCTTCCTCTTTAAATTCAATGTTAAAAAAAATAAAAGGGAACAAATTTCATGTGGAATTTTTATTCACGATAGGGGTGGTTAAGTATAAGTACATAGTCACGCTATTTGTTGTTTTTTAGTAATGGTGTTTGTTAAAAAAAAAGCTTGTGTAGGGGAATTAAAAAAAGTATCATGTGTTTCCGCCCGGGATCGAACCGGGGGCCTTCCGCGTGTTAGGCGGATGTGATAACCACTACACCACGGAAACTATATCTAGGTACAGGACAACAAACAGATTTCAATATTTCACAATATATAAAGGAGACACTTATCCAAAAATTTTATTTAATTTCATTTTGATCTAGGTATATACCTACAATTTATTAAAAATGCAACAACATATTTTATACAATTTATTAGAATGAAGCCTTTGGCCTGCTTGACACTAATTTTACCTTCAATATGTAGTGGTTATCACATCCGCCTAACACGCGGAAGGCCCCCGATTTGAACCCGAGCGGAAACATTTCAATATTTTTTTCTACCACATTAATGACCTTATTCATAAAACTTACAACAGGTACTATAAGCGGTTTATAAAGCAAAATTTCATACAAAATTTTCATAAAAAATTTGCTTTATAATCATCTTTATAAACCTGTTGAAAGTTTTATGAATAAGGCGGTAATTATTTAATGAATTATGTAAAAATTATGAATTTTAATTTTATTGGAAACAAGTGTGTGAAACATGAAAATACATATTATCATTCTTCTGTCCCTTTTCTCAAGTATATACTAGAAAATTAAATTGATGTGTCCACAATATATAAATATGAAGTACTACTAAACTTTATGCATATTTATAAATTAAAAAAATATGCATAAACCAAAAATTCAATATTTTTATATAAAAGGCAACATTTTTTAATAAAATAAGTTTAAAAAATGTAGAAGTTATTTTAAAAATCTGTTTATTTATAGTTTTGGTGGTGTAGTGGTTATCACATCCCCCTAACACGCGGAAGGCCACTGGTTCGATCCCGGTCGGAAACACACAATAATTTTTATTATTTAAAAAGAAACTAAAATAATGAAAAATTGCATTGCACTTTCAATTATAAATGCAATAAATAAAAGGTACAGTAATAAGCTAACTAATAAGCAATAAATAACTCAAGTGGACCTGTAAATGTGAAATGTAAATGTCAAAATCTAAATTAACTAACATACCATAACGATATATTAACTAACATACGTTACCTTATTGTTATTAGGCTTTATTATTGATTTAATAATAGAAATATATTTCTAAAAGGCAATGTAATAACTTTGCAATAATACTTATTGTACATTTTAAATGCATATTATTTGAATGTTAAATGCACGTATTTAAGGAATTGAGGTTTGTTGAAGTTGTTGTCTTGAACTTTTTGCAGTGCGGCAAAGCTAACTGTTTCCGTGGTGTAGTGGTTATCACATCCGCCTAACACGCGGAAGGCCCCCGGTTCGATCCCGGGCGGAAACACATGAAACTTTTTTTAATTCCCCTTTCAAAACTAATAATAAGTTGCAATAATGTAGTGCAAGTTTGATAGACATGGTGGTTTACTGTGTATATTAATTTGACATAAATGCCAACAGCATTCTGAAGTTTAATGTTTGCTTGATTTATATTAGTTCTCAAGATTAACTAAATTTTAGTGCCCTACCGGAAGACTGCTCCAACCAAAAATCGAATCTAATATTCAGTCAAAAGCAATTCAATTTAATATTCACCGAAATCATTTAATTATCTTAGGTTTAAAGCATGTCACGTTTTTGGTGTCAAGTGTTTTGGTCAACATTTACTCAATTCAATTTTTATATACACCACCAAATAGGGGGGTATTCAAGTTTGTCATTCCGTTTGCAATACATCGTAATAATATTCCGGGTCCTTATATGATTCTAAGATGATCTAGCCATGCCCGTCCGTATGTCCGTTTGTTGAAGGCATGATAGAGCTTCGAAAAAAATACATAGAACAATGAAATTTTTACCAAACATTATTTGTTTAACCAAAATATTTGGTATTGAAAATGGGCAAAATCGGTGCAGTAGGATCCGACTTATAGACCAAAGTTTCAAACAACTTCGATATTTTTTCTTTGATATTTTCTTCAAATATGCAGATAATATCATGAAATTTTGCACACTTTATTTTTTATAGAAGGACAAGTTCTTCAAATGTCTTCCCGCAATATGACATTATGATATATAAATATATATAGAGAAGCCGTATCCATAAAAATCTCTGCAACATTAAGTTTTATGCAAACTAAAATCTCAAAACGACATTTTGTTTGCATCCATATTTGCGTCCATATTTTGACATAGGCTCATATAAAGTACACTTCTGAAAATCAGCATCGGCGGCAAGTTTAAATTCGACATAAATAGTTCATACGTATATATATAGAAATATTCATAACAAATTTTATGACGATCGATCCATATTTAACCGTAGTCCCCATATAAAGTTCACTTTGAAAAATTATATCATGCGCATAAATTTCTTATAAAATCTCTGTTAGTTTTTTTTTTATTGAGCAAATAAAAAAAATGCATTCTATAAAATAAGCTGTGAGCCACTGTATATGAAAATTATATACTGGATTGTAAAACAACTATTTTAAGTATTTTTTTATTTTATTTTAAACATATCTGACAAAAAGATTATTGTAAGGCGACCTAATATTTTAATTTTTCTTCAACTATAAAAAACCCTTCACCTCCCCACCATTGCAAAATTAAACAACTACATAATGATGTTGGCAACTCTCTAATTACATTTTCTTTTTGGTCGAACAACACGTGGAAAAGACATAAATTATAATGTTTTTACAAAACTCATAAAAAGAAATTAAAAAAAAAATATGCAAAAAAAATGTAAGATAAACTTCAGCCAGCAACCAACTATGAAGATACTTTCATTATGTTGAGTCTTCCGGTTGGTAGTCGTTCAAGTATGTGCATGATGTTGGATACCACCGTTTTGTTTAAATGTTTGGAGAAAGTGATATTTTCATGCAATATGTACTCAGTCACTCACTCGTTGTGGCACTGTAGTTAATACTTTCGAGTTGAAAGTGTTCGAGACCTTAGATTGTTTTTGCCCCTTTATTTTCTTGTTTGCCAACAGCTGTTGTGCCATTATTATTTCGAAAATGCAACCATGCCTTTAGAAAAATCATAAATATTTGAAAATTGCATTTGGTAATACGAGAAATTCCCATTAAAAACCTACATAAACTATAACTTGCAGCATAATAAACTTTCAAATTCATTGGCGACTTGCCTTTCTTATAGTTGGTTAATTGAGTTTTGTTATTTTCATAAAATACAGCTGCTTCTTTCTTTTTATACACACAATTAAAGGAGAGAAGAAATGTAGTTAGTTTATCATTAGGTTTGTAACAACTTGAAAGTGTTCTAAAGTAGTGGTCGGCTATCACAGCTAACAGGGGACGAGCGGACGGACGATTCTAATTTTCACAAGACGTAAATAAAATAAATATAAAAAAACAAATTGAATTGAATTGATAGGGTTTGAGAAAGTCAATGCTTAATTCTAATACATTTATTAATATGTCAAGTTTTGTTAGTGCCGACCATTGCACAGTGGAGCAGAATGTTTTTTTTTTGGCAATAATTCTGGCATTTCTAAACGACTGGTGTGATCGAGATACACGAGCATTTGAGTCAGTGTTGCCAATTTAGCACTTTCAGTGCTAGATTTAGCATTTTGTTTGTCGAAAATGCATTGAAATTTTTAAAAATTATGCTAAATGCTTTTTAGCATAATTTGCTTGATAAAAAAAATTTTTCTCGTACAAATTTTTACTATTTTACTCCAAAAAATACTTTTGGAGAAATAAAAAATAACTTTTCTTAATATTTCAACTAAATTTCTTTCGGTGTGGTAAGTAAATGAACACGGAAATTTTTGAATTAATATATGAAATGTAATCTATTAAAAAAAGTCAACAATTGTTATGAACAAAATTAAAAAAAAAACTATAATTTATATTTGTTTTGAAATATTTGAAATAAAAATTGTATTTTTACATTGAAAAAATTTAGCACTTATTTTTTTCTGTAGAACATTTGAGTTTATATTTTAAAGATTAATCCCACAAACTTTCCAGGGGTGAATCTATGGGAACCTTTGATGCAATATTTTTGGTTTTCCCTTAAATTTCTAAGTTTATTACATTTTCTAAAAGTCCTCAATAAAAACAAGCTTGTGTGTGCTATTTATCTCTTATAGATTTCAAGTTAGAAGCTTTCATAAATTAAAATTTAAAATTTATTCCACACCCTGGTCAGGTTCGGGCAGATTCTTTTAACGATTTTCTACAAATTTATTTTGTTCGTCAAGCCAAAAATTTCTCATGATATCTAAAAATCTAAAAATGAACGATTTTCAATTTGAAAAGAGATATGTATAATAGACTTCTTTTGGACAAAAAAAAATACATAATTATTTTTTATTAAAAAAACTTTCTGTACGTCTATATAACAAATTTAAATTTTTCAGAAAGGTATCTTTTTCAAAATTCAAAACATAAACTCGACAACACTTCCTCTCTAGGCAAAGTTTAGAAACTACAGTTCATATTTCTCTTTTTTTCAAATTCCCCTTCAGCTTCTGGTGTGTGGGGTACATTTTGCAAAAATGTAAACTTAAATTCTGAATAAAATTTAATTAGATACAAACATGTACAATTTATTTGTAAAAAAAAATTTCGATTCTGCACCACTGTGCGGTGTAAGAAAATATAAGCTTTTTGTTTTACTGTTGTGTATCCGAATTTCGTCGCCGCCTAGCATTTTATACTAACTAGCAGTTTTAGTTGCTTTTAAAAATAGCAATACTGTATGTACACATTTAGCTAGATGCGTCATAGGAGCCTTTTATTTTCTCAAGACTTTTTGTTGTTACAGTTAGGCCCGTTTTCTCAATGTGTCGACAAACTGCCTGTTACTAAATGTCGACATAAATTTATTAGACTGATAATATGTCCGTTAACAATTTTGGTTTTCTTAATATACCGACAGAAACATTATTTTTATTTGGCAATACCTCTCAAAATTTATTTGAAAATTGTCTTCAAGTGACAAGTTGTTGACATAAATCAGCTGTTTTCCAAATGTGAAAAAATAACAAAAAATAAAATCAAAAAAACAAATATTTTAAAAAATAAATAATATCCATGTCTGTCAGGTAGTTAGGTCTGGCATGATAAATTCTTTCAACATTCACTTGGAATTCATGTTCTTCGAGTTCATCCTCAATCAAATTAATGTTTATACCTCTATTAAACATTTTTTCTAAAATCTATTTAATTTTTTTTTTACAAAAACTCAAGGCATTGTCACATAAAAAATATGAACAGCAGTCAGCTGATTGAATTCATCTGTACAACAAATAAATAATCGGCAGATGAGTGCTGGTTAGTTTTGCGACAGAATAGAAGCAAATGAGATATTGAGATAACCAAACTTCTTTAATCGGCAGTTTTTTGTTGGGAAAAAGATAATCGCCTAATGAGAAAACAGCCCTTAGCCGCTTTATTTTGACGAGTGTAATTAAATCATATACATATGTACATAATTATCCTGTAATTTATTTGGCCATTAAAATGTTTTTCTTTTTTGTTTTTGGCGCTGGTGTTTTTATGTTAAAATCTGTTTTTCCTTTTGATGGTCCTAATTGCCTGATATTTATTTATTTATTTGATTTTACGTGTCTTGTTAGTTCTCTTCGTTCATTGTCTTCATAAATTTCTTTGATTTTTTAGTTTTGTTCTTCTTGATTTGAGCGGTAGAGGCACGAATGACACTTTTGCCGTCTTTTCTTTTTAGATTAATTTAAAAAATAACAAAATAATATTTATAGAATAATATGCGCTACATTAGATGATAAAGATGTTGATGTATTTGGATGTCTTAAGGGTTGTGGAAAATGTAAAGGTTATTTTGTAAACAGATATACAGTAACTACAAGTGATACCCAAAAAAATGAATAATTTTATATAAATATTTTTTTATTATTTCCCAATTGTAATTGGATTTTCCGTTTCTTTGGTATAAATACCTTTCTAGAGGTACTTATTCAAATCGAATTTGCGAAAAGTCTCTGTATAAGATATCAAGTTGTGACGTTAAGTAGGGAGAGATTTACATTGCAAAGACAAACATGAATTTGGACTCGTCAAATCATAATAGACTTACATATAAAAGGTAAATCGCTGCGTGAAATAGGTAAAATCATAGGAAGGCATCACTGTTAAATAGAAATAATCTGCCAGTATAATTAAATAATGAATTAGTATATAATAGTGCCAATTTCATAATTTCCATTTTAAACATGAAGCTCAGAAAAATGGTCACAGAAATTGTCTTTGTGAGATCTTAGTATCTAATTTTAGGTGCATTAATTTGGATATGACAAATGGTAATATTAAGATGTACTTTGGATGGTACCATTGAAATAAGTACTTTTCTGTCTTACTTGCCATTATATTTACTTTCCTTAAGGTACGGTCAGACATGGCAAATATTTGATAAAAAGAACGTAACCACTAAGTAAATAATATATAAAGCCTTTTATTTATTTCAAAAACTTGTTTTTTTAACAAATAAATTTATTTTTAATTTCTTTGTTGCTGTTTGATCTTGGAAAACAATTGTAAGATCAAATAGCGACAAACAAATTTGGACTAAAAATGCGCTTACGTTCTTTTAAGCAGAATGGGATTCGCAAAAAAAACGACACAAAAAGACGAGCGTCAAATTTAATTGATATATTGTTAAAATAAACCAACTTTTATGCGTCAAAATAAAGAAAACAGTGGCATCATTATTATGCAAAGAAATCTTTGTCATTCCTCTCTGGTACTTTCTAGTTAAAATTTAATTATTTCTTATGTTCCTTATTTTTGTAGTTTTTGGCTGAATGAGTTAGATTTTGCTTAAGCTACTTATGAATTATGCAATATATTTTGTTTTAAATTTGTACTTGTAGTATATAATAAAACATTTTTTTTAAATGTTTACTGTATATTGACGCTCACAGTATATGGGAGCTATCAATTATGAGCCGATCTTTACGAAATCAGATAACGATATTTTGAAGATATTTTTAATATAAACGTACGTAATTAAGTGATTTTTAGAATTGGATCTTGTATGGTGATTAAATATGGGCAAATTCTTTAAAAATTTAATGTTAATATTTATTATAATACAAATCTTATTTATGCTTATCTACCGTAAATCCATATTCTGGAAAGAAATTTGTATGGGGACTAGTAGAAATCATGAAACGATTCCTACCATTTTCACTAGAGTTTGTTCTTTTAAATTTCATGGGATTATCTGCTTAAACAAAATATAAAAACAATTTTAAAAAATATTAATTTTTTGCAAGTTGTTCCACATTTTGGTCCATAACTCTCGTTCAACTGTAACGATTTTTCTGAGTTTCAATACCAAGCTGTTTAGGAGCATGATAAACGATCCTAAGTAAATTATGTTAATTGTGTTTTTTATTTTTTAAGTGTTTTAGACAGACTGACATTGCTCAATTGATTTAGAATTCTCAATGTTACACACGGAATGACAAACCGTTATATACCCTCATTTACCACTATTGTTGGTGAAGGGCATAAAAAGTACTATTTGCCCTTTTATACACCATCATGATCGAGTTCCAAACAGCGCCGTCATAGTTTCAAGCAGCCTATGTTATTAAGCCACCAAAGCTTTGCAAAGCTTTAGAGATTTCGTTTTCTACCCATTTCGGTACGTTATTTGTCCCACTTGATGTGCAAAAATTTTAAAGAAATCTAAACATTGAAAAACAAATTATAAAAAAAACACATACATAAATAGCGTATTTGATTAGATATGAATACATTCAGAATTAATTATTGATCGAATAATAATATTCACATTATGTATGTATTCAAGTGTGTATTCAATTCGACTTGATTGAGGCAGTTTTACTAGATTTCTTTCCTGGTACAAAAACGCATTTTTAATATAATTCTCTTGACTTTTATTTTAAATTTATAAACACTTTATCTTGATATTAAATTTATACTTGTACACATGCATCGTAGCACAGTGGGAAGCATTTTATTTAAGTCGGGCAAATTTTTATACGAAAGGTAATAAATGACATTTTTTGCATAGGAAATTATCACATATACCAGGGAGCTGGTATGATATTATTGAAGGGATATATAAATCAATAGATATTAAACAAGTTAGAGTGCTATATTCGGCTGTGCCGAATCTTTAATACCCTCCACCTAAACGTAATAGGAAATACTGGTTATAGGACTAATATATCCTTATTCTGTGTTTTCTATTAAGTCTTATTGCAAATATTTTTTAATATTTTATATATTGTTTGAAAGACAATTTTACAAACAACATAATTTATTTCAAATGTTTAGCAATTTTATCTAATTTCGACCATTTATAATTGATGTAATTACAGATTCTTACTATAATTTACTGAGTTTGTTTGATTTTCATAATAATCTTGAGTGTAATTTAATAATTTATAAAATTAAAAGAGAAAATATTTCCATATTTACAACAAGTTAAGAAACAGAATATAAAAAAGTAAAAGATATAAGATGAGGCTTTTTTGTTTGAATTTGATCTCAATAATATTATTTACAAAGATTTATGGGTGGCATAGTAGAAGTGGACCAGTTATGGACTGATAGCTTCTAAATCCACTATCCACTAATGTAGTTTCTATGTATTTTAGGATTATTTTGGTTGAATTGCATCTCAGTAACGTTATTTACAAGAGTTGTATGGTTGTTTAGTATGCTTGGAAGTTGCCTTAATTCGGGAGCTATTGCCAATTATTGACTGACAGCTACAAAATCCAGTAGCTTAATTGCCGTATAACCGATATTAGAGGTGATTTATGGATTAAAATTACTGATCTATATAAAAGTTGGTTCGATATCGATATTTATTAGACATTTTTGTGGGTTTATTTGTTTTTCGGAAATGGGTCTTATATGGCAGCTATGACAAATTATGGGCCGATCTTATTAAATTTTGTGACTGTTATGCATTTGAGGATATTTCACCTCGAATTTCAACATAATAACGGTATATTTAAGATATATATTAGTATTAACGTGGATTTCGAAAGTGGACCTTATATGGGAGATATCAAATTCAATCAGTTTGATTTTGGCATATATGTAAATGATCCGTGTAAAATTTTGGATCTGTACCGTTATTTATAAGAGATTTATTAGTATTAAACTGATTTTCGGAAGAGGGCTTTATATGGGGAATACGGTCAAATATGGACCGGAATTCAGAAAATTCTGCAGAATGATTTGTGTGTATATGTAAATTATATATTCCAAGTTTTGAGTCGGTACCGATATTTATAATATATTTAAAGATAAATGGCTTTTTCGGATATGGTCCTTATATGAGAGCTACGACCAATTATGGGCCGACCCCCATAAAATTTAGTACAACAATTTATTTGCCTATAAAGATTATTTATGTCAAATTTTAACCGTATAACATTATTTATACGTATTTAAGTGAATTTTGAAAGTGGAATTTATATGGGGTCTATGGTCAAACATGGATCGAACTATTTTTTACGCTTTCTTTTTGCATAAAACTTATTCCTGCTGAATTTTGTATTGATATTCCAATTTTATTTGCATTTATGTACAATTGAGCAATATTTCGGGTAGATTTTTGTATGGGTGCTATGAGAAATCATGGACCTACTCTTACTATTTTCCTCACACTTTCTTCTTTTATCATAAAAACAACGTATACAAAATTTCTTGGGAATATCTGCAATATATTTAAAAAAAAATTGGACGAAAAATGTTTAAAAATTTTAATTTTTATAGAGGTTGTCTTACATTTTGATCCATAACTCTTGTTCTACTATACCGAATTTGCTGATTTTCAATACCAAACTTTTAAATAGAACTATAGAGGGTTTTTATAAACTTTGTTAATTTCGGTTGTATCCTTTGGACGTGAGAGTGTTTTACACAGACAGACGGACGGAGATGGCTGAATCGACTTAGAATTTCATAAGGATCAGATGTGTCTCAGATGAATATTTCTCTGTGTTACACACGGAATGACAAACTTATACATATATACCCTCATTCACCACTTATGCTGGTGGAGGGTATAAAAAGTATCTAGTAGAATACGACCGAAACAGGTCATAACCAAATCGCATCTAATATTTTGGCATTTAATAGTGGTTATGGCAAATGTTTTAACGTTATAAGTTCAATATTAATTTATAGTATTAATTTGATTTATAATTTTCGTCAAAATATCACTGTGCATTTTGTAATTTAATTTAATTTAGTATGTGTTAATTATGTTGTTTTTTATTACAAAATAAACATGTTTTTGTACAAAGTTGTTAATTTATTAACTTTTTTTATAAAAATAAAATCACATTAATAAAAATTTAAACTGCCATTTGTGTATGAGTGCCATGAAATATGGCTGTGATTAACCCTTGGGAAACTTTGTAAGCTAATCGAGGCTAATGAAAAAAAAAACAAAGAACAGGAAATTATTAAAATTTATATTCAAATGGAGACATGCAAAACAGGTCATAATTGGGAAATGGGAAACTTGATATTGCAAGTTATTTATTTATAATTAAGTTCGTTTAAAATATTTCCAAATATTGTACTTGTAGCAACTAGCACTTGAAGAAATATTGTGGGAACTGCACTCTATATATACAAATATACATTTAAACAAAATCACTTAAACTGATTTGTGTTGGGAATCTTAGTAAATTTTAAAGTCAAAAGAAGATTTTACTGCTTATTTTCTTAATAACTCGTAAAAATGTTAAAACTTTGGCTACTGTTTAGCTTTAAAGTAGACATTTTATTAAACTTGTTCTGCTTTTTTGTATTATTAAAGTCAATGGCTTATTTCGCAATTAGAAAATTAACTTGTAAATCTACAGAAAAGACACACACACACACAAACACGTAACAAAAATACATTTTAGAAAAAGTCCAATGTCTGCTTTTTAGCACTTGAGTATTGTGACAGTATTTTGTGTTCCCTATTTCGTGTCTAAATGGCACATGTAGCAACTTCATCATTGTCATTAATGTCAGCAAACAGCAACATCAAGTATCATTTTGTTGCTGTTGATGGTTTTTTCCTCATTTTTTTTGGAGTACAAGTGCTTGGATGCTTTTCGCAAGAGTATGAGTATGAGGATTACTAAACAGTATAAAACAACAAAAAATATTTGAAATGAAATTAAAATTGTTGTATGTGGCACAAGTTGGAATTTTCTAAATATGTACATAAAAGCTACGAATATGATTCAGAGATAAATTGCTTAATGTCTGCTGACATTTTTTTAGATGTCTTTATATTATTTTAAAATGACTTGTTTTTCCAAATCAAATAAGTGTTTGAATGGGAAATGGAAAATTGAATAACTGGTACAATTTTCCAGTACTTTTCACATGTTGCAATTACATTAAAAACTCAAAAAAAAAAAATTAACGAAATATTCAATTTAAATTATGATTTAATATAAATTATGATTCATAATGATTTTTTTAATTTTGTTTAGAAATTTAATTAATGGTTTCTGAAGTTAAAAAAAACAAAATTAGCGGGAAAGTTGATCTATGTGATCATGAAATATGCATCATGAGTTTTTTTTTATTAGTTTTTACTTAATATGTGCGAGTTTGTTGAGACAAATCATTAATGGCTTTTCAAAAAGTACCATTTTAAATTAATGTCAGCCCTGATGTAAACAGACGTACAAATGGATAAAATGAGAGACACGTTTACGGAGTGTACAAATCTGAGGAAACAGTCGAAACATGTTTCGGTACTAAAGTCAACAGCAGCAGCAGCAACAACAACAACAAATCATTAATGCACAAATTATCATCCCAACGCCAAAATGACAACTTGATGTAATTTTTTTGCATTTGCCATTAGATTTGTAAATATTTTGCAGCAAGTAATAACACTCAAGAGCACAAAAATAGTATGTCCGCTTTTACACGTTTCAATTGTGACTCTTCAAGTCAAGTATTTTTGGGTGAGAAATGAAAGAAGTACATACTTGCTGGTACTAATCAATTGTCTTATTTCCTTTTGTTATTTTCTGCGTCTTATTCTACGCAAAGTTGTTTGCATATTGAAAAGTAGAAGCTTGATGGTAAAGAGCACGAAAATTTTAAATACGCGTGTGAACGCAATGAATTTAACAAAAAACTGGGTCAGCTAAAACTGAAACATGTGTTGAACAGCACTATTAAAACTAAATCGCAAAAAGCATGAAATAAATATAAATTAACACTATGTATTAAATTAATCCATAGGATCTCAATTAATTTTAAATCTATAGTTTTTCAGCTAAAAAGAAACACAGATTATGCTGGGTATAATGAAAATATCACACATTCAGAAACTCTCGGTTTTTGAAAAATTTAAAAGACTTCAATGTCTAACTATGGATAATTTCGCAGTAGCTGATTAATTCAAAGACATTTTAAAATATTTGATCACATAACATCGATATCGAACATTTATTTAATTTTATTAAAACATCTCTCTTCTGACAAAAGCCTATGGGTAAAAAAGAAGGAATTTAGACTAAACTATTTCACTGGTTAAATAGTAGAATATTTCGGTATATGAATATCTTGTACATATGGTGATTAATTATTGAACTGGTAATTATTTTAGGGTCAATAACCAAGTATAGGCTGACATATGAAGTTAAATATGGATTGAAGGTCATTCAGTGATTAAATACATTATTCCGCAAAAAAATCTCATGATAGAAATCTTATCTAGGGAGGATGCAAAATTGTGAACAGTAGAAATTCTCAATGACTTTTACTCTTGCCAAACTAATTAAAGGAAGCAAGTGTTGTATTTGTCACGCAAAAAATAATGCAATTGATTTTTATTGATTTTTACATTGATAACCAGTCTTGGGTATCAGAAAAATAATTTTTTAAGATAATGCAAAAGCCTTCACTACCAAGGGCTTTTTTCCGCCTTTTTAATTCCTTACCTTCGGATTTCACATCCTGTTATGAGATACTCGTGGAACCCATATATAGAATCTAAAAATACAAACAAAAAAGAAAAAACATCTCATCTGAGGTCTAACTTCTCGCCTCTAGTGAGGCAGTGGTGGTAATGATCATTCCCAACAATTGGCTCTTAATTCCCAGGAAGGGAAGGCTGTGTATAAAAATAAAATCAGGGAGACATTATAGAGTCAAGATAGTCAAAGTCGCTTTTCTGCTGCCAATGATACCAATCGTAAGCACGACGAGAAAGCTCGTATCAAATACCAGAATGCAGTAGACAAGTACCTGCAGCATAAGGATAGTGCACACAAAACTTACCGGTCAGCAGCTCAAGGGGACTTGACCTCAAAGCGGAACCGCTCTCAAAACCCGAGTAACAAATCGTCAAAAAGAAAGAAGATTTTAGCTTTTCTCTATCGCCATCCACTAGGCACCCCTTTAACTAGATAGTTAAAAATCTGCTGGTGGCTCTGGCAAGCGAAAACGAAGGTGTTCTATTGCTGGTGCCATCGAATCTGAGTTGGCTGAGTACGTAATGAATTAGCTCGACGTCTTGTTTCAACTCTAGTGAGATTTATGGGGGCTACAGAATAATTAACTGCTTAAATATTTTCTGTAAGGATTTTATTGGCAAGTGTATCACTTGAATATGTGGCACATGGTTTTTAGGACTTAACTTATCCCGGCTGGGAAAATCTCTATGAGACTTCGTGCAAGGGTTTGCTTACATAAAATGCGCAATAATGGCAGCAAGCTGTTGCGAATATTTGAAGCTTCAAATTCCAAGCATTCCAATGAGGAAAGGAAATGAGCAGCTCTGACGCAGGCATGTAACATTTGAATAATGATTGACAATTAAATGGTTATGACAGACAGTTACAGACACACTGAGTGGACAAACATTGAATGGGCAAAACGAAATGTTACATCACAGCACAGACCTGGGGCCAAATTACCGCATTTGTGATCGAATGAGCTATCGTATCGAAAAATGATTTCGATATCGAAATTATGATAAAATGTACTAAATTTCTTGCTCGATATCGAATGCCATAATCTCAAATAAGAAAATTACGATCAATTTTACTCGATATCGAATGCGGTAATTTGGCCCCACTACTTTAGAATGCAAAATAAACAGTAAATGATGTTATTGTTTCTTTGTTTGTTAAATCACAGTTTGTTGTAGCACAGAATTAGTGATTGTTTTATAAAAATGCAATTAATAAAATCGAAAGAATATTTGTTAATTTTTTCCGGCTAAAGGAAAATTGCTTCAATTATAGAAATTAAAAACTGAAAATTTCACAAAATTACTTGGAACTTACATATATCGAAAACTGCGGCTATTTTCAGGCCGACTTAAGCCGAAAAAAACATACCAGGAGGCTCAGCTCAGCATCCTTGCGCAAGTCTTTGGATCACAATTTGTTTGGAGACAATATTTGAAGAAATAAAAGCCTATAGCCCAATATAACACCACATTGTTTAAGCCGTCTCAAGCAAGTGTCTTAAGCGAGGTAAACGTTTTTAGATCTTTAAATTGGTGTGTTGCCTAATGATCTTCGTTGATTAAAATTTATTTTTTGTTTGTTTCTTTTGCATATCAACAACAAACAATTAATGAGGGACAAGATCAAGTAAAATGCAATAACTAGAGAAGTTAGAGAAGTTGCAAAGGAAGTATTATGACACTACTTTTGACTAGTGCTATTTGCTTCAACACATCTGTTAAAGTCAAATGTACGAGTATAGCTGTATTGTGCGCAATTTACTTTTCTTTATATAATTTTATCATTTAATTTGAACATTATCATTAAAAATCATGTTCCTAATGAATTTATGACACTAAAGACCAAAAGCAAAAAAAAAGGAACGAACGAAAAAAGCGTCTACTCTTACCAAAAAATTAAAAAGCAAAAATAAAATAATATTAACATTAATGTGTTGATTTTTTTGTATTTCATTTTCATGCTGATTTTTATGACTTTAATTTGTTTTAGCTTGAACAAAACTTAAGGCACTTGAAAT
Source organism: Bellardia pandia (assembly GCA_916048285.2). NCBI lineage: Eukaryota > Metazoa > Arthropoda > Insecta > Diptera > Calliphoridae > Bellardia > Bellardia pandia. The sequence goes on along the minus strand of OU696529.1, from coordinate 117,001,455 downwards.
GTTTAGAACAGATGTTAAAATGACAGAGTATTTATTTATTTATTTTAAACAGTTTAAATAAGTCATACAATTTTGTATGACAGACGGAATGTTGGCCAGACATTAAGTCATACAAATATGTTGGGGATATATGTACGAATGCGAGTAGCAAACTGTAGACATTTAATGATCATACTTTGACACTTGTCCATATAAATTTGTTTTAACAATAAAAAAAAAAAAAAAAAAAACACTTAAGAATTATTTAAACATGAAACCGTTTATCTATTTATATGAATATATAATAATATTTGGGGTATTTTTAATAAATATATTGTATAGTAGGGTTTCTTGTTGTTGTATGATATCTGTAGACAGTGAAATCTAAAACTGGAACTAATTAATTTTCTAATACTTGTGTTTTATTAATGATCTCTCTTATTATGCGCTTGTTTTTTGGCCACATGTTGAAATGGGGAAACAAATATGAACAAATTATATTTAATGTGAAAACATTTAAAAGATTATAAAGGTCTTATCTTTTTTGCCTTAATATTAGAAGAGTGTGTGTCGTTCTATTTATATATATATATATATATATATATATATATATATATATATGTATACAGTGTTGAAAAAAATAATAAGAACGGTGTCTCTATGTTCAATAATGCGAATAACTTTATTTATTCTTACTGTCTAACAACTAATGATCTTATGGTGTATCTATACTGATAAGCTTTCTATGAGTCTCTTTGATGGTCATATGTTAATTTGAAATACGCGTGTGAACAAAATGTCAGTTTCAAAAGAGAATTGAACAAAAACCGGTCAGCTAAAACTGAAACGTGTGAAACAGCACTTTTAAAACTATTGTTACAAAATCGCAAAAAGCATCAAATAAATATAAATTAGCAGTATGTATTCACCCTTATTCTGTTTGGCGTCCTCGACACAAGACGACATCGTTTGTTGTAAATCTATATTCTCGTTGTCAATATTGCCATTTATCGATGACTGTGTGCATTGTTCGGTATTATGTAATATAAATTTACGTCGATGTTGCCTTTCATTTTGTGGATGGTCTTTTTAGTTGTGTTGTATTCTTTTGTGTACAAAAAAGAATTTGAAAAAAAAATTAAATAGTAAAAATAACAGTAAAAAGAAAAAAATTATAATTAAAAAATATGGTAAAAAATTCAAATTACAAACACAAATCAATTTGAAAAGCTGGTGGAAGAACTAAAAAAAATCTGGCTTAAGTCGGTTTTATTGACATTTATCAAATCATTTCCAAAATTGTATCACTAATAGAAATTAGAAAATTTTTTTTGTCGGCCATGCCTATTTTCGAGGGGGCGGAGCTCCATACTTTCTAATATATTTAGCTATGTCTTGAAAACTACATTTATTTATTAGACGATATATATATCAAATGATACACCTCTCTAACGATGTATAACACGACCTACTTATGTGGACCATTTATTTTCGAAAAATAATTTTTTGAACCGATATTTTTTTAAAAAATGCGGAAAAAACGTCTTTATGGGTAAGTGAATTAATCACAAAATTTAAAAGTCAAGAAATTAAGGTTTACTTTGAGATATAATCCCCCTTATTCATAAAACTTGTCAAAGGTTTATAACAGGCTTATAAAGCAAATTTTGTATGGATATTTGCTTTATAATTGCTTTATAAGTCTGTTATAAACCATTGATAAGTTTTTATGAATTAGACTGAATATGTATAACCGTGTAGATAATATAGAATCAATTATTAGATATGTGTGTTGTATGTATTGATAATAAGACGACGTTGACACAAGACTGTTAGGGAATTCCCAATTTTGTATTGATGCCGTGTTAAAGTGACGTTGACTCAAAATTGATGACGATCTCGATGACGCCAAACAGAATAAGGGTGATTAAATAGGTTTTCAATTAATTTACAATCTATAGTTTTTCAGACATAGAGATAACCCGCATAATAATATTTTACACATTCTGAATGTAATAGGTTACAATCACTCTCGGTTTCTGATAAATTCAACAGTCAATTCAATGTCCAACTCTGCATAATTTTGCAGCTAATAATTGGCTAAATTTTATGGAAAATGTTAAGACATCATTGATTTTTATTTCAATAGGATAATAATAACTTGTTATTATTTATTTTATATTATATATACATTATTAATTATATTATTATTAATAATATAATCAATAGTTTGTACTCTTATGTTTTTTTAGTCCAAAAAAGAGTTATTAATGGGTATTGCAAAACACTGCACTTTATTTGAAAAATAAATTCTTTTAAATCTTTGAAAACACAGAAAAAGTATGAGTAAAATTGCCAAACTACTAAATTTGGTACAAAAGATATGTTGCACAAGCAATTTAAGAAATTCACCGAAAAGTAAGATCAGAGAAAAGTACTTGCAAAGGCGGTTTGATCAACGTTTAATACGTAAAAGCAAATTAACTCCATTTTGGTCATCTGAAAAGCTCAAAATTTATTTATATGCATCTGTTACTAGTAGCACAATTACAATTAGACTTCAGGAAGCTGTTGAAAATAGGCTGTGTTTTACAAAAGGTACGGTCACACTTGGCAAATATTTACCGAAAAAGACGTAACCATTTAATAAAATATTTTTAAATTCATTTATTTATTAAAAAAAATCTTTGTTTATTTAGGACAAGACACAACAAATATTTAGTCTTATTTTATTTGATGCTTTTTGATCTTGCAAAACTCTGGTAAGAGTAAACAACGGCAAACAAATTTGTGCTAAAACTTGTTGTTATACCGTGTTCACATATGAAACTTAATTGAGTCAATATTCGGTTAATTGACAATATTATTTTAAGTGTTCAGGCATACGCAATTTTCAGCTTACTTAATAATCACTTGACAGTTGGAAAACAATACAAAAAATACTCTATATGGTTGTTGTGTTTTTACGTACACAAACTTACCTTCACATTGATTGTTTACTGATTTCTTTTGTAGACATTTGCATTTTATACAATTTTGTTCACTAAACACAGTTGTGCACAGTGTTGCATTCGAAATCTTACTCAATATTATAACAATTTCGTACTTATTGCGCAATAATTAATTGCGATTTTATATGGAATATTGAGCCCAATAATGGCGTTAATTGCGATTAACGCAATTAAGGGTCATATCTGAACACGCTATTAAGCTTTTTTGAGTAAAGAAACGAAAATAAATTTAATTTTGATTCTGGTAGCAAAACCTTTGTTCGAAGTCCACAAAATAAAGAATTTGATTACAAATATACACACAATTGTGAAGCATGCAGGAAGTTCGTTCGTTCAGGTTGTTTTACTTCATCTGGTGTTGGTCCAATTTGTTGGATTGATGTTCAGGTTGTTTTACTTCATCTGGTGTTGTTCCAATTTATTGGATTGATGTGCGCTGTGGATTACCTAGAAATATTGCAAAATCCAATGATTTGAATTCATGCAGGACAATAATCCCAAGTATACATTCAAACTAAAGGGTGAGTTTTTAGCAACTTTCTTTTTGGCAAGCCTGTTTTTGGCAGTTGAACTGTATTCGTGTAACATGTTACTGTTTGGTCTATAATTTAACCAGGAATCGATTTACAAACAAAGTTTGTAGATTATTGATTTTTAATATCAAAATTCATTCATGCTCGGTTACGAAAGTGTATTTTTATCGGAAAATTGTGTTCAGCGATAAAGTTCATTTCTGGTTGAATGAATATATAACCAAGCAAAATGGTTGCATCTAATGTGAAGAGTAGCAGCAGAACTGTCAATTAATACCGAAAAATGCACTGTTCGGTGTGGATTATGGGCCGGTGGCATCATAACGAAGGCAGGAACGTGACTATGAAAGCGATGATTAGAAATTTTTTTGCCCAAAATGGAAGATGGGTTATTATGTATTTCGATTCGAAAAGAAAATCGTTCGAATTTGCATTTTTTTTTACATTATATTTCGAAAACTTTTCCTTTCGAATTGAAATACACAAAAACCCCCCTGGACTTGGTTGACGTGTGATTTTAACAATACGTTGCCACATGCCACTAAGCACGCCAAACAATGGCCCAATTGAGTGCCGAGTTCGGGCCGGTCAATTGACCGTCTAGAGCGTGCATTTTAACGCCTTTAGACAATTTATTGTGGGGCTATGTTAAGGCTTATATCTGTAGGAACAAGTCCTAAAAAAAAACGATATGTCGGAATAAAATCAAAAAGGAATGGAATTATATATCTAGCAAAACATGTTCAAAACTTGTGGGAGCTATGTATCGTAGCTGCAGTGAAGTGTTACAAATGTATGAAAGTTTAATTAAATATTAATATTATGTGAGACATAAACGTAGAGTAATAGATGTGTGTGAAGATAAATATGCCGAGTTAAATATGTTTTGACGTAACGACTTACGTAAAACATATTTAAGTACAAAGTTAAATATGTTTTGACGTAACGACTAATGAAATATAAAATACAATTTTAAATACCAAAAAACAATTTAATAAAAAAATTAATTTTAAATTGGATATATAATTTTATATGATTATAAAAAAAATATTACTTAAAATTAGATATAATTACGAAGTTCTTCGAAGTATTTTTTACAAACTTTTGAAAATTCACTTAAACAATTTTGGACTTCTATGAGGGATTTTGGCCAAAGTGGCCAAATGGAGCAAAGGCATGCATAACCACTATATAGGATATGTGCTCAATGGGAACAGCTATCAGATGCTGTTTTTGGAATTTCAGAATTGAATTTGTGAAATTTTTTAAAAACTTTTGAAAGTTCACTTAAACAATTTCTATGAGGGATTTTGGCCAAAGTGGCCAAATGGAGCAAAGGCATGCATAACCACTATATAGGATATGTGCTCAATGGGAACAGCTATCAGATGCTGTTTTTGGAATTTCAGAATTGAATTTGTGAAATTTTTTACAAATTTTTGAAAACTCACTTAAACAATTTTGGACTTCTATGAGGGATTTTGGCCAAAGTGGCCAAATGGAGCAAAGGCATGCATAACCACTATATAGGATATGTGCTCAATGGGAACAGCTATCAGATGCTGTTTTTGGAATTTCAGAATTGAATTTGTGAAATTTTTTACAAATTTTTGAAAACTCACTTAAACAATTTTGGACTTCTATGAGGGATTTTGGCCAAAGTGGCCAAATGGAGCAAAGGCATGCATAACCACTATATAGGATATGTGCTCAATGGGAACAGCTATCAGATGCTGGTTTTGGAATTTCAGAATTGAATTTGTGAAATTTTTTAAAAACTTTTGAAAGTTCACTTAAACAATTTCTATGAGGGATTTTGGCCAAAGTGGCCAAATGGAGCAAAGGCATGCATAACCACTATATAGGATATGTGCTCAATGGGAACAGCTATCAGATGCTGTTTTTGGAATTTCAGAATTGAATTTGTGAAATTTTTTACAAATTTTTGAAAACTCACTTAAACAATTTTGGACTTCTATGAGGGATTTTGGCCAAAGTGGCCAAATGGAGCAAAGGCATGCATAACCACTATATAGGATATGTGCTCAATGGGAACAGCTATCAGATGCTGTTTTTGGAATTTCAGAATTGAATTTGTGAAATTTTTTACAAATTTTTGAAAACTCACTTAAACAATTTTGGACTTCTATGAGGGATTTTGGCCAAAGTGGCCAAATGGAGCAAAGGCATGCATAACCACTATATAGGATATGTGCTTAAAAAATTTCACAAATTCAATTCTGAAATTCCAAAAACAGCATCTGATAGCTGTTCCCATTGAGCACATATCCTATATAGTGGTTATGCATGCCTTTGCTCCATTTGGCCACTTTGGCCAAAATCCCTCATAGAAAGTGTTTAAGTGAACTTTCAAAAGTTTTTAAAAAATTTCACAAATTCAATTCTGAAATTCCAAAAACAGCATCTGATAGCTGTTCCCATTGAGCACATATCCTATATAGTGGTTATGCATGCCTTTGCTCCATTTGGCCACTTTGGCCAAAATCCCTCATAGAAGTCCAAAATTGTTTAAGTGAGTTTTCAAAAATTTGTAAAAAATTTCACAAATTCAATTCTGAAATTCCAAAAACAGCATCTGATAGCTGTTCCCATTGAGCACATATCCTATATAGTGGTTATGCATGCCTTTGCTCCATTTGGCCACTTTGGCCAAAATCCCTCATAGAAGTCCAAAATTGTTTAAGTGAGTTTTCAAAAATTTGTAAAAAATTTCACAAATTCAATTCTGAAATTCCAAAAACAGCATCTGATAGCTGTTCCCATTGAGCACATATCCTATATAGTGGTTATGCATGCCTTTGCTCCATTTGGCCACTTTGGCCAAAATCCCTCATAGAAGTCCAAAATTGTTTAAGTGAGTTTTCAAAAATTTGTAAAAAATTTCACAAATTCAATTCTGAAATTCCAAAAACAGCATCTGATAGCTGTTCCCATTGAGCACATATCCTATATAGTGGTTATGCATGCCTTTGCTCCATTTGGCCACTTTGGCCAAAATCCCTCATAGAAGTCCAAAATTGTTTAAGTGAGTTTTCAAAAATTTGTAAAAAATTTCACAAATTCAATTCTGAAATTCCAAAAACAGCATCTGATAGCTGTTCCCATTGAGCACATATCCTATATAGTGGTTATGCATGCCTTTGCTCCATTTGGCCACTTTGGCCAAAATCCCTCATAGAAATTGTTTAAGTGAACTTTCAAAAGTTTTTAAAAAATTTCACAAATTCAATTCTGAAATTCCAAAAACAGCATCTGATAGCTGTTCCCATTGAGCACATATCCTATATAGTGGTTATGCATGCCTTTGCTCCATTTGGCCACTTTGGCCAAAATCCCTCATAGAAGTCCAAAATTGTTTAAGTGAGTTTTCAAAAATTTGTAAAAAATTTCACAAATTCAATTCTGAAATTCCAAAAACAGCATCTGATAGCTGTTCCCATTGAGCACATATCCTATATAGTGGTTATGCATGCCTTTGCTCCATTTGGCCACTTTGGCCAAAATCCCTCATAGAAATTGTTTAAGTGAACTTTCAAAAGTTTTTAAAAAATTTCACAAATTCAATTCTGAAATTCCAAAAACAGCATCTGATAGCTGTTCCCATTGAGCACATATCCTATATAGTGGTTATGCATGCCTTTGCTCCATTTGGCCACTTTGGCCAAAATCCCTCATAGAAATTGTTTAAGTGAACTTTCAAAAGTTTTTAAAAAATTTCACAAATTCAATTCTGAAATTCCAAAAACAGCATCTGATAGCTGTTCCCATTGAGCACATATCCTATATAGTGGTTATGCATGCCTTTGCTCCATTTGGCCACTTTGGCCAAAATCCCTCATAGAAGTCCAAAATTGTTTAAGTGAGTTTTCAAAAATTTGTAAAAAATTTCACAAATTCAATTCTGAAATTCCAAAAACAGCATCTGATAGCTGTTCCCATTGAGCACATATCCTATATAGTGGTTATGCATGCCTTTGCTCCATTTGGCCACTTTGGCCAAAATCCCTCATAGAAATTGTTTAAGTGAACTTTCAAAAGTTTTTAAAAAATTTCACAAATTCAATTCTGAAATTCCAAAAACAGCATCTGATAGCTGTTCCCATTGAGCACATATCCTATATAGTGGTTATGCATGCCTTTGCTCCATTTGGCCACTTTGGCCAAAATCCCTCATAGAAATTGTTTAAGTGAACTTTCAAAAGTTTTTAAAAAATTTCACAAATTCAATTCTGAAATTCCAAAAACAGCATCTGATAGCTGTTCCCATTGAGCACATATCCTATATAGTGGTTATGCATGCCTTTGCTCCATTTGGCCACTTTGGCCAAAATCCCTCATAGAAGTCCAAAATTGTTTAAGTGAATTTTCAAAAGTTTGTAAAAAATACTTCGAAGAACTTCGTAATTATATCTAATTTTAAGTAATATTTTTTTTATAATCATATAAAATTATATATCCAATTTAAAATTAATTTTTTTATTAAATTGTTTTTTGGTATTTAAAATTGTATTTTATATTTCATTAGTCGTTACGTCAAAACATATTTAACTTTGTACTTAAATATGTTTTACGTAAGTCGTTACGTCAAAACATATTTAACTCGGCATATTTATCTTCACACACATGAGTAATAGGAAGTTATAAATAATTCAGAATAATTCTCCTAGCATTTTATGAATAAAATTAAACTTTTTGCTAATGATGATAATGTAATTTAATAATTGGTTATGGTTTAATTCAACACAAAAGGGCCAATGAATGGGCCTACGTGAGCTGTGCAATTATGGCTGACTGCTTTAATTTGACATACATGTGCATATATAAATTTATTATTATAGAAATATTAACTGAAACAAATTGAGAAGTATTATTCTTATTACTTTTTTGAAAATGTTACAGTGTTGAGTAAAATATAACAGAAAGTGCCATTAGAAAGTAAATTAAATAAACATTTCTTTTCAATTTCCTTAGGAATAATTCTTGCTGACTAGATTGCTTTACCAAACAATTATAAACCACAGAGTTTCTTTTAATCACCCGTTAAAAAAAGCAAACAAAACCACCTGAATCTACATTTATTGCACTTTAATATAATTTCCATAAATTTGCCGCAATAAACTTGTTCTCACACAATTATTGATTAAACACATTTCCGCTACAAATGAAAAACATTTTTTCAAACACAAATTTTTACAAAAATCTTGTAAAAAACAAGTTTTTTTACAATAAAAAACATTTTCTAATTTTTGTGTAGTTGCAACAAAAAAACAATTAAGAGTTTATATTCGGCTGTGTCGAATCTTATATACCCAGCACCAAATCAACTATTATGGAGATTTACAAGAGATTTATGCAGATTTAAGTGATTTCCGGAAATAGGCTTTATATGGGGGCTACGGTCAAATATGGACCGATCATTATGAAATTCGGTACGACGATTTAAATGTATATTTTGATTACGCTTGTCTAATTTCAACTTGATAGTCATTTTTACAAAAGATTTATGTGCATTTAAGTGATTTTCGGAAGTGATCTTTGTATGGGGCTATGTCAAAATTACGGACCGATGCAAACAAAATATTGTTTTGAGATTTCACTTTGCATGAAACTTATTATTGCAGAATTTTGTTTAGATAGGGCTTTTCTATAGATATTAATGTACCATAAAGCCATATTCCGGGAAAACATTTGTATGGGGGCTCTGAGAAATTGTAGACCGCTTCCTACCATTTTCAGCAAAATAAATAAAAATAAAGTGTGCAAAATTTCATGTTATTATCTGCATTATATTTGAAAAAAAAGGCAAAAAATATCAGAAAAATATCGAGGTTGTCTGAAACTTTGATCTATAACTCAGATCCTACTGGACCAATTTTGCCCATTTGCAATAACCAACATTTCGGAATGTTTGGTAAAAATTTCATTGTTCTATGTCTTTTTTTGCGAAGCTGTATTGTGCCAATGGCTAAATCGTCTTGGAATCGTATAAGAACCCGGAATATATAGACTTTTTGGTTCTACGACCATTATTTCGATGTGTTACAAACGGAATGACAAACGCAATATACCCCCATCTCTTTTTGGTGGTGGGTATAATAAATAACACAAATGTTGCTGTACGTTTTAATGAAACATGAAAAGTTACATAAGGCGCTTTCACACCTCATACCCAGTCAGGTTAAACTTTAAAATTGTATTATATACAACAATCAACATTTGCAAATCAGAGAATCTAATTTAATTAATTGTGTTAAGAATAATATTTGCTATAATTACGTTTGCATATTAATTAAGTTAATAACAAAACAACAATCTCATTTAAAATACAAAATTAACATTTTATCATCAATCACCCCCACAGCAACAAGAACAGCAACATTGTTGTGGCAACAACAAGTGTGTTTAGGAATTTCATTTACAATTCTACTGACATTTGAATATGAAATTGTTAATTAAAACTTACCAGTTGAGAAAAAAAGAAACCACCAATAATAGTCTGTGCAGTTGACAGCAATATGTAATGTAATCCTGTAATTAAAGCAAAATTGTAACCAACAAATTATTTATGTTTATATAAAAATAATTCATATTTTGTTTATAATTTATGCAGACAATTAAAAAGTTTGCAAAACAACTATTAATAAAGCATAAATATTTTATAAAATCTGCTTAATTGTAATCATTTCTGAACTACTTTATAAGTCTGGCGCTATTAAAAATAAAATTCGAATAATTTTTAGAGAATTTTATAAAGTAACTAATATATGTATGTATGTAGGTAAAAAATAAATCAGCATCAAAATATAAACAGCGATTTTTAAATTGAACTATTGAAATTAAATGCAATGATGTCTTATAGCGTTTTCTTTTCTGGCAAAAATCTTACACGTTTTTTAATTTTTTTTGTGTTCTTTTCTGAAAAAATGTCAACATTGCTAAAGTGTAGTGTGTTCTTTTCTATAAATGTCACACTATAAATTTAAATACAAAATATTGCATCTTTTACACTCTGTATTTTTAGAGGGGGTGAATCGCACGATAAAATAGCTGACATTTGTTTTGTTTATGAATGTGTATTTGTGTTAAGAAACAAAAAACAATATACAAAATGGAAAATATTACTACATACTTTTTTATATGCTGAAAAATTTTTGGATGACTTGTTGGGATTCATTTCATCATCTGATGATGATGAAATATTTGATATGATTATGAAAAGAAATTCACAACTGCGAGTGAAAGGCTTTATAGAGAACGTAATTAATGAATACTCTGAAGTTGATGTATGTCAAATTTCATAGGACAATATCTCCTACTTCTGATGTACATACCCTGCAAATAATATTGGACTACGTGATCCATTTTAGATGATATGGACTACTCACAACATGGTCCAATGTAATGCAGTCATGGACCATGTCATAGTTAAACAAGAGTTTGTAGTTAAACGACATGGTTTCGTGTTAACACGATTGCATATTGAGTTGTTGTTGTTGTTTAAAACTAACCCTCGTGAGTACTCCATGGAGTAGTTTTGGGACTACTCCGATGGGTTATATGGTCCAGTCCTAGGACATCGCAATGTTAAATGGACCACCTTTTTGTCATATATTTGGAGTAGTTTTGGAGTACTCCTACTCCTCTTTGGACTAGTCTTTACATGCATGTATGGACTAGTCGCGTTATTTGCAGGGTATATATGTAATGTATGTTTATATATGTACATATATAATTTTTATAGTTTAAGAAGAACTTGCGTATTAGTCGGGAAGGTGTGCTATTGGTCTTTTTGAGAGATATTCTTTGTCTTATTTCAAGCAATCTTACCAGGGAGCTATCTGCTTCTTCTTTTTTACCAAAAAAAAAAAAGAAAACAGCTGTACATGAAAAAAAGTCTTCCACTGTTGTGATTTTATGTTCTATTCTGACCATTAAAAATGCGACATCTTTAAAATGTGGGGTAAACATTATAAAAATGTACATAATAAAGGTGCAAGTAACATTTTATTTCAGAAAAGAAAATACCATTAAATACAAAATTGAAAGTAACGTTTTTTACTGAGCAAATTAACATTTTCCATAAAATTTAGACAATTAACTTACGAGGACGGTTCGGAAACTTCTTAGCCTAGCACAGAAACAGATGATTATTTTTTAATATAATCTCCTGAAACTGCAATACAATTAGTCCAACGCTTATCTAGCAATTTTATCCCTTGATTAAAATAGTTTTCCTCAAGGCCTTCAAAATAGTGGTTTACAACTGTAATTGCATCTTCATTTGAGGTAAAACGCTTGCCAGCTAGAAATTTTTTTATTAGATTTGGGAGCAGGTAGAAGTCACTGGTGGTCAACCAACACGTACTTTAATTCGTTGATTTTTAGCCATTGTTAAAACACTGTTGTGCGCTGGTGCGTTGTTTTGATGAAAAATAATTTTTTTGTGTTGTAAGCCAGGACGTTTTTCTCGAATTTTTACATTTAATTGATCCAACATGTTGCAATAGTACTCTGAATTTATTGCTTTTCCCTTTTGCAGATAGTCAATCAAAAATATACTTTTAAAGTCCCAAAAAAACCGTTGCCATCATCTTACCAGCCGATTGAATTCTTTTTACCCTTTTTGGGGCAATTCCTCCAGCTTCAGTTCATTGTTTGGATTGTTCTTTTGCCTCTGGAGCATAGTGGTGGATGTATATCTCATCAACAGCTATCCCAGCAAGCCATATGAGTCCGAAAAGAGTCTTTTCTGACACCTTTTTCGGAGCGTTAACGCTCTTTATGAGCCCAAAAAACAATCATAATTGCTCCGAAAACCTTCAGAAAAGAGGGTCATTACATTCGAAAATGGTCCGTCAGAAAGAGCTCTTAGATAATGTCAGAAAAGAGTCTTTTATGAGGGTTTTTTTGGGCTCTTAGATAATGCCAGAAAAGAGTCTTTTATGAGGTTTTTCTTGGGCTCTGTGTAATCTTGTTTTTATCATTCTTGTGTGGTACAGCTATGTTTTTTTTTTTGTTCAAAGCACAAATAACAAGACAACAACGCTTTGCTACACACATAATTAAGTGGAATTTCTTAGTCATACTGAGACTCAGGACAGTAATAAGCAAATTTTTCTTTCGCTCCGAAAATGCTCTTTAGTTGGACTCTTTTCTGACTCCTTTTTTCGGAGCGCTCCGAAAATGCTCTTTTGTTGGACTCTTTTCTGACTCCTTTTTCGGAGCGCTCCTAAAAGGGTATGCTGGGATGTATCAACGCTTAAAATCGGTTTTATTTTTCTTAAAACGATGCAAACAAACTTGAGAAATTTTCATTCTTATGCCTTTTTGGTCGACTGTTAACAAATGCATCACCCATCTTGCAGAAAGGTTTTTCATCTGTAGTTCTTCATGCAAAATTAAATGGACTCGATCATTTGAGATGCCCATGATATTAGCTATTTCACGCAATTTTATTCTTCGATCATTTAATACCATATCATGCTCTTTGTCTACAATTTCTGTTATTGTTGCTGTTTCTCGACGTCCACTACGTGGTTCATTCAGCAACCCAATTTTTTACTCCTGCATATGAAAGAGCAATTTCAGCTAATACATTCACCATATCATTATGAATTTCTTGTCCCGATAAACCTTTTTTATTTACCCCCTGGCCCACGATGTCGAACGATAACGTTCGCTTAGATAAGACATAAGACACAAACTTGATTGTGGAATAAACAAACTTGATTGATTAAAAAATAGATACGATAAAAAGTTTGTGTCTTAAGTCTTATCTAAGCGAACGTTATCGTTCGACATCGTGGGCCAGGGGGTTAAATATTTATTGACACCACGAATTTCTAATTTTTCCATTGTAAAAAAATCGCGGATGCGTCTTTGTTAAAGACCGTTTCTATGTGAAAGAGTTGTCAAATTAAAAAGAAATTTAACATGTGTTCATAGCACAGATGAAAGTTTTCAAAACACTAAAGTTTTTTCTGTTTATAACGCGCTTTCTGTTCTAGTCTTAGAAGTTTCCGAACCGCCCTTTTATTTAACTAGATTCCTGATTGAATCTATTATCAATATTTTCATTTGTTTCAAACATAATGATTAACTAAATATACCGCACATGTTTATTGTAGTGGGTAAGTATGATTATATGCACATACAAGTATAATTAAAATAATTAATTAAAATAAAATTGAGACATATGCAGGCACAAATTAATATGAAAGATGTGAAAACAAACGCCACAATGCTGTCAAGCTGACCATATACAAGTATGAAGATTATAATTAAATACTTTTCAATTGGTAACTAAACACTAAATTGTAAATAGTTAGGAATTTTTTTAATTAAAGATTATTTGTAATTGTATTTATTTCAAAAGTCCAAAGTTTAGTAGAACATACTCGTATTATAGAATTTTGCATTTTTAAGAGTACAAAAGCTACTCGAAAATAATGGAGTAGTTAAACAGAGCTCAAGATTTTGCTGCTTAGAAATTTTGTAGTTTTAAGAATCTTAAAAAAAATGTCAATAAATTTAAACTTTATGGTTGTGTAAGAAATATTGACAAAGTAGACAATTTAGACCTATGGTCTGTATAAAGAGAACTTTTGAGCTAGGATTATAATACTATGATGTAATCTGATCAGTTATATATTGGCGGCTATGAGTGCCGATCACTGATTTAGACTACTTAATAATAGTCTGAAAAGTGCCAGCCTAAGGGTTCTCATAGGGACCCCGTAGATTTCAAGAATGCCTCAAGAGTTTTACTGACTTATTTTGTATGAATATTCAAGAAATAACATTTTGCCCTGCTTACAAGCTTCGTATTAATAATTATCACATTCATAATTTTCATAAAATGTATTACGATTTTAATCAGAGAAATGTGATTCTTACTGAGAGCTGGCACGTTCCATACAACAACTACAAACATACTGACAAGTGACAGTTATTGACAGTAAGATGACTTTTAAGACAAAACAGTTTTGTGTTCTTGAAGTTTCTCATTCATTGTCTGGTGTGGAGTGAGTTGACTTTTTTGTTCACCAGAACATGAACCCACATTTTTATTTCAGTTTATTTAAAGACAATACGATTATAATTAAATACATTTAAGAATAAATTAATACTTTTACAGATATATGCAATGGTTGTTAATAAAAAAATGTTAACACCGAGGATAAAAAACAAACGAACAAACAAACAGGGGTGACCAGCTAACAGTCTGTACGATATTAAAATATATTTTGGTTAATTCTCGCATTCGTATGCGAATAAATATATGTACATTCGAACGTTCGAATTTTTTAACATTTGGGATTCCCTCATTAGATAGCGAATAAAATGTATCGAAATTTCTAATGATGGCATTCGATAACGAATGATCATTCGAACGCAACCTTGCGAGTTTTTACTCGTAAGCAAAGAAGCATTCGAAATAACGTTTTTTTTAGCAAACAGAAGAAAAAAAAGAAATTGTTAGTAAAAAATTTTTTACTCACTTTAAAAAATATCATAATATTAATAATTTTATTGCTTACCTATGCTTGCTTTGTGAGCCTAAAACGTCTTTTGAGTCTAGAAAAACACATACATACATTAATACATATGTATGTATGTACATACATATGTACTTATTTATGCTTACTAACCCCCTGGCCCACGATATCGAACGATAACGTTCGCTTAGATAAGACTTAAGACACAAACTTGATTGTGGAATAAACAAACTTGATTGAGTAAAAAATAGATACGATAAAAAGTTTGTGTCTTAAGTCTTATCTAAGCGAACGTTATCGTTCGACATCGTGGGCCAGGGGGTAATTGTTTGCCAAGCTTAAGGGGTCGGAGGTGTTTCTTATTTATTTCCTTATGTTATTAATGTTTTCAATCTCGTCAGAATCAAAAGACGATGAGTAAAAAAACATAACTGGATCAATTTTTAGTTTAAAATAATTTCTTTAAAAAAATTAGCTTTTACTTGAGTTATTTTTTGCAGAACCATATGTTTTTCGTTTACAATTTCTTTTATTTTCAGTGTTGTATACGTACTTATTTAAGTTTTTTTTACAACACTGAAGCAATGAATCGTTCGATTCGTATTGAGTACCATCATTAGACATTTTCGATCACGACTGCCAGAATTAGCCCCCTGCCTGTTACCAGATTTTTGTAATATAAAACAAGTTCAAGTAAATACAGATGCACATTTGAAATATCTCCTCAATAAATCAGTGGAGTTCAAGATTTAATGGACGAATTTCTTTCAGAACCATTTTAAGTATTTAGAATAAAGATTCAGTTCCCAACTTTTTATATTGTTGGGCATTATAGACCTCGCAATGACCTGTGAGATGTTAGAGCCAAAGTAATGTTTAATCCTTTGGTCACCCCTGCAAAAATTTCACAATATATACAAACGTATAAAAAAGCAACCATAACTACAACTGCATTTTAAACACTTTAAAAACAATAATCACAAGTAAAATATGAAATAAGAAAACCAAAAATAATAATAAAAAAAAAAAAAAAAAAAAAAACATTACGATAAATATGAAAAACAAGCCTGAACTCAATGGTGCAACCAGGACAATTGACTTAAAACAATAAGAACAACAGCAACAATAGCAGCATTTACAACAATTTGCACAGTATGCAAGTACTTTTACAACAAAACGCCAGAACAACAGTACAACAACAAAAAACAATAATTCCCTCAAGTTTTAAATTAAATAAATGAAAATAAATGCTATAAAACTGGCACTGGAACAACAGAACAAATAAAATGGTTTTAATACATTAAAAGAACAAATGCATTTGAAAATAATGGAACCCAATGGGAAAATTAAAGCAATTGTTGTTGTAACAGTTTCACTTTTTCCTGGGGAAGTGGGACTCGCTTTGTCTGTCCGGAGCTTAGATTCAATACTTTGTTTTTAAGAGTTGGGTAATATGGGAAACTGTGCTATTTAAGATAAACTAAGAATTATATTCTTATTTTGGGTCTATAAAAAGAAAGCTAAAAAGACTTTAAACTTACAATTGATACAGATTAAGAAGATAAGACTTTTTAAGGTGTCATTTTAAATTCAAAACAATTTAGGGAAATATTGCAACAGAATCAAAATTTTGGAAATAAATCTGTTTGTATTCTATTCCGATTAACATTTTCCTATAAACATTATTCGATTTTCCAACTGTAGAGTTTCAAAGCAGGAAATCTCTGAAATGCGAAATTTTTAAACGCCTAAAATTTGTTTGGTTTCATCCGATTCCGAAAACCTTTAAAATTCTTAATGCTCTTGTTTATGATCATGCTATCATGATATTAACGTTAAGCTTTGTACAGACGGTTGTCAGATCTTACAACGTTGTCCGAAATATGTTTAGAAAATGTCTAACAAACGTGTGAACTTAAAATTTTTGTCTTCCAACGTTATAAGAGAAGCAATTTTCAGTGCCTTGTAAGACACATTTCTTTTGTCACTGTAAGATTGCTTTAAAACAATTATTAAACACTTTTAATTGTCATATGTGCAAAGTTTATACATCTATAAATGGCAGCATTGTCAGAGAAATTATTCTAAATGCAACTCTGTAACATTTTGGAAAAAAGTTGAAGAAAATTAAAGAATTAAATGAAAGAAAATAATAAATGAATAGCAACATATCTATTGATGAATCCTGTTTCATAGAGTGCAGCCATAAGTCAATTGAATTGAATTGTCCTATTCAGTTGCCAACAGGGCGTGAAGGCAACAAAAAATCAAGGCTAAAACAAAAATCCTACCGCAAAAAGTTAGAATCCGTGTGGTCACATGAACGTATTATCAAACTTATGGAGGAAGTTGAGGCAGGGCGAAGTTTATGGGATGCTGGTTGCGTTGAATATAAAATTTCCAAAGATATTTTATGGCAAAAGATCGCATATTTCATACAGTTAAATATAAATGAGTGCAAAGGAAAATGGGAAGCCAGCGCACCTTATTCAAGCTGTCGCTGAAGCACCCAATCATTAACCCAACTTTGCGGTGTTTTTTTTTTTTTTTTTTTTTGTTATTTTGTCTTTCTTCACGTTACTTTCTAGCCCTTTGACGACCATAGGCAAGTATGCTTGCCCGGGGTTCTTTAGATTATATATTTGTCCAGGTAACAGATACAGCAAATTTGTCAAAGACTGTTTTATAGAAGAGGATTGGGGCAACAAGAATGTGGTTGAGTACGAGTCCCCAACGGGCCCCGCTTGTTCCCTACGAGGCTGCAAATTTAGCCAAAAAAACTATTTATGACGAGGGCTGCCAAGGGGTGAAAACAGGGCGCAAGGGGATAAGAGTCAATTATGTTTTGGATTCAACCTTAATCTATCAAAAAATATAATGGACAAGTTTGCGTAAACTCCAAGCTGTCTACAACTAATCAAATTATGTTTGGCAATTATGTTTGCCTATAGGTTGAAACGAAAATTAACGTTTCTAAAAAACTTTACAAATTAAATTAATTAGATAATGTTAAACACTGAAACAGCATGCCACGGCTCCGAATTGAGGAAATTACAGCTAATATTCACTTTTGCGACAACAATAAAGCTGATGTTAGTGACCGTGGGTATAAAATTCGGCCAATTTTAGATCATATTAACAAGGCTATGCCGGATGCGTATACTTATTAAAAAAAGCTGTCAAAAGATGAACATATGGTAAAGTTTAAGGGACATAATGCTATGAAACAGTACATGAAGGCCAACCCCATTTCGTGGGGATTCAAACTTTGGTGTTTATGTGAGGCAGAAACCGGGTACTTATATAATATTAACATTTACACCGGAAAAAAACCATTTGTTGAGCACGGTCTTGGCGAGGCTGTTGTTTTGCAGTTATGCGAGCCACTGGTAAAAAAAAGGGGTTGAAGTTTACTTCGACAATTTTTTAACAAGCCTGAATAATGGCGTGCGGAATCTGATGTAATAGAAAGCACATACCGAATAATTTTCCGGCGGATAAATATATGAAAAGAGGGGGCATAAGTTACTTCATGTCGGATAGCATTTCCGTAGTCAAATGGATGGATAATCGTGGTGTCTACCTCGCCTCAAATTTTATTGACCCAACAGCGGTATTCAAGGTCAAGCGACGTGTAGCTTGACAAGCTGGTAAAATAGATATTGATTGCCCCCTGATTAAATAGCACTAGCACTATAACAAAGGAATGGGAGGTGTCGATCTAATGGATAAAAAAAAAGTATATATTTACTCTGAAGTAAATGGCGTTTTTATTTACGTTTGTTCTTCGACCTTTTCGAGTTATGTGTTCACAATAGCAATATAATATATAAAAAACTCATATTGGCCAACAGTTCCTCAATCAATTTGACCTCCATAGAATTTCGGGCAGCTTTAGCCAAAGAGTTGATAAGTACCTTCAATTCAAGGAAGCGTGCCTTTTCACCCGCAACCAAATGTGTAACCCAGTTTATAAGCAAACCCAAATATCTCCATAAAATGGAAAAACGTGAAGGCTAGTGTTCTCATTGTGCTTCCAATAATAGGTATAGTCGCACAAATGTTTTTTTGCGTTCAATGTAATATGTTCCTTTGCTTGACTACGTCGAGTGATTGCTTTGGAATCTATCACGAACAACACTAATTATAATAAAATTTTGTGATCTCTTGTATTTTTCTTTACGTTTTAAATAAAAACTGATTTTTAAATTGTTTCTGCAATTCAATAATTTGGGATGAAAAATGTCGTTTCAACCTATAGGCAACTATATTTGCCAAGCAAAATGGGGGACTTCGAGGGTTCCCAGGAGGGCAATTTTTTTTTTCATAACTACTATTAGACCATAGGTCGCGAAAATATAACAAAAAAATAAATCGCTTCAGCCAAAAATGTTTGGTCGTCAAAGGGCTAGGACATATGCAGATAAAATTATTTTAATTGCTGTTTTTTGTTCCATGACAATATTTAAAATTTTTTAACGCACACACAATGCCTCACAATGAATTTGACAATCTTTGCCACACAACAATCTGACAACCTGACAACTGACAATTTCGGTTGACAGATAAATTAATTGTTTGACAATTGTGTGTCAATGTTGGGTCACGCTTTATATAAATTGAATTTATTTATGTATAAATTTAGAGTCTAAATTAAATTTACATTTAATATTGGTGATGCGTATATTATATTCGTCACGACGGAATATAACACTCGGAATAGTTGCATTTTAATAGTATTTTAATAATTAAAAGTTTCTTTATTTAGTTAACGTGGCAATAAAATCAATCAACAGAGGATATTACCTATACACTTAAAAATATTATTCATATTTTCTAGCAATTAAACTTTTAATTTGGTTATTGCTGCTACAAAATAATAACAAAGCCCAAACCAGAAACAGGGGCGAAATTACCACATTCGTGATCGAATGAGCTATCGTATCGAAAAATGATTTTGATATCGAAATTATGATAAAATGTACTAAATTTCTTGCTCGAAATCGAATGCCATAATCTCAAATAAGAAAATTACGATCAATTTTACTCGATATCGAATGCGGTTTTTAATTTTGTCAATGTTTTTCTCTATCAATGTATTTTTAATTAAAATAATAAATAGCTTGATTGTATTAATTAACAATGTTTTATAGCATATAGTTTCATATATAGTATGAATTATTTGATTTTTCATATTATAACATCAACGTAATGAGTTTAAAAATTGAAAAAAAAATAGAAATTTAATTCCATAAATTAAAGTTTTCATTAAATGAATGAAACATTTCATTAATACTATAAATAAATATAAACGAAACCGTATAAAAGATTTATATATAAATGAAATAGTTCATTAAATTGTTCATTTCTATAAAGAATTATAAACGAAACATTTCTTTATTACAATCTTTACAGAATTATCCCGTCTACTTTATTTTCCCAGCATATTTAAAATTTCCCATTGGGTGCAATTTTCTTAGCGCATGCATACCAATGAATAAGTACAAAATTACACATTAAGCTACACACTCCACAGCATATAATACGAACATTATATAAACTTAAATTGTACGTCAGTATGATACTCAAAGTTTTTACTTTTTTTTACTTAAAGACACAAAGAAGTTCCCGTTTAATATTATTTCTTTAATTTAACAAAAACTGAAAATGAAAAATACAACATGTTGCCAATATTAAATTAAGATAATGATACGCTTTTCTTTAAAAAAAATATTCTTATTGTATAATGGTAGAATGTGATAGACGAATTTGAAATGGTCTTTACAAACAGAAAAATTAACAACTTTATTTCTATTAAAAACTTTCGCAGATTCAATTAAACAATTTCAATTAAACTTGCCTTAAACTTTAAATTTAATTGAGAAATATATACTTTTTGCACAATATGGGCGACTAAATCTTGAATTAAATTAAAAAAAGCTGTAGTGAGGTATAAATGAAATTGGTTTTTATTTGAAAGGAATATGTGTATATATGATTAATTATGGAACATAACTTCGTTTAAATGTCCACCACAGCTTTTTACGATGGCACGGATCATTCGCGATTAATTTTCTTTCATAACTCTTGTGACAAATTGTCAAACAAAATGTATCGTTTAGCCTTGTTTGGAGAAGGGTGTTCAAAGAAGAACATTTAGTTTAAATAAAATTCACTTGTTCATTTTCCATCCAACTTTTTTATTTAATTTTTTTTTCGTAATTTCTTTTGACTATACGTGTCTCATGCAATTAGGAATTCTTCGATTAAATATTTGTTTGAAATGCATGTTTAACTTAAGAGGGCATGCCATTATTTTGTTGGCATTAAAGAAATTGAAATTAAAACTAAAAGAGAATGTGAATGTCAAAATATTTATAGCAGGAAACGAATATAAAAGTATGATTTATTTAATTTTTTTTTTAATATTGTTTAACAATTCTATCAAAATTTCAGTCATTTCAGCTAAACGCTGCCAATTCAGATTTAAATTAGTTAAACTTGAAATTAACTTAGAGGTCAGTAATATAAAGAAGATTGAAAGAGGGAATTAGATTTTGGTTTAACTTGGGATAAACCTGGGTTTAAGTTAATTAAACTGCTGGCAATTAGACATTGTGTTTCATAGTTTATTTTTTTTTTATAAAGAGAAGTAACACTCAGGCAATTAATATGCCTATATATATTTGCGTTACTTTCTTTGGAAAGGGGATATTTGTATAGGGTGTTTTTTTGAGAGGTATATAACTTTGAATTGAAATAAAACACAAGAAAATCGTTTTAATGACCATCAATTTGGCTTTATTGGAAGTATAATTTTATGCCATTAATGTTTAAATATGATTTCAGGCATGTGGCCGCCGCGGCTGGCTCGAATAAAGCCAATTCTACAGGTCCAATTTTCAACCACTTTTTCGAGCATATGGGGCCGTATGTCGGCAATAACGCCACGAATGTTGGCTTCCAATTCCCCTAACGTTTCTGGTTTGTTGGCGTAGACGAGCGACTTCACATATCCCCAAAGAAAATAATCCAATGGTGTCAAATCACACGATCTTGGTGGCCAATTGACAGGTCCATTCCGCGAAATTATGCGCTCATCGAATGTTTCCTTCAATAAATCGATTGTGGCGTGCGCTGTGTGGCATATAGCGCCGTCTTGTTGGAACCACAACTCATCCACATTCATGCCATCCAATTCGGGAACAAAATAGTCGGTTATCGATTCATTCGGGTCCTCTTCAACACTTTGCTCTACAGCGGCAATTGTTTCTTCGGTGCGCACTGTTCGACGTCTCTGCGGATGCGTATTATCACATAGAGTAAACGTAGTGCGAAAACGATCCATGGTTAACCGAATTAATTGCTCTGATGGACGATTATGTCGACCATAAAATGGACGGAGCTTGCGGTAAACTTCGCGAACTGAACCGTTATTTTCGAAATAAATTTGCACGATTTGCAAGCGTTGTTCTTTTGTCAACCTGTTCATGATGAAATGGCAAACCAAACTGAACATAAATGACATTAGAGTTGCCAGATTTGACCACAAAATGCCAGTTTTATCTCTTTTCGAAAAACAAACCTGTAAAAAAACACCCATTAGAAGCAAAGATGGTGAAAGAAGAAAGCTTTTTATATCACAACTATGCAATTGCGCATTATGTTTGTTTTTAGTGCAGAATTGCAGCGCCTCTGGTGGTGAGTAGGCGTATTAATGTTAAAGCTTGATTTTATAGCCTTTATTTAATTATTTGACTTCGGTGGCGTTTGAATGCTATACCACCGAAGGAGGGAATCGAACCCGGGCTACAAATACCAACTCATGCTTAATGATCAAATGCGCTAACCAATTAAGCTACAGCACCCTCTTACTTATTTCGCCCATTATTTTGCAAAAAGAATATAGTGCTCAATTATTTACCAGTTCCCTTACTGAAACATGAATACACTACTTTACAAATCTGACCCAACAATGTACATATATAACTTCAAGATGCCAAACACTATTTCGACAAACAACAAATAATGTTCACGACAAAAGTATAAAATTGTTGGCCTAAAAGAAAAAGTCTATGTACAAAAGAAGAAAAGCAAAAGTGAAAAAAAACTTGCCATTATTTTCCTCGTTTAATTTTCTTAGATTTTTTTTAATTTGTTTAGTTTTTTTAATTAAAATAAATATATAGTCAGAAAACGTAATAATAGCAATGTGGCCCAGCTTACAAAACTCTACAGCAATACTACCAACAGCAAAAACAAGTAAGAAAGTATAATCGGTCTAGACCGACCAGATAATACCTTACATCCGGTATATGTATAAAACAGTTTTTCAGAAATGGTCTCTATATGGGAGATATAACCTGTTATGGACCAATCATCCAAAAATTTTAATTTATTATGTATGCTATGTTATACTTCATCTTTATATAAATAGTTTTAAAATATTTATAGAGGTTAAAGTGAATTACGGAGAGGGTCTTATATGAAAGTTTTGATTAATTATGGACCAACCATTATAAAATTAGGTGTCATCATTTCTGTATATATGAAACTTATTTGTGTTGAATTTTATTTGGCTACCAACATTTTTAAGAGTCGTTAAAGTCGTTAAAGTGACATGATAGACCGACTTCCACCAGTTTCAATGCCATCCGTCCTTGAGCCGAAAAAATATCACGTACAAAATTTTGTTGAAATATCTTCGAAATTGCGACCTGTACTCTGCGCACAAGCTTTCCATGGACATCCAGCCAGCCAGTCAGAAGGACGGACGGACATCGTTAAATCGACTCAGGGAGTGATTCTGAGTCAATCGCTATACTTTTAGGTCGGTGTTGGACCAATATTTATGGGCGTTGCAAACATAAGCACAAATTTAATATACTTTCCCCACTATTATGGTCACATCAACAACAACAATATTTTGTCCAATTTGGCTTTTATCAAAATTGCAACAGAGAAATATGCAACAAAAAATAAAAAACCAATTGAACTTTTATTAAATTCATTTATGGTTTAAACACTTGAGAAACAACTGCAAAGAAACAAAAAAAATGCAATACAACTCTAAAATTTAAATATGGTCAGTATAACTTATGTGAATGAATGAATGAATGAATAAATGTAGCAAGTATGATGTATGTATGGTATCCAGGACAGGGTGTAACAACAAGGAATATATTTTAAAAAACATGGAAGCTAATCTGTATAATTTTACAATCACTTTAGACCGTACAGACCGATCGACCGATCGGTTGGGTAACCATAGTTCAGTTTTAGTTGCATTCGTAGATCAATTTTAAAATAGGTTTCTGTTTTTTAATATAGATCTTAAGTTCAGATAAACAATTGTAAAACTGTTGAATCCAGATTGTCGCAATGATAAGACTTTATATTCACAAATTTTGGCTTCAACTGTGTGTGCAAGTTTTAGATTTGATTGACGTTCTTTAACAGTTGACTTCTTCAACTTGAATCCTATACCTATTATATATCCTATTATAGTTTTATTATACCCTCCACCACCATAAGTGGTAAATGAGGGTATATTACGTTTGTCATTCCATGTGAAACGTTGTTAATATTTATGTGAGACCCAACAAAGTACATATACTCGTATTATTGATCCTTATCTAAGTCGCTTGAGCTATGTCTGTCTGTGTAAACTTAACAGAATTTCCAGCAAACTGTTTTATATATTTACATATATGCCAAGATCAAACTGCGGGATTTTGAGAACATCGGTCCATATTTGACTATATACCCCATATATGGTTCACTTCCGAAATCTACATTAATATTAATATATATCTTAAATATACCGTTATTATATATAATTCAACATGAAACATTCTCATATACATAAAGTTCTCTGTTTCGAAATTTAATAAGATCGGCCCATGATTTGTCATAGCTGCCATATAAAGACCATTTCCGACAAACAATTTAACCCACAAAAATGTCTAATAAACATGGATTTCGAACCAACTTTTATATAGATCAGTAATTTTAATCCAGAAATCATACTAATATCGGTTATACGGCAATTATGCTAATGGACTTTGTAGCAGTCAGTCAATAATTGGCATTATCTCCCGAATTAAGTCCACTTCCGAGCATACTAAACAACCATACAGCTCTTGTAAATAACGTTATTGAAATGAAATTCAATTAAAATAATCTTTAAAGGATCTTGGCCTACATCCTTACAAGATCAAATTGACGCAAGAACTGAAGCCGCTTGACCACCAGAAGCGTCGTATGTTAGTGAATTGGGCTGAGCAACAACTTGAAAATGATTCGGATTTTCATCGAAAAATCATCTTCAGCTATGAGGCTCATTTCTGGAGTTATTGGTCAGACAGCAATCCACACGTGCGGTTTATGGGCCGGCGGCGTCATTGGGCCATACTTCTTCCGTGATGATCAAGATTGGCACGTTACTGTGAATGGGAATCGCTGCCGTTCAATGATAACAGAATATTTCTGGCCCCAATTGGATGATATGGACTTGGAGGACATGTGGTTCCAACAGGACGGCGCCACAATCAATTTATTGGAACCCAAGTTTGGAGAACGTCTCATCTCACGAAATGGTCTAGTCGATTGACCGCCTCGGTCGTGCGATTTGACGCCGTTAGACTATTTCCTGTGTGGCTACATCAAGTCTATGGTCTATGCCAACAAGCCAGTGACGATTGATGAACTTCGTACGAATATTGAACGTTAAATTGCAACAGTATCGGCCAATTTATGCTTGAAAACCGTCGAAAATTGGGTTCAGCGTCTGGACTTTTGCAAGCATGCCCGTGGTGGCCATGCAAAAGAAATCGAGTTCTATACATAATGGCATCGAACGTACTTTCACAGGAATAAAAAATTTCATTGATATTCATAACCGTTTTTGTTTCATTTCAAAAAAAAAAAAAAACTTTTGTAGCGCTCTTATTGAAAAACCCGATACTTTTGATTGATTGTTTTTAAATTTTTGTAAAACAACAAGCAAAAACCACGATGTAGTTTCCCAAAATTAATTATAAAATCAAAACTATTGCGTACATATTAACAAGATATATTGCATTCTATGCAGGACATATCTGCGTGGCTAAAGAAAAATATTGGAACTTTTAATATTCAGCCTTATTATTAGTGTCGTTTTCTTTTTACGACAACGACTGTTTCGTAATAGATTAAAGAAACAAATTTAATTTTATTTTTATCTCTATTTTTTATGAATTTTTAAAAAACAAAAAAATTTTTCAAATAATATTTTTTCGTCATGAAGGTAATATTGTAGCTAAATTTTATTATTTTCTTTTCACTAACAGTTTAACCTACAACTTTTCTTCAGTTATATTACTCAAAATCGTGTAACTACGTAATTTAAAAAAATGTATATCTCGAAAACTACAGCTGATACAAAAAAAGTGAGTTTAATGAATAGGAGGAATTGAAAAATGTATAGAAATGTATTAAAAAATTTAAGGCACCATTTTTTGTGTTGGGCTGTGTAATATTTATACATATGTATATGTAGATCGTTTTTACATGTGGATCAATTTAGTACAATCATTGCTCATTATAAAGATCATATTAAATCAAATCGTGATTCAGTAATAATATAATCTATAATATATAAAGATGGCATTAGTTTATGATATGGTAACGTATATAGAGAAACTTTTCAATTTAAGGCTCTTTATTCATGTCTATTTCTATCAGAATCAAGTATTAAAGGGAAATGTTGGATTACAAATTTTGACAATTCTACAAAACATAGTGCATAATTACTCCAATGACATGATAACTGTCACATAAATAACATCACTTCAGGAAACACCTTCGCCACCTCTTTTGGTAGTGAATAGATTTGAACACATTCCTATAAATTGTGAAACCCAAAGTACAATGTGCTGTGCATTTTTAAAACGCAAATGCCATTTTCCTATTTTGATGGAAAACAATAATACACATACAGCAGCCACCAGCTTAGAAAGAAAATACTTCAAATACCAATTCCATATATTATGGTCAAAACACAAAAAAAAAACGAAGTTTTATTTTGATGCAAAAACTTTTTGTTGTTTGTTTTCCTTTTAAATATACTTTTTGCCAAATGTTTTTTTGCAACTTTTTTTGAAACCTAATAAAATCGTAGTGATGGAAATAAATGAGAATTTAACATTTTCCTATTTTTTGTTGGCCTATTTATATGAGGAGCGGTGGTGAAGGAGAGGAGGAGGTGGCAAATGCTATTAAATATTTTTATTTTAGAAAATAGACGTTACTATGTGAATGTTACAAATTCTATTTAACACTCCATAAAGTAAATGATACTGGGTGATGCTAACTGAGGGGCGAAATTTCTTTTATTGCGACCTTCAGTTTGCTGACAAAAGAGTAAGAAAATGTAACTTTTAAAAGAAAGTAAAAGTGTTAAATACTTAAACTTGTTAAGTTTTCTAGGGATATTTAAGTCTTAAAAAGTTCTGTTGAAAAAATTTTTGTATATAAATTATAGTATACAAGCATTAATTAGCAAATTAAGCTTAAAATTACACATCAATATACAACAGGTAGGAGTTTATATTCGGCTGTGCCGAATCTTATATATCCACCACGATATCACCTATTACCGAGATTTAAAGAGATTTATGCGCATTTAAGTGATTTCCGTAAGTAGACTTTCTATGAGGGCTACGGTTAAATATGGACCAATCATCCTGAAATTTGTTACGACAATTTAAATGTATATCCTGATTATGCTTGTCAAATTTCAACTTGATAGTCATTTCGATAAAAGATTTATGCGAATTTTAGTGATTTTCGGAAGTGGACTTTATATTGGGGCTACGATCAAATATGGGCCGATTGTTATGAAATGTATTAAGACGATTTAAATGTATATACGGATTACTTGTATAGAATTTCGACTTCTTAGTGGATTCATGCGAATTTTATTGATTTTCGGAAGTAGGCTTTATATGGGGCTACGGTCAAATATAGACCGATCAGCATCATGTTAAGACGGACGATTTTTATATATGTATATATATATATTTGTGTTGAATTTCAACTTAATAGTGGGTTTTGTAAGGAATTTATGCGCATTTAAGTTGTTTTCGGAACTGTGCTTTTTATGGGGGCTACGGTTAAATATAGACCGATCATCATCATATTGAGATGGACGATTTTTATATATGTATGGACTATTTGTGTCGAATTTAAGCTGGATACTGATTTTTACAAGGGATTTATGCTCATTTAAGTGATTTTCGGAACTAGACTTTATATGGGGTCTATGGTCAAACATGGACTGAACTAAAAAAAATTTAGTTTGGCGATTTCTTTTTCCATGAAACTTATTCCTGTCAAATTTTGTATTGATATTCCAATTTAAACGGCATTTATGTATAATTAAGCAATATTTCGGGAAGATTATTGTATGGGGGCTTTGATATATCATTGACCGATTCTTACTATTTTGCTCATACTTTTTGCTTTTATCAGAAAAATGACGTGTACCTACAGTATTTCCTGGAAATATCTGCAATATATTTAAAAAAATTGCAAGAAATTTTTTTTTAAAATATCAAATATTTATAGAGGTTGTCTCACATTTTGGTCCATAACTGTTTTTCTACTATACCGATTTTGCTGATTTTCAATACCCAACTGTTTAGGAGAACTATTTTTTGTTTTTTGTAAACTTTGTTGATTTCGGTTGGGTGTTTTGGGCATGAGAGTGTTTTACACAGACAGATAGATGGACATATGTAGCTCAATCAACTTAGAATTCTATAAGA
This sequence comes from Bellardia pandia, assembly GCA_916048285.2. NCBI lineage: Eukaryota > Metazoa > Arthropoda > Insecta > Diptera > Calliphoridae > Bellardia > Bellardia pandia. Next base: position 116,972,605 of record OU696529.1, on the reverse strand, counting down.
ATTAAGAATATATATACCTTGTTAGGTCTGAGATGAATATTTCTCAGTGTGATAAACGGAATTACAAACTTATATATCCCTTATATTCACCACTTATGGTGGTGGAGGGTAGAATAAGTTAAAGTTGAGAGAAATGAGAAATGGTTTAAAAATACTGACAAATATTTAAATATTTTTGGTTTTCAATAGATTCAAGTAACAATATTACAAAAATGTTTTTTATTTCTATACATATAAATATATATAAAAGTCATTTCGAATTGTTATTTTGATGTTTATCAATTTTAAAATTTTCAAATTTATAGTATTTTGGCCCCTTTCACAGCTGTTGCCAGCCCGCCACTGTAAACAAGAATGTTTCCCCACAAAAACTCTAACACAAACAGGCACACACACGCCCCGAAAAGTATTTGCAATACTTGAGGCATTTGGTAAAATAGTTTTCCTCTTTACAAAAAAAAAATCAACAACAAAGGAAGAAAATGTTTAATTCTTTTATACTCATTGGAAGCAAAACATCCTTTCAGTCTCCAAATTGTAATTTTACACTCGCACACACAGCTGAACACTCACCTACAATACAAATTGCAAATTGTATGCTCACGTAATTTCTGTTCACAAGCTTCTGTGTATTATTTCCTATTAATTTTTTTATGTTGCTTTCTTCCACTCGTTCGTTTTTTTTTTTTTTTTTTTTGATATAGTACAGACATTGAAAAATCACCACAATTGTATTATTTGTATTATGGATCCTTAGCAATAACGGAGTCCATTTATCGATTCCAGATTTCAAATGAATTTTTTATGAATAATTACTCGAAGAATTTCAAAATCACCATTTTTGAATAACGAATAATTCGATTAACTTTATGAAAACGAATAAATATGTTTATGTCAATTTGTCGTTTCTGTTTAAAAATTATTACAATTTTATAATTAAAAATATATAATTTAACAATACATATGTACATATTTTTTAATTACAGTTATTTATGTATGTACCTATAAATTAAATTATTGTTATCTATTATTTAAAGATTTTTTGATGCTGCCAGTTTTTGTATTTCAGGCTGGCAACAATTTTTTTAACTGGCGGCCATTTTGTCAGCTGTCAAGTGATTTATGTTTAAAGTCGCTAGTCTACGCCGATAAGAGCGAAACAATTGATCACTTAGAGCAGTGCTCGCCAAAGTGGTGGTCCGTGGACCGGTGCCGGTCCGTCAGCCATAAGTCGCCGGTCCGCAAAGGGCGTCTCGCGAAATGGACAACGATTTTTTAAACGATTATATATACATATACGACTATATGTATACTCCACACTTCTAAACATTGTACAATTATCTACATGGTAGTAGCACTAGCAATTTCACGTCCGAGATGTCAAAATATGAAGTCAACACACAAGCGAACGAACAAAGCAAAGTAACCTAGTTTGACATCTCCAACACAAAATCAGCTGTTCAAATTAACGATCAGTTGTTCATTTGCTATCACCTCTATTAAGACGCCTTGCTTCTAACTAACAACACTGGCACATACAAAAAGTAACGACAAATACCGTTTGTTTTTCGTGGAACCAAGAGGCACTGTGTTGATACATGTGTCTTTCTTTTGTTTAGTTTCTTTGATCCAGTTGAACAAGTGTCACTGTCGTGTAGTGTTCTGTATTTGTTACAGCGTAGATACGAATTTTTATTATTAATCAATATTATTTATTGGTTTGACAAAACACGGTAGGTTTTAACTCTGCCAGTCTGCAGAGTGAGTCAAGACTGAACTGAAACTGAATTATTTATTTTTCAATTTATAGATGACGAAGCAAGGCTCAATGGATATGTTTCTTAAGAGGAGAAATAAGAATACTAATGATGAGCGTCAAATAAATTCTAATTCTTCAAAATCTGATAATGAAGACACAAATGAATACAAATACTTGAGATGATCGTAAACGAAAAATTATCAATAAAAAAGGTGCCGGTCCCCGACGTAATAGAAAAATTGCAGCCGGTCCGTCACACTCAAAAGTTTGACGAGCACTGACTTAGAGGACAACATTCGCCGCGTTACGTTACGGCCACAAATGTTGAAAAAGGTCATCGGAAAAAATTGGACCTCCAGATTAGACTACGTCCAAGCCACTCATACGCCAGAAGTCATATTTAAATTATAATGCCAGAAGAATATCTTTCGAATTAGGTAAATTTCACGTCAATTTAAAAAAATCATCTTTGTTTTATTCTATTTCAAAATTCTATACATCTAAAAAAACACAGAACCATGATTTTTCAAAATAAATTTGCACAATTTGGAAGCGTTGTTCAGGCATCAAGGCAGAATTAGTCTTTACTTTCTGTTCCGTTCCGAATCAGCTGACTTGATTCTGTTTAAATAGAAAATGTGTAGGTGTAGAAGTCGTTAGTTGTTTTGTTACTTTCCGTGCCGTTGTGGACGAACCTGTTGAAAACAAAAATTTGCTAAGTAATTGTAAGTGACAGCACAAAACAGCTGACATCTGTAGAATTTTCTATAGAATTTTTATTATAAACGTAAATTAAATAAAGACCTACTTATACAAATATATAAATATTATTGCAATAAGTTATATTTTATAAAATAAATCTGATATTTAGCCCCTGGCCCACGATGTCGAACGATAACGTTCGCTTAGATAAGACTTAAGACACAAACTTTTTATCGTATCTATTTTTTACTCAATCAAGTTTGTTTATTCCACAATCAAGTTTGTGTCTTAAGTTTTATCTAAGCGAACATTATCTATCGTTCGACATCGTGAGCCAAGGGGTTAGTAAAAAAAAATGTTGAACGTGTTTGAAATGTATTTCGAAACAGATATTTTAGAGTCTACAATTTAGTAAATATTATATTAACTAATTGTAATGTAATTGCCCCTTAGTGATAGCTTTAAAGGAAGTGGTATTGAAAATGATTGCTTACAAAATACTGATAATGTCAAAAAGGGAAACGCGGATATTACTAAAACAACATATATATACATCGAATTGAAAACCTATAATATACAAGAAAACTGTTCTATCGATACTATAATGTAATGTTTTCTGCTTAAATTAGGGAACTTGTTCCTGGAACACATAGTTTTTTACGTAATACATGCTCCATTCATGGTCGACTGGACAGTGGACCGCACAAAACATTACAGGGAAAATCGTTGTTTACCAGCAGAGTTCCCTGTCACTTTCAATATAGGAAAATTCAAATCGAATGTTCACAAACACTACTCCCTCTATCCTCCCCCCATAACCTATTTTCCTAGTTCCAACACAATGCATTGAATGAGTAGGGGTCGTACCCTGAGTGCTGGTCCAAGCAAAAAAAAAAAAAACTGAATCATAATTGACCGCTTTGTTTTCAATATACACTGGGTTTTAATCGAACCAGTGTCATCATTATAACCTTACCTAAGATGGAGGTGAATGAAATGCCGAATATGCGATTTTACTGCATATTCGGCATTTTTATTCGGCATTATTTAAGATGACATTGATAATGAAATAGACAAAGAACATAATTATTAAAATGTATATACTCGTTTAGGTAAGTGATATTACTAAAGGTGGCTTTAGACGATACTACTTTCTGTACGACTTGATGCAGGAAAATATTTATTATTTTATTACTTTTTTTAATTTTTTCTAATTATTCGAATAATTCGATTAATTTTAAATATGTTATCAAAATATTTCGAATAAAGGAAAGAGACAGTTAAAATCTTTTATTCAAATTATTCGTTTTATTCGAACAAAAGAAAAATCGAATAATTTGGTTACCCTAGAAATTATCCATTATAAGGTTGAAATAAATATAAAATTGGCCAAAAATGTTTAGGTAATAAATATATACTACATCAACGACTTCAAATCCTGGTCAGCTAGAGTTTGGGTAACGCTAAAATGGATTATTTCGAAAATGGTATTGAGATGGTATTCTTTAGAGTAATTTTTTTGTGAAGAACTTAAAAAAATGACTGCATTCAAAATGACTTAATTAACTCTCATTCTCAAAGAATTGTGAGAAAAGGACCTTTGACATATTTCAATAGTGATTTTTTAGAAAAATCGTTATAATTTCAAAAAAAAACAAACTGTTGAAACTACTGAGTATAAGGCATTTATCTAGACCATAGCAGCAATCGCTCCCAATAGTTATTTTCAGCCCACTTTCAAAGAATTAAGAGAAAAGGACCAAAGTCCTTTTTAAAATTTCAAAAGACATTTTTTAGAAAAATTGTTATAATATCCAAAAAAAACAAACTGTTAAAACTTCTAAGTATAAGGCATTCATCTAGACCATAACAGGAATCGCTCCCAATAGTTATTTTCAGCCCACTCTCAAAGAATTGTGAGAAAAGGAACAACGACCTTTGACATTTTTTAAAAGTGATTTTTTAGAAAAATCGTTATTATAAAATATTTTTAGTGTAATATTTTTACTTATTTAAAATGTCTTTGATATTCTTTATAAATGCTGATTTTTTAAATTATTTCAGAGTGTTTTCGGCTTCAAATATCATGGGTAAAGTTATATATCGAATTTTGAAGCTTTAACATTGTTTATCTTAAATAGTTAACATGGCTCTGTTAATATAAACGGTTTGTGTCTTGGAATTTTAATTTCAAATGGACCAAAAATGTATAAAAAAATCGTCCATTTCTTTCATATTTATTTAGATCTCTGTATTGGTCTTCGGCGGAGAGTGTTTTACACTCTGAAATATGTCCAAAGTCGTCGTTGTCCAGTAAATACATAATTTATCAAATAAATATGATTTGATTGCAATAAAATGTTTGAGCAATAAACTAAATCCAAAAAGCTACAATATTAATGATGTTAATTTACGAACTGCAAATTCGCTTTTAACATACCTGTTCCAAATGTTGCATGAACATTTTACAGTATAAATGTTTAATGTACTCATATACATATTCGTATATTCGTATACCTGCGCGCTGTATGTCTGAACATAAGTATGTAAGGTTTTCGCTTTATGGTTAGAGGAAAATTTTATAAACGGAAATTTACCCAATTAAAGTGGGAAGCGTAAAATTGAGTTTTGTGGCTACATGTACGAGTATACCTCTACAGAAAAACCAACAAAAAAAAGAAGAAAAGGATAAAATTGGTTGCATGCATCAGCGTCATCATCAACATCAACATCATCGTCGTCATCCTCATCATGAACATCAAGAAAGTTATAGAAGAGCAGAGCGAGCGTTGTGTGTTTTTTAAATGGTTTTTATGTTTGTGCAAGTAAGTAGTTCTTATACTATAGTTTGCCTAGGGTTATTGTTGGCGTTGCTTATTGCAAGAGTTATAAAATACAGAGAATTTTACATTTGCAGTTAGGTTCAACTATTTAGCAAAATGTATATATAATTTGGAAAAAAATAAGTTTATTGAGGAGCTTGACGATCGTAACAGACGATTTAACATGATTTTACTAATCATTTCGTGTCACCACTTGTCACATATTGGTCGTAGAATCAAAAAGTCTATATATTCTGGGCACTTATAAGATTTTAAGACGATCTAGCCGTCTGTACGTTTGTTAACGACACTATAAAGCTTCGAGAAATAGACTTAGAACCAGAGACCGAAAATAAAAATTTCAAAATACTATTAGAAATAGTGATTTTTTATTTTTCCGCTTTTTCGATGATTTTTAAAATTCGAAATGACGATTTTTTTTTTATTTTTTATAGCGATTTTGACGATTTTTTTTTCGAAATTCATCTGGCAGCCCTGATTATTACTTCTTTAAATTTAATTATTTAAAATAAATTGCTTGAATTTTATAATTATGACCTTTTTCAGATTTATATAAAGTAATTCTTAAATACAGTATAAACTCGGTAACCGCAACACTCGATACACGCAACTCCTCGATTCTTGCAACACTATAAAACATAGCATTGTAACCTTTATAAGGGCAACTACTCAAAAATATTGACCTCAATAACTGCAACTTTACATCTAAATATGTTTTGCTTCAGTTCTTTTTTTGTCGTTTTGGTCTTGGATAGCGCCCCGTGTCATCCTAAAGACAATGAGATGGAAAGTGATGATGGAATGATAACCGTTATGTGTCTTCCACCCAACTGTACCGCGATTCTCCAACCAATGGACCAAAACGTGATTAACTTAACAAAAGTCTATTACAAAAAAAGTCTTTTGGCGCAATTAATAGGGAATAAAACCACTCATCTGGAAGAAAAAATAAAGGAATTCAACTTAAGACATGCTATCTGTCTTCTTGCAAGTTCATGGGAAAAAGTGTCAGCAAGCTCCATTCGCAAGTGCTGGAATATGTTAATGAAACCAAATGTTGAGTGGAGTGAAGAGGATGATATTCCTCTAAGCATTCTAAAAAGAGAAATTGAAAATGAACGCGCAATCCTTGCATCAATGCTCCAAGAACTTGCACCAAATGATTCGTTCACAAATGACGAGCTAAATGAATGGATAGACGAAAGTGTTGCTTATCAAGAAGTGGATAAAGAAGCCGTAGAAATTGAAAATTCTGATGATAGCGAAACGGATGTTAGTCCACCTAAAATAAAAGGATCAGTTGCTATGCAATCTTTTAACACATGCATTCAGTGGGCTGAAGAAAACGATATTCCAATAAAAGAAATTATATTTCTGAAGGAGCTTCGTGAAAGGGCTATAATAAAAACCCTTAATAAGAAGAAAGTGCAGACAACAATACCCAATATGTTTAAAAAATAAAATTTTTAATAAAAAATAAGCTTTCTATATCACAAAACTATTTTCATTTGTCATATTTCTTGTTATATATTTTTCCTCGCTGGGTGCAACAACCTCAATAAGTGCAACTACCTAGATTTCTATTAGTTGCGATTACCGAGTTCGTACTGTATATGTATATGATCAAAAAATAACCGTTATTTTAAATTTTTTTCAAAAAGTATTTATTTATTCATTAATAACTCTCTTGTCCCCTTCAAAGTAATCCTCCTCAGATATAATACACTTATGCCAGCGTTTTTTTCAATCCTCGAAACTCTTCTGAAACGCGCTTTTTGGTATCGCCAACAGCTCCTGTTTCAATTTTTCTTTTATCTCCTCAATTGTAGCAAAACGCTTTCCTTTCATCGGTGTCTTCAGTTTTGGGAAGAGGAAAAAGTCAGCGGGGGCCAAGTCCGGTGAATACGGTGGTTGAGGCATAATAACGCTTTTGTTTTTGGCCAAAAACTCACGCACAAGCATCGATGTGTGAGCTGGTGCGTTATCAAGGTGCAAAATCCATGATTGGTTTTTTCACAATTCTGTGCGTTTCTGACGAATTGCTCGCGCAAACGGCGCATAACTTCAAGGTAGTATTCCTTATTGACCGTACGACCAAAGCATTTTTTCTTGTCGGTTTTAAAACCAATTCTTACAATATCGGTTTCTATGACACCAATGATTAAGTTGAAGTTACTTAAGGTACGGTCACACTTGGCAAATATTTACTGCAAAAAGCGTAACCACTTGTTTTAGCACAAATTTGTTTGACGTTGTTTACTCTTACAAGAAGAGTTTTGTTGTGTCTTGTCCTAAATAAATGAAGTTTTATTAAATAAATAAACGAGTTCAAATAAATTTTATTTGCCAAGTTAGTTGTAGATGCGAAAAGTATCCAAGGGTCAAATTTTAAATTGAATGCAGTTTTGTTACAAATAAAAAATCACAATAGTAAATGATAAATAAATTTCTTTAAAATGTAACTGTGTAACTGTGAAAATACATACATATATTTTAAAACTAAATACTTGATTCTTAGTGATATAACATAAAATTTCTAATTAGGTGACTACAGCTGTATAACTATAGTTTGTTAAAAAAGCATTTAAAACAAAACAGTTAACATTTTCAAGTTTTCCCTTTTTACTTTTTATATTTTGGTTAAAGTAGTTTGTTTACTATTTTTTCAATTAGAACTTAAATAAGGGTGGCCAGTATAAATATGGTTTAGATATACACATGTTTGATTAGCAGTTCATTAGGTTTTAAATTTAGCGGTAACGGCAACGTTTAATAGCAATTATCTATAAATTTTGAATATTTCCGACAATTTCGGTGACCAAGCTAGATGTCAACAAAATTTATGTTAGCGATTGCGTTCAAACTAGTGTGGAATTTGATAAATTTTTCGGTATTGATAAATCCCGAAAATTAGTATTTGTGTAAAAGAACCAGGAAAGTATAATTCTTTTTACCTGCTTTTTTGACATATACAAATAGAAAACATTTTCACTTAATGTAAATGAATTGTTCTTTAGCTTTAATAAGAGAAAATAAAGGAGATCAACTGATAGACTCCACATTAAATCACTAATTGAAAAGGTCAGAAACATTTCAAAATTATTTACAAAGTCATCAGCAAAAATGAAAGTTTTACATAAGTATGTTGAAGAAATAAAGGTGAAAGAATTAAAATAATTTTGGATTACCAAACTCGAACGCACTATTTGATGTGTATACGGTTTTTGCAACATATACATAAAAGCTTTTTAATTGATTTTGATTTCAACAGATGCCAGGTGAAGAATTTTTTTTTACTTAAACAAATAGTTGTCATTTGATATACAGTGATATAAATTTCTGCAGATGTTGCACGTTTATTTTATGAAATATGAAACATAAATCCCTAAAATCACGAAATCCGGTAAAACATTTTTAACATCACAAATTCCCGGATTTGCAAAACCAGTCCCGTTTGGAATCCCTAGTACACACTTAGCACTTGATAATAACTTGAAATTACTACAACATGAGCTTAACATTACTAAAAAGTTGTATTATAATGACTTCATTACCACCTGATTAAGCACTGAAAAAGAATCAATTTAATTATCCTTAAATTTAAAATATAGTTTAAATAGTTTTACTAAATGACACCATTGGATGACACCATTAGATGGCACACTATATTACTATATTACCTTATAATGTATGTTTTAGTTTTTTTAAAGCTGGCCACCTTTTATTGCTTTCTTCAACTAAACTGAATAATTTACAGTTTCCCTATGAATGCAAATGTAAAACAAAACTGAAAGCTTTCAAAAAGTATTTTTTTTTTATTCAATGCTACAGAAACCTAGATGAACTTGTTTCAATCAAATAAACTATAAGACGGAAAGATAAACAATTCCAAATTGATAAAAGTTAGAGGAGAAACTTCATTATATCGCAGGCATATTTTAAATTCAAATATGCCGCATTTTTATTGGAAACGGATAGGGTTACTTTGTATATGAATACATAACTAAGTGCATTTTATTAACAAACTTTAAATACAATATATTCCCACAAAAACTTGGCAATGACATGCTATTACTGTTGAATATACTAATACATACCGTTTGCATTACTAAGAAGCACTTTTGTAATGACTGGTTTAATTTCTGATTGTCAAAGGAAGTTGAAAGCGAAGTGGCTTTGTAGTTCAGCGATTTGAAATATATATAGAGCACAGGTCGAAATGTTGTATAGTTAATCCAATTAATCAAAATAAAAACAGGAATTTTTATAATAGAAAATAAATTTTCATTTCATCTTGTAGCTTTTTCTACCCTACACCATCATAGTGGAATGCTAATGTCTGTAACGCCGAAAATTATTAATCCAACACCCACCTTAAAGTGTTCCTATCGGCTCACAATCATTCCCTGAGTCGATTTAACGATGTCCATCCGTCTGGTTGGCTACCTGGCTGTCCATGTAAAGCTTGTGCGCAGAGTAAAGGTCGGAATTTTAAAGATATTTCGATAAAATTTGACATTGATCCTCCTGACATATTTTACAACAAATAAGTTATACATGAAGGCTAATGACATTTACTAATTTTGTGCAGATCGGCCAATAACTGATCATATGTAGATCCCACATAAGGCCCACTACCAAAAATCACTTTTATGAGCAGAAATCTCTTAAAAATATTGATATCTAAATAATATTGAACACAAATATGTTTAATATATACACAAATCAATAGGTATATTTTATGATGATTGGTCCATAATTAGTCATATCTCGCATATTAGGCTAACTTCCGAAAATCACTTTAACGATCAAAAATCTCTTAAAAATGTTGATAACCAAATAAAATTCAACACAAATAAGTTTCATATATACAGAAATCATGAGACCTATTTTTATAGCGGTAGGGCCATAATTTATATTTTATTTAGATTGTAAGCCCGTAGGGCCTAATTAATCCAGATTATTCATATGGCAAATACAAAAGTATAATTTAATATAAAAAAAAATTCAAAAATATCTGTATATACGAGTATAATTTTAACGCCCCTATTGATATTGAATACGAAAAAGTTCTTCCTCTATTCTTGAAACTCGGACGAGAAATAATCTATTCATAATCCGGGAATAATATCTAGACATAATTATGAACTAGTTATAGTAGACAAGCCAAAATTAAATCTGTTAAAAAGGTACATTGGCTTCCCAAATTTCATAATAAAACTTTCAAAATCACATTGCAGAAGATTAATAATAAAATTATGAAAATCACTAACATGCACAAATCGTTTTGAAGTGTTTATAGAGAGATAAAATTTAACACAAAAAATATGTTTATGCATAGGAGTCGTGCCACTAAATATTTGGATGATTGGTCCATAATAGGTCATATCTCCCATATAGCGCTCATTTCTGAAAAACTGTTTTATACATATACTGGGTGTAGGGTATTATCTGGTCGGGCTTGACCGACTATTTCTTACTTGTTTTAAATATTAACTATTTTTTTTTTTTATTTAATAGATATATTATATATATTATACAAAATTTAAATATAGTTTACAAAATTCATTTAAATATAATTAGTTATCTATAACTGGCATAACTTATAGTTGTGAGCCAGATTGGCAAAATAAATGCTGTTTATACAAATATTTATATATTAATATGTTAATTGACTTATACAAATTCGTTATGTATGAGTTTTCTGTATTTTGAACAACAGTCTAAATAATTTACAAGATTGATATAATTACTGATCTGACCATTAAGAATGCTTAGTACTTCTAATAGGCTTAAAGTGTTTTTGTTGAAGAATTGACGTCTGAATCCATTTAGAATAGGACAGATGCCAATAAAATGGAAAGTGTTTTCTGTTGCATCAAGGTTACAAAGTGTACATAACCCGTCCGTTGCACTTCTAAAAGATCTAGAATTTATGTCCAGCAGGCCTCCTCTGGCTTTTATTATAAGACTTATAGCCCGTGACGAGAGGTTAGAGGTATTAATTTCCATTAAGCAATAATTTAGCTGTGAGTATAAGTCGTGGAATTGAGAATTTCTTGCATCAGATACTAAGTTTTCCTTTTCGTAATAAAATATTAAATATTAACTATAATTAATGAATATTAATAGATACTTGTGGCTCAAAAAAATTTAATCGCTTTAATTGTTACATAAATCTAAAAATACTAAAGCGAAGGCATTTTAGGTGAGCAATGCTTTAAGGCCGTATTTGTAAGTTTTCATAGAAGTAAATAAGATTGTTTTTTGAAGCAGCTTATATCCTTAAAAATTTATCTATCTAACAATTTATCTTAATGAGATTTTTTTCTTAAATGCAAACTAATGTTGACATAAATTAACATTCATTAACAACTAAAAATAAAAGAGATTAAACATAAATGTAATCATTTCTAGACACAAATATTATGTGACTTAAAAAAATTTACATTAAAATCTGAAAAATATTAATAAATTTACATGGACTTACCACAGTTATTAACAGCAACTGACACTATCAGTGATTCTGCAATATAATATAAATAAAATAAAACAAAACAAGTTATTAACATAAAATTAACATTATTTAAACAATATACATAAAGTTAAATAAAGGTACGGTCACATTTGGCAAATATTTGCCGAAAAACACGTAACCACTGAATAAAATATGTTTGAACTTGTTTATTTATTTAATAAAACTTATCTTATTTAGGCAAAAGCACCACAAATATTTAGTCTTATTTTATTTGATGCTGTTTGATCTTGCAAAACTCTTGTAAGAGTAAACAATATCAAACATAGTTGTGCTAAAACAAGTGGTTACTCGTTTTAGAGTAAATATTTGCCATGTATGACCATACCTTAAAACAAAAAACATTGCAAACAACTTTAATATGCATTAATTATACATAATAAACATTCTAGTCAAAGAAATTGCTATTAAGAATTCAATTGCATGCTGTTAGAATTTTTATGAATTTTACTATTTTTTTCGTATTTGTTTCTTTTTTTTTAATAGTTTTAATGTCATTTACGAGTTTGCGGCAGAATAAAGATTTATTTTCCACAAGCTAGAGATAGGAAAACGAGTACATGCATAATTGACATGCACAGCTTTTTGTTGTTGTTGTTGTGCATATAGAGAATGTAATTAAATATTTAATTGTTTTCGTTTTAATGAAACAAATTGGAGATAAATAAAGGTTTAACCTTAAATATGTAAATAGAAAATGGTGTTGAACTTTGTTTTAAAGGATTAAATAAAAGACAGAAAGAAATATACAAATGTAAATAAAAAATAAGAGTTTATATTCGGCAGTGCTAAAGCTTATATACCCCCCACAAATCACCTATTATGGGACGATCGTCACAAAATATTGTAACGTACTTTCTATTTATTTACAGTTTATTTTGGTTGAATTTCATCTCAATAACAATATCTACAAGAATTGTATGCACATTTCAGATATAATCAAGAATTTATATTTATCTCTTTCTTTAAAAACTGCGCTTTGTTTTTTTTTTTGCACTGTGTAACATAAAGCGATATAAAGGGTGTCGCAACTAGAACGCAATTTTTTAATTTGGCGCCATTCGAAGTGTCATTTTTTGACATTTGAACAATTGTTATTGTTTGCTAGTAGAAGTTACAAGGTTAATAAAAATGGAGCGCTACACGAATGAACAACGTATTCTCATTATGAAATTGTTTTACCAAAATGGTGAAAGTTTTGCGGCTACAGTTCGCAAATTGCGATCAATTTCGGGACACAATAATGTTCCAAAAGAGTCAACTGTAAAGAGATTAATGGATAAATTTGCCGAAACTGGATCTGTTAGTAATGTAAAGACAACAACGCGTCTTCGACCAGGTCGATCCACCTCAATTCGACACCGAGTTCAGCAAATTGGTGTCCCCAAATCCGCTCTGCAGCGAATTTTGATGAAAGATTTGCATCTTCATGCATACAAAGTTCAATTGACTCAGGAACTGAAGCCAGCTGACCATGGACAGCGAAGGGAGTTCGTTAATTGGGTATTGGAGAGACAACATGAAAATGCTGATTTTGCCGATAAAATCATCTTCAGTGACGAGGCCCATTTCCATCTTGATGACTTCGTCAATAGGCAGAATTGTCGCATTTGGGGTGAGGAAAATCCTCGAGTGATTCACGAGAAGCAAATACATCCTCAACGTATCACTGTTTTGTGTGGTTTTTGGGCTGGAGGAATCATTGGGCCTTTTTTTATGGAAATGAGGCAGGTCAAGCGCAATCAGTCAATGGTGTTCGGTATCGTGAAATGATAACCAGTTTTTTCTTGCCTAGAATTGAAGAAATGAATGTGGAGGGCATGCGGTTTCAACAAGATGGCGCAACATGTTATACAGCCAGAGAAACAATTCAATTGCTGCATCAGTCATTTCCCGGTCGTGTTATTTCGCGTTTTAGAGACCAGAAATGGCCGCCTAGATCGTGCGATTTTTTTCTTTGGGGTTTTTTGAGGGTTACGAAAATACTAAGTCGTCGGCATTCTTTCACAAAAAATCGTTCCAATGTTTGCTGAACAGCTTTTTTCAATGTAAAATAAATTTCCCTGTAGCAATTGTCTGTATTACTACCACTAGCATTATCGTTGGATAATGTTGTTCTTTTTATGTCAACCAGTGTGACCATTTTAACATTTTTGCAGTTAAATTTAGCTTATTTTATTTTGATATAGCTGCAAAATTTTAGATTTAGCATTTGGCATTTTATGTAGCATTTCTTAATAATATGTTTGGCATTTTATTTAGCATTTTAAAATTTAAGAAAACTAATTTCTTTTCTGTTCAAAATAGCTTAAAGCAAAAAAAATTAACATTTTAAAGCATAAATGACAAATTTTTAACAGATGAAATTACAACTCTTGAACTAAAATGGGAAAAATTAACTTCATATGAGTGGGAAAATAAAAACTCAACCGCAGAATTTTGAAAGCAAGTTTGTGAATACAAGAATGCGTTTTATGAAAACTGCCTTTCATCTTTTGTTATGAAAATTTAAAACTAAAATTTAGTAATTCAAAAGTTAAACGTATATTTAGTAAAATTAATTCTATAAAAACTAAGTTAGAATGTATCGTCAGTCAATCCCGATTATAATACATGTTGAAGTGATTTTCAGAAGTTTTTTTTATAAAAGAGCTATGACTAATCATCGACCAATCGTTATAAAATTTGGGGCCATGATTTCTAATTCGTAATTTCACATTCTTAAAAGATTTATGGTCGTTGAAGTGAGTTTCGGAATTGAGCTTTATATGGGAGCATTGAATAATTACTGACCGATCTGCACAAAATTTGAAGGTGTGATTAGCATTCATCTATAACTTATTTAAGGCATAATTTATTTGTTTATGTTTATAAATCACACATTTATGATCGATTAAGCCCTATTTAGAGAGGACATTTGTATGGAGACTAAGTGAAATAATTGACCAATATCAACAATCGAAATATCTTCAAAACTGCGACGTGTACTTTGAGAGGACAGCCATTAAGTCGAATCAGAAAGTGTTTTTGAGTTGATTGGTATACTTTAAGGTAGATGTTAGGCTAATATTTTCGGGCATTACAAACATCAGCATAAAGCTAATATACCTTCCCTACTATGGTGATGTAGGGTATAACAAAATAAATAAAAAACATAATGATTTTAAATACCATGAATTCTATTCTTTATATTAGATATGGATTCAAAAGATTAAATAAATTTTTCAAATTACAGAAGACTTAATTAAAGCCTGATACAGTAAAAAAAAATTATGAAAATTAGTATGAAAATTACTAAAAAAAAATATTTAACAACTTTATACTGTGTTCAGATATGAAAATTAATTGAGTCAATTTCGGTTAATTGACAATATTATTTTAAGTGTTCAGGTATACGCAATTTTCAGCTTACTCAATAATCATTTGACAGTTGGAAAACAATACAAAAAATACTCTATATGGTTGTTGTGTTTCTACGTAAACAAACTTACCTTCACATTGATTTTTTAATGATTTCTTTTGTTGACATTTGCATGTTATACAATTTTGTTCACTAAACACAGTTGTGAACAGTGTTCCATTCGAAATCTTACTCAATATTATAACAATTTCGTACTTATTGCGCAATAATTAATTGAGATTTTATATGGAATATTGAGATTTTATCTTAACACGCTATTAAGGTTAGACTCATAAATAGAACCTTAAAGTTTTGTTCTCGAGTTCAAAGTTGTATTATTCATATAAAAAGTTTATTTTTTAATCATGTTTGTTCTCAGATTGTAAAATAGTATTTCAAGAAAGTATTGTAAAAAATTTAGCACATTTTTTGGCATTTTAAAAAAGTTTTAGCATATCTTAGCTTATTTTTATACTGATTTAGCCGCTTAGCTTTTTGAAATCTGGTCACACTGATGGCAACAAATAAGCTTTTTGCTTTTGTCTGAAATACCATTAATGGTATTCTCTGCGCAACTTGATTTTCAATCCAAATAGAAAGCAACAACTCCATTTTAATTATCAAACAACTTCTTGTACGGGTCATCGTTTTAGCAGATTTTGCAAAATGAAAAAAAAAATAAAGACTCAAACCCAAAACAACGCAACCTAGAAAATTTAACGATGCACAGTAAAAATTAGGACTAATTAAGCAGCGACGCAACTTCGAAAAAAAAACGCAAAACGAAACGACGCAAAGCGAGATATTGGTGTGCTTATAACTGATCTGTGTAAAATATCTGTTCGATGTTATGAGTTTTTGGGAGTAGTCCTCATAAGAGAACTATCATCTATTATGGGCCGATCATCATTTCCATGACATTACTGTCCATAAATAATGAGTTATAATGAGTAAATAATAGCATTTAACCCATTACTAGTTAATGTATGCTTTTGATGGTTAAGCGTTGCTCTTCCTTAACATCAAATCATCAAACTGTTCTTGATTGCAAAGTCTCTTTTGAAAAATCACACTATGAGTGCTTTATATTTTAATTATTTTAAAAAAAAAAATTCATAACCTTTGCTGTCAATGCAATTGTTATTTTCATTTTCTCATTGCTAAATTTTGCTAAAATCATTAAAATGTTATTTATTAAAAACATAAGAAATATAAAACATTAATAATTGCCATGATTTTCATATAAAGTGCTTTGGCACTTCAATATCTACCGAAAGTAAATGAAATTAAACACAAACTCAAAGATTTCACTTGAAACTCAAGAGTAAAATAGTTGTACACTGTTAAATTTAAGCCGATTTAAGTGAAATACATACATTTTAAGTGCTCCTAAAAAGGGGTTTAAAGTTGTTGAAACTGAAAGTGCAAAAAAGTAATTATATTAAATATAATTAAACAAAAACAAAACTTTTAAATAAATTGTGTGAATAGTTTGTGAATTCCCAAAATTAAAGCAACAAAAATCACAAAAATTAACTATTTTATAATCTTTAGGGGTTGGTGAAATACTTTAAGGATAAATAAGGAATAGATGAAGGTTTTCACGTCTTGTAAACTGCATAGGGGCAATATATTGGCCAAATTTAATATGCCTTTATATTCTGCGTATAACGTAAGGGATTCTAACAGATGAGAATAGTGCAGTGTGACCAGATCTCAAAAATCTAAGCTAAAATTTACTAAAAAATGTGCTAAATTTTTTAAAATACTTTCTCGCTTTTTGTTCCTGTTTCGATTTTTCTTTTATCTCCTCAATCGTAGCAAAACGCTTTCCTTTCATCGGTGTCTTCAGTTTTGGGAAGAGGAAAAAGTCAGCGGGGGGGGCCAAGTCCGGCGTATACGGTGGTTGAGGCATTATAACGGTTTTGTTTTTGGCCAACAACTCACGCACAAGCATCGATGTGTGAGCTGGTGCGTTATCATGGTGCAAAATCAATGATTGATTTTTCCACAATTCTGTGCGTTTCTGACAAATTGCTTCGCGCAAACGGCGCATAACTTCAAGGTAGTATTCCTTATTGACCATACGACCTTGTGGTAAGAATTCATAATGCACCACGCCATTGCGGTCGAAGAAAACAGTGAGCAAAACTTTTACATTTGACTTAACTTGACGTGCTTTTCGGTCTGGGCTCTTCTGGACGTTTTGGGCTTTGGTTTCAATTTTATAGCCATATACCCATGATTCGTCACCAGTTATGACATTTTTAAGGAAATCTGGATCGTCGTTGACGATGTTCAACAGCAACTGAGCGAAGTCCATGCGACGTAGTTTTTACTAAAACATGCGTAAAAATTGCTTGACATGAGCCGAACGATTTGTCAACATCATCAGCAACCTCTCTGATCGTTATTCGACGATTATCCAAAATCATTTTCTTCAATGCTTCAATGGTTTCATCGGTTGTTGACGTGCTCGGGCGACCAGGACGAGCATCGTCATTGATATCTTCTCGGCCTTCCTTAAACCGGTTGAAATTGTGTTCTGCTCATAGTAGACTTGCCAAACTCCATAGTCAATATTTAAAATGTCCTTGCGCATTTAATTTAATTGTTTACACAAAACTTAATACAGTTTCTTTGATCCATTTTTTCGAATAGCAAAAAATCGAAGAACACACCAAAACACGACTAACATTTTTATCTGTCAAAAACAAACTGACAATCCAAAATGGCTGATATTACCAACATATATAACATACATGTGTACCAATATAACAGGAAAAAAAGTGCGAAAATCGAACATACATAACTCAAGAAATTTGAAAATAACGGTTATTTTTTGATCAGACCTCGTAAGTACAAATATAGAAACTTATCATTTAATGGTTATTTGTACAAGTTTAAATAGTTGCAAATAATATAATATGTTTGAATAATTATCATTTAATAGTTGTGGTAAACATTTTTTAAAAATAGTTATATTGCAGTGAACCATATTCAATTTAATAATTGCGATAAACATAAAAATATTGCTAAAATCATATTAAAATAACAATTGTTTGTGTACGACAACAATATATTGTTTCCAAAAACACGGAGTAGTTGCCGTAACCATGCCAAAAAGATGGGTGAAAAGTCATAGCTAATAAATAATTGAATAAATTTAAATTGTACAATGTAGGTACAAATGTTTTAAAATAATGTTTTGTTTTGTTTAAAATTTCTTGTGGAAAACCGCTTTATTTTGTATAATATTTAATTTAACCTAAGAATCTTTTTTTGTAGCTACTCTTTTCCGCATACGAGTACGTTATTTAATTGTCTTTTCCATTTTACAAATTATACTTAATTACAAATTTCTTGCAGTGCAAGGATGATGATGCTATTCTAATATTAACTTCTAACTAACATATACCGCACAGATACATATATATAGGTATATACGTACATGTTGATATATCATGGCATTTAAGCCACATAAACGTTCCCTCCAGATTACAATGCAAAACTTACTTTATTTTCTATTTCAATTTCATTTTAGTATTTTTTTTTTTTTCGATGAAAAATGAAGCAAATATTTTTTGGCATATGACCATGACACTAAAGAGTGTCTGAGTGTTATTTTTAAAAATTGTATAGCAACAGCAGCAGCAGAACACACAGTATCATCCTAAACAACATTGAAATATTTGATATGAAACCTCCTCTCCAATACTGTGGCAAACTGTGACAACCACACTTACAAATTGTAAATATTTCAGAGTGCAAGTGGGGATAACTAGAGCACAGCTAAGGAAATGCAGAATGATACTTGAGAGAGTAATTACTTGATTATCTTTAGGTATAAGGTCTGAGTCACTGATGGCAAACATGGTACAATTGTACTCTTTTTGATACATTTTAAACACAGTTGGTACCGTGGTACTACCACAAGTCATATGGTACAATTTCAAAATGCTGTTGCATCAAAGTGGAATTATTTCCGTATTTTGCTTCCAAAGAAAAAGTAAAACGAACAATTGGTTTCATTCCGAACAAAAACTTCAAATGTTGTTAATCAGGATTTCAAAATCGTTAGAAATTAACTCTTCTATTTCTTTTATTCTTACAATAATAATTCCAGTTATTTTGGAAATATATATGTATATTTACCAAGGTTAACTTTTCGCAAATGACTTGATACTTCATAAATAAGAATATTTTTTGATAATCGCGACAATTAACGCAATAATGTTGCTATAAGATATATCGAGTTTTCGATAAAGTAAAGTTTTATGATTATTTAACAAATATTAAAAATGGTACCATGGAGGTCTAAAAAGTACATTTTATTTATATCGTTGCTACGAAAAACAAAAACCCATTTTCCATCACTGGTCTGAGTAACATGATTTTAGCATTTAATAGAATTTTTCTCTGTTGTGTTCTTCTTGTAAATACAAATTACAGCATTTCAGGCTCATTATGGCATGAAAGTGAGATATTGTGTAACATGTTTATGGTTGCACTAGAAAAATCAAAAAAAAATCTATGCAAACATTATACAGGCAGGAAAAATATTTATTGAAACATTCATTACTACTGTTTCGATTGTTTACTGTGTAAATTTGAAAGCTCTTCCAAAATTGCTAAAAATGGCATCTGTTTAAATAAATTTATAGTCGCGAATACTTTAACGCCTTCTTTAAAATATTAATTACTCACAATGTGGCACATTATTTGAAATGTAGTGCCATTTTATAACACCCAAGTCCTTCTCCTGATTTGCATATAAAACAAATCCACAATTTATTTACTTAATACTAAAAATACTTTTTTACGAACCAATTCCCAAAGTTATCACAGCTAGTAGTATTGGGCGTAGAGAGTGGGTTTTCATCCAACAGGTGTACATAATTCTATAATTCTATATTCCTTCCTACTTTTCTATACAAACAATTTTATTGTTCGAAATGTATTGCATACTTAATGAAATGAGTTTTCTATAATAAATAAATTTATTATTCACATTCCTGCATCATTTGTTTAACAATAAATTTGCATATTTATTTAGGAAATAAACATTTCCACTTCAGTTGCCTTTCAAATTGTTTGTAAACAGAATCTTACCAATTGTTTTGAGTATATTTGCTAATTTTTATATTAAATTAAAATTATTAAATCATCTGTAATGAGATTAGTTGGAAATATAAATTTTAATGTTTGACTCCAGCAATTAGCAATAACTTGTGATGTATTCTATTAGTTAACGTTAATTTGTATCGAGTGTTAATAAAAATTTATTATTCACAACTTTTTATATAATGCAATAGATAGAAAATAATATTTACAGTGGTCGCCAATAGTTATAAGGGTATTTGAAATTTAAAGTAATAAAAATTTATACATCTCCTATCTCCTACATGTCACAGGTCTTCTCTGTTAAAAATAATTATTATAATAAATAAATAATAATTATAATGAAATTCCGAAAACGGAATCCGCTTAAACGTTTTTTTTTTTTTTTTTTTGAAGCCGTCCATATTTTTTTATATTTTCGAATAACTCGGCGGTATTTTTTCAAATAACTCGAAACCTGGTTTTTTAAAAAATGGTTTTCTGTTTTAAAGGGATCATTAGTTATTATTCAAAACTTCCTAAAAGAATTATTACACTGTGCTAGTTAAAAAAACCCCGACAAGCGGGGCATCCAGTGTGTACAGCTAAATCGAGTACGCTGAATACAGTGGTGCTAATTGTTTTTTTTTAGGTTAGATCTAGTTAATGATAAAAATGCAAAATAACGAGAGATAGCGTTAGGTATTTAAAAAAATGGAAGAGGTTGCGCAATAAATATTCGCGTAATTCGAAAACTGTTTAGTTTTTTGAATTATTTTAAAAAAAATCGTAATTCAACAACAAAATTATCTTTAAGTAGGGTTAAAATGTTTTGCAAAAAAAAACTAATGAAGTCGAAAATTTTGTGAAATAAAACTATTTTTTTTTTTGCAAAAAACAATTGTTTCCAACACTGACGTTCTTCAGTCAGTGGATCGCACAACACACTACAGGGAAAATTCGTTCTTTAGCCGTACTGTCCGTGTTAACTCACCAAGTGTGTGTTTAAATGGTTTTGTGGGACCTGCAAATTTGCTAACCAAGTTTCAAAACAACTTGATTTGCGTTAATAAAAAGAAGATTATTTTTAAATTAGACAGATTCAGCTTCTATTGAAAATGAAAGACTTTCCTTTTTTTCAATAATAGAGATGTACAAACTTTATAGTTTTATTTATAAATTCAAGAATGACGGGCTCGATATAAACTCAAAAAAAATTACTATAAAAAATTACTAAATTCCTTGAGATCTAGACAACGAATAAAATAACAAAATGGCTCGAAAATCTAACATAATGTTAAAATAAAATTTAACGAAAACAAACTTAAAGCTAAATATATATATAATAGCAGCGCTCTATCTTTCTTTATATTGTTGATGGTAACATCATCTCCCAACAGGACAGAGATGGGAACACCAATACCATCCTTCAGACATGAACAGTCCGTATGTGGAATAAACTACCAGCAGAAGTCAAATGTTCACAAACACTACTCCCTCTATCTTCCCTCCCATAACCTATTTTTCAAGTTCCAACACAATGCATCCAAGAACAAAAATGTTAGTCCTACTTAAAGATAATTTTGTTGCCGAATTTCGATTTTTCTATTTAATTCGATAAACTAAACAGTTTTTGAGTTATGCGAATATTTATTGCAGAACCTACTCCGTTTTTTAAATATCTCGTTATTCTGCATTCTTATCATTAATTAACTATCAATAAACGATTATCAATTTGTGATTCAAAAGTATTCAATCGATTTTCAATTATATAAATATTAAAACATTAATGCGACCGGATTTTTTGTGAACATATAAGCTATTATATTTTAAAATTAAAATTTATATGTTAATGAAACACAAAAATATTTTAATACAATTCACAGTAAATTATTTAAATCAAGTGCCTTAGTTTGTACACTCCAGTAATGCCAATACTAGTATTTGTTTACAAAGTCATAAACAAATATTTAAATTTTACAAAAGTATGGAGAAGAAATAATAGGTGAAAGAAATTTTGGATTGCCAAACTCGAAAGCACTATTTGAAGTGTTTAAGCTTTTTGCAATGGGAAATTCCTATATAAAAGCTTTTTAATTGATTTTAAAGCTCAACAGATGCCAGGTGAAGAAGTGGTGACTTGGAGACACTTCCTTCAGGTTTCCTTCAGAGATGTTATGAGTTACGATAACCACTTGTTTTAGCACAAATTTGTTTGACGTTGTTTACTCTTACAAGACTTTTAGTTCCAACAGCCTCAAATAAATTAAAACTAAATATTTGTTATGCTTTGGCCTAAATAAGAAAAAAAAATTTTATATATATACGAGTTCGAAAATATTTTATTTAGTGGTTACGTCTTTTTCGTCAAATATTGCCAATTGTGAACGTACCTTTAGAACGAAATTCACATACGTTTACAATGTGTGTGTATCTTCTTCTTTTTATTATTACAAATTTGTATTACTACAAACTTGTTATTGTTTTTATTGCTGCGTCTGCCGTTGGTTGACAATATCAGCAATGTATTTTATTGTTGCCATTTATTCTTTATGGTAATTTTTTTTTTTTTTTTAATAAATAGTTTTTATTATTAATAAATCAATTTGTTTTAATATGAAACAAAAATTCCGAAACTCCCGAAAAATCCCGGAATACCGGGATATTATAAATGTAAATCCCGGGATTTGAAAATTCAGTCCCTTTTGGCATCCCTAGTATACTGCTTTTTTAGTTTCAATTTAGTTTTATGGTGACTTTTTTTGTGTTAGAAGTCATTTTTTATATTTTGTATTGAACAAACAATTGATGTTTGCAATTTATCTATTATATTGCTACTATTTTAGAACCGAACATTTATAAATGTCTACATTTAACTACTAGCAACGGAATTAATGACTAACTGACTGACAATGTGGCTGAATATTGCTAATGTTTTAAGGCTGCTTTTTTACGAGGGCGGTTCGGAAACTTCTTAGCCTATACCAGAGAGCGCGGTATAAACAGAAAAATGTTAAGTGTTTTGAAAACTTTTATCTGCACACATGTTAAATTTCTATTCGATCTGGCAACTCCTTCATATAGAAACAGGTGTTCATCCGACAGAAGCATCCGAGATTTTTTACAATGAAAAAATTAGAAATTTGTGGTGTCATTAAATATTAAAATAAAAAAGGTTTATCGGAACCAGAAATTCATAATATGATGAATACGTTAAGTGAAAGTGCAGTAAAAATTGGATTGCAGAATTTAAACATGGTCCTACAGCATTGAAGATGGATGAAGCACGTAGTGGACGTCCAAAAACAGCAACAACAACAGAAATTGTAGCCAAAGTACATGATCGACGAATAAAAATGCTTGAAATAGCTAATATCATGGGCATCTCAAATGATCGAGTAAATTTAATTTTGCATTAAGAACTACTTATGAAAATGTTTTCTGCACGATGGGTGATCGTTTTAAGAAAAATAAAATGGATTTTAAGCGTCGATTCATAACTGTTGATGAGACATGAATCCACCGCTATACTTCATAGACAAAAGAGCAATCCAAGCAATGGACTGAAGCTGGACTAAGTGCCCCAAAGAAGGCAAAAACAATTCAATCGGCTGGTAAGGTTATGGCAACGGTTTTTTGGGACTTCAAATGTATTTTTTTGATTAATTATCTGCAAAAGGGTAAAACTATTGCAACATTTTGGTTCAAATTAAAGTAAAAATTCGACAAAAACGTCCTGGCGCACCAGCGCACAAGAGTATTTTAACAATTGCTAAAATCAACGAATTAAAGTACGAGTTGCTTGACCACCCAATTTATTCTCCTGATTTAGCTCCCAGTGACTTTTATCAGTTCCCAAATCTAAAAAAAATTCCTAGCTGGCAAACGTTTTACCTTAAATTTAGATGCAATTACAGTTGTAAACCACTATTTTGAAGGCATTGAGGAAAACTATTTTAATCAAGGGATAGAATTGCTAGATAAGCGTTGGCCTAAGTGTATTGAAGTTTCAGGAGATTATAGAGAAAAATAAAAATGTTTTTGAATAACTAACAATTCTCTTTCTGTGCTAGGCTAAGAAGTTTCCGAACCGCCCTCGTAATATTGCGTTCTAAACGTGAGGGTACGCTGAGTTTTTGTTATTTTAAACGGTGGATGAATATGAAATTATATAATACTATTTTTTATTATTATAGTCAAAATAATAATAAACCTTTGTTAAGCAGTTTTATGGAATATTTTTCCTGCAAAGTGGAAACTCGTGAAATTGTTTTAATCATTAAGAATGCAATAATAAAAAAACGGCTAACAAAAATAGATATTCAAATCGATTTTTTGTAATATTTATACTTTATAAACAAATCCATTTGACAAGAGTACTAAATAATAAGGCATATAGTTTTATTTTGTCGTTGTAAAGTCATTGAATATGAAATACATGGGTTGGAAAAATGGGTTAATGATGGAAGGGTATAATTATAACGTTTTAATTGAGTATAAAAAATATTGCACAGTACTTTATTATTTGGTACTAATTATAATGTTGCAATAAATATTTATATTTTTTTATACAATACATTTTGGATTAAACACAAGAGAAATAAACAAGTTAATAATTGCTGTTAAAGTTTGTCACATTTACTTTGTTTAAATTGGAAATTTAGAGGTATAGTAATTAATGGCCAATTGACCTTAGGTGTGATTTAATAAAACCTTGTGGCAAGGACTATGTATACGTGGTATTGGCCCTCTAAACAACTTGTTTTTTTTTTTTTTTTTTTTTTTTAATTTACCTAAAAGTTGTGAAATTTTCTAAGCTATAGAAACCTATTTAAATAGAGTACGTGTAAATGACTCATATTTCCATTAAGATATTGTAAGAGCAATTTTTACTGTAGTGAAATAGACAGGCAGTTTCTTGATTATGTCACATGTTGGGCAAATGTAAAATAAATCTTATTTCTTTGTATTTGTTTTCTGACAACTAAGTTGTAACACGTTTAGAATAATAATGAGCCAAACACTATGATGTGATGTAAAATCATCACTGCTGTTGAAAAATAATCACACAATTTGTATGAAACACGACATCGTGTTTATTTTGGTTGCTGCAATTGTACTAATTGCTTTAAGTTGAAAAATCTAAAAAAAAAGTTAAATTGGTTTAAAATACTAATCAAATGTATGTTCTGAAAGTTAAATTTATTTTAAATTTTACGGCATTTTATTTTCCAAAAAAATATATACACTTTTCTGTTCCTTCTTTACAACAAATTTTTTAAAAACAATGTTTGACATTTACTTAAAAAAAAAAATCATAAAAATTTTGGCGGCAATGTTCGATTTCTCTTTGGTACCGGTAAATAGCGAGTATATTATATTTTACAGCATTGCTACCGGTATCCCGCAAATAACTACCTCAATGAGTCATATGCAGGAGTTTTCCAATACCAACATATGTCTTGCAAGCTTATCCCCAAACTCGTTCTCCCCAATATTCCTGAATTTCTATTGCCTTACTTTATAGTGTTTCATCAAATACCAGCCGAAATACCTAAAAGCAGCAGATCTTACATTCTCCTGATGAATCAAAATTTCCCAAAATGAGCTAGGAACAAATAAGAAGCTCTAAAAATCTTAAAATTAAATTTTTTTTTAAGTGTTTATAACTGTGCATCCTTTTAAGAAAAGAAATTTCATGAAGCTAAATTAAGCTACATACTCGTATTGTTTGAGGTTGACCCAATAACTAATAGCTAAATCGCATTTTGTGAACTTCACCTTTAGCACATACTCATTTTTTTTTTTTTGGCAGACATCATTTGCAACCAAATTCCACGTGTGACAGTTGGTAATGACTCATTTCTCTGGCAGCCAATCAAGTGCAATATTCGATAAAATACATGAGAAAAATAATAAGAATTCAATGATAAACAGTTTTAGAAATTTGCAGACAAAATTTATCGAAAATATACAATCTACCAAAACAATATACGAGTATGTACATACTTGGAACATTTTTACCAAAACAAAGTCAGCAAAGCGTAAACTTTAAACTTAAACTGCTCAAGGCTTCTGCTTAAGTCGGCACAAAATAAATTGCCATCACTCATAAGGGACAGGCATAAAACAATAAACTAAGCTGGCAGTAAAACAATTTATTACAGCAAAGAAAAAATTATCCTAAAATCACACAACCTTTTAGTGGTTTGGGTGGCAAGCAAAGGGAGAGAAAAACCTCTTCAAACTGTTTACATAACAGTTTAATTTTCATCAATCTTATTTTCTACATTTCCTATCCCATAATACCTTCCACTTTAACAACAATAAACACTTGTAGTTGTTTAACAAAATAAAACGTAGCCCAAGAGGAAAGAAAACAACAAAACAAATAAATCTTGTAAACTTTTTATAATAAACCCACTTATAAAACATCTATAAAATCTTCAATAATTTTCACACATTTTTTTTTTTATCTCTTTCCCTCTGCCTTCCACCCGGTTTTCAGGCAACAGTCCAGGCAGAAAGCATGCCGCCAGATCTACGAGTACATTACAATGGTAAACGTGTTTGAAATGTTAAATAGTCGTACTCAGCATTCGTAATAATGCAGCATGTATTTAGATATTCCAAGCATATAAAATGATTTCGACGCCAATATATCAGCATACCTATAGAACGTACTTTAAAAGTACTTTGCAGGGCTTATTGGAGTATATTCTTAAATAGCTTTATGGCTACGGGTATGGGAAAACTATTAATACGGCAGGTCAGGTTTTTGAAAATAAATAGAAATTAAAATACAAATTATTTTAATGTAAACACATTGTCATTAATTTAATGATAATAAAACTTAGAAGGTTATTTTTGGTTGACACAAATATGTAAAAGTGATGTTCGGAAATACAAAGGCTTCTGCTAGAACACCAAACTAGAATGTAGTATGAGAATGATGGCTATTATGCTAACAGGAAGAATATAGAACAACACTGTCCAAGGCACCACCAGACACTAGACATATTAGCAATGCTAAAAAATGTTGCTGGAACGTGAAAAGATAGAAATTATGGTTGTTTCAATTAATTATAGCGCACAATTCAGGTAACCTGTAAACTACACAATAGGTAGTCCCAAAAGTAATATTAAGTAATTAATGAAGGAAAGGAAATTTATAATTACTTTTATTACAAAGTTTTTGTATACATGTATGTTAATAGGGAATATTTAATGACAAATTAATATTAAACAAAACTTATCAACCGTTCACTTTCCATTTATGAATTTGTATTTTTTGGCAAAGCGATAACTGGTTCTGTTCCACGATATTCTTTGCAAATTTAATTTCGCACTAAAAAAATTTACAGAGACTTTGTTGTCTTTGTTTATACTTATCGCTCTTTGTAAAGTTTTGCGCTCTCCTGCAAAGTGTTACACATCTTTACATTTTTGTCTTAATAGAAATTGTTTTAGTCGCAAAATAATAATGAAATAAAGAATTAAAAAGTTGAAACTTTATCGATAATTTACCATTTGTAAATTTATAAGTTTGTTCAATATACAACCTGAAAGAAACCTTACCGTATTTCAAACTACGTAATTTAACTATCAAAACATGCATAAGGTAGATTGTTAAATAACATGTCAAAATAAAACATTTAGGGTCACAATTCATTCCTTTCCGAACATTACGATCCTATTGAACATCTGCAATTTGAAAAATTCTCTCTGAATAACATAAGCTTCTGTAAAATAATCTGTAAAGTTTGTTCCTCTTTTCACAAGTCTTTCTCAATGTCTTTGCTCTAGGGCTAACGATGATTTTTAGGGAAATACCAGCATTAGACATTTGATATAAAGTCATATTAGGGCGTCGTTAGGTCTAAAATTTCGACTGAAATGCTTTTTAGTTTATTAACGCAAAGAACTCTAAGATTAAAGTCATTATTAGCATGATATTTGTAGAGAAACATATAGATCAAGCAATAGTTTTAGAAATACAAATCCCAATAAATAAATACTGTAACAACGAATTAAATTAATTTCCTTGCCAACTCAAACTCAATCAATGGCTTTAGTTACCCCATGCCTGTAAAATACTTCAGGATAAATTCTGTAATTTTGTATTTGAATTTCCTATTGTTGTCGCTGTTTTGTTTATGTATTTTTTCATAAGTATTATTGTTGCATTGTTGTTTTTCTGTATAGATTTAGTATTATGATTTTATTTGATTTTTTATTGATTCTTGATAATGTTTGCAAATCAATTCAAAAGTTATTGCTGTTTGTTGATGTTATGAAACAAAAAACTTATCGAAATTTACTTTGCAAAAATAAAATTTACAGTTTTTGTGGAACGAAACAGCATAAATATTTCCAAAGTCTTTGCAAATTACACTTTTCAATACATATTAATTTTGCACTTTGCACAAAAAAACGCACGTGTGACAAAAATTTCAAAGAGAATATAAAAATTGCAAAAACTTTAAAAATTACACCCATCAATTTCCACTTAACACTGATAAACATACAGTTTTGCAAATTGACGAATAATTGCACAAGTGCAAAGTGAAAAATTGCCAAGTTGTTTCCTGGTGTTCTATGATGTGAGTAATAAACTGAGAGGAATGTGGCTAAATAACTTGGAATGCTCAGTTAATAGATTTAACGATTCATTATAGCCCTAAATTTCCCACAGACTTTAATAATTCAAATATACTTCATCAAATCAGCTTATTAGTTTGAAAATCATGACAAACTTAGTTCCATAATGGTTTCTGCGGAACAACTCGTTAAATAATAATACTAGTACATTCAAGCAATTGTATTTAAATGATTTTTCTTTATGTTGTAATATTTCTCCCAAATTTCTATAGATATACTTGAGATTTAATACACAATAAAATAACCCAGCAAACGAAATGCTTAAACAAACAAATTAAGTACAATTTATTAACAAAAACTTAATATCAAATGAAAAATCAGCCAGCACTCTGTTTATATGGCTGCTAGGCTATCCCACACACATTATTTCTGCTGCAAACTCACGCATTTTATAAATAAAGTATAGTTGCAGTATATACTCTGCTTTTAATCGGTTATACTCAGTGGCAGCCAACATTATTCATGCCTTTGCTGATGCTGCTATTGCTCATTATTTATTATTATTTACTTTCATGTGTAAAGTAGTTTTTATCAATTGATGTGATAAAATACATGGAAAAAAGGCCAAGGTTAAATCCATAGTTTAAGGTCAATAATTTTATGAATTACTGAATAGAGAAGCATATTTTCATTCGCCAACACTCACTGTCTCTCTCTCTCTCTTTCTACCACTCACTCACTTCAAAACTTCCGCACTTTATGAAGGAAATGAAAAATTGTGAAAACGTACACATTGTTGCACAAGTGCGAGTTGTTAATTTCATAATCAATATACGAAAAAAGAAAAATGTGAAGGTTCAAGTTTAAATAGAAAACACGGGTCATGAAACCTGTCTACGTAAATATTGTTTCGGAAATAAGGCATATTATGAATTTATGACTTAACTAATTCTTAAAAAAGTTTTTACAATTGCTATAGAAAACGTGTTTATAAACAGTTTCTATTTCTGAACAAAGTTTCTTTGGAAAACTTTTTCAGTTTCTGAACAAAAAGTTGGAAAGCTCCTGAACAAAGTTTCTTTAGAAAGCTTGTTCAGTTTCTAAATAAAGTGTCTTTGGAAGGCTGATAACCCTGATGTTGTCACAAAATAATTGAAAATAGTTTTGCCATTCTTAAAGACAGATTACCGTGTCTTAATTAAATGAAATGTAAACTTTAATATGTTTTTAATATTTTCAATCATTTTATAAAATGCTTTGTGAATTACTTTGCACACTAACTTTGCAGGAAGGCGCAAAAACTATACAACTAAACAAAGACAGCAAAGTCTCTGCAAAAGTTTTCTTAGTGCAAAATGAGATTTGCAATGAATATTGCGGAACAGAAACACTTATATCTTTACAAAAAAAAATGAAATTTGATAAGTGTGAAGTGAAAAGTTGATAAATTTTTTCTGAAATATGGCCCTGGTTCTGTTGCTGAACAAATTTTTTCGGTATCTGAACAAAATTTTTTTAGAAAACTTGTTCAGTTTCTGTTTTCTTTGGTGATGCACCATTGAGCAATCAATACAGTATATCTCCTATTTTTCCTAACATATTCTGTAGTAAATTTTTATATTACAATAACATTTAGAATAAATATTTATTTAACGAGGTCACGGTTTAAAGCATTAAAACGTTATTCACTTATAACAGTACTTTATTGCCTACCGGGCCTTCGATGTCAAGAAACTAATATGTTTATATAATGTTGTTTTAATTATTTTAAGCACCCCACATAAGTTTAAATTAATTTATAATTAATTATCTTCTATCTTAAGAGCAAGAAACATTTATTACAGAAATAATAAAAAATAAAAAAAAAACAATAAATTCTGAAGAGCCATTTCCCAAACTTTCTATTTGTCTCATTAATTGCAGTACATGATAAAGTTAATTTATTGTGTTCTTTTTGTTAATTTTCTGAAATACTCATCACTCTGTTATGGCCGTAATTAATTATGCAAGTTCATCTGCGTTAGAAAAATTTATTAAAAACAAAACAAAACCTTCAAGAGTTTCTAACACATAATTGTATTCGTCTCCCCTTGCCACATATTATTTCCTCGGGGTCAACAATGACAGCAGTGATGTTTCCGTTTGTCATTATCATCATTTTGTTAAGAAACTTATCTTCTTACAAATATTTACCTTATGAAAATTAACTAACAAGCAAAGAAGCCAAAAACCTAAAAAAAATAAAGCAAATTAAATGAAACACAAAGAAAGTAATATACTAATTTCACCAGCAGTTACTATTTACTAACCATTCGCTTCCCTCCTAGACTGACAGCTCGCTAGTAATCAGCGTTTGGAAAAAAGAGGGCCATAATCAAGAAAATAAACAAACCATAAAAACAGTCTAAATGTATGTAACATTTGAACATCATTCGCCCAATAGAACAGAAAATGTGTTTAATGGCAGAAACAATAACCAGTCAGTCAGTCAAGCACAAGAATATGCGATTAAATCTATGTTAACGTAATTTAAATTAACTAAAATGTTAGAAAAATTGTAAAAATCAAATAAGGTTTTGGGTAAATAGTTTTATAATTAAAGCGATAGAGCGATAACGAATTAATTTAAATTTAAAATATGTATAGACAGCTTGTTTAACGTTATTAAAAACGGTTTTTCTAAAAGTATATATGTATGTATGTATGTATAAAACAAACTATGATTCACAAACTGTGAAACAAGTTTCTTATATATGAAAAAATTTGTGGAGTTTTTAAACACACTGCCAATATTAATAGTCTTAATCTGCCAAATAATAAAGAAATTGATGTTTTAAATTAAATTGAACTGTTTACATTAAAGATTATGTTCAATTAAATCAATTAATTGTCTATTGTGTATTGAATAAATCTTTTTATTATTATTATTATTTTCAATCAAAATCAACATTAGCAATCAATTAATAACAATTAATCAATTGTCTAGCTTTCTATCTATCAGTCAACAAAGATTAGTAAATGAAATATCTCTAACTATATAATCAAGTCAATTGTAACAATTGCGTCTTGTGTATTAGATTTTAAATGCAACAATAAATTTACAGTTTCTTCTCATACTCAAAAACAATAACCTACATCAGCATTGTCAACTTAGTGCGTTTCGCACCATTTTTGCAGCTTTTTATACCCTACACCGATTTAACGATGTCCGTCCGTCCGTCTGGCTGGCTGGCTGTCCAGCTCTACTCTGCCTGTGCGCAGAGTAGAGGTCGCAATTTTGAAGATATTTTGATAAAATTTGGCAAGTCCATTATTTCACCTGGCCCCCATACAAAAGTCCTCCCGAAATTGGGGTTTACCGATCATAAATATTTGAATTATGCAAGGAACCAAACAAATTTCAGCACAAATGAATGGTAAATGAAGCCAAATCACATCTACAAATTTCGTGCAGATCGGTCCATAATTAGTCGTAGCTCCCATATAAGGCACACTTCCGAAAATCACTCTAAAGAGCATAACTCACTCAAAAATGTTGGTATCCAAATAATATTTAACACAAATATATCACATATGTGTACAAACAATACGGTACAATTTTATTGTGATCGGTCCATAATTAGTCGTAGCTCCCAAATAAGACCCTCCCCGTCATCAACTTTACCGTTCATAAATCTTTTAAAAGTATTTATATCGAGATAATGTTTAACATACACAATATTTATATTTTTTTTTTTTTTTTTTTTTTTTTTGCATTTAATTATTTATTGAATCTTCAAAATGAAATGACAATAAGTATTCAAATCTTAATACTAAAAAGAAAATAATAAGCCCAGCCAGTGCTAGACAAAAATTTTTATGATACTAAAAAAATTTCACATCAACTGATCCAGTCATCTATTTTGCGCTTGAGTTAAAGCAAGGGTATCCCTCCTTCTCAACCGATTGTGGCCACTAAAGTTAAGGATGTCTCGTGCAAGGGGGTTTGGATGGTGTTCAAGTTTGCTGACATACTTTGACGCATATTTTGTAAATTCGACTTTTACTAATGGCACGCCTAGATCTTTGTGGATTCGAGAATTTTTAACATACCATGGTGCTGCAGTAATTATACGTAGAATTTTATTTTGACCCCTTTGAATTTTTTCAATGTTGGATGCTGAGGCAGTACCCCATAATTGAATTCCATAGCACCAGATTGGCTTTAGTATTGCATTGTACAACAAAAGTTTGCAATCCAATTTCAATGTAGAGTTTCTGCCGATTAGCCAATTAAGTTGCACTGCTTTTAATCTCATTTGTGTAAGTTTCGCTTCAATATGAGACTTCCAAGTTAAACGGCGGTCGAGGTGAATGCCGAGGTATTTGACTTCATTGTGTTGCGGGATAATTTGATTATTTATTCTGATGAACGAGCAGGTATCTTTTCGCAATGTGAAAGTTATATGAATACATTTCTGTTCGTTAACCCTGATTTTCCAAAGCTCTAGCCAATTCTCTAGTTTATAAACATAATTCTGCAAATTCTGTGATGCAACTTGGTGGTCCTGATGGACGCTGATAAAGGCTGTATCGTCTGCAAAAGTTGACGTATGGATTTTAGGGTCTGACGGCATGTCGGAGGCATATATCAAAAATAAAGTAGGACCCAGTATGCTACCCTGTGGCACACCTGATTCAATTGGCTGAGCGGTACTTAAAAAATCACCTTCTTTGATTTTAAATTTGCGACCGTATAAATAACTTTCCATGAGTTTATGGGTGTTAGCAGGCAGAGTTAATTTTATTTTGTGCATTAAACCGTCATGCCAAACTTTGTCGAACGCTTGCGACACATCAATGAAAAGGGCGGAGCAGTATTTTTTGTCTTCAAACGACCCTCTTATCACATTTACCAATCTGTGTGTTTGCTCGATGGTGCTGTGTTTAGCTCTGAAGCCGAATTGATGATTAGGAATACATTCAATGTCATTCAGAATTGGAGTCAATTTAGTCATTAACAATTTTTCAAACAGTTTTGAAATTGTCGGCAGTAGACTAATTGGCCTATATGACTCCACTTTGGTATGGTCCTTCCCTGGCTTAGGAATCATAGTGATCATAGACACCTTCCAATCTGCAGGATAGTATTCTAGGCGTAAAATAGCGTTGAAGATAAAGAGGATAATTCTTCTTGCTACACGAGGTAACTCCACAAGCATTTTATTGCTGATTTTATCCATACCTGGAGCCTTTCTAAGGTTCAAAGTACCAATAGCGTTTTGGACATCACGAAAGTTTAGTCTTAGAGGTACAGGAGGCCTTATAACAAGTGGTTGCAAATCAGATTCGTTATTATTTGAGTTGTTTATAGTAAACACATTTCTCAAATGGTTAACAAATAAAGTCCCCTTCTCGGAATCATTTCTAGCCCAGTCACCAGTCGGATTTCGCAAAGGAGGTTTTCCTCTTACTGGTCTTTTTAAACCTCTTGCCGCCCTCCATAACGAGTAGTCAGATTGTGGGGTACTATCAAGACCTTCCAAGTAAGATCTAAGTGAGGCCGTTCTTTGGGTTTCTAAGAAATGTCTTAGTATATCTCTGCATTCCCGTAGCCTAGCTTTCAGTTCAGGGGACCTGTGAATTTGCCACTCTCTTCTCATTCTTCTTTTTTCTGATAGGAGATGTTCGAGTTCAGAGAAATAAGTTCTGTTTGTCCTATTTCTACATTCAACGTGATAAGTGGAAGCGTGATGCACAGCTCGTCGAAGGTCCTCGGTAAAGTTGCCAATCGACTCATCAATATCGTCGGTAGTTCTCAACACAACATTTTCCGTGCAATGAGAACTTAAATACTTTTTGTATTTTATCCAACTTACTCGGGTCTTAGTCATGTTCATAAATGGAGAACCACACACTTGAGGGAAATGCATTGAAATGATAGTAGGAGAGTGATCTGAGGACAAGTCCAGTGAAGGATCCACTTGCATCCATTCTACAGGGATATTTTTCATTACCCCAAAGTCAATAACATCGGGAATCTTCCGTCGGTCCGTCGGCCAATAGGTGGGATGTCCACTTGAGAGTACATCTAAGCCCATTTTAGCAATGGTGTTGAAGAGTACGCGACCCTTTGGGGTTACCAGACGTGAACCCCAAAATGTGTGTTTGGCGTTAAAGTCACCAGCAACTAAAAATCTAGCTCCAAGGGATTTAAAGAAGTTATGGTATTGGTGTTCTTTTATTGAAAATCGAGGCGGAGAATAAATCGATGATAAAACAAATTTGTATTGACAGAATTCAATGCAAATGTTTGTTGCTTGGAGGTAATCCACACTTATGTTATTCATTAGATAATGCTTTATTCTGTTCTTTATAAGAATTGCCGAACCTCCACAAGCTCTACCGCGGGGGTCTTTAGTATCGTAGAACTCGTAGCCATTAATTTTGAAGTACCCTGTCGACGTCAAGTGAGTTTCAGCAATCATCATAACATCAATCTGCTTATCCATCAGGAAGTATTCCAGTTCATTTTTATGTTGGCGGAGGCCGTTCGCGTTCCAGAAACAAATTTTTAAATAAATCATTTCTTTAAAATGGCTTGCAAGATAGTGGATTGCATTTTCAGCATTTCCTGCATCATGGATGTCATGGTGGTCGTGAAAGTGTTCATAGTTTGGACAAGTGTCTGCAATGTTGTCTCCAGATTGTTGATATGCGGCTCAGAATATTGGGGTTTAGGTTCCTGCTCCAGACCTGGCATATTACATTTAACGACGTTTGCGTAAGAAACTTGTCTAGAACTTGGCGCGTTTACATGACTAGTGGACCGTAATACTTGAGGGAAATTGTCACTCGATGCTAAATTTGGCTGTTGAGGGCGATTAGGCAATACTGACGTCTTGTTGGTTCTTATGCCTTTCAAATGAGTGTAAATTGGACAACCTCTATAATTTGCGGTATGATTACCTCCGCAGTTACTGCATTTTTTGATTTTTGAGTCAGTTCTCGACTTATCGCATTGAGCAGTTGCATGTAGCTCCCCACACGCAACACAAACTGTCGGCAATTTACAATACGCCTTCGTGTGACCAAATTCTTGACAGTTGAGACACTGGACGGGTCCCTGACGCTTATGTGGTTCTTCCACGGTGATTCTACGATGCAGAAGGTACATCAGATTGTAGATGGGATGGGACTCATTTTTCTTTAAGACAACATCTCCAGGTTCCAATTCTACCCTGAACATGGGCTGAGGGATCTTTTCACGGTTTCTAATATTCACTACGCTCTTGATTTTGAACCCTTTGTCCATTAAACCGGTTTTTATCTCCGCGGGATCAACACATGGGTCTATACCCTTTAGAACGACTTGGAGTCCTTTTGCGCTTTTGAGCTGGTAGGTATAGAAATCCCTAGTCTCCCTTTCCAGCTGGTTGGACAATTTTCGAAAATCATCTTCCCTATTCACTTGAATCTTTGTCTCGCAGATATTTCCATGTTTCATTGAGGTTACGCTAAACATGTTTTCACCTATTACAGCAACAATTCCTTGTACCAATTTACTGGAAGTCGGCTCTCTCAGATAAATTGGTGGGGGCTTAAACGTCTTCTTCGGAAGTTCTGGCTCATCCGTCTGGAGGAGAGCAAACCTATTTTGATCGTTACTCACGGTCTTAGGAGCTTTTGCATTTGATGACACTTGAGCAGACTTCGGGCTCCTCTGTCGCTTGAGAACGGTTATGTACTTATCCATACCTACTTGTTTTTTGGGTTTGACTGCACTATTTGATGAAGATGATGTTTTTACATCTGTTGAAATCACAATATTGGGCGAACAGGAACGACGCCGTTCCACGGCTCTTGCAGTGAGAAAATTCTCCAAAGATTTTTTTATGGATTCTTCCTCAGAGATGCATCTAGTTTTTCTAGTCGAGCTAAGCTCTTTCTCAGAATTACATCTGAGAGGAACACTCATACAGTTTTTATACGATTTTTAATGTTTTTTTTTTTTTTTTTTATATATTTTAACCTATTACAAGTTATTTTTTTCACTTTTTTGTTTAATTTCAACCTATTACAATTTTTCACCTATTACGATTTTTTCACCGATAATTCAGCCGCACTAAAATTAACACGTCCGAACAGTTCGATGAGACGAGACTGAATATTTATATTCACAGAAATCATGACACTAAATTTTGGAATGATCGGTCCATAATAGGTCATATCTCCTATATAGCGCACATTTCTGAAAAGCTGTTTTATACATATACTGGGTGTAGGGTATTATATGATCGGGCTTGACCGACTACACTCTCTTGTTTTTATATATATATTTTTTTTTTTTTTTTTGCATTTTCAAATACATTTCCAAAATGCCCAGTTTTATTATTTTAAGAATGTTTCTTATTATTGTTTATTTGACCTTTTTATCATCAATATTTTAGTAATTGTTCAACCTTAAGGTCTTTTTTTTTTAATTAAAATTCTTATTTTCAATATTTCGCTACGTCTTTGTGTAGCTTCTTTAGGAAAGCTGCAGCTACCTTAAGCTGGAACAATTACTAAAATATTTTAAGAATGTATTGAAGAAATATAATAAAAATGTAAAATAATAATTTCCTTCCTTTGCTCTATAATTCAATCAACAACTTCTCTTCATGTTAACCAGCTTTAAGATGCATTTTTAAAGATTATATGGATATGAATTCCAAAATATTTATGAAATTTAATAAAATCATTCGCTTCGGCTTGCACTATAATTTCATCTGGAATTTCAATTTTTGATGCAGCAATATTATGAAATTGTACCAAATGACTCGTGGTAGTACCACTGTACCAACTGAGTTTAAAATGTATTAAAAAAAAATACAAAATTACAAATCATGTTTGCCAACCCTGTTACAGATATTGGATAGCCTGAAATAGTTTAGCATAGAGAAAACTCTAGTTCCCGTTTTCGTGTATCAGAGACTGTTAAGCCCAATCATACCGTTTAGGTATTCCGATCTGCAAAAAGTCTTATCGGGATTCGGTGTATGTAATATTGTAATAACAATACGATCGTGCTTCAGGCTGTCGAATATTTTCCAACACTGTAAACTAATCTGAAACTAATCTGATTCTTATCTATCTTCATACTTACTAAGTTGAAGGGTAGATAAACATTCGTCACAATTCGATTAAATATTATTTTGAAAACCAAAATAAATGTAAAAAACTTATTATTGTTGTAAACTATCATGTAAATCTATTAACAAATTGTAACACAATAATGTTAGAATGGGATGCATGTCATTCTGCATGTTTGATCTATGACAATATGAGTTGTTTATCAACGCTAATTGATGTGTCGAATGCTTAATCATTGAAATGACATGTGAGTAATTGAGATAGATATTTGTATTGTATGTATTAACAAATAACAACAACAACAACAACAACAAAAATAAAGACATAAAAAGAAAACCAACAAATTAAAAAACATTTTACACAACAGACATATCTTCAATTAAACTGTTTTTTTTCATTTCTAACGAGTATATTTAATAGGAGAGTTTATTATTGGAATTATTTCAAACGACAATCAATAACAATCTAAATACAATAATAAATTGTTTGATTTATTAAATGATTTAACTGCTGTGTTGACAGTGTTATTAGCAAAGCAATTCCTGCTAATTGATAGACCATGATTAGAAAAACAAAAAATTACAAACTGACATTTATGTTTACGAGTAAGTGTGTAATTCATTTAACTACTTATAAAATTTCAATAAAGTATTTGAAAGACAATTTTCCAATTACAAGTAGCAAATTACAATATATTTTATAGCGTTTACACAAGATTTAGCAATTGATTAAATGTTGTCTTTGTACGACAAACTCACACATACACATACACACTCTACACAAACAGAGGTGTTGAAAGATAAATGTTTGTGAAATTATTGATGCATTGAACTATATTGATACGCTTTTTTATTTTATCGAATTTCCTTTTACAGCCAATCAGCTCTTTTTGCTCCACTCCACTCTACGCTACTATATTTATATAGATTTATACTGCAATTGATTTCAAGTCACTGTATATCGTGTGTAAATGACTACAATACACACAGCACACAGCACGCAGCTAAATACAAGTTCAATTCAATCAAATGTTTAAGTATTTAATGAACCATTTCATTAATGCTAATTTAACTAAATTGACAAAATCGTTTATTGATTTTGTTTTTCTATTACATTCGTGGATTTGTAATAATCCTACATTGAGAGGGATTTAAGAGTACTATACACGTATTTAGGTGCAGTTTTGTGTTAAGTTATATTTTGATAAATTATAATTAATATGAACAAATTAAACAGTAAATTAACGCTATTTAAGGCACGGTCACACTTGGCAAATATTTGCCGAAAATACGTAACCACGAAATTAAATACTTTTGAACTCTTTTGTTTATTAAAAAAAAAACTTTGTTTATTTAGGACAATACAACACAAATATTTAGTTTTATTTTATTTGATGATCTTGCAAAACATTTGTAAGAGTAATATGGTGTTCAGACATGCATTTTTAATTGAAATTTTTTATTTAACGCCCTAATTGAATTTAATTATCCATAAAAAATTTCAATTAAGGTAATTGCTTCATTAACAGTTTTTTGTTCTAATAATTGTTAAAATCAAAAATAAAACCCTGTGACAAGTGTGTTTAGTTAGCACAATAATGCTCAATTAACAAACTGTGTTGAAATTTGACAACTCAAATTTAAATAAATGCAAACAAAGAATGGCGGGTCAAGTTGAATGTAAGTTTTTAATATAAAATTTGTTAAAAAATTGTAAATAAATAAAAATTATCCAAATTTTTTTTTTTTTTTTTTTTTGAGAATTTCCAAATTCTTATTTTTTCTTTTTTTAATAAATACAAACTTTGAATCAAAACTCGATTGTACTTTTTGTATTAGATCAATGTTTCTATTATATAGAAGCAAAATCTTTTCAAATTAAGATTTTTTTTTTTTAATTTTCGTAAAATCCTTACTAGAATTTACACAATTAAAATATAAACAATTTTTTTGTCAGCTGCTGTCAAACGCTTAATAAATTAGCAATATTGAGAATGTGTGAACACTTTTTAATTAACCAATAATTGACACTATTAAAAATGCATGTCTGAACACCATATAAAGGTACGGTCACACTTGGCAAATATTTTCCGAAAAAGATGTAACTACTAAATAAAATATATTTGAACTCATTTATTTATTTAAAAAAACGTTGTATATTTAGGACTAGATATAACAAATATTTAGTTTTATTTTATTTGATGCTGTTTGATCTTGCAAATCACTTGTAAGAGTAAACAACGTCAAACAAAATTGTTCTAAACCAAGTGGTAACGCTTTTTTGAGTAAATATTTGACCTGTGAAATTATTTTTTGAAATAACAATTCCTTGAAATTAGGCATAGTTGTGCCTTCATTCCGTTTACATTTTTTAATGTATGTATTCTTAAGATTTAAACATTAACAGTACTTTAAGAAAATTTTGTATGAAAATTTTGTCTAAAAGCACACTTCAAACCTACTTTATTTTTTTTTTTGCATACGGCAGTATGAAAATATTCCTTAATTCCTACTCTTTTAAAATATGTCCAACTTTTTCGCCGAATTATTTGCAAGAGGATGATAATATTGATAGAAAACATTACAAATTTTACAAAATGCAGCTTTTACAGATCCACCATTTTCATAGAGATTTTTTGAGCTGAATTGAATTCATTGTGAATCTTATCAACAATTTGAAATTCTTTCTCCCAAAACGCTGAGTTTCATAATACAGCTGAACAATTTGGTGACGCTGTAAAGCTTTCCATGAAGGATTGTCAAAAATACTGGACAAAAATCTGTAAAAACAAAAACAAGTAAGACAGTTAAGACGGTTAAGCCCGCCATATAATACCCTACACCCAGTATATGTATAAAACGGTTTTTTAGTATGGGCGCTATATGGTAGATATGACCTATTGTGGACCGATCATTAAAAAATGTTGTGACATGACTTCGGTGATTATAAATAGTATGTATGTTAAACTTTATCTCGATATAAATACCTTTTAAAGATTTATTGGAGTTTGGACTGATTATGGACCGACCATTATAAAATTAGGTGTCATCATTTCTGTATATAGGAAACTCATTTGAGTTGAAATTTATTTGGATAACAACATTTTTAAGAGATTTGTGGTGTTTAAAGTGATTTTCGGAAGTGAGCCTTATATGGAAGCTATGACTAATTATGAACCGATCATTATAAAATTCTACTATATTATTTATATATATATGAATCATATTTGTATTCCATATTATTTGGCTACCGATATTTATAAGAAAGTTATGCTCTTTCAAGTGATTTTCGGAAGTGTGTCTTATATGGAAGCTATGATCAATTATGGACCGGTCTACACAAAATTTGTAGATGCGACCTTCATTTATAACGCATTTGTGGTGAAATTTGTTTGGATACTTGCATAATTCATACATTTATGATATGTAAACTCCTATTTCGGGAGAACATTTGTATGGGGGCCAGGTGAAATAATAACCCGATTTCCACCAGTTATAATCCCATCCGTCCTTGGGCCGAAAAAATATCGTGTACCAAATTTTATCGAAATATCTTCCAAAGCTTTACATGGACAGCCAAACGGACGGAATCGTTAAATCGACTCAGGAAGTGATTTTAAGTTAATCGCAATACTTTAAGGTAGGTGTATTGCCAATATTTATGGGCATTACAAACATCAGAACAAATCCACTAAGGTGATGTAGGGTATAACTAAAAAATATCTAAATGGTCACCCTGTACGACTTGAGCCATCAGTATAGGACATTAATTGGTGTCAATACATTGCAATATAAAACTTCTTAATAAATATTTTAAAAAGTCTCTATATCCAGCTATTCTGTGATACTCATGTTTATGGTAATACTAGCTAAACCCGGTGTGCTTCGCTACCCCCTCGCAAAACGCGCAAAGATATACACATTAAATTTCTTATGTGCACCCTCCACACAGACCCCAATCACCCCTGAAAATTTCATTGAAATCGGGCAAACCGTCTAGGAGGAGTATGCGAACATGAAGTTTTGCCAGTTAATTTTATATATATAGATTATTTACCAACCATTTGAAAAAAAGCAAAAACCAAAGTATGTATCTAAGAATTAGTACAGCATCTTGTTGTTCACAACAAAAAAAAGAGTTGTTAAAAAAAAATTGTTTACATGCCAGGTTTATTTGAAATGTTTGTAATACTTAATGGCTTTAAATTTCCCGCACAAGTGTCTGGTTAACAAAACCACAAAACAAACAACTATTGTTGTTATTCTAAAGATATTTTTTTCATAAACAAATACCAGTGTGTTGGGTACATATTGTTATTGTTTATTGCCATTTTTTTCAACTTCTCTCCCCCTTTCCCAGCTCTCTCCTCTACATCACAGTAA
Source organism: Bellardia pandia (assembly GCA_916048285.2). NCBI lineage: Eukaryota > Metazoa > Arthropoda > Insecta > Diptera > Calliphoridae > Bellardia > Bellardia pandia. The sequence continues at coordinate 116,930,169 of OU696529.1, read as the reverse complement.
CATGAAAAAATAATGGTTAAATTGAAATCACAGTGGAATTTTCACATAGATGAATATATTTATGTACATATGTATTTTTCAACTGATAAATGGACGAGGTGTGTTCTATAGAGTAGGAACTCGTAGCTAACAAATATACTAGCTACGAGTAATTTTGTAATCAACCTGTGTTTATCTAACCCAATATTTTCTGAGCATTAAAAAGGATAAATATTTTGTGAAAGAAAACAAACAACACACTTTTTCTTTGCATTTTTGTGCCACTTAATTTTTACTTATAGTTTTTGGATTTTAGGAAAATGAGCAAAAAAAAATTGTATAACTAACTTAAGAGCTTAAACATTTTGGCAGAAAAAAACAACAACGACATTGATAACTATTTTATATACAATACATACAGTGGCTCACAGCTTATTTTATGTGCATTTTTTTTTTTTGTTTTCAAAGCTCCATAAAAAGAAAATTAACAGCAACTTAAATAATAAAATTGGTGTCATTTAAAAAATGACACACACACACTTGGCAAATATTTGTCGAAAAAAACGTAACCACTACATAAAATATTATTGAACTTGTTTATTTATTAAAAAAACTTCGTTTATTTAGGAAAAGACACGACAAACATTTAGTCTTATTTTATTTGATGCAGTTTGATCTTGCAAAACACTTGTAAGAGTAAACAACGTCAAGCAAATTTGTGCTAAATCAGGTGGTTACACTTTTTTGAGTAAATACTTGCCATGTGGTCACACATAGTTATCACAAAAAAAATAATTTTAATTTACATTTTAATATATTAAAACTAAAAAAAAACACGTCACAGCTTAATATGCAGACACGTGTGAGTTTCGAAAACTTGAAATTAAAACTGGCAATTACACGTTTTAATATTTGGTGTGATAAACACAGTTTTAAGGCGATTTGACATAGATGCGACCAGTTTTTGGGTAATACTCGGCGAAATATTCGACCAGTCCGTCAATAGCGCTTTTTTAACCGATTTTGTTAGAAATTTTCAATAACATTAAGATTTGCATACTGTTGTTATTCAGAATCTAAAGCTACTTAAACTTGTCCATGGTTTTTTTAATAAATGTTAAATTCCCAGTACAAGCAGCTGATATACAGGCCCAAACCATGACACTGCCACCATTATGCTTTACTGTTTGTTGCCTTTAGATTTTCTTTGTTGAGTTCTGTTTTCACCAAATATACATCTGAAACGGATATTGTTCAACTTAGATTCATCGGTGAAGATGACCGAATTCCTAAATGCAGATCCTTTGCATTCTTTGGCGATATTTAACCTGCACAGTCTGATATTCGGTTTTATAAACGGTTTCTTGAGTGAAACTCGGCCATGAAAATCATGTTAGCACAAGGCACGATAAACAGTTGCAACGCAACATTGTTTGCCCAGGTCAGCTTCAACTTCGGAGGCCTGTTGTGAAGCCTTAGATTTGCCCTTATTTTTCTTAAAATGTGTCGCTCATCATTGCCAATGATGATTATTTGGTGCCTTTCTGTCTTTATTATGGACTCGATTTTCATGGATGAAGTGCTCAATAATTTTTTGGTGTGCAAGCTAGTTTTCACTGGCCATTTTTGAAATGGTTTAAAACAAATTCTCGCTGTTCTATCGTTGTACGTTTGTTCTTTGAACTATTTAAAATTGACATTCTTCGGACTTACAATTCAACAGAAACTATTATTTGACGTAGAAAACCAACAGTGCTATATTGAGCTATCGGTACAGTAGAAACTGACTGCATAAAATAAGCTGTGACGTACATATATAGTTTTAATATATTAAAATGAATGTCATTAAATGTTTTTTTTTTAATGACACCAATTTCATGTTTAAGTTCCTGTTAGTTTTCTTTTTGTGCAGCTTTGAAAACAAAAAATGCACTGCATAAAATAAGCTGTAAGCCACTGTATACAAATGAATATTTATGTAATATCTATGTGAACGTATATTTTCCATATAATGACAATATTATTCAACTTAAGTGTATCCCTTTTCATTTTAAAAACTCAAGGTAACTTCAGAAACAACGGCAAATTCCTTTTTCAAACAATATCTTTACAAAAAGGTTGCTTGCTGCATTATTCTTAGAAAAGCTGTTTTTATAATTTTTAAATTTATGTATTTGTCTTTCTATGACAACTTTCAATTTTGTGTTGTTTTTGAAAAAAAAACTTAAGAACCCAAAATATACATATTTTTGTGACACAAAAAGGTAAGGTAAAGTACTTTAGCATATTCATTTAATTAAAATGGTTAAATTGGATTAAAAACTTTGCTAGACATTTTATATTTACCTTCAACGCTTTCATTCCTGCACAAAATTTTATTTTTAAGAAAAATTTGATTAGTTAAGGTAAAAAGAAATTATATTAAAAGTAACTTTACTAGACAAAGTATGCTGCAAAAGTTTTCCAAAGATTTCAGAAGTGCATAAACAGTTTGGAACTATTAACTACTTTATTTTTATACCCTGCACTATGGGATTTTGTGCTGATTTTAGTAACGCTCAAAATATTAATTTAATTTACTTTAATATACACAAATCTTTTATTTAGAAGTGTTGATATCGATTTGTTTTAAACTGTTTTAAATCGCATACTTGATGTAGGGTATTGTTTGTTTGGACACAATTTAATTTATTATGTCCTTTCATTACCCTACAATGATGAAATTGTACACAGTTGCATTACTGTGTAGACACTTTGAAACTATTAATAAATTAATTAGCCATCCTTTTTTTTAAATATATCCTAACGTGACAATTTAAACAGAAATCACTAATCTAGGAATTAATTCTAGAACCGTGTTCCTCAGAATGTGTGTTTGTTTGGTAAAGCTTTCTAGAACTAGGCAATTGCAAACAAAAATCATAGATTAAAAAACAGCTTCCAGAACAGTTCTATGGAACTATTATATATTTCTTTAAATATATTATTTAAAAGTAATCAACTGGATGATCCAAATTTGTTTATAGCATGAATAACATTTGCATAAGATATCAAAAGTTTTGAGAAAGTTTAAGCACTGGCACGCATAAAACTGACCGAGAAGTTCGAAAAAGTCAGATGATATATACATTTCCTTATATGGGGTGATTCAAGTAGAGATACTTTTTCAAAAGCCTTTTTTTGACAGATCACGTGTGAGTCGTGTCATGCTGTCATGTTATTTTTGTTTAGTATTGTTTGGCATTTCATAATGGAAAGACTTACGCCTGAACAACGTTTACAAATCGTTCAACTTTATTATGAAAATTCACGTTCTGCGTGTTTCGTGTACTTCGCTCAACTTACGGTCAACATAATCGGCCTATTGCGCGTAGTATATCGTAACACCATCACACATTTTGAGACCCAGACACATTTTGAGGCCGTCCATATTTCTTTCAAAATGATGCCGGTGAGAACGCAACCGTCAATGGCGGCCGTTATCGTGCCATGATAACCGACTATTTGATGCCTGAAATTAAAGCTCGTGATCTCGGCGACATTTGGTTTCAGCAAGACGGCGCCACTTCACACACATCGCATCAATCAATGGATTTATTGAGAAAACACAACGGTGAGCACATAATTTCACGTTTTGGGCCGATGTTTGGCCACCAAGATCGTGTGCTTTCACACCGTTAGACTTAGGATATGTGAAGTCTAAAGTTTATGCGGACAAACCCGCTTCAATTCAGACCTTGGAGGAAAACATAACGCTTGTCATTCGCCAGTTATCAGTCGAAATGCTCTAACGAGTCATCGAAAATTGAACTCAACGGATAGTCCATCTGCGACGTAGCAACGGCCAACAATTGATAGACATAATCTTCAAAAAATAAATGCCAAAGAATTTTATTTTAAATGATAATAAACATTCTCCATTAAATTTGAATTTTCTGTTTTTTTTTTTTTTTTTTTTTTTTTTTTTTTTTTTTTTTTTTTTAAAGTAAGGAACACCTTGAAATGGATCACGCTTTACATTTTACAGCATTCATAATTACTAGATTAGGCCAAAAACCGATTCCAAACCTTTTAAAGAGATAAAACATATTTAAAATTATGCAATTTGATTCTATATCTTCTCTACCTTTATAGAAATTGGAATTGGAAAATACTAACCAAAAGGTTTTTAAAAGATTATTGCCCCAAAATGTATTCTTGCACTCTTCAATTTTGGGTTTGTTCAAAAAATTTAAAAGTGTTGAGTAAATCATCTTTCTTTCTTGGTTTCTTTTAGGGAGAGTTCACTAATTCATATCACTGCTAAAAAGGGCTTCAATTTAATCGGATTTAAAATGGCAACTATTTGTTTAACTAAAACAAATTCTACATATGTTGAGTTCTTAAATCAATTAAAACTTTGTTATAGAAATTTCCAATTCAAAAAACCGTAGACACATCAAATATTCCGTTTGAGTTGGGCAATCCAAAATGAATTTTAATTCTTTCACCTTTATTCCTTTTTGTTTAAGACTTTGTAAACAAATACTATCTAGTTTTATAGATTAATAAATCCCGATCACACGTATCGGGATGTCGGGAATGGCATCCCTAGTTTGGACCTAAGTGAACTATGTTATGCTTCTAGCGGCTGTCAATTAAACATAACCTAAGTATGCAATACATACATATTAAGATAAAATATTTACGACTCTAATCACAAAGGTTTCAATTTGCAAAGCAGTTGTGTGTGCTTACTCAATAGTCTTACAACTTATTAGAATTAGATCATTAATGGCCGAATTCCCGGTCATTAGTTAACCATTGGTAAACTAAAATACTAACTATTGTTTAACTATTACTTGGTATTCTTATGGCAAACTAAGCATTGCGAATAAAGAATCATTAGGTAAGCCTTTGTCATTAGCTAACTAAAGACTGTGAATTCGGCCATAAGAGACTTTACAAAAATTGTTTGCTTATAAAATATTCTATTTTTTAACAAGGGGTATAAATGATAAATTAATTTATTACTGCTGATTACAAGTATCCAGCCAGATACAAACTACTTAAACTAATCAATCAGACTAAAAATTATTCTAAGCGCCACTATTTACGATATAGGTTAAACTGCAATGGGGACCCCTATTTAAATTAGACTTTGAACGAACAATAAAATGTTGTTCCCTTCTCTATTGATCGCTCAGCACGTTCGTTCACACTCATAATTTTGTTGTTCTGTCATTTTCATTAAATAAACGTTAGTGAATGCGTGTGTGGTGTTGTGCGTTTACACGAGAGCATGTAAGTACTGCAACAACAACAACAACAAAAGCACTTATAATGCTTTGAGTATGATTAAGTGCAGATTACTTGACATTTGACACTTGAGGCTTTTTCATTTACCACATCATTGATGTAGTTGTAGTTTTAGTTGCTGTTTTAATTTTTGTTTGTTTTTGTTTCGCAGCAGTCTTGCTTCCTTTCTTTCTCTCCTCTGTTTTTTGCCTGCTGTTGCTGTTATTGTTATTGTTGTTGTTTTGTTAAGCTGTTTAAGTTGTATTGTAAACACACTCTTTACATGATTTTCATTTAATCGTTTAGCGTTAAAGTCACAATCACAAAAAAAAAATGTAATGCCATATGATGTGGTGGCTGAGTACTCGTCTCTCATACTAAATAAGAATGGTAATGTGATGGCAAAAGATACAAGACACAACAATTGCTTCATTGCACCCCAAACAATTTTATTGTTATCCCCTTAATTTTTTTGTAATGGAACCACAATTTCTTTTCTAGTGACTGTCTTATGTTGGTTTTTATACATTCTGGACTTTATAAATAGTCTGGTTCAACTCATTAAAATCAATCAAAAGGTTATTGAAAATATAAATAAGAAGAAGGAGTAGGAATGCACATAGTATTTTAAGAGATACAAATAAAACCAAACAAGAATTACTGAAACGTGCTATTTAAAGAACTAAAGAATTTTTATATTTAAATGCAATTTACGATTGATCAGACATATCAAATGTTTTAAATGAATGTTTTTAATTACAAAGATTATGGTGGGTAGACTGTTTGAAGCAGTGAATTCATTTGTTTGTTCTATTATAAGAAAATATGTCAAGTTATTTTTTTAATTAGACAATTTACATATTAATAAAATTGCTTATTTCTGTTTTTAAAATACTTTGGTAAAAAGTACCTATATTTGTTCGATTAAAACGGATAAGAGATTCAATCTTATCAATCAAATTATTCGAATAATTTAAATGATCTAAATAAAGTGAAACGAAAAGTTTTTATTTTCATGAAGTCTTAAGTAAAGTAGTATCATCTAAATCAGGCGATATTGAAATTCTCCAGCACATGTCCTTGGTCACAAAATTCTGATTACGCTACGTTGACACACGTACACTATAAGCTTAGGCCCAATTTACACGAAGCAATTCTTTAAGCTAAGCCGATTACATTTTAGACAACGGGATGAGGGGAAGATAACACGAGTACACACCAGTAATGGGTTTTGGGATTTCGTACCAACTATATAAATATAAAATGTACTTTTTAGATCTCAACGGTACCATTTTTAAATAATATTTGTTAAATAATGACAGAACTTTACCACAAACTTTATTTATCGAAAATTCGATATATCTTATGGCAACATTTTTAATATAACCGTATATAACGAATGTTTAAACAATTTTATACTCGATTGCTATTGATTTATTGCAAGTGATAAAAAATAATCATTATCTAACTTCTGGTGATATTATAAATGCTATAAAATGGAAAATGCTTACAGATAAAGCGTGTGTTCACGATAAGCAACTAGTGTTACAGGCAGAATATTACCAAAGCATACTCTAACAATTTTATGTGAATGCATCTAAATCAAAGAAAATTAAACCTCTTTTTCTGGGAAAGACAGAGAAACAGAGCTCGTTTCGTAATGAAATGTTTCCTGTAAATTATCTTCATTTGGGATTTGTCTGTATTTGTTTGAATATATAGTTACACGGCTACTTCTTTAAGAATATTATTTGCATTAATTATCGCGATTATAGAAAATATTCTTATTTATGAAGTATCGGGTTATTTGCGAAAAGTTAAAAGTTAAAAAGTTAAAATTGTATATATGTATGTATATATGTATGTATGTATGTATATGCATGTATATATATATAAGCAAAACTGTTTTTGTGCTTTATAATTTAAAATAAGGTTTAATTTAATAAAAAAAATATTTATATGTAATATGATAATATACCTAGATTTGTATTTTTTTCATTACCTTACTTCCTTAATGTAAAACATCCAGACAGTTTTGATTCCCACTGTATGTATTCAAAAATAACTAGATTTATTATTTCAAAAATATAAGAAATAGAAGGGTTAACTTCTAACGTTTATAAAATCCTGATTAACTACTATTTCTTTAGTTTTTGAATTTAGCCTCAAAATCATTTAATATGTCAAAGGCTTTCATTGTTCGATAATTCAACGAAAAATTTCTTGTAATAATTATCTTATGGATGCATATTTAAAGATCAAATTGATATCAGATCCAAAATGTTCATGAAGTTTAATAAAATCTCTTTTGCTTGCACTATTATAAATTTGTATACCCTCCACCACCATAAATGGTGAATGAGAACACTGAGAAATACTCATGTAAGACCCAACAAAGTATATACATTCTTGATCCTTATGGAATTCTAAGTTAATTGAGCTATGTCCGTCTGTCTGTATGTGTAAAACATCTCACGTCCAAAAGACCCAACCAAAATCAACAAAGTTTTCAAAAAACAAAAATTAGTTTCATAAGCAGTTGGGTATTGAAAATCAGCAAAATCGGTATAGTAGAACAAAAGTTATGAACCAAAATGTGAGACAAGTTCTATTAAAATTTGATATTTTTAAAAAATGTTCTTGCAATTTTTTGAAATATATTGTACATATTTCCATGAAATGTTATACACGTTAATTTTATGATAAAAGAAGAAAGTATGAGGAAAATAGTAGGAATCGGTCCATGATATCTCCCAGCCCCCATACAAATATCTTCCCGAAATATGGCTTAATGATAAATAAATACCTATAAAATTGGAATATCAATACAAAATTTAGCAGGAATAAGTGTCATATAAAAAGAAATCGTAAAACGAAATTTTGATTTGTTCGGTCCATGTTTGGCCATAGACCCCATATAAAGTCCAGTTCCGAAAACCACATAACTGCGGATAAATCCCTTGTAAAAATCACTATCCAGTTTAAATTCAACACAAATTGTCCATACATATATAAAAATCGTCCATCTCAATATGATGCTGATCGGTCTATATTTGACCATGGCCACCATATAAAGCCTACTTTCGAAAATCAATAAAAATCGCATAAATCCACTAAGAAGTCGAAATTCTATACAAGTAATCCGTATATACATTTAAATCGTCTTAGTACATTTCATAATAATCGGTCCATATTTAACCGTAGCCCCAATTTTGGTCTGTCCACTTCCGAAAATCACTAAAATTCGCATAAATCTTTTATATATCAAGTTGAAATTTGACAAGCATAATCAGAATATACATTTAAATTGTCGTAACAAATTTCAGGATGATTGGTCCATATTTAACCGTAGCCCTCATAGAAAGTCTACTTACGGAAATCACTTAAATGCGCATAAATCTCTTATAAATCTCGGTAATAGGTGATTTGGGGGTGGGTATATAAGATTCGGACCAGCCGAATATAAACTCTTACTTGTTTTAATAAAAATTGTTTCGTGTAAATTGGGACTTCTTGTGCGTTTTACTAAAATAAGCATTTGTTTCTTGCTTTGTTGTGATCTCAGACATCAAACTTAAATCAGTTTCTGGTTAGCACTTGTACAAGCAAGGTCTCGCTACGAAATTTTTCAAATGTTTCTGATTTTCTCTCTTAATACACAAAGCACTGCTGCAAACAGACCACAAGCCATTTCAGCACGCTGAAGTTAGACACCCAATATTAATTACAAGCAAATTGACAGAGTCCGTTGCAGTAGCCAAACATTTAATTCGTTTCCATTACTGCTTTGTTTTGGAATTTTATTTGTTGCATACAATTACCGATTATCAATAGTATTATATGTTGTATTTTATTGTGTTTATTGTTAATATTAATTTATATACATACTTGTACACATTTCATTATTAATAAAATATTTCATTCGCTGTAGTATTGAAATTTATAGCATTTTTATGCAAAACCAAAGAAAATAACAAATAAATAAATAAGTAATTGAAATAATTGTTCGCACATTCGAATTAGTCGTAAATTAGTAAATGACATAAAAGTACCTGCTGCATTCATTGCAGATTTTATCTGGGAACACACCTCAAATTGAATATTTATTGGCTAATTACGTGTTATTTAATATTTGCTTAGAATTATTAAAATAAATTGTTTTCACTTGTGTAATTAATTATTAATTTCACAAAATATAATTATACTAAAATGCTTGGCATCACTCTGCTTAATTGAACTTTGGCGGACCTTTGGTTTATATTGATTTATTATTACAAATTATATTGATTACATATGTAGTTGCAGCTTATTGCTTTAGTTTCATTTTGATTAGAATCATTCACTTGCACTAATTCTTATTAAGATAGTAAGCGATTGTGTACATTATTTGATAATCTATATCTATATATATAAAATTCAATGTATGTATGTATGTATGTATGTAACGTATGGACTCCAAAACGGCTGAACCGATTTTGATGAAATTTTCACAGCATGTTACTGTGACTCTGGAAGGAATAATAGGCTATATGAAGTTTTGATTGTACAAACGGGGGTGGCACCGCCCATATAACCCAAAAATTAAAATTGCCATATTTTGGGCATTTTTTGACCTACATACGTCAATGATATGTGGTACATATGGTATTGACATAATTAGGAATACGTACTAGGAAAAAAGTGGGTGGGACCACGCCCCTTTTCAGGAAAATTAAAAATCGTAATATAGTCTTAACTACTGGACCGATCGTCATTAAATTTTCACAATAGGATATTCTTACGAAATAATAAATTCTTGACTATGTAAGTGGACAAAGGGGCATGGTCTCGCCTAAAGCATTGCAATAAATACATTAAAATTAAATAAATAAATGTTTGATAATATATAAATACGTTTTATTTTATTTTATGACGAGGGGGGGGGGTAGCAAAGCACACCGGGTTTAGCTAGTAATATAATATAAATGAAATTTAACAAATTTTTATCGTAAATAAAAATTCCACATGAAATTTGTTCCCTTTTCACATTTTTCCTATTAAAATTCAATATTAAAAAAATAAAAGGGAACAAATTTCATGTGGAATTTTTATTCACGATAGGGGTGAATTTTGCAAATAAAGCGTGATCCATTTCGAGGTTCCCTATAATAAAGAAAAGCCCACTCTGGCAGCCAAACAATCGGCCTTCTTTGTTCGCATAATGATATTCATGGCCATGTATCGCAGTTTAAAGTTTCACCTAAGCTCTCTTTAGCGTCTGTGAACCCTTATTGACCAGCAACAACAAGCATACAAGTCTGATTAGATTACTGGTACTTTTTCGCTATAAGGACCTCAAAGGTACTATGAAATTCCAAAACCAGTTACCTAAATTTGGTTTAAGGATTTAAAATGCCTTTCTGCCTCTGTTATGGACCCGAATTTTAATGGATGAAGCGCTCAATGATTTTTTGGACTGTTGAAGTTTTAATGTTAAGCATTTCTGGTATTTTTCGCTGTGAGTGATCATTTTTGTTTAATTGGTTTAAAAACAATTCTCGCGGACTCATTTGAACTATTTTAAATTGACACTTAACGATACAAAATTGGTCTCGCAATTCAACAGAAAATAATGATAGGAGTAGACAAAAGAAAAACAAAAAATCAACCACACTGCATTGAGCTATCGGTACAGTAGATATTGACTGCATAATATAAGCTGTGACGTGAAAATGGAAATTGTTTTGTTTTTTTTTTAGTGTTAATATATTCAGGGGTGTCATAGAAACCAATATTGTCAGAATTGGTTTTAAAACCGACAAGAAAAAATGCTTTGGTGTCATAGGGCACTGCTACACGTTCAATAAATATCGTGATACTATCTCGGTTTCTATGACACCCCTGATTAAAATGTATATTTTTGCAATAATTTATTTTTGTTTGTTTGACTATAAAATGCTTTCTTTTAAATGACACCAACTTCTTTTTTTAAGTTCCTGTTAGTTTTTTTTATGGAGCTTTGAAAACATAAAAATGCACTGCATAAAATAAGCTGTATGCCACTGTAAATATTATTACTTGGCTAAGAGCAAATTCAAAATTGTACAATAAGTACATTAAACATCATACAAAAAACATTAACATAAAATTTCCATAATATTATTATTATTATTAATTTGTTTTAGCAATTAAATGATTTAATTTAATCACATTAAGTATGTCTTAAATTCCAGCAAAACTTACCGCAGTTTTCAGCATTAATTAACAGCAATTCTGAAAATTAAAAAGAAACAATATTAAAAAAATAAAATTATAGATAAGTTTATTACATATTACATAATTCCTTAAAGTGTTAATAACATTAAGAAAATATTATTTCAATTTAAATGGATTTATAATGACATGTTATACACCCTAATATAACAACATCTCGCTTACTCACAACCATTCACATTCATTTTAAATTGTACTAGATCTGAACAAAACAGTTAATAGTTTCCTCAAAAACCACTCTGTTAAATTTAAACAGCAATCATTATTATTATTACCGCTATATTTTCATTCTATTGAGAATTGTTTCCCTCCCTTGGAGGAATTATTATATCATTTGTAATAATGATATTTATAATTTTTATTTTTTCATTTTTTTCGCCGTTTTTCTGGTAACAATATTATCAATTTCATTCAACAGCAGTATATAGTTGCCGCTGTGCTCTGCGGTACGCTGCCGATGAAATGAAAACAATGAACCAAAAAACTATTTTCTTTTTTTTTTTTTTGCTTTGTTGCCAGTGTTGATTTTTTTGCCAACACACTTAAATAATGTACGAGTATTTTTTTTGTGTAAGGAATTTGTAAAATGAAAATTATATAAAAAATATGTAGTAGAAAATCCTGTCTGACAGCTTTTCAAATAAAAAGTGAAAAAATTAAATACAAAATTGTAGAAAATAATAAAAATAATAACAAATACAATATAAATGATGCGATGCTAGAAGCGGAGTAGGAGAGAGTATACATATGGTTACCTACACATTAGACTGCTTCAAAATTGAAGGGTACAATATTCAAATTCCTGTCATTATTTTACGGATTTTGGAAAAGTAGTTCATACAATAATATAAAGTATCCCTTTTATGCTATTCGAACCAGAAAAAAATTTCTATTACTCATCCAGTTTTAAACAGTATAATTGAAATAAATTTTAAACCCAATTTATTTAAAGTAAACCAAACAATATGACTATAAATTTCTCAAATGGAAATATTTCCACAAAATTACTAAACATACACACATACGGCCCAATCATGAATAAAAAATCCGCGCGGGTTTCTTACCTTTTTATTTTTTTAGCATTGAATTTGAATAGGAAAAATTATAAAAGGGAAAACTCCCGCGGAATTTTTATTCATGATTACTGGGAGCGGCTGATACTGGGAGCGTCAAAATAAAGTCAACACCACATATTATATTAATATAAATAACACTGTGGCACAAATTCAAGTTAGCAAAAGTAAGATCGATTTTGAAAGTGAGGGTGAAAATAGAGGCTAAATTAGAAGACCCGTATCGCGGCGTTTGTTTATATTAGTTCGAATTTTTTTTTAATCGACCTTCGAACTTTGCAGTCAAATGCCGATTTTCAGCATATTGTTTATATGATTTTTTGTCTATAACTCGTCGACTAATTGATGTTTTTTAAATCTGTAAAAGCGAAATTAAATTTTAATTGTTGCAAATTATTAATTGTTGTTGGAAACAGTTCTTATTGATTTCGAATTTTCAAGAATAGTTAGAGCATGGTGTAATTATACGGGTCTATGAAATAACTCCCACGAAATAAGTCCCACTTTTAAAAACGAAATAAGTCCCACCAAAAATTGCTTAAAAAAATGAAATAACTCCCACGAAATAAGTCCCACTTTTGAAAGCGACATAAGTCCCACCAAAATGAAATGATTTAAAAATTTACTTGAAATGAAATAACTCCCACTCAAAATGAAATAACTCCCCCTTGAATAATATATTTCTGAAATGAATTAAGTCCCACTTTTATAAACGAAATAAGTCCCACTTTTTCACTGTTTAATGCGATTTAAATAAGAAGTATTTGGCTCTTCGAAAAAAACACACGTCGAATAATATGAATAATCAAAGCAGAGGAATATTAAAGAAAAATCGTTTGCAAGCTTGCAGAAGGCTTCTTAATGGAATGGATATTACGAATTTTGATAGAGTTCCAGAATTTATTATTAATTCTTTTTTCGGTCAAGGAACGTATAGAGAACGCCTACTAGTAACAACGTTTGGATTCGTAAATGGATTAAGTACAGATCAATTGTTCTTATTATTAAGATGGAAACCGTTTCGGAAGGACAATCACATTAAAATTGTCGACCTTATAAATGGCTTGAAGATCCAGTGCATGGTAGACGGTATTATAGTTTTAACGTGGCATTGGGATTAGTTGTATTTTGTAATGGTGATAAAACACACACATACGTAATTACGTCAACAATTTTTTTTATTATTGTTTTTCCAGTAGTTAAGTTCGGTACCTATTTGTACACATTTCTTTAAAGTTTTTTTTATTATAGTAATTATAAAGTAATTAATAACAAAAAAAAAGAAGAGCCATGAGAGATAAGGACAAAAAATTATGGTTGTCCCTTTTACGAAATTTCCAATATATAACTTTTTCCATAAGAAAAAAATGAGAAATAAAGCCATAATGGCCTTATATTTCATGGATCTATCGCACCCCTCCATAAAAAATCATTTATTTAGCAGACAAATATTTGAAGGGTTTCATGAACTTCTGCACGACAGAATAGACATACTAGTTTACTGGTATGAAATAACTCCCACTTCACAAAACGAATTTATTCCCACTCAAAACGAAATAAGTCCCACTTAAAATAAAAACGCGTAACGAAATAAGTCCCATCAATTAATGAAATAAGTCCCACTTTTAAAAACGAAATAACTCCCACTTTCGAAACAGCAATTTTTGGTGGGACTTATTTCGTTTTTAAAAGTGGGACTTATTTCGTGGGAGTTATTTCATAGACCCAATTATACAAGGTGAGTGCAAATTTAATTTATTTTGACCCGAAAAATCTTATACTTTGGCATTAAAATTAAATTAGTTTTTTATGTTGCTTCTTTGTGTAGTTTTTGTTAATGAGTTAATGAGAGTTTTTCTTAAGCTACTTATGAATTAAAGTATATATTTTGTTTTAAATTTTTACTTGTAATATATGTACAGAGTCCTTCGGTTTTACATGCAGTATCGTCAATTAAGACATGACCACATGGTGTTCTTCACACCGGCTTGACGAACGGCCAACCAACGCATTGCAAGGACATACATGTCTCGCAAGACACACAATTCACAACTTTTCATACAGCAATTGCACAGATCACTGTACAAACACCTTGTTAAAAAGTTCAGGCTATCTAATTCCTGCCATTCAGAGCTTAGTCAACTAACTTAGGCCAAGACAATTATTGGACACGCAGCAATCGCTCTAGCTACAAACTGGTTTAGCACTGCACTGATCAACCACTACTGCCTAGGACGAAAAATTACAGCGGCCTATCCTAAAACCGTTCTTGTATCCCTGTCCAGGGCGGATCGTCAGTACAAATGCCATCACTTTAATACGTTTGATGAGCCGGGCTTCTAACTGATCCCGTGGCTCTAGATAAGTCTCTAGTCAGCTTCGAGTTTCTTGGGGTGATACAATCAGCTCTTTCGAGCTCCGTGCAGCTCATGGCATCAGCTTCGCCATTTCTACCGCGGCATTGACATTGTATATAGGTGATTGAGCACCTATAGTAACTATTTGCTGCCGCGGCATATATGTTTTAACATTTTTTAACCATTATTAGGTATTTACTTTATATTGACGCTCACAATACAAATATAGTGAAGATGTAAACGAAATCTAAATTTTTATTATAGATTTCAAAAAACTAATTTGTTTGGGAATAAAAAATAATAAGCTCATGTATATTCAAAGGCTGCTTTTGATGAAATTTTGTTCCACAAAAGGTAAAACTCTTCGTGTTAGTAGTTTTGTAGCAGTCTAATACTCACAGATATGTAATCATACATATAAATACAAATAAAACGAAATGAGCTTATATCCTAGAAAATTTTTATTTCTGGCAGGGATGTAACTTTTAAAATTTTCAACGAATTTTAAAATCAAATCAGATTTTTACAAACGAAGATGATACTAGATATTGTGCATTGGAATCATTAAGATGTTTTCGGGTCAAAAAATATTTTTTTTTATTTCACAAAAAATTTCCACAATCTTTGGATTTGATGACGTTATCTACACACGTTTTTTTCACTAAGGAAACTAAGGTGAAAGGTACAGATCGGCCAATAACTGACCATAGCTTCCATTTAAAGTCCGAAAATCGCTTTTAAGAACATAAGTACATATTGTCAAAATGTTGGTATCAAAATATAACAGTGGGGCCATATAATTGGAAACGATGCTTTGATATAATAAGTTCGCTGTGTAGCTTCTTTAAAGACATACATTGTAAATTGTTTTTATCGTTATTCAATGTTGTTGATGTACAACACGTTGAGTTCTAAGTTAAATTAAAAAAATCTAAAAATATTATTTTCACAATAGTTTTTTTTTTTTTTTTTTTTTTTTTTTTTTTTTTTTTTTGCTGGCCACGTAATTAGAAACACGTATTTTTTTCTTTAACTTTTAAACTTTTCAAAATATTATTGATAAAGTGAGTATAACTTGTTAAACAATAGATTGTACTTGTAATAATTTTGATACGGTTTAGTTTCGAAAATGGGCAAAAACAAGTCATGTACTACAGGAATGAGACGGTTAATTGTGCAGTGTTACCAAAATGAAAAACTTTCAATGTCGGCTATTGCACAAAAGTGTTCTTGCTCAAAATAAATGGTATTTGGGGCATTTTACTGGAACAAAAATACAAAGGAGTTTGCAACCCCAGCTAGGAAACCTAGGACACGAAAGACCACTTTAGCTGAAGATAAATTTATTTGTAAAGCCAGTAAAAAAAAGTCCATTTTTATCATTTCGCGAAATAAAGACTGAAATTGGACAGCAAATAAGCGCACAATAAGAAGATGCTTAAATAAATCAGGACTTCGTGGGTGCATTGCACAAAAAAACCGTATGTCTCAAAAAAATTATCATGAAGCGGTTGCGGTTTGCAAGAGAAATGCTCAGAAAAGATACACATTACTGGAAAAGAGTTCTCTGGAGCGACGAATCTAAGTTTAACTTGTTCCAATCTAATGGAAAATCGTATGTTCAACGTCCACCAAATAAAAGCTTAGACCCCAGGTACACTGTTAAAAGAGTGAAATACGATGGCGGATCTATTATGGTCTGGGATGCATTTTCTTGCACGAGGTCAGGGAATAATTGATCAGCATCAATATAAAAACATTTTGGAAAATGTAATGGAACCGTATTGCTTTGAGAATATGCCCGTCCAATACATTTTCCAGCATGATAATGACCCAAAGCACACTTCACGGTTAGTGAATTGTTGGCTTTTGGATCAAAATATTGATGTTTTTGAAGTCCTGATCTTAACGCAATTGAAAACTTATGGGTAATTGTAAAAAGAGACAAAAATCCACGAAATAATGATGACTTGTTTCAGTTGGTGCAACAAAGCTGGAAAAACATATCTCTGGAAGCATGTCAAAAATACTTGCGAATGTTGTCAAAAACAAGGGTTATCCAACAAAATATTAAAGGAGAAGTCCATTTTGTTAAACCTTACTAAGAGGAGTTTTTTCATATATTTTTTTTAGTTTCTAATTATGTGACCAATTTGATATTGTGTTTTTTTGTGTTTAAGTTAATTTTGCTTAAAATAGTATTGATACTGTGATTTTTTTTTTTTAAGTATTGCCAACTTAAAGTTCTATACATCAAAAATAACACCCTAGAGTTGTTCATTAAACGAGGGGAACCTGCTTAATCCTCATGACTTTCCACCAAGTATAAGAGAAAATTAAGATGTGGCAAATTAAAATTACGCATGTTTAATTAAATGTTCGTTTTTATAAGTTACAAATATTTATATTTTTTAAAGCAAAGTTTTATATATAAATAAATTACTTAACGTATGTAAGTATACTTAAAATAGCCATCCCTGTTATAAACATTGTCGTACATAATACAATGTGCATCCAGTCGACGAATACGAGTTGATGCCAACATTAGTGTCAGTTGTCTGCCTTAAATACAAAAATGGGTAAAATTACTCCATCCCAGGGGGGGTGTAAAACAAAATATCTTTTTTTTTCTCTCATTGCTCCTCTTTTATGGTAGTTGTTGTATTATGCACAACTGCATTATTTAGTTGCACTATGTTGCTGTTGTTGTTGTTGTTTTTGCTACATGTTGTTATTGTTATAGTGAATTTCTTTTTATTCTGGTAATTTTACGTAAAGTTACATTTAATGCCCATAATAATATACGTTTAAAATTAAGATGGGGAAATTAACAGTGGTTGAAAGACATGCTGTGACAGATGTTTTTAAAAAAAATATATATTTAAAATAATTTCATTTTAAATGATAATTTTCTACGCTAGCAATTCCTTGTGGATTTTAATTGCAAAGACAGTAGGCGAAATTATATGGAGCGTATGTTTAATATTCAGAAAAATTTCATACATTTTAGCAGAGTTTTAAAACTTAATAAAACATACAAAACAAAAACATAATTTTAATTTGTTACCAAATTTATATTTAATAGATATAATTGAGTTTTTAAAAACATTTCTTTTTTTTAATAGCGGCCAAAATAAGCCCCTTTTTGAAAATGTTCTCTTGGTGAGCGTTCCTTTGAAACCACTGTTCAGTCATTGTTTTGCTGTATTGCCTTGTGCGAACTTAGACAATGTTGAATTGATAGTCATATACAATTGCATCCTTTCATCTGACAGTTTCGATTTCCTTTATTTTATTTTTTTTTTTTTTTTGTTTTGGTTTTTGCTCTACGTTTTGAACTGCCGGAGGTTTATTATACACAATAACAACAGCCAAATCAAATTGCATTTAACATTTTGTAAATAAAAAAATTTGAATTATATACAAAAACAAAACAAGTTAGAGAGCTATATTCGGCCGTGTCGAATACTATCGATTTTTGTGCATTTTATATAAAAACATTTATCTTTGTCAACTCGAGAAGTGATATATAGTGATAAGTCCGATTAAATTTTGTCATATCTTTTGAGTCATATGTTTTTACTGGTTCAATCAGTTAATTTTTGGACATTACTTTTAACAACAACTCTTTGTGGCAATTCTTTCAGGATCTCATTTAGGCCCTATCGTTTTTTCTTATTACGAAATTGTACAGGAGGACATGTTGTTCTAAAATGTTTGGTTAGACCGATTGTGCCAATTTAAATATCAAATATTGATTTTGTTATGCTCAAATAAACTTCCACCAATTTCCAACTCAATACAACTATATTGCAATCAACGTGTTTCATTAACATGAAGAAAACTATTTCGTGCACCTAATAAAGGGTGATTTTTTCGCCAATTTCTTTTTGGCAAAACTGTTTTTGGAATAGCTGAACTTGGGTAACATGTGGTTTCAACATGTGTGTGGTCCAATGTTTAATTGGCAACAGATACCAAATGTTCCTACTTCATGTCCACCACTGTATATATTTCCTTGTGTTACACACGGAATGACAAACTAAATATGCCACTCATATTTTGGTATTGGGTATAAAAACACAAACAATTTAAGCATTGCACTACAGAGCAAAATGGAAAATGTACATGAAACTGAAGGTTAAAAATTAAAGCAAAATGTTGCTAAAAAAAAATATGTACATTTAAAAATTATACAATATAACTTACATAAACATTGAAACTATAAATATTGCTTAAACTTTGTGTTCAGTGTAGTTCAAAGGAAGATATAGATAGAGAGAGGAAGTGAGAGGCCATAACAGGTAACAATCACATTTAATTGGTATGTCATAAATATGTCAAATTAAAGTTGGAAAATGTAAAGGACATAATTTCATAGATAGCATGTTAACAAACTAATGTGCTGTGCTGGCTTTATAAAATATGAGGCGATAGCTTTGAAATTTCAAAACAAACGAATTTCATTACATGACAGACAATGACAGTTAGAAAACATCGATAGCATTTCAACACTTGTGACAGCGTTCAAAATGTTTAATGAGAATTTATAACATTAAATTACTTTATTTTTTCTGGCGGACCACACAAAAGTAATGTTATGATTTCTTAGGTTCGCGAGTTTTTATTGGTGGGTGGTCGAAGTTATTAATATTTTATGTTTTTCCCTCAATAAACACCCCAAAATAAAACTAAAACTCAATTATGAGCAATAAAAAGTATTAACACAAGAATATACAAGTACGTGAAGAAAAAAACAAATTAATTCATTCATTATATTGTTTTTATTTTTAATTTATATAGTCTGATAACCAGCATGACATTTCTAAAAAATAAATACATAAATAAATAGAAAACAATTGTACATATTCAAATATAAAACATGCTTGGCGCCATTTAATTAATACAAACTGTATTAATACCCAGTAAACATTGCAAGTAAAAGTTGAAAAACTAAAATAATTTAAGAATACCTGCTAGCTCTTTGAACATTTATTGTCATTAACTTGATAATTTCGATAAATTTCTCTTTGTTGAATAATAAATTTCAAAATTTTAGATAATCTGTCAAAATAATCTGACAGCTCTGTTGACGACAATAGCCTGCTGCCTAAGTTTCAGTCTAGAGAATATTGTTATTTAAAAGATAAATTACATAGTTGGAATTTTCTGTATTAAAGGTTAAATAAAAAAATTGATTTTCTGCCAAAATCATCTAACAGCTCTGTTGGCAATAGCGAGCGGCCTAATTTTAATTAAAGAATAAAATCACATTTAAATTCTATCTATAAAACTATAAACACAAATGTTTGCTGGTTAACTATTATACAATTAGATGCACACAAATAAACACTTTGTTTTTACAAAATGATCATATTAAACTTATCGTCACATCACATCATCAAAATCATTACAGATTTGGATTTATTTTGAAAAAAATACTGTATTGTATATGTAGCAATTTCCTTATAAACAAAATAAAGCCCACAACTAAAAAAGGAATTTTTTATTTTTTTATTTCGTTTAAGTACAAATAAATTTAAATACATTTTTGTAAAACTCAAATTGATCATTATTATATTTATGTTTTTTATTGTTTATAAAATGAACTTCGAATCACAAATATTTGAATATAAATCTTAACTGTCGCTTTTTTATGGTCAATAAAATACCAATGATGGCCAATCAATGGCACGTGCGGTGATATTAATATGGGATTACTTAGCCATTGGAACAAACAATTCGGGTTTTTCTGGTTGTTTGTTACTTTTTGCAAGCAACCGAATTATTTGTTTGTAAAAACTTAATAAAAAATAAATCGGTTGTTACAACTAACTAGAATTACTAGTTTTCAAATAAGTTTTGTCTGTCAAATATACGATTGTAATTAAACGTAAAAGTTTCTAGATCTAGTTTCACTTCGCGTCGGGGTTACTTTCCAAAAAAAAAAACACAACGCAAAGCTAATTAAGATTTTCTATTGCAAACCCTCGAAAGATTGATGATAAGTTCTAGGGTTGCAAAAATTCTAAGTCGTTGGCTAAACAGCTTTTTTAAACGTAAAATAAATTTCCTTGTAGCAATTGTTTGTACTACTATCTCTAGCATTATCGTTGGATAATGCTTTACTTTTCATGTCAACAAATAAGCTTTTTGCTTTTGTCTGAAATACCTTTTTACTTAATGGTATTCTCTGCGCAACTTGATTTTCGATCCAAATAGAAAGCAAGGACTACATTTTGATCATCAAAGCACTTCTTTAGCACAACAACGCATCCTCGAAAATCTAACGACGCACAGTGACTAATTAAGCAGCCACGCAACTTCGAAAAAAACGCAAAACGAAACGGCGCAAAGTACTCGTATGTCAATATCAAAATCTAACTAACTTTGACTCATCAGTTCATTACGGAACAAAATTTTACAGAGTTTCTAGTTATATTCTAATCAACATCCTCCAATTTATAACCCAAAAATAACCATATTTACGTTTGACTATCAGAAATACTTAAACGAAACATGTATTTTGTACAAGGAGGACAAATATTTGGTGCATCCAAGAAAATATGCCGATCACATTAACATTTTAGACATTGCACTATTCTACCCGCTTCGCCAAAATTCAAATCTAATTGACTCTGCTTCAGTTAGCTCATTAATTATCATTTCTCTAAATACGAGTACATATGTATGAATTTCGGTAATTTCTATATTTCTTATTGAGTTAATAGCAATTAACAAAGCGATTTATTTATTTGAGGGATTATAATACAGCAGTTTTTAAGCTTTAAGCTATATACAGATGGTTGTCAGATCTGGCAATGTTGTTAGAATTCCAAAAACAGCATCTGATAGCTGTTCCCATTGAGCACATATCCTATATAGTGGTTATGCATGCCGTTGCTCCATTTGGCCACTTTGGCCAAAATCCCTCATAGAAGTCCAAAATTGTTTAAGTGAATTTTCAAAAGTTTGTAAAAAATTTCACAAATTCAATTCTGAAATTCCAAAAACAGCATCTGATAGCTGTTATAATATCTTAGTCCGTTTTCACTTCTACATTTCTGACTCGTCAAGGCAAGTATTTTTTGTATGAGAAGGGAAATAAGAACAAAAGGGGTACAAACTTGACGGTACTGTAAATTTTCTTATTTCTTTTGGTTTTTTTCCATGCATGTTGATTTACATTAAAAAGTACGAAAATTTATTTGACGTATGTAAATGAAATGGCTAGTTCAAAAGAGAATTAAACAAAAACTAGTGAGCTAAAACTGACGAGTGTGAAACAAGACTACAGTATTTTATAAATAAATATCTGAATTTAGCATATTTTATTAATTCAGGTTATATTACAATATCAAGACAATTTATTTTAAATAGCATTTTGAGTATAGAATTCAATTCATCCATCATATACGAGTACAGGTACTTAATTTCAAAGAATTCCGTATTTTTGTTATTTAAATTTATTTGGCTGAATATGCTTTCGACGTTTTGTTAAAATAGGAAAAGTTTTTGTAGAAGAATTTCCCCGTGGAAATTCAGAAATTGTTTCCGCTTAAAATTTTAGTTCATGGAATTCAGTATTTAAAATTGATTTTTATGTTTACAGATAAATAAGTAATCTCGACTATCCTGTCTCAATATTATTTTACTTGAACTTAACAACAATAATTAAGAAAACACTACTATCATTTAGTTTTGTTGTCTCAAAAAAAGAGAGAATTTGGTAACCAAAACATTAATAAAACTAACAAATGATAGAAATTTTTAATAATTCAGAAAATCGTCACTTTCAATGAAAAAATCGTCAAATCGTCATTTTGCTATTTTTGAAACCAAAAATCGTCAAAATGACGATAAATCGTCAAATCTGGCAGCTATGGGGACAACAGTTAAATCGAGTACGCTGAATTCAGTGATGCTAACCGTTTTTTAGGTTGGCTCTAGTTTTCGAGATATAGCGTTATTTATCGAAAACTATTTAGTTTATTCAATTAAATAAAAAAACGAAATTCGGCAACAAAATTATCTAGGAACACAACTGGAACGAACGACGAATTTTTGGTTGGCAATATTCGTCTCTAAAAATAAAACACATTTCAGCTGAATTCGTCATATGCGGCGGACTCTGAAATAAAGTCTATTTTAAGGCGAATTAGTAAGGTGACCGCAAACTTTATTCTGTCAAACTTTATTCTGTTTATATTTTTATTTAAAATCAGAAAGGAGTAAGGAAAAATAATATAAGAAGTCTGAAAAAGTACAATTAATAAAAAATAAATAAATTTTGACCTGTTTTGGTAAAAAAAATACTGTGAAATTATATTGTTTATATTTCAATTCCTTGGTCTATTTATTTTTTACTTTATATAATTTAAAGTAAATATACAAAATAGTTCACTATAAGAATTTTTTCTGTCTGCGTTTTTGTTAATGTTTTAAATATGGTCATGCTACCTATCAGCTGTTATACAAAACCAAAAACAAAAACATTATTTTTCGTTGTTATTATGCTTCACACGAAGAATATACTCAGCGAATTTTCAGCGACTAGTTGTGCGTAATTTGTGACTATTACTGTTTTAAATAATTTTGCATAAATTAAATAGTTAAACCTGAAAAATATTATTTATAAATGCATTAAGATTAGAAGAGTGTCAGAACTCGGTTTTCAAAAAATGACATTTTTAGAAAAACTTGCTACAGACACAAAACTCTAACATTATGTATCAAATGTATAACTTTTCTTTGAATGCGTGTGCGACTGGTTTATCTTTTGGTTTTTTGTTGTTGTGCTCATTTCATAAATTCATATGTGTTTTTTAAAAGTGTTTTTATAATTTTTTAAATGATTATTTATGACAGGTGCTTATGGCAAACAAACAGACTTGAATGTCCCGTTTAGTGACCATGATAATTAAAACAAAACTATGTGGCAACTTTATAATTTACAGCTGTCATTTATATTTCACAAAATGTGTTTCAGTAATCAAGAGCTTAATATGCAGTGGAAATGAAATATTAAAACTACGAGGTCTGATTAAAAATATGTTCGTTTGTTCCATTTTCGCATTTTTTTCTGTTATGTTGGTACACATGTCTGTTATAATTGTTGGTAATATCAGCCATTTTTGACTGTCAGCTTGTTTTTAACACAAATAAAAAGGTTAGTCGTGTTTTGGTGTGCTCTTCGATTTTTTACTATTCGAAAAAATTAATCAAAGAAACTGTATTAAGTTTTGTGTAAAAAATTAAATTAAATGCGCAAGGACATTTGAAATGTTGACTGTGGCATTTGGCGAGTCTACTATGAGCAGAACACAAGTTCAATTGTGGTATAACCGGTTTAAGGAAGGCCGAGAAGATGTCAATGAGGATGCTCGTTCTGGTCGCCCGAGCACGTCAACAACCGGTGAAAACATTAAAGCAGTGAAGAAAATGATTTTGGATAATCGTGGAATCACTATCAGAGAGGTTGCTGATGATGTTGACATATCGTTCGGCTCATGCCAAGCAATTTTTACTTTGCATGGACATCGCTCAGCAGCTGTTGAACATCGTCAACGACGATTCAGATATCTTCAAAAAGGTCATAACTGGTGACCAATCATTGGTGTATGGCTATGACATTAAAACCAAAGCCCAATCATCCCAATGGAAACGTCCAGAAGAGCCAAGACCGAAAAAAGCACGTCAAGTTCGGTCAAATGTGAAGGTTTTGCTCACTGTTTTCTTCGACTGTAATGGCGTGGTGCATCATGAATTTTTGCCACAAGGTTGTACGGTCAATAAGGAATACTACCTTGAAGTTATGCGCCGTACAATTGGTACATACAATTGGTTATTAGAAAGAGAGCTTTATCGAAATCTATTTTAATTGAAATGCATGTAACTGTCTATTATTTATTTACCCTTTTCAACAAATTAAAAGAAATGAAAACTTTTTTAATATGTATAAGAAATCTATATTTTTGGTATTTTTTTCTTTTTATTATTGTTTTATTATTTAAATCAATGTCATTCATGCCGTAAAGAACAAAACACAAAAATCCTGTTGTGTAAATGTCAGACTTTTGAAATTCATTGTTGTACTCGTGTGAACATCAATGTTCATCATGGTACTTTAATGTATCTACGTTTCACAGGCAAGCAGACACACAGACAGACCGCCTGATAGAGAAAAACGTAAAATAACTGACATTTAAGACAATGGCACGCAAAATGACATGATAATGTTTAGAAAAAAAAGAAATTGAAATATTCTACGGAACTTTTTAAGCGAATGATACACAAATTTACAACGATTGCAATATATTACTTGAACTTTAAAATAGATTATAAAATTGCAAAGTCCAAAAATAAAATTCATTTAGCAGACGACGCAATCAAAAATGTATAAAATTCATTGCAGTTGTAGTGAAAATGAACATGAACATGAAAATTATTTATGTACACGTTTGCATTCTAAATTTAGTATGAAGCGAAGTGAAAAAAAGAGAATAAAGTCAAACTTTGATTTTAGTTTTATTGATAGACATTAGGCTGGCAATTATTTTTTTTTTAGCAAATTTAAGTCGAATCAAAATTTAGTTGAAATCATAGTTGAACATTAATAATTGTCTAATTCATGTGTGAAATTGCTTAGAGGATGACAAAGAAAAATTTACAATTTTCGATCATGGGAGCATTGAAAATCTTAGCCGCCATTTGAGCTACCCTAATAAGAATGCCCTACTTGTGGACAACTTAATAATGGCTGCTCTATGATAAAATAAATAAAAACCTTCGATAAAAAATTGTAAGAGTTAGCATTGAAAATATTTCGACATTTCAAAAGTGTAGGTTTAATAGATCCTTAAACCGAACCTTGTCTACTTCAACGTAAGTATGCTGATAAGTCTTCTTTCTCATCATCCGTATACAGAATCATCAGCAACAGTAGGAGAATTTTAACTTTAAAGCCAAAAAGAATCAGCAAACTTATTTTTCTGTGCAGCAGTACAGTGTTTTTATTTTAACGTTCTCTAAAAAGCAATAACTACGGAAACAAATCAGCGATTACAAATGAAAAATTCTGCCACTATTTGCAAATAATATGTTTGATTCAAAGTATTGGTCCTTGCTGGATGAACTGCTTATATTTTGGCCTCAAAACCGGCCTCTATCGATAAATAGAGGCCCTAGAGCCTAAAGAACAAAAATCACTAAATTTCGTTCTAACTCACAAGAAATATGATAATTCTCAAAAACCGTGAGTTAAATAGAGTTTACAGAGTGATAGTGGACAATGAAGATTGCTGATGACGCCCTTGGCCTGGTAGAAAATGCATTCCAATTTGACAATTGTTCCAGTACTTACAATAGTATTCTTGATTATTCGAACTATTAGCCTAAATAAAACTTTTCTCTTAAATCACTTTTATTTTCAAAAATTTGTCTATTTTTTAAGAATATATAAGAGTTCGTTATTCTCCGTAAATGTAAGCCCTACAGCCTAAAGGGCAAAAATCGGTGATCATTTTTATTTCCAAAAATTCTTTCATTTTGAGTGAAAATATAAAAATCTATTTTTCTAGGTAAATAGAGGCCCTAAGCCTGAACCAATCAAGCCAATTTCGGATATCTTGTTTTGAAGTGAAGAGTCTTACAGAGAGAACGCTAGGTGGGTAAGTCAAAACTTCCCAACCAATTTATTCTAAATAGTTTTTAAAAGTTAGTGCAGCATGTGGTCGGCCGATGAATGAATTCAAATGAATCAGTTTTCTGATATGGCCAGATTTCAGCAGCTCATAATCGATAGGACACTTTTAGTCTCACCAAATACAGAGCATTACCTTAACACTATTTATATTTGGCTTTGGTGTCAATTCGGCTGGTTTGCCGGATTTCACATACGATCTCTTACGCTTTAAGTCATCGCAAAAATTGATTCGGTGCAAAATGATTTCTTAAATAACGTTTAAGCCACATCGGACATGCAAAATTGTCCTTCAAGGTGTCTCGGCTTCAAATCAAACGTTTTGAAATTACTGCTCCCAATGAATATGCAAACTCTTGTTAAGTTTGACAACAATATTCATGGATTAACTTTGTTTGGCTGGCCTGGGCGATCTTTCTCTTCCGTATCAAAAACACCACTTCTGAATCGAACAAACCATCTCTCGCACATTGAAAACGACTGAACACAATTATTATAAGCTTCGGTGTGCTTCAGCAGCACTTTTTTTAGATTAATGAAGTAAAGCAAAAACTTTTCGTATATGTTTCTTGGTGGCACAAAATTCGACAAAATTCGAGAATAAATGACCCTTTAAAACCACATACATAAAAGTTACTAAAGACAAAAGCCGCATTCAAAAGATACGCCATCTGTATAAATCCTGCATTTGTAAGTTATACACCCAATAACATTCATTGAAGTTTTTATGCTTCCATTTTTATCCTTTACAGTTTCGCCTTTTCTTAGCACAGAACAGAAAAAAATTCAAAAGAGCAACATTTTGCACTTATCCCAATATAAATTTATATATATACAATCCACAAAGTTATAACATAAACCCGTGATCGGCACTCATATCGAGCAGGGATGAAACACGAATAGTTGTTTACCTTGAAACAATACGAATGTCAACGAGTTTCACAAAAATTAAAAAAAGGTAAACCAACGACATAGAGGCATCGTGAAGAATCACTATAAATGAAATTTGATAATATTCCCAGGAACTATAATAAATATTAAATTAAAATCGTATTTTTAATTGTATATGAAATTATTTAAGTAAGGGAAATTTACAGTCTGCTTGTTACTTTTAAATGATAATTTTTGCACTTGCTCTTTAAATTAATTTGCTTGTCTTGCCAAAGACATTGTGTGTATATGAACAAGAACTTGAGTACATATTCAAATCGAACAAATAAATGTGTGCGTTTCTATATAGATCAAGTAAATATTTACATATATATAGAATAAATATACAGGGTGGTTTAAAAAGAGCTGTATAATACATATAGAGAAACCGTGTATCTAATACTGTTGATTGTTATCTTTTGACCTTTGACTTGGGTCAGAGTTTAGTACTATTTCAATTTGTTTGTTTTGTTGTAAAAATACTAAATATATCTTCGGTCGCGGTTTTTAATTCTTTTGGATTTTTGGAAACTCTATTATAAAGTTGAAGCTTGTCTTGTATATTTACAAAATTTGTACAATAGATTGTTGTTTTGTAATTCGCGGTCTATTTCTCGATATTTAAATATGTAGTGTGTTAGTTCCATTTTTAAACAAAAGAAATCTTCAATGTTTTCATAAAAAAATTTTATTATTTTTAAATCTGAGAACACAAAATATTTAAATCAGTCACTTGATGTTTTGCTTTCGACAAATGTCAACTGAATAAAAATTTCAATCGACAACGTTTGTTTAATATCCTTTTGTTTTGCTTGCCGTTTGTGATCGAAAACTGAAACCGCGGTTTGAATTTCTTTGGCTCTTTTTATATAAACTTCAAAGCCTCTCGAGCGATCACACGACCTTATTCATGTTTCGCGTCATGGACTACGGTCTTTTTCCAGCTTACTTGGGCCGAGAATGCTAGGAAAATATATACTGATGATATTCGAATATGTGTGTATAGATAGATTTGTAATTTAAATCCCTAGACACAAACCATTTATATTAATAGAGTCATGTTAACTATTTAACAGAGACAATGTTAAAGCTTCAAAATCCGATATATGTATAACTTTACTAACGATATTTGAACACAAAAACGGTCCGAAAAAAATTCAAAAAAATCAGCATCTGTATAATATGTTTCAGAAAATTTAAATAAGTAAAACTATTAAACTTAAAATATTTTTTATAACGATTTTTTTAAATAACATATGTCAAAGAATTGTTGATTATGTTTTCACAATTTTTTGAGAGTGGAAAAAAGTATTAGGAACGATTCCTGATATGGTCTGCCTTATACTCTGTTTTAACAGTTTGCATTTTTTTTCTAAATTATAAAGATTTTTCTAAAAAATTACACAATTGTTTGAGTATTTGAAACTAATATTTTGTAATGAGATTCATTACCGTCTAACATACTTTGTAATGACTACTACTTTAAAATAGTTTAGTATAGCGCTCCTTCTAGACATATGAAAATTCTAACATCCCAACAAATAACCAATATAATTTTCATATATATATAGACTTCAAATGTACTTTAAGAAAATTTTTATTTTTTATGAATACGGCAGTTGACCATTTGTAAAATATAAATTTATTCAAAGATTTGGATGAGAAGGGAAAAGAGAATATAAGGGGTACAAACTTGACGGTACTAGTCAATTTTCTTATTTCCTTTTGTTTTTTTTTCTTTCAGCATGTTGATTTGCATTAAAAAGTACGAAAATTTAATTGACGTGTGTGAATGAAATGGCAAGTTAAAAAGAGAATTGAAAAAAACTGGTCAGCTAAAACTGAAGAGTGTTAAACAAGACTTAGCTATGACCTTTTCCCATTATTCTGGCTACATATAGATTCCGCGCCAAGAGAACTGTTCGCGATCAAGAACGAATCTAGTCAATTTTGGATACATTGTTCTGAAGTGAAGAGCATTACTTTAGCGGCAGGAACATTTGGCTTTGAAATTATTTGGCCTATTGATCGGGCTTTACATATAATCTTTTACCTTTCGGATTATCGTAACAGATTCATTTTTCATCACAAAAATGTGCAAAAATCTTTCCTTTTATAGCGTTTAAGCAATTTTTGGGACATGTAATATCATCTTTTAAGTAACCCAATTTCGCTGAAATTTTGAAATTGCTGCTTGAGTAGCTTTCAATAATGTTGCAAGCTCTTGTTGAGTTTGACAATACTGTTCATGGAGTAATGGGTTTAATTCCTGGTCTTAAAACTGTTTTAGCTGGCCTTGGCTTTCTTTGTCTTCCGTGTAAAAATCGCCACTTTTAAACCGCACAAACCATCCATCGCACATTCACCATACGCTTCGGTATGTTTTTGCGGCATTTTTTATTAAGTTAAAGAAGTAAAGCAAAGTGTTTACATTATAGAAGGAGAAGACAAATTGGAATTTAACTAGCACAGACAAAAACCTCATTTTTAACAACAGACTCCTGTTAACAGTAAACAGCACTTAACAGTCATATTACTTGCATTTTCGAAAAAGTATCTTTTGGGATGAAATTCTCCAGAAGAATTTGGACAAATATGAAATTGTACACATAACCCACTATATAGAGAGAGTAGTCCAAAGGGTCCTAAGTGAGACTACATTAGTCGAACTTCTAAAATAATTTTTGGATTTGAATAAAAAGATTTTGAAAAAATGTATTTTTGAAAAAAGTAACTCAGGATGAAATTCTCCAGAAGAATTTGGAGAAATATGGAATTGCACACGTAGTCCAAAGGGTCCTAACTGAGACGACATTAGTCGAGTTTATGAAATATTTTTAGAATTTGAACTTAGAACCCTTTGGACCACCCTCTCTATGTAGTGAAATTTGCATACTATTTCACTCCTTTAATCTACACTAGTGCTTCTCAACATTCCTTCATAAGAGCAATAATTGTAGCACAGCTTAGAGGAACACCATGCATTTCAATTATATGACATATGTATACGTACAAACTAACATACATATGTATATGATGCATTCACATACTACTTATACTTCATATGTCTATGCCCCGTAGTAAATAAAATAGTCAGTTGATAAAAAACATTAATTATAAACTAATTATTTTGCAAATGACTACAAATTGGTTTAAATCTCATGCAGATATGAACCAAACATATTGCGCAAGTCTCTTGCGCTGTTGTTTTCTTTGAAAAGTGAGTTTGAAAGGGGGGAAGCACAACATGTAAGAAATAAATAAAAGCAAAATGTAAAAAAAGAAAACAAAAGAAGCTGTCGTGAAGTCAAATGTCACATGTCAATCAAAGCAAACAAGGTCTTTGAGGTAAACGGTGCTCAATTTTAATATCTTTATATTTTATGTGATAAAAGTTTTTAAATTATATTTCTAAATGCTATTATGAACTCTATGCAATGAAATGTTGCATTGCATACTGCGTTTATGAAAACAGCCTTTCTATGAGCAGTACAAACTTTGCATTTTACTTGTTTTCATTACAACTTTTATTTTAAGTCATTTATTTTTTTATTTTAATATTTCTATTTATAAATATATATTGTATATACGTATATATATATGTATGTATATATTTTGACAAAAAAGAATTAAAATTAAATTGTTTAAAATTTAATTTAAAAAAAAGTGGTTTTTAAATAATTTAGTATAAACCGATTATTAATAACCAATTTCTTAATTAACTATAAATTGGTTGGGAAATAAGTAATTAGTAGTCAATTTAAAAGTCATGCAGAGGTGACCAATTGACTACAGCCTATGACATGCCTATGTTAAAATAATGAGTCGACGACAAGAAAAAAAGTCACTTAAGCAACTAGATGTGTTTATTAAAAAACCAGTTTGAAGTTACTTAAAAATGTGTTTGACTTCCTACAGGGTGGATATGGATATGACAGAGAATATAAAAAAGCCACAATAAAAAAAGAAATTGTGTATAGGGCATGTTAATAAATAATGACAATCAGGGAATAGTTAGTAGAGTATCGTTATTGGGGATATTTAAAATTCATTATGCTTTTCTTTTGTTTTCGCTGCTGTCTGTCTTTTGTTTTACTTTTGGTAAGTTTAGAAAAAAATATACATACATACATATATGTATATAGAATCGAGCAGCTGTCAAAATTAATTGACATATATTGCTTTTGTTTTATTAATTTTCACGTACTTATTAACAAACAACACACACTTATTTAAACACAAACAATGAAATGAGTCCAAAATAATTTACGAGTACATTTGAATATGTACAAGGAACACATGTACTACTTAATCCATCGCTTCAAAATAAACCAGTATTCATTTACACGAACATATGTATACATACATATGTATTTAGAGTAAATGTTATGTTATTTTATACTCGTATATGCAATTCCGGCAACCCTTCTTAGTATTTTAATACGTTTAATAGTTTAGACAACAAAATCTTTCATTCAAAATTATAAAACATTTTTGTTGGCTTTTTTTCTTTCTTTTTGTGTAATAAATCCAAGTCATACTTTTAGTTAATAAAGGGTCCGCCAAATAACTTTTTTTTTGAAAATGCTATAAAAAAACTACTAAATATTTTCTCAAATTTCTTTTTTTATTTCAAAGTACAATCCTTCCGGTTAATAATGGAAAATAATTTCATTCAAATGGCTGCCTCGGCTGGCCATGCAGTAGCCTACACGATCGGTCCAATTTTTAAGCACATTATCGATTGTGTGCAGCTGTATTTCAGCAATGGCTTCACGAATATTGTGCTTTAAAGCGTCAATTGTCTCTGGCTTGTCGGCATAACACTTATCTTCAAATCGCAGCTCCGATGTGGCCAAACGACATCAGCTCTGCGGCTGATAATGCGATCTTCAAAAACAGGGCGCAAAACATCGAGTGTATCCTCCTCTTCAATTTTTGTGAACAAAAATTCGTTCAACATGGCCCGATAACGATCGCCATTGACTGTAACGGCCACTCCTTGCTAATTTTCGAAAAAAATGGCCAAAATCCGCACCAAACAGTGACTCGTTTTGGGTGAATCGGCTTTTCAATGTATGCGTGCGGGTTTTCTGTGCCCCGACAATTTTGCTTGTTTACATACCCGCAAAGATCAAAATGAGATTATCTGAAAAGATGATTTTTTTTTTGCAAAATCGGCATCCCACTTAGCGAAGCAAAAACTCATTGGATGGTCAGTTGGCTTCAACTTCTGAACCAATTGGACTTTGTATGGTGTCATACCAAGGTCTTTATGCAAAATTCGTCTCAATGATGTCTCCGAAATGTTCAATTGTTGAGAACGACGGTGAATTGATGTTGATGGCGCTTCACGCACACTTTCTGCCACAGCAGCAATATTCTCGGGTGCACGCACTGTTTTTGGCTTTTGACGTTTTGGTTTATCGATGAGGATGCCAGTTTCTTTCACTTTTTTCACAATGTATGTTCGTTATATACGGAGCTGGCGGCGCTTCTCTTCTTCCAAAATTCGTACGCAATTTTCGCATACATTCTGCAACATTACCATGATTTTCAAAGTAATGTCGCAATATTTCCCAGCATTGTTCAAGCGTATACACAACCATATTCGTTCAGTGGAAGGATAACACTAATTATCTGTCAAATCAGACATGTTGCCATTCACGAAATATGCAGTAGTTGAAATCAAAACGTTAGATGGCGGACCCGTTACAACTTCGTTTTGCACAACCTCATAAAAAAAATAAAACTGTGTTAAAACGTTTTGTTTTAACCAAAAAGAAAAAGAGACAAGCAGACAGAGAATAAAAGAAATAAAACCGTTAGATAATATTGTCACAAGCTGTTGTAATGAAAAACCGTAAAATACATACTGTGTGTATATATAGATATGTACATACTTGCGAATGAGAAATGAGTTCAGAGAAATTAGTACTTGGATTTTCACAAGCAACTTGTGTGATTAGGTTATTTGAATTGCTCGCAATTATGTGAATACCACGAAGTCCTAATTCTCAGACTCATTGTGACACTAACAATTGACACAAACTGTCATACCATTCAAAAGTAATAGATTTTTTCACAGCATAACAGTCAATGATATACCTGTGCCCCGGAACATATACCGTCATCAATCTTGAATGTATTATTCTAAGAAATCTGCCGTGCATTAGCCAATACATTGCAGTCGGTAAATATCTTTAAATATCAGCAAATTTTCCAAAATATTTCAGACAATTAGCAACACTGCATGTTTCGGTAAAGCAGATGAGGGAAGTCAAAACACTCATATAGGTAAATAGAGTCTAACCGACCACAAGTCCCTATTTAGAACAAAAATGAAGAGCAAATTACTTGAAGAATCGTTTTATACATGTCTTTATTACTCCTGAATGTATTGCTGTCTAATTCTGTAATATTAGCTGTTAATGTGCTTAATGTTTCCATCAAGAAGGAGAGGGAAATGAAAACACTCCCACTGGTAAAAAGAGTCCAACCGTTCTCAGATCCCAAAAGTGGACATGAAATTAAATGATGAATAATTTGTTTCATTATTATGTGTTTGAGGTTCCTTAAAATCGAATATATATTAAAATGAGCAACAAATCAAGCAACAAAACACTCCAACTGGTAGAGTTCAACCAATCTCTAGCTGCAAACGAGTAAAATAAATTACATGAAAAATAATTTCATTATGCATTTTACAACATGCCATAACAATTGAAAGTCATGATATGTTTGTGGTTACATCAAACCCATGATTTTTCGACGTTTAGTCTCACAAGAAGTGAAGTAGGATTGAATAAAATAAAGTATTACCAGTATGCATTAAGTCTGCTGCTTCATCCCGACCTGAGTTGTTCAGATTTCAATGTTAAATATATTGTATTAGTTAATGGATTAGATGAAATGAAGTGGAGTATTTGAATATGTAGAGAAAACCTGACCACAAGCTGAATATAGATTAGGGACGGCATCCTTTACTATTTAAAGTTTTCCCAACCAACCCATCAGGGTTTTCTCAGTGTCTACTATGAACGTCATTTAAAGCTGTCGTATTCAATCCATTTCGCTCCAATAAATCCTACAAATGCTTTACACATTTAGTCCTCCTGAACATGTCATCGAAGATCCTACGATTATATGATGAAAACATTCAGATACATGAGAAAGTTTTTCTCTGTGAAATATCCAAATTTTGATCCAAATGATCCTGCATAAACATCACACGGTTGTATTCTAACCTTATACATGTCAGGAAGGATCTTCAAGAGATATGTTTAAGGTTCAATGGATGGAAATTCATCGGAAATTCGGCGATATAAATATTATGAATTCAGAATTTCTTGATGATCTGGCTATAACAACCTCGTATTTAGGATGACTGTACACCAGATTCTCGATCACCAAAATTTAGGGTTTGATATGGATTTTGGGTTGAGGTAATCATAAGAAAACAAAATCGTGAGGACATCACCATTAACGGCGAGCACAGGAAAAAGTTCTTCTTTGTCAATACAGGTCGACGCCGCATTCCGCAATCTGTTTTGAGAATTCGGAGAACTTATTCAGAACAGACCATTCTTTTAAAGTAAACATTGAATAGTGTCAAAAAACAGAACTTTCCCTCAATGATTTCCCATAAGCTATATTTCAATTATTGCTGATTCAACAGTGAAAACAATATTCTCCAAATTTAATTCCACAAATAACACAACCATAAAAAGAAATACGAATATAATGAAATGAAAGAATCGTTTTATCTGCTGTGTCTAAAGGTATGCTTTGGCTTAAATAAGAAAAGTTTTTTTTTTTAAATAAATAAACGAGTTTAAATGTTATTTAGTGGTTACATCTTTTTCGGCAAATATTTGCCAGGTGTGACCGTACCTTAAGTTGATAGGGACTGCTGAATCGATGTCGTGATGTCCACTCGACTAAGCTCATTTTACAAGTGTCTTAATAACCATGCAATCGCCTCACTTTTATTTAACGAAGTAAAATAGTCGGTTCTTCTGACTATTTGTAGTTAAATCCGAACGAAGATGGAATTTCATACTGATTTCTTCAAAGCGTTGTTGTAGCTTCTCAGACGTGCAAAAAAGAGAGCAAAATCATTGCTGTCACTTTCAATTTAGGAATAATATACATACCTACAAATCGAATTCTCACAAACTAAATTCTACCTCTATTCTGTTTCTCAATTCCAACTAAATTTTAAGTTATGGGAGTTCAACCAATTGGAAAATTATTGCACATTTTCACATTAAATTGTTGTATGTACTACTTTCACTGATCTCAGTCCTTACATGTGAGTACATATTAACAAAATTCTACAATACACTTTTTTTTTAATACGGCCTATATACGAATTACGTTTAGTCATACATTGTATCTGCATAAATTCGACGGAAAATAAAAAAAAAACTTTATGTATACAGAACTTTACTTACACAGCTAAGTTGGTTGTCAAAACATGAAAAAAATGTTATATTTACAACGAAAATGAAATGTAGAACAAAAATGTTAAACATTTTACGCCTGGCACTGCCAATTAACTCAAACTTTAATGGTTACAGTTTTCTTTGTTCAAAATGAAAAGATTCTACAGTAAATTAAATATTGGCACTCGTGGTGCACCACCTCACCTTGCTGTATTTTTTTTTAATTACATGGAAATTGAATACTATGTCAATTGTAATTTTATGAATTACTCTTGCGTATGAACGCCATACGATGGCGTAGAAAACCAACCGACCAAACCAACATTGTTAAACTGAATAAAGATGTACAGTAAATAACAAGAAAATAGCTTTGCTATACAGGCCATGAAAAAGAAACTAAAATAAGGCCACGCACACATTAGTTTTAAAAATCAGCTTCCTAGTTCTACGGCTATTTTCTTCATTCTAAAATTATGCCGCACAAAGTATGTAAATACATGTACTTGGTACCACATTAAAGATACCTTAAGCATTTAATTGGTCACATTAAAAATTCATTTTTGCCACACTCAAAAAAAAAATTATAAAGAGCAGTACTCTAGATTTCTCAAGGCCATTTAACAATAAGGCAATGTGCATCCAGCCTTCTTCTATTGCATTGTACGCAGTTCACAGCAGCGTAGTGTCAAGAGAGAACAATGCCCAACAATGTGAAAGTATTTTGCGTCACTGGCAGGAACGGGTGTGTGGTTGCAATTTAAATATTGCAGAGTTATAAAATCCACAATTCAGAATTTTATCTAGTTCATTATGTCTGACATTATTTAACAAACATCTTTGAAAAGAGTATTTTATGCAACATAATTTATAATTTTGTATACAAACAACTATAAAACCCACAAAATGCACACACAATCATAAATTACATAATGATAATAATACATATTATAATCGGTTTATTAAAACTTGTGCCGCATTTAACTGAGAAACACACATAGAGAGCATAAAGTGCTGAAGAGGGTGATCTGAGATGTTTTCACAACAATTAGGAAATAAGACAATCTGCCCAATCATGAATAAAAAATCCGCGACAGTTTTTTTCACTTTTTATTTTTTTAACATTGAATTTGAATAGGAAACATGGGAAAGGGGAAAAGCTGCTGCGGAATTTTTATTTATGATTGGGCTGAATAATAACAATCATGGACCTATGTATGTATATAAACCCGAATCTAAACTTATGTCGACAAATCAATTAATCGTTCACAAAGTACTGCGAACCCCACAAAATCGGACATGTTTTTATAGAAACATGGCTTGATAAATTTGAAATGGTACACTATAATTTGTTAACAGCATTCTTTGGAGAAATAACAAAAAGCTGAAATTGATACGAAATATTTTTTGACTTTTTGTTCACTATTCATCAAACATCATTGTTTTAAACTACATATAATTATTAATTAACGCAAGTATTTTATTATGTCTCTAACTTCGAATAAATCAATTTAACTCTTTGGAGAAATAACATATTCGAAGGACCAACATAATAGCATAATTCACAATCTTGTGCAAATGGTATTGCATCATTGCATATTTTTGCTCTACACTTTGCTCTACAAAATACACAACAAGATCAAAAATATGCTAAACCTTTTTGCAAATGCAATGATGCAATACCATTTGCACGAGATTGTAAATTGCGCTATTATTTTTTAAAATACCAGCTATTTGCGCATTATTAACGACAAGTATTCTATCATCTCGATAAATTTTATGAAATTTTTCTCGAAACGAGCTGTATATTTAACCAGATTCGGTAATAATTTATCATTGATCATATTAGAGATCAACGACAACGTAACCAAATAGGAAGCGAACTTCGTTGGCCCAAAATGTCTTAGCACAGTTGCAAAGTCTTTATATAGAAATTAAACAAATTTTGTATGGATATTTGCTTTATAAGCATGTTATGAACCCTTGATAAGTTTTAATGAATTAGACTGTAAGGATTTAGAAGCACTACATGTTTTGGTTTTGAGAATGATGTTCGTTGTAATAACCACACTTTTTCAAATATAAAATGGTGCAAATTATATTTCAATTGATCACCTTACGATTTGCACTACCTAAATTGAATCAAAAAAGCAATATATTAGCCGTTGCTTCGACATTAACATAAACTGTGAGGTCGATTACAATAATGATTGACCTTTAGGCCAAAACCATGTCAAGACCATTAAGTATTAGTTGGTCCTTTATAGACCCACAAATGGAAATGAAAAAAAAACACATCAGAGGCCAAGAAAATGTGGACTTGATGAGACAATTGGAATTTAATACAAGAAGAATATGCGTATGTTGTAAGAGACATAATTATGTGTGAAGTTAAATTTTAAAATTTATAACCCTAGACACAAACCTTTACAGTTAACAGAGTTAGTGTTAACATTGCACTGTTAGACACATTAGAAATTTGTATACGCATTAAAAATTATTATTTGGCCATAATTGTGGACAAAATCAACCAGGAGCGATAGCATATGATGTCCCGCTTTTTCCTAAAATGTTGAAACTTAAAAAAAATTCCAAATAAAGAGATTTAAATAAGTGGTTTTTCAAAATTTAAAAATTTAGACTTCTCTGAGGGATGAGTCCAGTTTTCCGGGAATACAGGCAACGTGGGCGGACAAATGCATATAGGATTTGTAAAGAAGATGAATTGCTATAAAAGTCAATAGTCAGAATTTCTAACAGAGCGAGTTGGAACGATTTATTGAGGTTTTTTTAAATTTTAAAATTTCGACAAGGAAGTATGTATTTCTTCCTTGAGAAATTGTATAATTTTTAAGGGATTTAGAGAAACCAGTTAACCTAATAATAGCATACTAAGAAAAATAAAATAACTATAAACTACAATTGTAAAACTTACAAAGAACTTCTCAGTTATCTCTCGTAAATATGCATAACTACAATGCACTTAACCCCTACACACCCTCAATAATAAAAGACAATACCAACATGTACTATGTAGTTACCGACAAAAAAAAACAAAAATTTAATACATAAATTGGTAATAACGCCCCTCTATACACGATGATGATGATGATGACAGTGACTATAAAAAATAAACCCTACAACAACCACATACATATCTGTAGAAGCATCATATTGCACATTGTCTCAAATTACGGTGTGACACAATTTTCGGTTTGTTACAATTTTGTTTTCCTACGTTATTGTCGCATTTTTGTTTGCGCCCTTCCTAACACAAAAATATCTAACTGAAAAACTACTAGTAACCGCATAACAAAAGATACTTTACGCTTAACGTGTATTCAGATGCATAAGTAAGAGTATATCCGCTAAAAGCTGCCAAAGATAATGATGATGATGGTATGGTGGTTGGTGGCATAATCCTATAAAAATGACAAATACTCTATCAGATTATAAAACATTATACTGGGAGGTCCTTTTTCTTGAACAAGGAAATATTTATGTAGGTAAATATGACTGCATGAGCATTTGTACGTTGTGGAGTACTTAGTTGTATTCAGTTTATGACAGGAACAAATATATACTTGGTTGCATGTAGATGGATGCGTGTAGCAATTGAAAACTGCAGTAAAATACAACTGTATGATTTTATGTAGACAGAATTAGTAAGTAATGAATTCGTAAAAAGGAGATTTCCAAACGGGTTTTTAGATGCGAAATCCTTATTTAAACATATTGGCGCATATTCAGAAATCGTAACTAAATTCGAAACTTATTCAACAGAAACTAAAAAGTAGTTCACAAATAGTTAAAGATCTTATTCACAAATCATAACTAACTTAGCAATTGCTTTCAGCTGTTAAAAGAAATGCAACACTGCATTTAGTAGATTTTTGTTGACGAAAAACACATCTCTAGTTTGTTTTCTTTTTTTTTGTGATTTTTTTTTTGGTCAAAATGGACACAATTAGCAATGAAAATAAGGTAAGTTTATTATTATTGTTAGAAAAAATGTGAATTTATTGATCTGTGTATTTTAGAGAGACTCAAATTGGTCGCCAGATGAAAAACTACATTTAAAGAATTGGTGGCCAAATATGTTAACATCATCGATGACAAGAAATAAAATCAATCAGCTTTTCTTTAAATGTATTTGTTAGTTGACATTTAGTTACAGCTTTACCCATAATTAAGTTGTAACTTTTCGTGCTGAAAGTAATCAACTAAGAATAACTTAAGTTGGTACTTAAAACAATTTAAACTTAGATATCATTTCTGAATATGCGCCATTATTATTGAAAACATCAAAAATTAGATGTAGTTAATAAACTTTTCTAAGCTTTAAGACCAAATAAAGAATAACTAGTTCGCTATGGACATACATAAATATAATAATAAAACTTAGAGATCCAACTTGCCTAATCTACAATTATGTCTCTTATAATATTAATAATAATAATACCTAAGATTCATAGATCCTACCAGATTTCGGGAGATATGGAATTCGAGTCCGTCTTGATTTTTTCCCACCTATCGTTTTTATACCCACCACCAAAAAGATTAAAGTATATAAGAAGTACACAATTGAATTTTTCCCTTAAATATTTGGTATTGCAAATTGGCAACATCCGTTCAGTAGGGTCCGAATTATAGATCAAATATTATGAAATTTTGCACACTTGGTGTTTGTTATAAAATGAAAAGTCTTGTTTAAAATAATAAAAATCGATCCACGATTTATCATAGCCCCCATATAAATGTCTTCCCAGAATATGGCTTTATGGTACATAAATGTCTATAGAAAAGCAGGGGCCAAATTACCGCATTCGTGATCGAATGAGCTATCGTATCGGAAAATTATTTCGATAGCGAAATTATGATAAAATGTACTAAATTTCTTGCACGATATCGAATGCCATAATCTCAAATAAGAAAATTACGATAAATTTTATTCGATATCGAATGCGGTAATTTGGCCCCAGTATTTATATAAAATTCGATATTTTGTTTGCATGGGTCCATACTTTGACGCAGCCCCATATAAAATCCAATTCCGAAAATCACTTAAATGTGCATAAATCTCTACTAAACATCAAGTTGAAATTCTACACAAATAATACATATATACATTTAAGTCGTTGTATTTAATTTCATGATGATCGGTCCATATTTTACTATAGCCCCCATGGAAAGTTCACTTCTGAGAATGCGCATAAAACATATAAACGTCACTATCAAGTGAAAATCCATCTCACATAATCCACATATATACACATACAAATAGCCGTACAGAATTTCATAATGATCGGCCCATAATAGGTCATAGTTTCCTTATGAGGACTACTTCCGCAAAACTGATTAGGCTACATAAATATCCATATCGACCCGAAATTTTACACGGAACAGTTAAAGTATGTAAAAATTATACTTTTGGCTTTTGTGAAAGTGGGTTCATAATTAGCCTCACTCCTAGAATAACAGAGGTCGCAATTTTGACATTTCAAAAAGCCAAAATCCGTTTCCTTTTCTACTCTGAATGCACACTACTGGGGCCAAATTACTGAATTCGTGATCGAATGAACTATCGTATCGAAAAATGATTTCGATATCGAAATTATGATAAAATGTACTAAATTTCTTGCTCGATGTCGAATGCCATAATCTGAAATAAGAAAAATACGATCAATTTTACTCGATATCGAATGCGGTAATTTGGCTCCTGGTATTTTGTGATGGGTATTATGTGATGGCACAGCCGAATATAAACTCTTAAATGTTCTGTTTAGCTTTACTGGTTTGGATATGAGCTTAGGATCCTTGTTCAGCATTATAGGAGCGGTATTTTTTTTTTTCTGACATAGCATTAGATTTTGCAATATTTCTACGTAATCAACATGGCATATTTGTTCATCTATTTAATAAATAGCACATAAATTGGACGATAGCAGACTAAGAAACCCCAGCCTATATTATTAACGAACCTTCACCATGCATAACGGTTTATGGTCAACCTTCGAACGAAGGTTTTGCTATTAGAATCAAACAAATTTATCTTCGGTTCCTCTTACTCCGCAAGCTATTTTTAACATTCTGTTTATTTAATCCAACTTGCTAACGCCTATTTCTAATTGTGCGATTAATAACAGATGTACATAAATAAATTTAGAGCTCTTCAGATGGCCAAAATGTGTCTCTTGCTTTTAGTTATTAAACACTGATCAAACGTCGTTATTTTTCGCTTCATGTAATTCATAAAATACTACTACAACTGATACTGATAATTATTATATTCTTGATTCTTGTTGAAATAAAATTCAATGATATCTAAAAGACTAAATTGAAAATATATAGTTCTTATTATTTTTTCTACGCATGTTAACATTTTTCATAAAATTTTGTCAATTAACTTATAGCCACTAAAGAGAGATTGATCGAAAGCTTAACAGAATAGATTTACCATAAGATCCTAAGTAGTTTGACAGTAAGAATTAACAAAGTTATTCGTTTTTAAGTTCAGCTGTTCTTATTAGTTTTTCCATTAATCATTAAAATTTTTTCATTGTTATATAAGTAAATCTGTGTAATAAATTAATTATATTTCAAAACAATTATTTAAAAGTCTGTCTAATGGTGAAAAATGGAAAAAGTACAACTGTAACTTGTGCAACATTATAAATTCAAGTAGTCCTCTTCAGCAGCATGAGTACTTGTAGTGGCAGTTAAACAGAAGAAAACATAAAAAAAACATAAATTTGCAACACTACAGGTAGAGACATGACAAGACATACTCCTTTCTACAAGATATCACATTTCAACCTCACTATCATCTGCAGTAGCAGTAGCAGTATCAACTACTACTACTTTCTACACTTTAACATCCCAACTACCAACCATATACATATAAAGACAGATTCATGTCCAAATCTATAAATTCATTTAGTCAACATTCATGTGCATCCCTGCAGTTTTGAGCTGTTAGAGAAAACGTAGAAGAATCATAAAATATATTTTCATGTTTCTTTTTTTTTTTTTTTAATACATACTTCCTTGTTAGACGGACTTTTGAGCAATTACAACTGACATTAAGTGCGTAAATATGCAATTTATGAGCCATAATGATGAATAAAAGAGCACAAGTAGTAGCGGTGATGGTGGCAGTAGCTGTAGTTTAAGTACGAATAGTGGTAGCTGTCATGCTGTGTCAGTAAGAGAATGTCAGTGATTGTATATCAGAGACCTGCAACAAGTATGAACGAGCCGACTTATTCACTAACGTTGAATTTTAAGAACAATACAAACAAGTATGATTCAATTTTATGCTTATTCACTTTTTATGCACACACCAGCGTTGCCATTTGTCAAGTTTTACCTTTTTTTGCAAGTTTTTTGAGATGCAAAAAAGTTTTTAAGTTTTATTCTAAAAAAAAAAGTTTTTTGAAAATTTATAATTTTAGATAATTTTTAGTTAGGCTTGAGTTCATTAAATTTAATTTTCATTAAATTATTATTTAAGCCTAACTAAAAATTAT
This sequence comes from Bellardia pandia, assembly GCA_916048285.2. Lineage (NCBI taxonomy): Eukaryota > Metazoa > Arthropoda > Insecta > Diptera > Calliphoridae > Bellardia > Bellardia pandia. The sequence continues at coordinate 116,886,627 of OU696529.1, read as the reverse complement.
CAAAAATTGAAAAATTAACAGTTCAACTAAAAAAACAATAATTGTAATTTATAATTTATTTATAAGTTTAATTTAGTTTAGAAAACGTTATTTTCACAATTAACAAAACAATGTTTTTCTACTATGCTGCACTGCGTTAGTAATTTAATGGATTTTTAATCCATTTCTACTGCAACAATGTTTAATTTAGTCTACGTCTTAAGTACAGTAAATGTCATATAAATATTTATAAAATGTTAACAGTTGACAACACAAATAAACTCTTTATTTTGTACATACGAGTACATACATATGTATATGTATGTATATGGAGTTGGACAGTTAGGAGTACTCAAGTAAATATGTAAAAATAAAAGTTGTTTTGTTTTCAATAAAATTGGGTTTTGAAATTTTACTAGTTAAAAAAGTTTTTTTTTCTAAAAAAAAGTTTTTTTTTTAGAAATAAAAAGTTTTCTTAAAAAAATATATGGCAACGCTGGCACACACAGAAAATTCAGCAACGAGTATAAATCATTTCCAACACTTGGTTCGAACTGCAATGTTTAAAAACAAAAATTCTTGTTTATACACAGTTTGTTTTTTGCATGTCGGCTTTGTTGTGCATGATCTGATTGGAATTGAACTAAAAACACACGAGCCACTTATAAGTAAAAAGCGGCTGGCAGAAAAATATGAAAACATAAAAAATGTGCATTTACTACCTATTTAACATTATTTCGTCGAAAAGAAAACTTATTTGACAAAGCAATGATAAAATTTGTAATATGTACAGTTTGTCAAATATATCTTTGCACAGCAAAAAAATTAAAGAAAAAATGTAAAATGAGCTGCTTCATACATTTAACGACACAGTCAGAATATTCATGTTCGCAAAAAACAACAAGTGAATAAAACTGAATGATTGAAACGAACGGTTGCGTAAACGAGCGTTTTGTGCATTTGAACAAAAACGATTAAATCATAAAAATCAATGTGCATGATTAAGTATACCCGAAAATTTAGTACTCGTTGCAGGTCTCTGTTGTATATTAACTTTTTACTTATTTATTTGTAACTTAATTTACAATCACATCCTCTTATTTTTCTTATGTATTATTATGAAATTATTGTTATGAAATCCTTGTTGGTTTTTATTGTTTGTTTTTTTTTTTTTTTTTTTTTTGTTTGCTGAGTATCCTAGCAAAACACTTTTGGAATGGAGGTAGAGTCATATTTGAATTATTATTTCTATACATTATTTCGAAATGAAATGAAACAAATAATTTATACAGTGTATTGCAAAACTATTTTGCCTCCTAATTTTTGGGAAAAATTAGATTTTCATGATTTTCAGTGTGTCACACTGTACATATGTATATAAAATACATACTTATAAATAGAGATATCGTGTGGAATTATGTCTAAAATATTGTCCCAATTAATCGCTTTTCATTTACACTTAGTGGAAGCATCATTTTGGTTGCATAACTTAAAAATGCGGGATTCATAACAGATGGCGTATCTTTGACAAGTAACTTATAGTATGTCATTTTGAAGGGTACATATCTGTCATTTATTCCCACTTAGTTATTTAACAATATAGTTGTTTGTTTGCTTCGAAATTGTTGAAAACAAACGGAAAACAAAGCTCAACCAGGTAAGCCAAAAAAGTTTGAATACCACGAATTGTAGCCATTCCTCCTTTGACTCCAAACGCAAACAGCAATGTCATGACGTTTGCGAACAGCAAGATTCGTATCAATTAAAGCCGAGAGGCCTTGAAAGACCGAGAGAAAGAAATTATGTATAAACGCTACTAAAGCTAATTTTGCACCGAACCATTACTTGCGAAGAAAAAGGGATCTATTACCGAATGGTTAGAGATCATATTGCACTTGTTCCTCAAAAGCGTAAGAACTCAAAATTTTAAAATTTGCACTTTTTGCAAAAAACCAAATCACAGAGGTCATATCTACCCACTGCAAAAATCTCCCTTTGATTTGTCTTCTCTTCCGTGAAAAACCCCTTATGACTCTTTTTGTGTTTTTTGAATAACTACTGAATTAAAGGGAGACATTTTTAGTTGTTTGCAAGTGCTTGAGCAAAACAGATCAAAGTTTTTTCATACAAAGAGGGACAACTCGAAATTGTCGTTGTTTTCGACTGTCAACGGTTTGCATAAGTTGTGTTTTAATTTTGAGTCATTACTCTTTAGTTGATATAGGTAAGTTAAGTTCAGTGCTTAAATTCGTGTTGTTGCCATTTTGCTGAAAATTTTTTTCAGAAAAAGAATAACAACTCAAAAAGCAATAAAAAGAAACAAAACGTTATATTTTTTTTAATAGTATTTTCTTACAATGAAATCATTTTTAGCTGTAATATGTAAACGCAATTTTTAAAATTAAAAAAAAACACAGATATTTAGAAAAAAAAAATCGTGAAACTTTATTATATCGTAAAGTAGACAGAATGAGGTTATGTATAGAACAAGATATCGTGCAGATGGTCGCTGCGGCTTTGCTGGCACACACGCGATCTTTTAATGAAATTTTCAACGACCTTTTTGCATAAATGCGGTATTTCATTAATGCAGCGTCCAATTTCCTCTTTTAAGGCTTAAGTCGTTGTCGGCTATACGACCAGACTATACTGCCAGATCTGAAAGCGTAATATTCCATCATGACAATGCGCGGCCACATGCTGTATTACCTGTTAAAAATTATTTAGTAAGAAGTTTTGCTTCAGCCGTCTTATGGGCCAGACCTTGCCCCGTCCGACTACCATTTGTTTTGATCGATGCAGAAAGTAGTTTTAAAATTGGCTTGATTCGTTTTTGGCCTCAAAAGATGAGCAGATCTTTTGGCGCAAAATCCATCCATATGTAGCCATAAAGATGGGAAATGACAGAATAAATTTAAATTATATAAGTGTTTTAAAACAAAAGCAAGAAATTTTACCAAAATTCCTTATTTTTAATTTATACACCCAATAGTTCAAAACATACAAACCATGACAGCATAAAACATTTAGCTGGGTTTTGCAAAACAACACCCTTAGTTTTTTCTAAAATTATTTAATTTGCCCTTTTTGTATTCAATTATAATTTTTTTTTACTACAATTTAAAGTTAAACAAGCATCATTCATATTTAATTTTTGAAAGTTGTGTAAATGACCATTATCCCTAAACTGGTTGCCTTTAAGGGTGAATAATAGAAATAATGCTTTATATACAGGATTTTTTTAGTTCAAGTTTTTATTGCAATTGACTTGAAATCAACATTCAAGTTTTTCTTTATGTGAAAGAAAAACGAGTTTGAGAGGTGGGTTTTAGTTTTAAATCAACAGGCTTTTGATGTCCAACTAAAGCAATTGCATTGATTGAAAAAGTTTACTAATACTAGCCATTTTTTTTTATATATTATACTCTATTAATAGTAAAGTATATATAAGTTTGTCATTACATTTGAAATTTCTATAATATTCAGTTTTATAGATTGAGGTTTCGATTTAGCGATGACCGTTTGTCTGTGTGAATTGAAATACTTAAGGACAATGATTTTTTCTAAACCTCCTGTCAGCACTTGTTATTTTCAGTGATTGGTGTTTTATGCAGCGGAATATATTTGTACTTTGACCGCTAAATACCTAATAACTTCCCTATATGTATTTGATAGATCCTAAGACAGCTCAACATTGATAACAAGGTGAATTTATACTAGGTGATAGCCAGCGTTGCCAAATTTGCCGATTTATCTGCATTTTGCCGATTTTTGATTACAAAAATGACAAAGCGCGATTTGACGATTTTTGTCCTCAAAGTGACGATTTTAGTAAAAGTATATTTTTGCACCACTGTTTTTATATAATTATGTCAATATCACTTTGTCAATGAAAAAAAAAGATCAAAACTATTCCCTTTTTCCATTTGTTAACATGTGAGAAAAGAATAGCAATGGTTTACCGTTATTATTTTTTTATGATTCCTACATTGTTGATAATTTTAGTAGTTTTCATTAAGTTTTCATGCAGTTTTACTAATAAAATCAACATAGGTATCAACAACAAAAAATTGTGGTTCAAATTTCTCTTTAAACGTTTTTATAGTTTGAAGAAAACAAAATACAACATTATTGTATTTTAGACAAAAGTTTTGAAGAAGAAGGTGCTGAAAAGTCGGTAAGAAAATGTGAATATTATCATTAAAATACAAATGAATTACTTTATTTTTTTTAGGTTGAAAAGAAAAAGAGGAAGATAAAAGATGACTGGATCAATGATCCAAACATAAAAAAATGGGCTGAAAAAAGAAACCAAAAAGTTTACTGCAAATTTTGTAACACTTATCTAAAAGCATCATCTGGAAAAACGGATTTAATTGCGCATGCAAATACAAAGAAACATTTGGATACATCAAATTCAGTTGTCAATAATCAACAGACAATAGATTCAATATTTTCTGCAGAAAATTTTTCATCTAAAAGAGCTGAAATAAATTTAGCACTTTTCATTGTGGAGCATAACATTTCATTTGCTGCAGCAGACCACATGACGAAGGTATGTCAACATTCTTTTCAAGATTCGGATACTGCGATCAACATGTCCTTAGGTAGAACAAAATCAACAGCTATAATTAAAAATGTAATTGGAAGTTCACAGTTACATGAGTTAACTAATATTTTAAAGGATAATGCATTTTCCTTATGCGTTGATGAATCTACAGATTTGTCGAATCAAAAGTCTTTATGCTTGGTGGTTAGAGTTTGTATTAATTTTGAAATAAAAGACCTTTTTTTGGACTACTAAATGTAGATCGGTGTGATGCTGTTTCGTTATACAAGTTAATAGTTAGTCACTTTGAAAACCATAATATCGACTATAAAAATAATATGATTGGCTTTGCAGCTGATGGTGCTCCAGTAATGACGGGGAAATCTATTTCTGTTGCCCAAATGTTAAAGAAAGATATTCCACATCTTATCATTATAAAATGTGTTTGCCACTCGTTGGCATTATGTTCTTCATATGCTTGTCTAAAACTCCCATCAGCTGTGGAAACTTTAGCAAGGGATGTATATAACTATTTATCAAACAGTTCTAAACGACTTGGACAATTCAATGAAATTCAAAAGTTGTTGGAAATAAAACCTTTAAAAATTTTACATCCATGTCAAACACGCTGGCTTTCACTTGAAGCGGTAGTAAACCGTTTGCTAGATCTATATGAACCATTAAAGATTTATTTTGCATTTGTTGTAAACGTAGACAAAATTGATACAGCAAAAATAATTTTAGATAATTTAAATACTAAAAACCAAATCTATTTGTCGTTTTTAAAATATATACTCGGAATAATTAATAGTATCAACAAAATGTTTCAAAGCGAAACTTCAGAAATACAAAATTTATATACACAAATGGAAAGATTGATAAAAATTGTAATGAGTAATTTCTTAAAACAAAATGTACTAAAGTGCGAAGTTAATTTAATTGATTTTAAAAACGAAACCAATTTATTGGATACTGAAAATTTATATTTAGGTATATATGCTAAGAATTTAATGTCAAAATTAAATAAAAACGAAATTAAAGAAATTGCTAACAATTGTACAAATTTTTATGTTGAACTTTGCGATCAAATTTTTAAAAGATTTGATTTTGGAGATCAATTTAAATCTTTAAGAGCATTAAACCCAAGTTTTGTGATAAATGAAGAACTAGATTCCATTTTTGAAATCATAAACAATTTTCCAAATTTCATATCTGAAGAAGATATGCAAAATATTGATTCAGAATTTCGAGAACTTAAATTATTAGATTTGACCAATTTAATAAACAAGACGGATACCAATTTGTTAAGTTTTTGGAAACAAATTTGTTTAACTAAAACTATCGATGCAAACATTTTGTTTCCAAAATTATCAACTTTTATTCAAAAAATCTTAAGTCTACCACATTCGTCAGCCAATGTAGAAAGAATATTTAGTCAAGTTAATATTAATAAAACTAAACAAAGAAATCGTTTAAGCAAAGAAACAATAGAAGGAATTTTGTATACCAAAGACTATTTAAAATTAAATAAATCGAATTGTTTTAATACCTTTATAAAACCTGATATATTACGACAATTAAATTCCGATATGTATAAATAATTTATATTTATAAATATATATTTTATATGTAAATATTCATATTCAATGTTTGTATAAAATCATAAAATAATTTTAATTATTTAACACCAGTATGTATGTATTATTTCATATTAGATTAAATTTTTCTAATAAAAATTAAAAATTTCATTAAAAAGTAATATATTTTTGTTTTCCGATTTTTTGACGATTTTTAATATATATTGCCGATTTTGCCGATTTTTACATCTAGTTTTGACGATTTTACGCAAAAATTATCTGGCAACAGTGGTGATAGCAATGAAAATGTAAAAAAGTTGTTTACAAATAGTCAAAGTTTATATAAAAAAAACTTTTTGACAGTGACGAAAGTTTTTACACATAGAAAAATGCCTGTTGTTCTTGCCTTGTTGTAATTGTTGTAGCAATGCTGTCACCTAGTATTTAATTTCACCATGATTGATAAGACAATTTTAATGATACTCTTGTTCCAGAACGCAGAAAGTGAAAATCCTGTCCAACTATTTTTGAGCCTTCAGTAAATTAAATCCAGGATGTGGCAAAAGTTGATGCATTTATGTAGGAAAAATATAATAAAACACAGATATTATATTTTAATATTAATTGAAATAACGATTTATTTAAATTCACTTTGTTATTAAATTTTTTAAAATTAGTTTTAAAATAAAATGTTAATAATTATATTTAATTATTATAAAAAATGTTTATGAAAATGTCTGTCCGAATCAACTTTTATTCTTCAAATTCTCAACTTTTTTCCCGTCCGAAGTTAGCACGACTTTACAACTTTTATAACAACTTTACAACTTGTGTTTCTTTCGATTGCTCAACAACGACTGTCCGTCTTTTTTAAACTTTAAATATTCTTTCTATTCCTTTCTACTCATGTCCGTCCGTGTTGCTAAATTTAGTACGTCAGTGTTGGGAAACTGTGGCAGTCCATTATTTTAGCCCCTTATCCCACATTTATTCTTGGTACAGAGAATCTACTGTAAAGAAAAGTTTGAGTTTGCATTGTTATATGTCATTCTCGTATGTCTTGAGTAGAGTTGTGCTTGTAGTTTCAGAATTAAATTAAAATTAATTATTTATTTTTAAAAATATAATTTTGTACCAGATTTGGCAGTAAATTCATTAATAAATTGTTAATTTTTGACCACAATTGGACGAGTGAAGTGATATGTCCTCTTTTCACGTGTCTGGGGACATGTTTGAATTGCAAGAATGCTAATCATAACATAATTTAACTCGTGCTGTTTTGTCCAATACGGAGGAAACTGCTCTCTATTAAAAAATGCTACCAGAATGCTACGAGGGTGGTTCGGAAATTTCTCAGCCTAGAACAGAAAGCGCTGTATAAACAGAAAAAAGTTAAGTGTTTTGGAAACACTTTTGTGCTATGAACACATGTTAAATTTCTTTTCGATCTGACAACTCCTTCATCCGACAGATGCATCCAAGATTTTTTTACAATGGAAAAATTAGAAATTCGTGGTGTCATTAAATATTAAAATAAAAAAGGTTTATCGGGACAAGAAATTCATAATAATATGATAAATAAGTTAGGTGAAACTGCTCCTTCATATGCAACAGTAAAAAATTGGATTGCTGAATTTAAACGTGGCTTACAACATAAAAAAATAATTTTTCATCAAGACAACACACCAACGAATTAAAGTACGAGTTGCTTGAGCATCCACCTTATTCTCCTGATTTAGCTGATTGAGGTCAAATCCTTTATTTAGTTGCCTTCGAACGAAGGTTTTTCCAAGCAAAATTATCTACGTTTCATCTCACAAAATCGATTTTTCGGTGTAACATTCTCTTTGCTTAATAAAGGTGCCTTCCTCGGCATATGGGCTTTAAATCCAGTTTCCTGAAGTCTACATCTAATAGTAAGTATTGAGCTCTTTGCTTTTAGGTATGAAACACTGATCAACCCGTAGTTATTTTTCGCTTCATGTGTCTTGTCTTTAAATCTCTGTACTTTTCTGTTTTAGAACAATCTCATCACACTTTTTCTTTGTTTTCGAATAATTTATATTTCAAATAAAGTGCAGCATTTTACAAGACTTATTATTAAAACTTTTCATGCAATTAAAAACATAAGCGAACATAAAATAAGTAAGTGTATTAGGGTATACCGAAGGAGTGGCTATTGTACAACATCCCTAAGCCAATAAATTCACCTCCGTAATCTTCAGACTTTAACCTCATAGAGCAGTTGTAGTAAATTTTAGACCGGAACATCAGAAAAAGAAGCATTTCATCCAAAGGCGAACAGTTTCACCGAAAGACTGGGGCAAATTTACTAGAGATGTGACTATAACTCTTGCAAAATCCATGAAAAGGCAACGAGAAGCTATAATTAAGCTGAATTGGAGGCCAACAAAATATAACTTTTAATTTTACGATTTTGATAATATAAAATATGCGCCTAGGTTTTATATGCCACTAAAAAGTGATACTGAAATCGTTCTCAATTCCACATAGGCAATTCCAAGGTGTTCTAGAAAACGAGTGAAACTTTTATTCTATGATCAACCAAACTGAAAATGATATTTTACTTTTCAAATCATTTTCACAAAATTTAGAACACAAACTTAATGAAAATTGCACTTCCATTTCATTTTACAAATGTAGAACCCAGCTGATGGTGTAATCTTTGAACTGTATACTAATTTTTGATTGTTTCTCTCAGGAAACTTAATTTTTCTTCCCACAAAATGTTCATGAAATCAATTTTAATTTTAAAAATTTTTTAATACATATAAGAATTAAATTTTAAGTTAATTCAATCTTATATATTTCTTATTATGTATAATAAAAATACTTTGCTTCATAGAGTGGGTGCACATGCTGCGATTTGTCGCCGCGCCTCTGCTGAAATTTTCTTTTAAATTCATCGTCTGTTCACATGATGAAACATTTGTTGCACCATTCTTGTGACATTTTGACATTAAATTCGCAGATGTGTTGTCATATGGGAGCTAGTTACATTACAAGTATGTACATGATACAGGTATTCATATTCCTGATATTTCACTATAAAATTGTCTATTAATTTTTTTCACCACATAGTATTTGTTTATTTAAAATTAAAGCAACAATTTGTTTTCTTCTTAATTTACAGTTATTTATTCGCTGTGTTGCAAAACATTTTCTGTTATCCCATAAAATGAAATTTCATCGTGGCAATACTGCTGGTAAATGAAATAAAAATAATACAGGAGAAAAGAAGAAATGTCAAATTTGTCGCTTTGTTTCACAAAACCTGCGACTCTAGCTACCTCATACTCTTCACTACGTAGTGCATCTATAAAATCGAGTCGCAGGAGGAAAGTCGCAGGTAAAAGTCGCAGCGTGTGAACTCCCTCATAGATGAAAAATAGTGCTGTATACTAAAGTTTGCCTCTGACAGTACCTTCCCTGAAGGAAACCTGTAGACAAGTGTCTCCAAGTCACCACTTTTGTCTACTATTTTGATGACTGTTTAGCGGCATTGTCAACAAACAATTATTCTTTCAATTGTGTCAGCCGATACAGTAGGCGATAGTGTGCCGGGCTATCATTCGAAGGATTGCGGATTCGATTTTCGCCAAAAACTCTGGGTATTTTCTAATTTATTTTTAATTAGGAAAAGCCTTTTAGTATTTTATGTTTTTTTAATAAAACTCCAAAGTTAGTAAAAAATGCAGTTTCATTTTCTATTTCAGAGTGTAGACTAAAGTGGTCCCAGAAGAACTACTTAGTCTGTATTGACGTAGTCTACTGGTAGGTAGGGCAAGCCTGTGCTAAACGTCAATAGTAGATAGCATTAGTAAGGGTATAATTCGTCAATAGGTAAGGAAATCAGTAGAATTTTACTATTGACATTTCCTGCAGGGTTATGTTGCCAGTAAGTATTAACAAAGTTATTCGTTTTTTTATTTTTTCTACTTTGCATCATCGAAAAGGAAGAAGCTGTTCTTATTACTTTTTCCAGCACTGTATAATTATATTATACAAATAATGAAAAAAAATCTAAGCAACACTTACCTACATATTTCATTTACTGGTTTAATATATTAAATCCTTAAGAGTTGTTGAAAATGTTGCGTTCACAAGTACAATTGTTTAATATTAACACTTGAATTTAATGAAATTTACTTAATTTGTTTTGTTATATGCATATGTATGTATTCATATAAATATGAATTGGATTTAAAATGATGATTTCAACACTTTTATTATTTAATGAATTTATTAAAATTATTTGTAGGCTGCTTATTTATTAAAGTTTAACACACTTGTATATGACGATTTTACGCAAAAATTATCTGGCAACAGTGGTGATAGCAATGAAAATGTAAAAAAGTTGTTTACAAATAGTCAAAGTTTATATAAAAAAAACTTTTTGACAGTGACGAAAGTTTTTACACATAGAAAAATGCCTGTTGTTCTTGCCTTGTTGTAATTGTTGTAGCAATGCTGTCACCTAGTATTTAATTTCACCATGATTGATAAGACAATTTTAATGATACTCTTGTTCCAGAACGCAGAAAGTGAAAATCCTGTCCAACTATTTTTGAGCCTTCAGTAAATTAAATCCAGGATGTGGCAAAAGTTGATGCATTTATGTAGGAAAAATATAATAAAACACAGATATTATATTTTAATATTAATTGAAATAACGATTTATTTAAATTCACTTTGTTATTAAATTTTTTAAAATTAGTTTTAAAATAAAATGTTAATAATTATATTTAATTATTATAAAAAATGTTTATGAAAATGTCTGTCCGAATCAACTTTTATTCTTCAAATTCTCAACTTTTTTCCCGTCCGAAGTTAGCACGACTTTACAACTTTTATAACAACTTTACAACTTGTGTTTCTTTCGATTGCTCAACAACGACTGTCCGTCTTTTTTAAACTTTAAATATTCTTTCTATTCCTTTCTACTCATGTCCGTCCGTGTTGCTAAATTTAGTACGTCAGTGTTGGGAAACTGTGGCAGTCCATTATTTTAGCCCCTTATCCCACATTTATTCTTGGTACAGAGAATCTACTGTAAAGAAAAGTTTGAGTTTGCATTGTTATATGTCATTCTCGTATGTCTTGAGTAGAGTTGTGCTTGTAGTTTCAGAATTAAATTAAAATTAATTATTTATTTTTAAAAATATAATTTTGTACCAGATTTGGCAGTAAATTCATTAATAAATTGTTAATTTTTGACCACAATTGGACGAGTGAAGTGATATGTCCTCTTTTCACGTGTCTGGGGACATGTTTGAATTGCAAGAATGCTAATCATAACATAATTTAACTCGTGCTGTTTTGTCCAATACGGAGGAAACTGCTCTCTATTAAAAAATGCTACCAGAATGCTACGAGGGTGGTTCGGAAATTTCTCAGCCTAGAACAGAAAGCGCTGTATAAACAGAAAAAAGTTAAGTGTTTTGGAAACACTTTTGTGCTATGAACACATGTTAAATTTCTTTTCGATCTGACAACTCCTTCATCCGACAGATGCATCCAAGATTTTTTTACAATGGAAAAATTAGAAATTCGTGGTGTCATTAAATATTAAAATAAAAAAGGTTTATCGGGACAAGAAATTCATAATAATATGATAAATAAGTTAGGTGAAACTGCTCCTTCATATGCAACAGTAAAAAATTGGATTGCTGAATTTAAACGTGGCTTACAACATAAAAAAATAATTTTTCATCAAGACAACACACCAACGAATTAAAGTACGAGTTGCTTGAGCATCCACCTTATTCTCCTGATTTAGCTGATTGAGGTCAAATCCTTTATTTAGTTGCCTTCGAACGAAGGTTTTTCCAAGCAAAATTATCTACGTTTCATCTCACAAAATCGATTTTTCGGTGTAACATTCTCTTTGCTTAATAAAGGTGCCTTCCTCGGCATATGGGCTTTAAATCCAGTTTCCTGAAGTCTACATCTAATAGTAAGTATTGAGCTCTTTGCTTTTAGGTATGAAACACTGATCAACCCGTAGTTATTTTTCGCTTCATGTGTCTTGTCTTTAAATCTCTGTACTTTTCTGTTTTAGAACAATCTCATCACACTTTTTCTTTGTTTTCGAATAATTTATATTTCAAATAAAGTGCAGCATTTTACAAGACTTATTATTAAAACTTTTCATGCAATTAAAAACATAAGCGAACATAAAATAAGTAAGTGTATTAGGGTATACCGAAGGAGTGGCTATTGTACAACATCCCTAAGCCAATAAATTCACCTCCGTAATCTTCAGACTTTAACCTCATAGAGCAGTTGTAGTAAATTTTAGACCGGAACATCAGAAAAAGAAGCATTTCATCCAAAGGCGAACAGTTTCACCGAAAGACTGGGGCAAATTTACTAGAGATGTGACTATAACTCTTGCAAAATCCATGAAAAGGCAACGAGAAGCTATAATTAAGCTGAATTGGAGGCCAACAAAATATAACTTTTAATTTTACGATTTTGATAATATAAAATATGCGCCTAGGTTTTATATGCCACTAAAAAGTGATACTGAAATCGTTCTCAATTCCACATAGGCAATTCCAAGGTGTTCTAGAAAACGAGTGAAACTTTTATTCTATGATCAACCAAACTGAAAATGATATTTTACTTTTCAAATCATTTTCACAAAATTTAGAACACAAACTTAATGAAAATTGCACTTCCATTTCATTTTACAAATGTAGAACCCAGCTGATGGTGTAATCTTTGAACTGTATACTAATTTTTGATTGTTTCTCTCAGGAAACTTAATTTTTCTTCCCACAAAATGTTCATGAAATCAATTTTAATTTTAAAAATTTTTTAATACATATAAGAATTAAATTTTAAGTTAATTCAATCTTATATATTTCTTATTATGTATAATAAAAATACTTTGCTTCATAGAGTGGGTGCACATGCTGCGATTTGTCGCCGCGCCTCTGCTGAAATTTTCTTTTAAATTCATCGTCTGTTCACATGATGAAACATTTGTTGCACCATTCTTGTGACATTTTGACATTAAATTCGCAGATGTGTTGTCATATGGGAGCTAGTTACATTACAAGTATGTACATGATACAGGTATTCATATTCCTGATATTTCACTATAAAATTGTCTATTAATTTTTTTCACCACATAGTATTTGTTTATTTAAAATTAAAGCAACAATTTGTTTTCTTCTTAATTTACAGTTATTTATTCGCTGTGTTGCAAAACATTTTCTGTTATCCCATAAAATGAAATTTCATCGTGGCAATACTGCTGGTAAATGAAATAAAAATAATACAGGAGAAAAGAAGAAATGTCAAATTTGTCGCTTTGTTTCACAAAACCTGCGACTCTAGCTACCTCATACTCTTCACTACGTAGTGCATCTATAAAATCGAGTCGCAGGAGGAAAGTCGCAGGTAAAAGTCGCAGCGTGTGAACTCCCTCATAGATGAAAAATAGTGCTGTATACTAAAGTTTGCCTCTGACAGTACCTTCCCTGAAGGAAACCTGTAGACAAGTGTCTCCAAGTCACCACTTTTGTCTACTATTTTGATGACTGTTTAGCGGCATTGTCAACAAACAATTATTCTTTCAATTGTGTCAGCCGATACAGTAGGCGATAGTGTGCCGGGCTATCATTCGAAGGATTGCGGATTCGATTTTCGCCAAAAACTCTGGGTATTTTCTAATTTATTTTTAATTAGGAAAAGCCTTTTAGTATTTTATGTTTTTTTAATAAAACTCCAAAGTTAGTAAAAAATGCAGTTTCATTTTCTATTTCAGAGTGTAGACTAAAGTGGTCCCAGAAGAACTACTTAGTCTGTATTGACGTAGTCTACTGGTAGGTAGGGCAAGCCTGTGCTAAACGTCAATAGTAGATAGCATTAGTAAGGGTATAATTCGTCAATAGGTAAGGAAATCAGTAGAATTTTACTATTGACATTTCCTGCAGGGTTATGTTGCCAGTAAGTATTAACAAAGTTATTCGTTTTTTTATTTTTTCTACTTTGCATCATCGAAAAGGAAGAAGCTGTTCTTATTACTTTTTCCAGCACTGTATAATTATATTATACAAATAATGAAAAAAAATCTAAGCAACACTTACCTACATATTTCATTTACTGGTTTAATATATTAAATCCTTAAGAGTTGTTGAAAATGTTGCGTTCACAAGTACAATTGTTTAATATTAACACTTGAATTTAATGAAATTTACTTAATTTGTTTTGTTATATGCATATGTATGTATTCATATAAATATGAATTGGATTTAAAATGATGATTTCAACACTTTTATTATTTAATGAATTTATTAAAATTATTTGTAGGCTGCTTATTTATTAAAGTTTAACACACTTGTATATGAATTTTGTTTTTTTTTTCAATATTTTTATTAAACTTTTGCACTTGTTCTTTTTTTATTAGATCAGCATATTTTTTAGACTTTTTTTTAAATTGCTTCTTTTATTTGTGGCAGAATTAAATGAATAGACTTTATTAATCAGTAATATTTGTTATTATTTTGTGAATTGCTATCAATTATATATAGAAAACAGCTGGCTATTGAAAGTATTTTTTTTCTTTTTGTTATTATTATTATTTTATTATAATAACATTTTTGTTATTTTACGTATAAGAATATTATTTATTGTAGATTTATTTTATTAATGTTAGCCATCATTGGAATCAATTGAGAACTGTAAAGAGATATTAAATATAATATTAGTAAAACAAACAAATAAAACGTGATGTTGTTAAATATCTATTTCTAAATACTGACGTTAACTAGAAAATGTTACCAAGAACTTTAAAATAAATACAATTTAAACTGGTGTTTTTATGCCTTTGGAAAAATTATTAAATATTTTGTTGACGACAACTTGTCTAAGTTAATCATTTTTCATAAAAACCACTGACCCTGAGTTAGTTATTCGTTGCAAGACAGCAAACCGCACATTAAATTAACTCAACGGCAACAAAAAACAAATACCTATAGTTTGAAAATAAAATTAGATTCTTGTTGATGAAAAACAGTCGTGTGCAACCTTATAAAGTGCAAATATAAATATGCAAGCAAAATACTTAAACTTTGTTTATATTTTTGCAAAATAATTGTATTTGTAAAACTAAACTTTGTTTAATTTTAATATTAAACTTAAAGTAATGCATAACCACAACTTTTATCACGATATTTACTCTTACAAGAGTTTTGTAAGAGCAAGCAGCAGGCAACAAATAAAATAAAACTAAATTAAATATACTTCAATAATTTTTACAGCTTAAGATCTCTTTTAATCAAGCTTTTATGTTACATATTTTTATTTAGTTGCTAAGAGACTGGTAAATCGATTATAATTACGATTGAAATTACGTTCAATTATGTATTCTATCTAAATAACAATATTTAATTATTCCGCTGTTAACTAAAAATATTTATTGAAGGCCTTCGTGATGCGATTAATGAAATAGATTCGCCATTTTGACAAAAGAATCGTCTCTATATGCGTGGTCGTGATGGCCATCTCGCCGACATATTTATACCCTACCCTATGTTGGGTTTGTACAGATGATTGTAAAGTCAGTAAATATTAGTCCAACAACCTTAAAGTATACCGATCAAAATACAATTTAAAATGTACATATACAAATTCGAACGATTTTCTTTTCGAAACCAGTCACAAAATAACCCCCCTGATATTATTTTCAATGTGGACGAAACGGATCTCTATTGGAAACTGCTACTAGATAAAGCTAGTGTTACAAAAAGAAAGTAATCCAAGGACAGTTATTGCATTTATTACTTTGCGATCTTCTTGGAGACATAAAAATCCCGCTCTTTCAGTAACAAAGTGCTGCTTGTAAATTTTCTCCATATAAATAAAATGTGATAGTTTTTGATGGTAGAAGAATTTTAGAACCGAAATCTCTACCAATGAAAGTTTTACCTGATAATGTTACAAATTTCCCTCCCGATGAAAAATTAGTAAAAACTATAAAATATTGACAAATTTGAACGATAGCCTTCTAATGTCACACACTTAAAGTTTGGAATTTCCCGAATTATTTTTATTTCCGAGAAACGGGAATGAAAAATTGCATTTGATTCCGGAAACTTATTTCAATGCTTAACAAATAAGTACATAGGTTAAAAATTTATAAAATTGTATCATGTTATTAAAGAAACACAACACATTAAAATGTCTCTTCAAGGCAAGTAGTTTTGGGTGAGAAGGGAAGTGATACAGGACTTAGTCCTGTTTCACACACTTCAATTTTAGCGGACTAGTTTTTGTTCACTTCTCTTTTGAACTTGCCATTTCATTCACACTCGTCAATGCAATTTTAATACTTTTTCATGCATGATAGAAAAAAAAAACAAAAGGAAATAAGAAAATTGACTAGTACCGTCAAGTTTAGACTCTTTTCCTTCTCACCCAAAAATACTTGCCTTGAAGAGTCAGAATTGAAAAGTGTGAGAGCGGACTTACTATTAAAATTTAAGTATATATGTATGTATATAGAAATAAAAAAATATTTTAAGTTCGTCTAGAAAATTGATTTAATGTGCTTTAAAAATAACTAATACATTTTTTCGATTTGCGGTTCAATTGTAATGATATCAAATCGTCCTTTAACTTTAAATGTTTTTGAAATGCGCAGACTTTATAGATAAAAGCTATTCATAAATAATGTGACCACCTCAATTTTGAGCGAAACCGGGACATTTTTCGAAAAAAGTACTAAAATCCGGAACATTCAATCGTAAAACCGGGCCATTTTTTATGGGAAAAAACTTTATAATTCAAGTTAAATTTAGACAATTATAATGTTATAAGTAATTTGAATTTAATTTTCCGTCGCTTTTTTGTTTAAAATCGTATTTATCCTGTGATGAAATTTGCTTCAGCAATATTGGGGATTCTTTCAAAAAGTTGTAAAATTCAACGCATTCGTACTTTAAATTATATTTGAGAAATAGCATATGTTTCAAAGTATCTAGCTTGAGTTGCGATTTTTCTTTTGTCCATAATTTTCCGAACAACGAAAATATACGCTCTACACTTGCAGATGTTGCTGGCAAACAAAATATTAATTCAATGATGCGCGCGAAGCGAGTGTACGGTACATTGTTACTTTGAAAATGTTTGAAACATTCCACCCAACGTTGATGTGGTTTAGTAGAACGTGGCTTAGTAGGAGGATTATTTTTATTCCATTCGCTAATTTTCTCTGGGGTAATAATTTTCATTATGTAACCAAACTCGTCAAACAATTCTACATTGTTGTCTTCAGGTTTTAACCAATTCTTTTCAACCATAAATTTGATCGTTGTTTCTACATCTTTCCAATTCGGTGCAGCAGCGAGTCCCTTTTTGTTTAAGTAGAAACAATTAAAAAAAATAATAATAAATGCGACCTTTAAATTTGTTGTATTTAAAATTGCAATGACTCTTTTTTGACATGATGTAAGAGCTCTTTCTGAGCCCAAAAAACCCTCATAAAAAACTTTTTTCTGACATTATACAAGAACTTTTTCTGACGGACCATTTTCGAATGTAATGACCCTCTTTTCTGAGGGTTTTCGAAGCAATAATGATTTTTTTTTGGGCGCATAAAGAGCATGAACGCTCCAGAAAAGGTGTCAGAAAAGACTCTTTTCGGACTCATATGGCTTGCTGGGGATATGCATAGAGACATGATTTTAAAATAAATCATTCGAAAGAATTAATTTACAATAAAATATGATGCGATTGTGCCAAATTTCAATGAAATAGACTGTTTTGTTGTCAAGTCCACATATTTTTTATTTAATTAAATTCAAAATAAAAATCTGGGCCATCCGGGGGATGTCACCGGGACATTGGTTCCAAAACCGGACCATGTCCTAGATTTTCCGGGCCAGTTGGTCGCACTATTCATAAAGAATGTTTATATAACTACTGAAACCTTAACAGAATTTAAAACGCCTATTAATACATATCTTTAAATATGTATCAAGCCCTACATATTTCATTGCGTTCTTTAGTTTAAGAAATTACCACCATTATTTTCCTACTTGTACGCACAAAATGCTCGTTTTTCTACTTCACAGCTAAATTTATGCAGAATAGTTCACCGAGTATTACCCAAAAACTGGTCGCATCTATGTCAAATCGCCATAAATCTGTTGTAGATAATAAGGCTGTCACACTAATAATTAAGTCGTGTAATTTAATTTCAAGTTTCGAAACCCATACGAACCTGCATAAAATAAGCTATACCGTGAAAAAACGTGTATATTTTTTTTTGTTTTTTTTTTTTTAGTTTTAATATATGTACATTATAATATAAATACATAATTGCAATAAATTATTTTTGTTTGTTAGACTATAAAATTGTTTCTTTTAAATGACACCAATTTCCTTTTTAAGTTATTGTTAGTTTTATTTTTATAGAGCTTTGAAAACACTGCATAAAATAAGCTGTAAGTTAGTGTGCGTTTAAAATTACAAATTCAAATAGGTAAAATTTCCATTTTTTTTTTTTACAAAATTCCACCGTACATTCTAAGTTTTATTTTTTAGGAACAATATCCAACGTCGAATTGTTAAAGTCTCATCCGTTTTGTATTATACCTATATCGGTAAAACATTAGCCCTAAATTATCGATTTCCGCAATCGTGCTCGTGGAATGTTATTAAATTCTTAAATTAAGAATTTTTATACCTACTATATATTTATGTATATGTATGTAATTTTAATTTTAGCTACAAGTATTATTATATTAGATATAATCTTGAATTTGCAGGTGACTCAAAAAACCAACAAGAACAAATTTGTTTGAAGATGTTTAATCTTACAAATGTTTTGTGAGATCAAACATCATCAAATAAAATAAAACTAAACTTCTGTTGTGATTTATGCTTAATAAAAAAGTTTTTCAAATAAACACCAGAATTAAAACAAATTTTATTTATTGGTTACGTCTTTTTCGTCAAATATTTGCCATGTGTGATCGTAACTTTAGACTTTAAATAAGGTGTTACCAATTAAGGATCTTTAGTTTTGGCCTTTGCAAACACTAGCAGAAATCTTATAGACATTTTAATAATTCACACATTTTCATTATATAAACATAAAAACTATATTTCAAACCTCCATCAACAGAATTATTTATTTACCTACTTACATATATGACAACACACTTTTGTTTGTTTTTTTAATAGCATTTAAATATTTGCCTTCAATTTTTTTTATCTACACAACGTATGATCATTATTAATTTTTTTTTTTTAACAAATAGGTAGAGGTACCTTAACAAAATTAATTCTTTTTATTGTAATATTAAACCCAATAACACAACAAATAATACAGTTTGATAACAACACGAAAAACTGTTAAAAGAAATGCACAAAAAGCAATAAGAAAAAAGGGAAAAACATAAATGAAATAAATGACCACAAATTAATAATGAACCGTCATTAAATTGACAAAAACTAATCATTAGTAAATATTTTACTTGGCCCGCCAAGAGGTATTTTTCTTTACTTTATAAACAATAAACTTTTAAACACTCATACTCACACACCAAATACCTACATAGGTATATGTACATTAATCATACTAAAAAAATATTAAAGGTGCAAAACTATTACATTGAACGATATACTAAGTGAAAATCAAACAAAACAGACAAATAACCAAAATTTTCTATAGGTACATACCTACCTATTTATATTTTTGTTTTTTTTTTTATTCAGACCGGTTTTAAAAAACAAAATAAAAAACATAAACAAACAAAAATAATTGTTTAATTGATACAGAACGACGACCAAACCGTATTTTGACTGACCGACTCTGGTGATCGTCCAAACACAAACAGAACAAAGGTACAAAACAGAAAAGATATAAAAACAATAACAACAACTAACCAAAACAAATACAACGGTATTTCCGCACACTATTTTTTATTTGGCAGCTTATTTTGCATTTTTATTCTGTTGGCTTTTTAACATCAAACTGCTCCAAAAACTTTATTTTATTTATTGTTGTTATATTTTCGGCATTTTTTTCGTCGCGTTACTTATTATTTAAGTTTTTTTCAGCACTTTTTTCGTTGCACTTACATTACTACCACAGACAATACAAAATTTATTGTTAGGTACCATGTTATTCAAAAAAACAAATTCAACACACACACTTTATTCCTATTATTTATATTTCACAATTTCATGTTTTGTTTTTGTTTATGCCAAATATTGTTGTTTTTCAAACAATTCAACAAACTTCTTGTTTTTATTTAGTTTTACACTGCGTTTAAGAAAAACATTTAGTTGCTACTAAAAAGCATTATTATTCCAACCGGTATTCACATCCATCTCACGCAAAGAACTCGAAGAAACTGATTTAAAACATTTTGGTTTGATAAGCAGCGTTGTCAACTTTGAAATTTCAAAACGCACCAACATGGAAAAAAACGCGTCATTTGAAAAAAATCGCACCAAATTTAGATTTTCTTTCTTATTTAGTAAAAGTTTATTGAAAAATTTCACATAAAAAATATAATATTAATAACAGTCTTTCAACAGTTCATTCAGTGTTTTTATAAAAAATAAAAAACTTAACAAAAATAAAAAATAAACTAAACAAATTTGTTTTTTGTACCAGATGTAATTAATTTATTTTTTACCCGGGGTTACACAGCAAGTAACAGTAAACTCAATGCACTCACAAAATGAACTTCTGCAACATCTTTTCATGAAAATTTCATGTGATTTTTTTTAACATGTATTTTGACAGCATTCCACTTGAAATTTTGAACAGATTACTAGGCTTAATAATAAAAATATATGCTATTCGGAATTAACATCACTGGCAATAAGCATAATATTACTTGGATCACCTTGTTTGATTTTTTGGCTACAGGTTGACTCAAATATTTTTTGGCATCCTTAAGTTATGCTGTAGAAACTTTCTTTAAAAAAGCACATGTATGTTCGTTCTTTAACTGTTAAAATTCTGTTGTTAAAAATAACAGCACTTTGCGGATGTGGTAATAGTGTTTTTGGTAAAACAGATTTTGGACTTGTATGTGTCCTGTATTACCTTAGCACGTTATTTTTGTAAATAATGCTAAAACTTAATTGGAAAATGGTTTCTGGTTACAGATTATTCAAAAAACAATAAAGTATAGTCGGTCAAGCCCGCCATATAATACCCTACATACCTGATTCAGGTATGTGATGGAAAACGATAACGAGTGAGTTTTTGAAGTCGATTTTAAAGTATTTCTAATTAAATTTTTAAAATTTTTGTTTTAAGATTCTCTTTAATAGCAAATTATCTTTTTATTTTGTGGGATAAAACTGTTTTAATACAGAAATATTACGAAAAAATTAACTTCTAAAACTCACTCGTTATCGTTTTCCATCATATACCTGAATTAGTATATGGGTAAAACAGTTTTTCAGAAATGTGCGCTCTATGAAATGTGCGACCTATCGTCCAAAAATTAAGTGGCATGACTTCTGTTCAGATAACTTTGTTTTGTTTTAACTTTAAAAATATTTACCTATATATGTTAAAGTGATTTTCGAAGGAAGTCTCTTACGGAAGCTTTGACTAATTATGGACCGACCGTTATAAAATTAAGTGTCATGATTTATGTATACATACAACGCTTATGAATTAAGTTCTCTTTCCGAATCATATAAAAATTATATTTATTCCAAAGAAAATTTGTTTCTATTAAAAAAATTATAGGTACTTTTGCCGGTAAAAACGTAAAAAATATGGACCTTTTTGTATGTTCCAACTTTGGATGCGTGTAACTTTTAGGGAAGATATAACTGCTTACAAGTGTTTTTAGTTTTATGCAGAATTTTATAATAAGTATAGCTGATATTATCGAAAAAAAATCGACCCTCCGTAGCCCTGTCATATCTAACCCCAAAAAAGGTCGAGCAAAATAAAAAAAACTCATCCTATATCTTCTGAACTAAAAGAGATAATATGCAGATGTAAGCGTATTTTTATAGCTTCTTCAGGACTATTTATAATTTAAATTTTATTCGGATCATAAATCGATTTTTGGCAAACTTTGAGGCCGAGTTGACAACCAGTGAATAATAAAAAAACACGTATCTCTCTATTTTGTGCTCCTTTACAAAGATCTTGTTGATAATATGGAGCGCGTTTACAACCATGTCGAATAACTAGTTTGCGTTTCATGGATTATTACCTCCCCTCTTTAACATATGCATGTATAAGCTACCGTTGCTGCCCTTGGATGTTTAGGTTTCAAGAAAGTTTAGATACTTCCTAGATTCTACTTACTAACTAAAACCTTAAGGTGCGGTAGTAAAAACTAATATCTTGTAGTTTCTCGAAAAGAGTACGAGAACTATTTTCCCAGGACATCTGCACAGGAGTGTTTCACAGATATAGGCACATAATCAAGTTCCATGGCCTACGCCAATATTTTCCGTTCGATACTCTCTAAACCAAGTACTAGTTCCCAGAGCAAAGATAAAGACGTGAGAAATTGCTATTTACCCCTATTCTGACTTTCGATTCGAATCGAAATTTTCTTCGTTTGACACTTTTTAAGTTTATAAAAAGAGTAATCGAAAAAATTCCGTTGCTAAAATATAAGCGTAGAAAAACGTAACTACGATCGTAATTCAGAATACCTACAATCGACAGAAACGTAGCGGAATCGATACTCTGAATACCAAATTTACCAAACGGAGAAAATTTCGATTCGAAAGTCAGAATAGGGGTGATTGGTTTTGTAAACATTGTTCTTTCGATTCAGTTTTTGTTTGGAATACCAATTTTCGATGGTAGCGTAACTGAATGCGGAGACGTAATCGAAACTCAGAATAGGGGTGATTATTTTATTATAGTAAACTTATTTTAATGACCTTCTCCTGAAAATTATCAAAACTTTAGTTAGGTACGTTTACGTTTTAGATTGACGGTATGTTACCAATACCAATTTTCGATCGTAGCGTAACTGAATGCGGAGACGTAATCGGAACTCAGAATAGGGGTGATTATTTTATTATAGTAAACTTATTTTAATGACCTTCTCCTGAAAATTATCAAAACTTTAGTTAGGTACGTTTACGTTTTAGATTGACGGTATGTTAATATTTTTATTGCTTATGATTAAATATCAATATAATCATTAATTTATGGTTCAAAATTTGTAAATCGTCTTATCCCAACTTTTCAGGATCTGGATTTCATGTGCGCAATGCTTTATAATAAAACTCTAATTTTGTGTTTTAATATACAATTTTTTATTGGGTTAAATGCATTTATACGAAAAAACATTAAAAATTCTACCACTATACCAACACCAAATCACTTACATACGAGTATGTAGTTTCTATTTTATAATTTTGCTTGCAATAACTGCTTCAAATGTGTGTCAAAAACACGGTTCACAGTTTCCTGATTCAAATCACTTTTACGGGCCTCCTCCATTAACCGCTCATAGGCACGACCATCATAACAGCCCAATGTTGATCCCAAAACGCGATCATGAAACTCAAAACCATCAACTAAAGCCACGGCATTTGGTCTAAAAGTCATTAGCATTTCTTCATAAAGTCTTTCTACTTCTGAGATTTCTTTTCCTGTTATCGAGCGATTAAAGCGTAAAATATCATCTAGACTTGTTAAGAACATTTCCAAGATAAAGATGTTTAAGAGCTGATGCATTACTGGTTTCAGACTAGCATTGATTTTACCCTTATTCGTTTGTTGTTTGATCTCTTCGTAGGCCATGCGTGCCAGGAAAGCCTTACCATGCATTACAGCAGTTTGTGTCAATATTATACCTGCACGATTAGCAGCCTTTTGTGGCGAATTATCAGGTCGTTCTTTAGTAAATGATCTTTGTGTTAGAAAAACATATTTCACACGTTCCAGTGATGTTATTTCCAAAAGTTTTACTATACATTTCAAATTTAAAGACCATTTAACCTGGCCACTGCCACGCAAATAGACCACAGATTTAGGCAAATATTTACGTTTGATGCCTTCCTCCAAATATTTTACTAAGAATTTGGCTGTTTGTAGTAAAAGTACCGTATTTTCCCCTTCATATGTGCAAGCAGCTGTAGCGGTACCGTATATGGAACCAAAATTTGCAGAATTTAAATAGCCATGACCTCCACAAGCTTTTCTCAATATCTCCACTCCTTTGGCCGACTCATGTGAGCATACGGCTTTCAAACAACATGATAAAGCGTGTAATTCGGGTAGATTACGTTTATTACCCTGGTCGAGTTCCTTGTGAACAGTACGATAGAGATCCCATACGTAGTCTGCGGCCAGGCGATAGAATATTCCCTTTGCAATTTGCGGAAAGACCTTATGCTGTTGAGTTAGAAAGTCTAAAACTTGTACTTCTTTTTGTGCCAATGACTCGATACCTTGACGGCGAATGGCGGAATATCTGAAAAGTAAAAAAAAATTATATGCGTGTAAGAAGTTTTCATATTACAGTACTTTTCGCTTATAGTCACGTCGCTTATAGTCCATTTAGCGTTATAGTCCAAAATACACGTTTTTACAGCCCTCTATCAGGTATGTGATGGAAATCGTTCGGTTTTCAAATAAAATCGAAAATTAAAAACAAACGTTTTATTGTAAGATGTGATCAAAATCGAACGGTTTTATTTCCCATTTTTGTTTATTTTCAAATTGTTTCAAGTGAATATAACAACTTTTGTAAAAAAAATTAAAGTTGTTTGTAAATAGAAAAAAATGGCAATAATTTTATCAGCCTCTTTTTTAATAATAAATAATTGGAATCGTGTTGAAAACATACAACGAAAAAGATTGAGGGATGCTTCAGACCCATTAATATGCAGGAAACCAGGTTCAAAGAATGTTTTCGTATGAACAAAGTCAGTTTTATTTGGATTCTCCAAATCTTTCTACAATCTTTCAAAGGTGAACCAAACTTATTTAACTCCTGAGCGACAGTTTACCAAAACCTTTCTACTTCAACTCTATCAATGAAAAATTTTTTTATTTCAGATTATTTAAATATACTTATTACATACATAAGTATGTACATTAGGGGTATTCTATTTTTTAACCTATGTTTTACATGCCCATTCACGATGAGAAACATTAAAAAAATGTTAACTGCGTTTTTAGTTTTTTATTTCATTCAAAAAAGTTCACGCACCAAACGATTTAAAAATTTACATGCGCATATACACACAAACATGTGCATTTGCATTGGCAATGTATAGCTGTTGACCGCTTTTGCTATTTGTTTTCGTTTGCTTTCTAGTTATTATTCTTATTTTGTTTTGTTGTGTTATAATTTTTGTTTTTTTGAAAGTAGTGGTAAAAATTTACCGCTATTTTGCAGTCAGAACTAAGTACTCCTCTGCTTCCATCTGAAAAGGAAACAAATATTCATCAATCAAAAATTGTTTTACTTAAACCAGTGACCGTACAAAACAAAAGTAATATAAATTCAAGTGTATCTGAGATAGTGAATTGTATCACCCTGAACCACCTGCAAAAAGACTTAGAAAATCCAAGTGTCAAACAAGGGTCGCAGTAGACATGATAGAGGAAACAAGTTTGAGTAGCAGGAAAGCAACTAAAGTATGTGAAGCATTAGTGAAATCAGGCATTGCTATTCCAGCACCCACACAATCTGCCGTATATAAAGCCTCAATGAAATCAGCCGAGCGATTGGAAGCAAAATATATGACAACGTTACAAAAAGAGAATTTGTGTCTTCAATTTGACGGGAGAAAGTTTGGAAAAAGGAAGTGCAGGTAGTGGTATTGTCAAATGAAACTAAAGAAGTGCGAGTAGCGGTAATGGTGCTTGAGAATGGAAAAAGTGTCACAATATTTGAACATAACGTTTTTCCGTTCATTAACTTTCGAGTTTTACCATCGCTCAGTAACGCCCTTTGGAACTCCAGAGCTATTCTTGCATTGCTCACATTTATACTCCTTCCCAATCACAGAGAAAAACGTTTACCACTTTGTCAATTTATATGCAGTGCATGGTACGAAGTATGGTTTTCCGACCAACGTTTTCGCAACAATATTTTTGAATGCTTGGAAGAATCTGTGAAGCCGTTCAAAACTGCACACCAATGTTTAAATAGACACTAGGTGAAGGAAGATTCAGCCATTCCAAATTTAAAACGGACTAATATATCGAGCCATAACCGCCGAAAAAATGTATCCCACAAACTCAAAATTTTACAGGGGAAGGTTTTATTTAAATAAAATCAGTTTGAATAAAGCCATTAATTTAAAATTTATAATGTAAATATTGTTTTGTGTAATACATTTAATTTTAATAATTTTAAATGATGTTGAACAATCGATTTCGATAAAAAAACAACAATCGATTATGGTGTGGGATACATTATTTTGGCGGTAATGGCTCGATATGTGCCGAACGAGCCATTAAAGAAGTGAAAGATTTATATTCGTTTTGTAAAAATGGAAGAAATTTGAATTTGAAATTTATTTCTTCTAATGTCAAATTAAATAATTAAAAATATTTCCAATGTAAGAATTTTTTAATTTTCGTTTTCAAGTATAACAAAACAAAACAAAAGCAAACGAAAACAAATAGCAAAAGTGGTTAACAGCTATACATTGCCAATGCAAATGTACATGTTTGTGTGTATATGCGCATGTAAATTTTAAAATCGTTTGGTGCGTGAACTTTTTTGAATGAAATAAAAAACTAAAAACGCACTTATGATTTTTTTAATGTTTCTCATCGTGTACAGCCATGTAAATTTAAAAAAACAAAAAAAAATCATAATAGAATACCCCTAATGTACATATTTGAAAGTGTTTACTTGCATTTTTCTTTTAATATTTTCCAAATATTTGAAATTTGAGCTTAAATTTGCTTTTTTTCTTTAAAACTTACACAATTATTATTAAAAACTGTTTAAACAGTGAATTTTCGTTCTTCATCATATTCTTTTTAGCTTATATTTTGATAGAAACAAATGGAACATGAAATCGAATTTTTTTAAAAAAGAATTCTAATTAAAAACAAAACGAAAGATAATAAGTGTTGCCAACACACCTGTTTTCGTTTTCAGTTCGCTTTTGGAACGAAATCGATTTCCATCACATACCTGTATAAGTCAAATTCATACAAAATATTAACGACTAGCTAAACCCGGTGTGCTTCGCTACCCCCTCGTTATAAAAAAATAAAACGTATTTATATATTTACAAAAATTTATTTACTTGATTTTAATTTATTTATTGCAATGCTTTAGGATATACAATATTTTTAGCCTGCCCATCAGGAGCATACACATATAAATCAGGATGTTAACAGTCATCGCAAACGCTAACCGAACAGGAAACTGCAATTGTTTAAAATCGAATGGTAAATCTGTTGGTAGCATTGGAATGCGTGGCAAAAGTACATCTTTACCTGTTATAATGGTCGCTTCTATTAAATTATTTCTCAGTTTCTTTTTATTGCAAGTCGAGTGCCATTGAAAACCGTGGTGACCGATATTACGCAGTAAAATAATTGGCACTCCAATTTTAAGTTGTAGCACATGTGGTGGAAAGCCGGCACATCGAGTGAATTTAAGAACTCAACAGTATAATTAACGGCCTTATGGATTGCTTAATTGATTTGACGCATTTCAAGTGATATCCATCTTCTCCATATGAAAAAATAATAGGATACTGAAGCGCGTCATATAAGCGATGCATTTCAGTGGGCGAGGCCATGCCCCTTTGTCCACTTACAACTTTATTTAGTCAAGAATTTACAATTTCGTAAGAATATCCTATTGTGAAAATTTAATGACGATCGGTCCAGTAGTTAAGACTATACGATTTTTAGTTTGCCTAAAAAGGGGCGCACACTGTGTCCACTGCGGCAATAAATCAATTTGGACCTTCTCACAGTGGTCCAAGATGCCAATCTAGCTGGAAAAAAGTCAATTTTTTTATGTTTCAAAATTCACATAATTTGTTTGGTATTTGTTAGACAACTATCCACTTTACATAACTGTATATCAGGTTTTTTTATTTTTTTCTTATTTGCTTTGTTATGATGTTTCGAAAATGATGAACTGCATTGTCTCTGTTGTTATAGAAGGCCAGTCGATTCACAGCATCACTTTTGAACTGTTTGTAACATCAAACAATAACACATTTTGAATTAATTTTTTTTATACTGCATTATGTCAGGTATGTTCTATCTATATTATAAATAAATGTTGAATTTAAATGTTTTGTATGTAAAATAATGGGTAAGAGGAAATATGTATTTTGTGAAGTCAATATTTAGCATTTTATGGTTTTTAGAGTAACTTTTAAATAGGATTCCCGTGGATTCCCGTGAAATGAATTGTGCCGTGTTTATCTGTGTAATGTCCACTTTAGATGATAAAAAAATTAGCTGCAATTATTGACCGGTAAACTTTTTATATACATAAATAGATAACATACCCATAACACGGAGAGAACTATATAATGTGTGGATTGCCGAAATACAAAGCAAAGAAAAGGCAAATGCTGTTATTAGGTATTTTTTTGCTAAGAGTGGGTTACAGAAAATTAAAACGGAAGATTATTGCGATAAAGTTAAGTTAGCTGTACGGAGACTAACGTATTCAATTAACGAAAGATGGATAAAAGCAAAAAGATCTAAAAAACATTTTGAAGACTCCAACAAAATTTGGTTAGATGGACTTTTTTGTCTTCCTTCTGAAAACACATTGCAATTAATGATACACGGCGCATACATAATTCAAAATGCGGCACTTCCGATAGGAATGATGTCGGAGGATGCGCTTGAGTCTCGGAACAAAGATTTCAGATTTATTCGTGAACATCACACTAGAAAGATGTCACGAGAGACAACAATGGAAGATCTTTTTAAATATTTGCTTATGTCATCAGATCCATTAACTTCGTCTTTTTCAACAAAACCATTTCTTAGCCCTCGAAATGAAGAACTATTAGATGATGAAGAAATTTCGTTACTTTTAGATCCTTTCATACAGGAAGATATAGAATAATTTAAATAAAAGATTATTTTTTTATATATACATATTAATATTATTATGTTGTTTTGTATGTACACAGAAAAAAGAAATACATATTTGCCAGGAATTTTTTAATAAATATTATGAATCTAGCATGAATTTTTTCCCCCAAAACTCTTTAATTTAAAAAGTTTTAAAAACTTGCTCATAAATATTAGAACTTTATTCATGGTGCAAATTATTGCCTTAATAGTGAGTTTTTCGCAAATAAAATGAAAGTCATGAATAGTTTATGGTATGTAAGTATATTGCAGAGATTTTAGGAGAAAAATTGCAAACAAATAACATAAAAATAAGCTAATTTACGCGCTTTCTTGAATGCTTTTCCAATCGCTCAATTCATTCCGGAAAAACTTCTAATGTTTCAGGAAAACATCACGCATATATTTACTCCCTATATTTTGCTGAAATGTGATCGTGATAATCCAAAAACGTAAAAAATTTTTAACTTTCTTCATAAAATTTTTTTTAGAAATTAAAATAAAATATTTTTTTGAAGTCCCATTTTTTCCTGATATTTGGAAAAGTATGAAGAAAAGCATCCAACTTATGAACTTAATTTTAAATGTTATGTATTGAAATTAAGTAAAATGATTCATGATATTTATGTATGTAATATGTTAAATTCAAATAAAACACAGCAAGTAACAGTAAACTCAATGCACTCACAAAATGAACTTCTGCAACATCTTTTCATGAAAATTTCATGTGATTTTTTTTAACATGTATTTTGACAGCATTCCACTTGAAATTTTGAACAGATTACTAGGCTTAATAATAAAAATATATGCTATTCGGAATTAACATCACTGGCAATAAGCATAATATTACTTGGATCACCTTGTTTGATTTTTTGGCTACAGGTTGACTCAAATATTTTTTGGCATCCTTAAGTTATGCTGTAGAAACTTTCTTTAAAAAAGCACATGTATGTTCGTTCTTTAACTGTTAAAATTCTGTTGTTAAAAATAACAGCACTTTGCGGATGTGGTAATAGTGTTTTTGGTAAAACAGATTTTGGACTTGTATGTGTCCTGTATTACCTTAGCACGTTATTTTTGTAAATAATGCTAAAACTTAATTGGAAAATGGTTTCTGGTTACAGATTATTCAAAAAACAATAAAGTATAGTCGGTCAAGCCCGCCATATAATACCCTACATACCTGATTCAGGTATGTGATGGAAAACGATAACGAGTGAGTTTTTGAAGTCGATTTTAAAGTATTTCTAATTAAATTTTTAAAATTTTTGTTTTAAGATTCTCTTTAATAGCAAATTATCTTTTTATTTTGTGGGATAAAACTGTTTTAATACAGAAATATTACGAAAAAATTAACTTCTAAAACTCACTCGTTATCGTTTTCCATCATATACCTGAATTAGTATATGGGTAAAACAGTTTTTCAGAAATGTGCGCTCTATGAAATGTGCGACCTATCGTCCAAAAATTAAGTGGCATGACTTCTGTTCAGATAACTTTGTTTTGTTTTAACTTTAAAAATATTTACCTATATATGTTAAAGTGATTTTCGAAGGAAGTCTCTTACGGAAGCTTTGACTAATTATGGACCGACCGTTATAAAATTAAGTGTCATGATTTATGTATACATACAACGCTTATGAATTAAGTTCTCTTTCCGAATCATATAAAAATTATATTTATTCCAAAGAAAATTTGTTTCTATTAAAAAAATTATAGGTACTTTTGCCGGTAAAAACGTAAAAAATATGGACCTTTTTGTATGTTCCAACTTTGGATGCGTGTAACTTTTAGGGAAGATATAACTGCTTACAAGTGTTTTTAGTTTTATGCAGAATTTTATAATAAGTATAGCTGATATTATCGAAAAAAAATCGACCCTCCGTAGCCCTGTCATATCTAACCCCAAAAAAGGTCGAGCAAAATAAAAAAAACTCATCCTATATCTTCTGAACTAAAAGAGATAATATGCAGATGTAAGCGTATTTTTATAGCTTCTTCAGGACTATTTATAATTTAAATTTTATTCGGATCATAAATCGATTTTTGGCAAACTTTGAGGCCGAGTTGACAACCAGTGAATAATAAAAAAACACGTATCTCTCTATTTTGTGCTCCTTTACAAAGATCTTGTTGATAATATGGAGCGCGTTTACAACCATGTCGAATAACTAGTTTGCGTTTCATGGATTATTACCTCCCCTCTTTAACATATGCATGTATAAGCTACCGTTGCTGCCCTTGGATGTTTAGGTTTCAAGAAAGTTTAGATACTTCCTAGATTCTACTTACTAACTAAAACCTTAAGGTGCGGTAGTAAAAACTAATATCTTGTAGTTTCTCGAAAAGAGTACGAGAACTATTTTCCCAGGACATCTGCACAGGAGTGTTTCACAGATATAGGCACATAATCAAGTTCCATGGCCTACGCCAATATTTTCCGTTCGATACTCTCTAAACCAAGTACTAGTTCCCAGAGCAAAGATAAAGACGTGAGAAATTGCTATTTACCCCTATTCTGACTTTCGATTCGAATCGAAATTTTCTTCGTTTGACACTTTTTAAGTTTATAAAAAGAGTAATCGAAAAAATTCCGTTGCTAAAATATAAGCGTAGAAAAACGTAACTACGATCGTAATTCAGAATACCTACAATCGACAGAAACGTAGCGGAATCGATACTCTGAATACCAAATTTACCAAACGGAGAAAATTTCGATTCGAAAGTCAGAATAGGGGTGATTGGTTTTGTAAACATTGTTCTTTCGATTCAGTTTTTGTTTGGAATACCAATTTTCGATGGTAGCGTAACTGAATGCGGAGACGTAATCGAAACTCAGAATAGGGGTGATTATTTTATTATAGTAAACTTATTTTAATGACCTTCTCCTGAAAATTATCAAAACTTTAGTTAGGTACGTTTACGTTTTAGATTGACGGTATGTTACCAATACCAATTTTCGATCGTAGCGTAACTGAATGCGGAGACGTAATCGGAACTCAGAATAGGGGTGATTATTTTATTATAGTAAACTTATTTTAATGACCTTCTCCTGAAAATTATCAAAACTTTAGTTAGGTACGTTTACGTTTTAGATTGACGGTATGTTAATATTTTTATTGCTTATGATTAAATATCAATATAATCATTAATTTATGGTTCAAAATTTGTAAATCGTCTTATCCCAACTTTTCAGGATCTGGATTTCATGTGCGCAATGCTTTATAATAAAACTCTAATTTTGTGTTTTAATATACAATTTTTTATTGGGTTAAATGCATTTATACGAAAAAACATTAAAAATTCTACCACTATACCAACACCAAATCACTTACATACGAGTATGTAGTTTCTATTTTATAATTTTGCTTGCAATAACTGCTTCAAATGTGTGTCAAAAACACGGTTCACAGTTTCCTGATTCAAATCACTTTTACGGGCCTCCTCCATTAACCGCTCATAGGCACGACCATCATAACAGCCCAATGTTGATCCCAAAACGCGATCATGAAACTCAAAACCATCAACTAAAGCCACGGCATTTGGTCTAAAAGTCATTAGCATTTCTTCATAAAGTCTTTCTACTTCTGAGATTTCTTTTCCTGTTATCGAGCGATTAAAGCGTAAAATATCATCTAGACTTGTTAAGAACATTTCCAAGATAAAGATGTTTAAGAGCTGATGCATTACTGGTTTCAGACTAGCATTGATTTTACCCTTATTCGTTTGTTGTTTGATCTCTTCGTAGGCCATGCGTGCCAGGAAAGCCTTACCATGCATTACAGCAGTTTGTGTCAATATTATACCTGCACGATTAGCAGCCTTTTGTGGCGAATTATCAGGTCGTTCTTTAGTAAATGATCTTTGTGTTAGAAAAACATATTTCACACGTTCCAGTGATGTTATTTCCAAAAGTTTTACTATACATTTCAAATTTAAAGACCATTTAACCTGGCCACTGCCACGCAAATAGACCACAGATTTAGGCAAATATTTACGTTTGATGCCTTCCTCCAAATATTTTACTAAGAATTTGGCTGTTTGTAGTAAAAGTACCGTATTTTCCCCTTCATATGTGCAAGCAGCTGTAGCGGTACCGTATATGGAACCAAAATTTGCAGAATTTAAATAGCCATGACCTCCACAAGCTTTTCTCAATATCTCCACTCCTTTGGCCGACTCATGTGAGCATACGGCTTTCAAACAACATGATAAAGCGTGTAATTCGGGTAGATTACGTTTATTACCCTGGTCGAGTTCCTTGTGAACAGTACGATAGAGATCCCATACGTAGTCTGCGGCCAGGCGATAGAATATTCCCTTTGCAATTTGCGGAAAGACCTTATGCTGTTGAGTTAGAAAGTCTAAAACTTGTACTTCTTTTTGTGCCAATGACTCGATACCTTGACGGCGAATGGCGGAATATCTGAAAAGTAAAAAAAAATTATATGCGTGTAAGAAGTTTTCATATTACAGTACTTTTCGCTTATAGTCACGTCGCTTATAGTCCATTTAGCGTTATAGTCCAAAATACACGTTTTTACAGCCCTCTATCAGGTATGTGATGGAAATCGTTCGGTTTTCAAATAAAATCGAAAATTAAAAACAAACGTTTTATTGTAAGATGTGATCAAAATCGAACGGTTTTATTTCCCATTTTTGTTTATTTTCAAATTGTTTCAAGTGAATATAACAACTTTTGTAAAAAAAATTAAAGTTGTTTGTAAATAGAAAAAAATGGCAATAATTTTATCAGCCTCTTTTTTAATAATAAATAATTGGAATCGTGTTGAAAACATACAACGAAAAAGATTGAGGGATGCTTCAGACCCATTAATATGCAGGAAACCAGGTTCAAAGAATGTTTTCGTATGAACAAAGTCAGTTTTATTTGGATTCTCCAAATCTTTCTACAATCTTTCAAAGGTGAACCAAACTTATTTAACTCCTGAGCGACAGTTTACCAAAACCTTTCTACTTCAACTCTATCAATGAAAAATTTTTTTATTTCAGATTATTTAAATATACTTATTACATACATAAGTATGTACATTAGGGGTATTCTATTTTTTAACCTATGTTTTACATGCCCATTCACGATGAGAAACATTAAAAAAATGTTAACTGCGTTTTTAGTTTTTTATTTCATTCAAAAAAGTTCACGCACCAAACGATTTAAAAATTTACATGCGCATATACACACAAACATGTGCATTTGCATTGGCAATGTATAGCTGTTGACCGCTTTTGCTATTTGTTTTCGTTTGCTTTCTAGTTATTATTCTTATTTTGTTTTGTTGTGTTATAATTTTTGTTTTTTTGAAAGTAGTGGTAAAAATTTACCGCTATTTTGCAGTCAGAACTAAGTACTCCTCTGCTTCCATCTGAAAAGGAAACAAATATTCATCAATCAAAAATTGTTTTACTTAAACCAGTGACCGTACAAAACAAAAGTAATATAAATTCAAGTGTATCTGAGATAGTGAATTGTATCACCCTGAACCACCTGCAAAAAGACTTAGAAAATCCAAGTGTCAAACAAGGGTCGCAGTAGACATGATAGAGGAAACAAGTTTGAGTAGCAGGAAAGCAACTAAAGTATGTGAAGCATTAGTGAAATCAGGCATTGCTATTCCAGCACCCACACAATCTGCCGTATATAAAGCCTCAATGAAATCAGCCGAGCGATTGGAAGCAAAATATATGACAACGTTACAAAAAGAGAATTTGTGTCTTCAATTTGACGGGAGAAAGTTTGGAAAAAGGAAGTGCAGGTAGTGGTATTGTCAAATGAAACTAAAGAAGTGCGAGTAGCGGTAATGGTGCTTGAGAATGGAAAAAGTGTCACAATATTTGAACATAACGTTTTTCCGTTCATTAACTTTCGAGTTTTACCATCGCTCAGTAACGCCCTTTGGAACTCCAGAGCTATTCTTGCATTGCTCACATTTATACTCCTTCCCAATCACAGAGAAAAACGTTTACCACTTTGTCAATTTATATGCAGTGCATGGTACGAAGTATGGTTTTCCGACCAACGTTTTCGCAACAATATTTTTGAATGCTTGGAAGAATCTGTGAAGCCGTTCAAAACTGCACACCAATGTTTAAATAGACACTAGGTGAAGGAAGATTCAGCCATTCCAAATTTAAAACGGACTAATATATCGAGCCATAACCGCCGAAAAAATGTATCCCACAAACTCAAAATTTTACAGGGGAAGGTTTTATTTAAATAAAATCAGTTTGAATAAAGCCATTAATTTAAAATTTATAATGTAAATATTGTTTTGTGTAATACATTTAATTTTAATAATTTTAAATGATGTTGAACAATCGATTTCGATAAAAAAACAACAATCGATTATGGTGTGGGATACATTATTTTGGCGGTAATGGCTCGATATGTGCCGAACGAGCCATTAAAGAAGTGAAAGATTTATATTCGTTTTGTAAAAATGGAAGAAATTTGAATTTGAAATTTATTTCTTCTAATGTCAAATTAAATAATTAAAAATATTTCCAATGTAAGAATTTTTTAATTTTCGTTTTCAAGTATAACAAAACAAAACAAAAGCAAACGAAAACAAATAGCAAAAGTGGTTAACAGCTATACATTGCCAATGCAAATGTACATGTTTGTGTGTATATGCGCATGTAAATTTTAAAATCGTTTGGTGCGTGAACTTTTTTGAATGAAATAAAAAACTAAAAACGCACTTATGATTTTTTTAATGTTTCTCATCGTGTACAGCCATGTAAATTTAAAAAAACAAAAAAAAATCATAATAGAATACCCCTAATGTACATATTTGAAAGTGTTTACTTGCATTTTTCTTTTAATATTTTCCAAATATTTGAAATTTGAGCTTAAATTTGCTTTTTTTCTTTAAAACTTACACAATTATTATTAAAAACTGTTTAAACAGTGAATTTTCGTTCTTCATCATATTCTTTTTAGCTTATATTTTGATAGAAACAAATGGAACATGAAATCGAATTTTTTTAAAAAAGAATTCTAATTAAAAACAAAACGAAAGATAATAAGTGTTGCCAACACACCTGTTTTCGTTTTCAGTTCGCTTTTGGAACGAAATCGATTTCCATCACATACCTGTATAAGTCAAATTCATACAAAATATTAACGACTAGCTAAACCCGGTGTGCTTCGCTACCCCCTCGTTATAAAAAAATAAAACGTATTTATATATTTACAAAAATTTATTTACTTGATTTTAATTTATTTATTGCAATGCTTTAGGATATACAATATTTTTAGCCTGCCCATCAGGAGCATACACATATAAATCAGGATGTTAACAGTCATCGCAAACGCTAACCGAACAGGAAACTGCAATTGTTTAAAATCGAATGGTAAATCTGTTGGTAGCATTGGAATGCGTGGCAAAAGTACATCTTTACCTGTTATAATGGTCGCTTCTATTAAATTATTTCTCAGTTTCTTTTTATTGCAAGTCGAGTGCCATTGAAAACCGTGGTGACCGATATTACGCAGTAAAATAATTGGCACTCCAATTTTAAGTTGTAGCACATGTGGTGGAAAGCCGGCACATCGAGTGAATTTAAGAACTCAACAGTATAATTAACGGCCTTATGGATTGCTTAATTGATTTGACGCATTTCAAGTGATATCCATCTTCTCCATATGAAAAAATAATAGGATACTGAAGCGCGTCATATAAGCGATGCATTTCAGTGGGCGAGGCCATGCCCCTTTGTCCACTTACAACTTTATTTAGTCAAGAATTTACAATTTCGTAAGAATATCCTATTGTGAAAATTTAATGACGATCGGTCCAGTAGTTAAGACTATACGATTTTTAGTTTGCCTAAAAAGGGGCGCACACTGTGTCCACTGCGGCAATAAATCAATTTGGACCTTCTCACAGTGGTCCAAGATGCCAATCTAGCTGGAAAAAAGTCAATTTTTTTATGTTTCAAAATTCACATAATTTGTTTGGTATTTGTTAGACAACTATCCACTTTACATAACTGTATATCAGGTTTTTTTATTTTTTTCTTATTTGCTTTGTTATGATGTTTCGAAAATGATGAACTGCATTGTCTCTGTTGTTATAGAAGGCCAGTCGATTCACAGCATCACTTTTGAACTGTTTGTAACATCAAACAATAACACATTTTGAATTAATTTTTTTTATACTGCATTATGTCAGGTATGTTCTATCTATATTATAAATAAATGTTGAATTTAAATGTTTTGTATGTAAAATAATGGGTAAGAGGAAATATGTATTTTGTGAAGTCAATATTTAGCATTTTATGGTTTTTAGAGTAACTTTTAAATAGGATTCCCGTGGATTCCCGTGAAATGAATTGTGCCGTGTTTATCTGTGTAATGTCCACTTTAGATGATAAAAAAATTAGCTGCAATTATTGACCGGTAAACTTTTTATATACATAAATAGATAACATACCCATAACACGGAGAGAACTATATAATGTGTGGATTGCCGAAATACAAAGCAAAGAAAAGGCAAATGCTGTTATTAGGTATTTTTTTGCTAAGAGTGGGTTACAGAAAATTAAAACGGAAGATTATTGCGATAAAGTTAAGTTAGCTGTACGGAGACTAACGTATTCAATTAACGAAAGATGGATAAAAGCAAAAAGATCTAAAAAACATTTTGAAGACTCCAACAAAATTTGGTTAGATGGACTTTTTTGTCTTCCTTCTGAAAACACATTGCAATTAATGATACACGGCGCATACATAATTCAAAATGCGGCACTTCCGATAGGAATGATGTCGGAGGATGCGCTTGAGTCTCGGAACAAAGATTTCAGATTTATTCGTGAACATCACACTAGAAAGATGTCACGAGAGACAACAATGGAAGATCTTTTTAAATATTTGCTTATGTCATCAGATCCATTAACTTCGTCTTTTTCAACAAAACCATTTCTTAGCCCTCGAAATGAAGAACTATTAGATGATGAAGAAATTTCGTTACTTTTAGATCCTTTCATACAGGAAGATATAGAATAATTTAAATAAAAGATTATTTTTTTATATATACATATTAATATTATTATGTTGTTTTGTATGTACACAGAAAAAAGAAATACATATTTGCCAGGAATTTTTTAATAAATATTATGAATCTAGCATGAATTTTTTCCCCCAAAACTCTTTAATTTAAAAAGTTTTAAAAACTTGCTCATAAATATTAGAACTTTATTCATGGTGCAAATTATTGCCTTAATAGTGAGTTTTTCGCAAATAAAATGAAAGTCATGAATAGTTTATGGTATGTAAGTATATTGCAGAGATTTTAGGAGAAAAATTGCAAACAAATAACATAAAAATAAGCTAATTTACGCGCTTTCTTGAATGCTTTTCCAATCGCTCAATTCATTCCGGAAAAACTTCTAATGTTTCAGGAAAACATCACGCATATATTTACTCCCTATATTTTGCTGAAATGTGATCGTGATAATCCAAAAACGTAAAAAATTTTTAACTTTCTTCATAAAATTTTTTTTAGAAATTAAAATAAAATATTTTTTTGAAGTCCCATTTTTTCCTGATATTTGGAAAAGTATGAAGAAAAGCATCCAACTTATGAACTTAATTTTAAATGTTATGTATTGAAATTAAGTAAAATGATTCATGATATTTATGTATGTAATATGTTAAATTCAAATAAAACTTTTTAATGAAAATTTCGCAATTATGTATTACAAAGAATTTGTTATTTTAAAAATTTTTCATATTTATTAGTAATATTAAAAAGCTGTGCCCGAAAGCCGTGTTCGATTGCGCATATGCAGTCGAATTTTAAAATTTCCAAAATGAGTTTTCTCCTCTTCTTAATTAATACAATAACATTCTAAATTGTTACATTTTGATATTATTAAAACGCCATTAAAAATTGCCACGCCCATTTTATCTACAACGCCCACTTTTTGCGCAAGGAATGCTTTCAATAAGAAGTACATAATACCAAAGTTTCATCCTTCTAGCTGCTTCCGAAGAGAAGTTATGACTTTTTTCCAGCTAGATTGGCATCTTGGACCACTGTGCTTCTCTCCGATTTTGATGATTTTAGCACAGATGGTTAAAAACTATCTAAAGGTCATGTGTGGAAAATTTCATGCAAATATCTCCATTGGTTTTCTGTCTCGAGCAGCGTAAAGTTTAAGTATGTGAACAAGTCTCAAATGTGATAGTTTTCTATGTCATATTCAAAAGTTTGTTACTTATAAACTATACACCGAGTGTACCAAGGTGAATTTAAATACTAGGTGACAGCGTAGCGCCAGCTGATTATTCATGGTGAATTTGAAAATGTCAAAAAGTTATATAAAAAAAAAACTTTTTGACAGTGACGAAAGTTTTTCATATAGAAAAATGCCTGTTGTTCTTGCCTTGTTGTAATTGTTGTAGCAATGCTGTCACCTGGTATTTAATTTCACCATGGAGTGTACCTTATAAGTATTTTTTTTCAATTAAAATAGACATTAAGCGTTATGTAAATTAAAAAAAAATTAAAAATTTATTTAAATATATTTAGAGACAAAAAAAACAAACATTTATGATTTTCCGTTAGACTTTTAGTTGTCTGCAAAGCAGTGCGACACATGGAGTCCTATACCAAATTAAAGCTGAGAGTCTCAGCTAACAGACTAAAAAAAACCTGCGCACCGCCGAAAAAACAATGAAAACCCAAAAAATTACAGTAAAAAATATGCGTTATGTGTTATTTTACGCGTGCAAAAACAACAGCGCATTCCTTTTTTCTTTGCTACTCGTACACGTAGCCGGTGCCAATTTGGAAGCGAGAAATACGAAAATTTCATTGCATGTGTGCCATATAGAAAAAACTTAAATTTGAGTCGCGATTACAAAAACACAATATCGGTACATTGTTTACGTAGACTAAACAACAAAAAATCTAAATGTGAACTTGCTCCACTTTAATTAGGCAATGTTCGAATAAGTAGTGAATTTTATTTATGTTTTATGTTTTTAAATGAAAAAATGTTATTTTTTATACATAATTAAAATAAATAACTTGGAAAATTTTACAAAACATACAAATGTTTTCTCTTAAAAATAAACTCCAACATATTTTCAAAACAGTATTTAACCGTAGAGCGACCCCAAAAAAAACTCAATAATTCGATCCTTTGGAACATTTTTGTTCCATATTTATATTTAACCGCAAACCTTTGCTTTTATTTAATTTTTTGTATTTCTAAGTACAAGCAAACAACGTTAATACTTAATTTAAAATAAAAGTAAAAAAATAATCATCTCCAATTCTGTAGTCATTGTCTCTTGTGAGCGACTGAAAAAGCGATAATGAAGAACTACTTTTTGGAGTATGTTTACTCATATAAGGTTGAGCTAATGTTATGCCGATTTCATGCAAAAAGCATTTGCGTTTGGTATGCTTCTGCTTTGGCTGCCAATCTGGAGATACTACATTGAAAATAATAAAAACATTCAAAGCGGAAATATCTACGATATTAGACAGAACTGTCATAGGCCACCGGTTTGTGTTCCGTTTACAGCTGTAACAGCTAAGCATTTTATCGACAATGTATACGCCACCTTTTGTAAAGTTATAGAAAGAAATTATCTCCGGAAGTTTCTTATTATCAGCGCCGATAACTGACATATTATGCATAGTACTCATTACTATGGTACATTTATTCTTATGGCTTATATAAGACATAAGTGTCGTATATTTAGTGAAAGTGAACGTGGACTGGTAAAGAGGAAATTTTTTGCTTATTAGTAGCTTCGGCGGAATACTTCTCTTATTTTTGCGCAAAGTTCCTACCATAGTTATAATTTTTCTAGCAGCTTTTGACCCAGGCTTTACGAAGAAAAAAAGTTGTCCATAGTGACATTGTGGCCTTTGAGACCTTCTGTCAAATCTAAAACTACTCGCTCTCCTTGATGTTTTTCTGTGATTCCGCTGGAGCATTTTCCTAGATATGGCTGAATTCATCAAACGTAGCATGTTTCAGCTGATACAATGAGCCAAAATTGTATGCCGTATTTCTCTGGCTTAGAAGGCATATATTGGTGAAATTTACAACGCCCATGGAAACCGAGCAATTGCTCATCTACCGTGACATGTGGATTATAGTATAATGGCAGTAGTTCTTCCCAACGTTCCCATAGATTTCTAATTGGCGCAAATTTGTCGTCACTTTTTTGTTTGCGACGATTTATAACATCATCAAAACGAAGAGTTTTGTGAACATCATTGAAGGTCTTTTGCGATATAATAGCTCGAAATATTGGTCGCCCATAGTCAATTAAGTCTTCTAAACTTTCATTCTTTGACCTAATCGACAATGGAAAACAATCTTAGGAATACATTTTATATGCAAAAACTTTCAAATCATACTTATAAACTCCCGCTAATATCAACACTCCAAAGTAGGCGTACAACAAGTATCTGTCAAGCTGAACATAGTTTTTTTCATCTATATACTTTCTATATTTATTGAAGTTTTTTTAGCAGCGGAGCCAAGCTCTCTGCTACAAATGGCAAGACAAATGTGTGACAATATATGGGACATTTTTGTTCCATAGGACCGAATTATGAATTTTTAAAATTGCAAGAAAACTTGAAAATTAATTTTCTTAAAAAATGTCGAAAAGCAATCAATAACGATACATTCACAAATTACTAGAATATGGAAATAAAATTTTCACTTATTAAAAATTTATGAGAAAAATAAAATTCAAATGGAACATTTTTGTTCCAAGGGTCGCTCTACGGTTAATAGATGTTATATGCATTTTTGCGAAAAATAAACATTCTAGTTACAAATTTACAGAAGATATGGCATTTTTGAAATATCATTTGTATGGGAGGTGGGCGTAAAAATGGGCGGATTAGGTTCATATTTTCAGGAGCTCATTCTACAATTATAATATTGAAGTTTTATAATAAATAAAAATGCTTTTATTTCAAGCTCGAGGCCAGTATTGAAAATAAATGTTATTTTATTTTATTTGCCGATATTTCGATGCTCTTTGAGTATCATCATCTGGGCTTGTAAATAAATAATAATTTATGTGGACCACGGAAAATTAATATTTATTTCTCTTCATCGTCTGTTGTTCAATTGAACAAATAAATAAAAAAAATAAAATTTATTTTCAATACTGGCATCGAGTTTGAAATAAAAGCATTTTTATTTATTACACATAAAAAGGTCGAATAAAAACTACTTGAATTAATTGACGTTTTATGAAAATTGAGTTGATATATTTAAAATCATGGAAGTTATGCCACATTTTCTATTTAAGTTGTATAGGAGGTGGGCGTAAAAGTGGGCGTATTAAAAAAATAAAAATTAAAATTCTTAAAAAATTTAAAATAAATGTGTGCAAAATTTCATGAAGCTCCGCAACCTCCTTGATTTATGACCATTAAATACACTACACGGCCACAGTGTGGGGCGTCGTCCCACCCACTTTTCTCCTGATACGTATTCCTAATTATGCCAATACCATATACGTAAAAAAATGGCCAAAATATAGCGATTTAAATGTTTGGGTTATATGGGCGGTGTCACTCCCGTTTGTCCAATCAAAACAGCATATAACCTTTTATTCCTTCCAGAGTCGCAGTAACATGCTGTCAAAATTTCAGGAAGATCAGTCCAATGGTTTGGCCTCCTATTAAGCACAAACATACAAACAGACATACATTTTTATATATTATTCAAGTAGGCGTGGTCATACCAACTGAGAAATCTTCCCGGACTCATGCACAATAACTTTGCCGAAGATCATCACATGACCAAATGCATAGTTTACGATTCTATTAAGGACATACCTACAAACATTAATATTTTGTGATGGGGCGTGAAAGTGGGCGTGGCACATACAATTTTTATTTTTACCTCTCCTTCACTAAGATGTGGGTACAATTTGTATGAAGTAAATCTGTAAAAACCCATGCAGAAGCAATTAATCAATTAAAAAAGTGGGCGTTAGAGTAGGCGTGGTCGTACCAACTCAAAAACCTTCCCGATCTCATGCACAACAACTTTGCCGAAGATCATCACATGATCAGATGCATAGTTTGCGAGAATAGAATACATAGTAGAAATGAATTTCAAAAAAGTACCAATATAAGTGTACTGAAATTTGGCCCTTTTTACACCTTTATATTTGAGT
Organism: Bellardia pandia; assembly: GCA_916048285.2. NCBI lineage: Eukaryota > Metazoa > Arthropoda > Insecta > Diptera > Calliphoridae > Bellardia > Bellardia pandia. Next base: position 116,843,254 of record OU696529.1, on the reverse strand, counting down.
CATGAATAGCATGTGTGGATGGAAGAATATTTTATCCTTTTTTTATTTTTAAATTGAATAAATAATATCAAATGTCCGTTTTTACCCCGTTTGTCCCTTTTTTTTGTCACCCGTGAAAAAATAATTTTCAAAAAAGTACCTATTAATTATCCGTAATACGTACTATTTCAAAATAATAGTTCATGGAATTTTTAGTGAGAAAATACATTTTGATAAAAAAGTAACAAAAAAGAATACAATTTTTAGGCCATAGGAATTAAAATTTCAAAAAAGTACCAAAAAGATTTCTAGTCTTTATTGATCTGAGCCAGATGCATTTAATACAGTATTTATATGTTTATTTATGTGGGAGATATACATATATGTTAACGGAGCGTTCTACGGGGACTATAATTTTTTTTTTCGTTTGACTCCCACACACTTTTCATGAATAGAGGTTATGTATGAGTCGGTGTCGGGATACTTAACGCCGCCACACACCGATTAAGCGCATAACATAGGGCAGCTCTGGAACCAGTCCTCTTATTGATTACCTTGCGGGAATCTACAAAAGGGCCACCACCAGTTTGTCCAGTCCTCTTAGCCTCTGGGGATTTCTGGTCATCATCAGACCTAACTCTCTTAACTGCCCCATTATTGGGGGGCTTAGCAGAGTTTAGTCGGTGATCAGCCGATTTCCATGGAGGTTTTGACTGGTTTGTCCTGGTATTTCCTTTAGTGGCTCCTTTTTGGGAGTGACTGTCGGAGATTATCAAGACATTCCCAGTCCTAATCGCGCGACTAGTGGTGGGTAATTCGCTTACAGGCTTAGCTCCCTTAGCCGTGACTACGCTGTCACGGTTAAGAGTGCCAGGTGTTAATATAGGTATACAAAAAATTAACCAGTGGTGTTAAATCGCACGATCGGGAGGGCAGTTAGCAGCTGCAATTTTACGATCGTAAAATTTAGTTTGCAATAAATTACATTTATCGATGGCTGTGTGAAATGTGGCACCGTCCTGTTCAAACCACTTGTCAGTGATATCCATATAAAAAGCTCAAAATATAGTTGTTAACATTTCTCAATAGATTGATCCGTTCACCGTAACCTCATTTTCAGGCCGATAAATTTTTGAGAGAAATTTAATTCATTATAACAATTGTCAAAGCTTTTAGTACTGCTATGTCTACAAGTAAAATATCAAAGCTTTCATGCTTTTGCCAATATTCCCCTGTTCGTTAAATTCACAGCCTGTGTTCTTATTGACAACCCCTTCATGGGTTTTAAATGTTTTGATACCCGCTACCAAAAAGATATATTAAGTTTATCATTCTGTTTGTAACACATCAAAATATTGTCGTAGAAAAAGTATATATATTCTGGGTCCTTATAAGACTTTAAGACGAGATATCCACTTCAGTCCGTCTATTGAAGGCACAATAAGAAATTTGGCATACTTTATTTTTATTATCGAAGGATAAATCCTGTTGAAAATGGTAAGAATCAATTCACGATTTGCATCGGTCCCTATTTTGACGTAGCCCCATTTAAGTGAAAATCACTTAAACGTGCATAAATCTCTTATAAAGATCAATGTAAAACTCAACAAAAATAATCCACATATACATATGTATATTGTCGAATTGAATTTCATGCCGATCGGTCCATATTTGAATATAGCCTCCATATAAAGTCCACTACCGAAAATCACTTAAATGTGCATAAATATTTTATAAACATCACTATCAAGAGGAAATTTGCTACAAATAATTCATATCGTCGCACCGGATTTCATGATTATCGGTCCATATTTGACTACAGCCCCAATATAAAGTCCGCTTCCGAAAATAAGTTTTCATTTGAGAGATCCTAAAAACAAAATAACAAAATAATGTATTGCAAACTTTTGTTGTACAATGCAATTCTAAAGCCAATCTGGTGTTATGGAATTCAATTATGGGGTACTGCCTCAGCATCAAACATTGAAAAAATTCAAAGGGGTCAAAATAAAATTCTACGTGTTATTACTGCAGCTCCATGGTATGTTAAAAATTCTCGAATCCACAAAGATCTAGGCGTGCCATTATTAAACGTCGAATTTACAAAATATGCGTCAAAGTACGTCAGCAAACTTGAACACCATCCAAACCCACTTGCACGAGACATCCTTAACTTTAGTGGCCACAGTCGGTTAAGAAGGAGGGATACCCTTGCTTTAACTCAAGCGCAAAACAGATGACTTGATCAGTTGATATGAAATTTTTGTAGTATCATAAAAATTTTTGTCTAGCACTGGCTGGGCTTATTATTTTCTTTTTAGTATTAAGATTTGAAAACTTATTGTTATTTCAATATGTATAAGAAGGTTCAATAAATAAATAAAAGCTAAAGCTAAAAAAAAAAAAAAAAATTTGATCAATACACAAATTAAAATTTTTATAGACGGTTGTCAGATCTTACAACGTTGTCCGAAAAATGTTCAGAAAATGTCTAAAAACCATGTGAACTTAAAATTTGTGTCTTCCAACGTTGTAAGAAAAAGCATTGACAATTTACCTTAAGTGAACAATTTTTCAATGTCAGTACATTGCTAGCACATTGCTAGATCTGACAAAATTGTATGATCTGACAACCATTTATACATAGCTTTACTTTTAAGTATCAATAAATCACACTACAGGTATATTAATGGTGGGTATATAAGATTTGGCATAGCCGAATATAAACTCTAACATTTACATCTGTATTATTTACAAAGCTTAATAAGGTTAAAAATTTCACCCGAGTTTACATCTTAAACACTCTAATTTCCAAACATTCATTTTAAGTAGATCTATTTGGAGCTGTGAATTTAATTCCTGTAAAAAACGTAAGTCAAGATTATACTCACCTGGTAGCAATTGTAGCCGCTTGCAATAGATTGAACGAAACATCTTTAACAATCATTACACGAACATACGACATCGTACTGTACAACAGCAGAGGTTCTGGTCCCTTGACAAAAGTACCATCAGCTAAGACTTGATTATGTTTCGACAGCATTTGATTCAACGGTATGCGAACATTTTTCAACCCCAGAAAACCATTATTAACACCATTAACACCAAGTTTAGGGCCAAGGTCGCCTACATCTACCCCAGGTTCAGGCTGATGGGTTTTCTCGTTGCGTATACGTACTAAAAACGGTTGTAGACCACAATGTTTGTCCTTAATGTACAATTGAGCCATTAGCACAACCATATTGGCGGTGTGACCCAAACCTCCTGGCCACCATTTGTAGGCCGTTAACGTGGGTGTATTTAAAATGAACTCCTGTTTTTCAACATCATAATCTGCACGTGTCTCTAGACCTCGCAAATAGGTGCCATGGCCCAATTCAGTTTGAGCATAAGTACCAATAATCCCCTCCATATTCCAAGATTTTTCTAACCACTCACGACGCTGCTCTTCATTGGAGTGTCCCAAAAGAGCCGTTAGAAACATAGAGAAATGTAAACGCAAGGGGAAATTTTGCTGAAACAAACCAGTACCCAGTGGACCACTAAGCAAGGAACGAAATAAATACATATCCTCTATGGATGTTGACTTGACACCCAGTTTATTTTGCTCTTCTCTATACCATTCTCTTAGTTTTTTAATTACTTCAGTAGACTTTGCCGTGGTATGCTCGTAAAGCTCTTTGTGTGAGAAATTCATGATATTGGGATCATTAAACTGTGGATCGTCAAAGAAAAGCTTCTCCAAAGCTCTGCGCTGGTAAAGTTCATCTCTACCACCCATCCACCATACAGCAAAATCTTCACTATTTATTGTGGCATTTTGTCGCTCTTTCACTAGATCATTGTTTACGTTCATAATTATATATTGTGTTGTTACGATTTATTTATAATTAAAAACAGAAAGAAAACAATAGTAAAAAATCTTTATTGTTTATATCGCCGTTGATAGAACTTTGTACTTTTGCTTTCAGTAAACAACTGTTGTGTGTAGTTTCTGTTCATAAAGCATTTCTCACAGCTCTTATCAATGGCATATTAGACTATACATACACACACACATACATATCGATGGTCTCATGTAGAAAGGCCCTAACTCGCATATTTGAAACTTTACAGGAGAAGGTAAAAACATAATACAAACTGTAATATTCAACATGTAACTTTTTTTGTACAACTGCTTATAAAAGCGTTATTTTTTACACTATTGCAATAAATTTTTGTGAGGAGGTGTATTTGCGTTAAATGCATTGGAATCGCAAAAAAAAACAAATTTCGAAAAAATAGCGAGTTAGGGTCTTTCTACATGAGACCAACGATATGTAGCTGTTGTTGTTTTCATTATGTATTCATGGGAATGGATATGTATGTATGTGTATTTGCTGCAAATGCATATAATAAACCTGCTCTTTGGAACTCTTTTTGCACAACTTTAAGTATAAACAGTAAAACCTAAATATAAGTTCCCCACTGCTATAGACTTCATATTAGTACTTAAGAAATTGGTGAAAATCCTACTTGGTCATAACTAAGCCTTGATGCGTAGTTCAGACTGTATAGTAGGGTGGGGCGCTTGTGTATGGGAAAAAATAAAAGTTAATTAATAAAGTTCTAATAGTAATATTTTGCTGTCTTAGACTTAAAAAGGTAGAAGAATGATAAAATAAAGATTACGCCAACGCGCGTAAAATTTTAAAATGTTCTGCACATTTTGGCCCTGTGACGTCACACATTCTGTGTTTCTATTGGCTAATTTTTTTCCACTTGTTTTTTTTACTCATATTTTGCTTGCATTTGCTCACTGCACTCTTCATGTTTATATTTTTTGTTGTTTGTTTTTCTTTTTTAAACAGATTTTATTTTAGAACTCTCAGAGATTTCAATTGCAAGGTTGCCAACTATCACATAAAACATAAATTTTTCGCAAGAAATTTTAATTCTAACACATGAAACATTATTGGTAACCCTTAGAATGGCCCTTCTACGTCACATAACGGGAAATCATGCGCATGGGGTAATCTTTATTTTATCATTCTTGAAAAGGTAATACTTGAAAAAAAATATTCAATTAAGTGATATCTTTAGCCCGCGCATGCGTCTTAAAATTTTTGGAATTTTCATAAAAACACTTTTGATTTAAACACAATTTATTAAGCCTAAGGTCAGATTTACAAGGTTAATAAATCATATTTTATTTCTAATACTATTCCATCGTGCAGCTTCTTCAGGGAAAATTAACAAAATTAAAAAAATGTTTTTTCAAATACAAAAATTAAGTTTAAGCACACCATGATTTCCACAAGAGATCTCTCAATAACTTTGCTGCTCCTTAACTTTAAAATTAATTCTGATATCGTTTTAAAGATTGATCGTTTTATTGACCATTCATACAAAAAATATCGTATTTCATATTTTATTATTTTCAAATCTAAGTAAAAAAAACTTTAGACACACATGTAAAAAGTTTTAGTATATTTTGTAAATCTAATATTTAGTTGGATCTCCTTTGGCCTTGATAATTGCTTCTAAACGGCGGTGCATATTTCTTACTAGGCAAGCTGTTTCATCGGGTGTAATGTTCTCCCATTCAACACGAAGTGCTTCTTTAAAAGATTTTATTGATGTTTTCTTATATTTTTCTCCAGTAGGTATCAAACGAGCTCAATAGGATTTCGTATATGCAGACTTTGGAGGTGTTTTAAACTGTTTGCAATGATAGATAAGCTATTCCTGTCGAATGTTTTGGCTCATTATCTCGTTGGAACATGAATTGGAGATGAATTTTCTTTCAGAATATTTAAATATGTGTGTTCGTCCATTTTATCATCTATAAAGATAAGACTTGGACTTCAGATGCCGCCATCATGTTTTACAGTCTTAAAAACATTATTTTCTTGGAGATCTTTGTTTGCTTTTCGTCAACTTTTTTGTGGACCATCTGAACCAAAAATTTTAAACATTGATTCATCGCTAAATTACACGCTACTCCAGAATATTTCAAATTAATTAATATGAAGTTTTGCGAATTATAAAACCTTTTTTCTTGTTTACGTCAGAAAGTAACGGCTTGTGACGGAGTCTTATCGCGAGACTTTCTTGAAGATTTGTTTTTTTTTCTTGGACCAGCACTCAGGGGATGACCCCTACTTATACAATGCATTGTGTTGAAACTAGGAAAATAGGTTATGGGAGGGGGATAGAGGGAGTAGTGTTTGTGAACATTTGACTTGAATTTTCCTATATTTAAAGTGGCAGGGTATACTTCTTCTGGGAGTTTGTTCCACATACGGACAGTACGGCTAAAGAACGAATTTTCCCTGTATTGTGTTGTGCGATCCACTGTCCAGTCGACCACAAATGGATGAACCCTGACTGAAGAACGTGTATTACGTATAAAACTGCGTGTTTCAGGAACAAGTTCCCTAATTTCAGCAGAACACATTCCATTATAGTATCGATAGAACAGTGAAACACAACCCACATTGCGACGATGCTCCAATGAATCAATAGAGTTGAATACCCTACTGTCACCGATAAGCATCTTCGCCCTCTCCTGTACGCGGTCGAGTAACTCCAAAATAGACTTCGAAGCACCGGCCCATACATGAGAGTTGTATTCCATTTTCGGTCGAATATAGGTGGTGTAAATAGTAAGAAGATCAGATAGAGTGAAGTATTTTCTACACCGTTTTAAAAAACCAAGGCACTTGAGCGCATCTTTCGACACTTGAAAAATGTGTTTGGTCCACTGAATTCTCATGCCTAGAACGTCAAGAGCGTCTAATTCCCTAATATTTACACCGCCCATAAAAACAGATGAAACAACATGATATGTTGTGCGCTAAAATCGACTCTATTCGCACAACCCCATTCCGAGATTGTTTCATGATCTCGGTTCAGCGTATCATTCATATTCCGTCTCATTTCCCCAATCTCCAAAGGGTTTGGTCGCCAATTTTAAGCGTTTTGCAGAACATGGGCGATTAATCGAGAGAAGTTATCACCGACACCAAAAGCAATGAGTTTCGATAAGAGAGCACCATGCCAGATAATAATTTTTTTGCGATAATTTTCAGGGTTTGTAGCCTCTCCCTTTTTAGGAATTGGCGTTACATTAACAACCTTCCAACACATGGGAAATTCACCGGCACGGTATAAGGTGATGAAAAAGTTAGCTAATGGACGAGCTTGCGTCGAAGAACACTGCTTTAAAACCAGTGCTGGTATACCATCTGGTTCAGTTGACTTATTTATGTAAAGATCCGCTAAACCCCTTTTAACTGCTCGCGTGCGGAAGAATATATTTGGCATAGTTACTGATACTCCTTCGAGCACGGGCAGTGGTTGATTGCTTTCCGGTAAGTTTGAATTATTTGCAAATAATTCAGCCAAAAGGTTAGCTTTGTCAACCGGGTATGTGAATGGTTGGTCATTCTTTAAAAGAGTAGGAATTGAAGAACTAGCATTATCCTTTATTCTTTTAACGAATGACCAAAAGCTTTTACTGCCCCCGGGAGCAGTAAGAACTTTTGCACGGAGGCGTTGCTCGTGTAAAGATTTTTCACGCCGCAGCACTTTGGCACACGAAGACCTCGCTCGTTTGCGTAGCGAATCAGTTTCGACAAATTCTGAATGCTTCCTCTCTGGATCTGATTGCAATTTTGCACTTCTGATTAAACCAAGATGTTTCTTTAGATTTAATCGAAATTTTCTTTAATGGTATGAATTTTTTCATCCCCATCATAATTATATTTTCGACCATATTCACCATGGCATTGACATTATTTTCTAAGAAACAAAGTTTCCAATTAAAATGCCGGAAGAATTCGTTGAGCTCAGCCCAACGAGCCTTTTCGTATACAAATGTTGAACGTTTCGTAGCTGGTCTTGAAACGTTACGAAGTTCGGAGAGCGAAAAGGAGGCGGAAATGGTGCAAGGATCCGAATTACCAAGTGGTGCAAGAACATCTAACTCATACTTATTAGGGCGTGAGGTTGAAAAAAGGTCGAGGGTGTTGGTTAGGTGCCCATCAACGCATGGAATATGCGTTGGTTCATTCACTAGTTGCGCAATTATATATGTAATTATAATTTTATGGACGCCTAACGAAAATTCTGAACGATAACTCATTTTGCTATTTTTGCCACAAAAAAATATCCAGATTAATTTATATCCCTGTTTTAACCACATCGAAAAAATCTGGAGATGCCAATTTAAAAAAAAAACACATTTTGCGAAAACCACAGCTAAAGTGAATTCTTGCAGAAGAATGGGAAAAGTAGAACCCCCATTTTTCTTATACAGGCATGTCACATAATTCGATTAGAATGGTTTCAATTCCGTATTTGCAAATCGATCATTTTTACTTTCCGTTATCTAGATTCCGATCGATTTGGTTTTGAAAATCTCGTTTTTTAACTTAAATATGGTAACGTTGTATAACCAAAACAAACAACATATTTTTGTAATAAATAGTATAACAAAAAGAGCGCTAACAAATAAATTTTAAATAACAGTGAACAAAATTTTTTTTATGACCGGGATTTCAATTGTTGCTGTTTTAAATGAACAAAGACATCAAAACGCAGTTGAAAAGGGATGCATCTGATCCTCTGTCATATTCCAGTGCTGTGTAAATATTTTTAATTTTTGTAATTTTTTGACTAAAGTTTTATTGTTGCTGACACCAACTTTGAAATTTTTAACATTTAATGAGATAATTAAAAAAAAAAAAAACAATGAAATAATAAAATTATGTAATTATTTATCATTTTAAGTGGTTTCATTCCGAAAAAATCGTTTTTCGTTTTCTGAAGACTCAATTTACGGAATCAAAACCACTTTCGATCGGAATTGAGTTCTGTGACATGGCCGATAAAATACTACTTGTATTAAAACTGTACGAGTTAAGCTTTGAACCAATTTTTAAAATTTCCGTTAACCTTTTCTTCCTTAAATGCCCAAAATATATAAGTATAAAAGAACAGGAACAGAGGGTCGCTATGAATCTATTGAATAAACTTTAGATGTATCCATAGGAATTATCCTACAAATAATATTCAATATTGTCAGAATTGGTTTTAAAACCGACAAGAAAAAAATGCTTTGGTGTCATAGGGCACTGCTATCTATATATCGTTGGTCTCATGTAGAAAGGCCCTAACTCGCTATTTTTTCGAAATTTGTTTTTTTTTGCGATTCCAATGCATTTAACGCAAATACACCTCCTCACAAAAATTTATTGCAATAGTGTAAAAAATAACGCTTTTATAAGCAGTTGTAACAAAAAATTTACATGTTGAATATTACAGTTTCTATTATGTTTTTACCTTCTCCTGTAAATTTTCAAATATGTGAGTTAGGGCCTTTCTACATGAGACCATCGATATATAAAAGTGAATGTGTGTCGTTATGTTTATTATTATTAGTTTGAAGTCTATAGACGGCTAAACGGCTGAACCGATTTGCTTGAAATTTTCACAGTATATTTCTGTATGTCTGGAAGGAGCTATAGGCTACTTTTTTTTTGGAAATTTTAAGTGGGCGTGGTACCTCCCATACAAAGTTAATTTTAAAAATCACCGATTTGCTTGAAATTTTCACAGTATATTTCTGTATGTCTGGAAGGAGCTATAGGCTACTTTTTTTTTTTTTGGAAATTTTAAGTGGGCGTGGTACCTCCCATACAAAGTTAATTTTAAAAATCACCGATTTGCTTGAAATTTTCACAGTATATTTCTGTATGTCTCTAAGGAGCTATAGGCTACTTTTTTTTTTTTTGAAATTTTAAGTGGGCGTGGTACCTCCCATACAAAGTTAATTTTAAAAAATACGGGTAGCGAAGCACACCGGGTTTTAGCTAGTACGTTCAATAAATATCGTGATACTAGAAATATTTCGATATTTATTGAACGTGTAGCCCTATGACACCAAAGCATTTTTTCTTGTCGGTTTTAAAACCATTCTGACAATATTGGTTTCTATGACACCCCTGATTAACATAGAAAAAACTTGCTGTACGAGTTTCACTTGGAGCTTGCTTCTGTATAAAAATTTGTTTGTCTAAATGCATCCTAAATCCCTTGAATGGAATGTATTAAATACAATCATGTTTTATTATTTTTTTTTTAGTTTAGTTTTGCTTAATTGAGCTTTATTTATTAAAGTTTATAAGAGTAAATATAAATGTTATTAATAATGTATTAAAATATGGATGTTTTTTCTTTGTAATAATATTTAGTAAAGAAAAAAAATCAAACAAAATAAGAAAAAGTTACTAGTATAATGGTGTTAAGAGCATAATAAACACATACCGACAAAATCCAGAAAGAAGTTAACGAGTTTAAGAGGTCATTTTTGAAGCTTGTATGAGTGTGTTAACGTTGTCCTAAAGGCGGGGCAGGGTGATTTGAGAAATTTGTTTTACGTTTCCTGCTTTTTTTTTGCATGACGAAAACAAACTAATTTTGAATAAATCCTGAATGGCAGCGGACAATGTGGGTGGAAATAAAATCGAATTTTTTGTCCTGAGTTTTTCTTTTTTTTTTTTTTTTGTAGAAAATAGAGTTGAAGAGTTTCCTTAAATTGTATTATTTTGATTTTATTCAAAGGTTGGGTTAAATAATTGTTTAATCCAAATTGCAATGAGTTTTATTTATATATATTATACATATATAAGAAGAATAATTGAGATCCAAAATTGTAAATAAGAGCAGAAATCCAGTTGAAAAATCCTCCCACGCTGTCCTAATACTCAATAGTTAATTGAATGTCCACCAACAAAAATCCTATAAAACTTACAAACAATGCGGACTATATCCTAAAATCCTGCTGATCCCGATCCTCCAGGGTATGAAATACATTTCATATGAAATCCTTGAAGTTATACTTTGAAAATATAGAAATATCCACATAAGTTTCTGTTTACATAAAATCCATTTCATGGTTACATATTTTTTTTTCAAATCCATTTTTTTCTCTAAAAATCCTTTCAAGTGAATAAGTGTGTATGTCCAATAATTGCATATGATTATTTTCACCATCAAATCCATATTTTTCCTTTCCTTTCAAATCAAATCCTTATATCCATCATTTTTATAACATTCTATTTATACTCCTTTACTCCTTCCCTCCAATACAATTTCCAAATAACATTTCCATCCATTTGAAGAGGAAAGAGAAGAAAAATTAAGAAAAAAAATATTATTAATATATTTTATACATAATTTGGGTGAGTGAAGTAGAATATTTATTAAGTTGTTTTAATTTTGGTAATTAAAAAAATATGTTAATAATAAAATGATTGATTATTTTTTATTATTATTGTGATTTAACTACTAACAAGGAAAGAATTGCAGGCACAATTTAGTTGCATGTAATATTAAAATGAAAAATAATTGGCTTTAACAAGCTTTAGAGTTTTTGTTTAGCTTTGTGTTAGTCTTTATCTTTCCTTGTTAGTAATATAAATAAATTTTCAAATTCTCATTTTTGAATGGTTTTATGTTATTTTGTAATAAAACAATTTTAACATAATAAAAATGTTATGTTGTTAAAAATCAAAAATCAAGGAATGTTAAAAACAAATCTATTGAAGAAATGCGAGAAATTATTGAGAAATATTGTCAACCTTGATTTTTTTTTTGCCAAGTTTAGGTTTATCAACTCTGGATTATTATAATGTTGGTTAAGGAAAAGTAAACAAATAATAAAAAAAACAAGCTATTTGCAGGTACAGTGTTCTTATTGTAAATTTTACAAAAAGAAACTGCACTGAAGATTTATAAAGCCACTGATTTTGATTGGTAGATGTTGTTAATGAAGAAATATGTAATAAATAAAAAAGAGCTTAAAATATTTAAATTTCCTTGCTCATCTGCTTTTCGTAGCAAAATTGTAAGAATGTTTTAAATGTTTGACAAATTTTGGTGATTTTGTATATTAAATTTGATTTGCATTTTGCTTAGCTTTTTTGTGGTTTCAATGTTTTAAAGCACGTTTAGTACTTTCCCTTTTTTTTGTTTTGTTTATCTTCCAAATAGTGTTTGAATTGTTAAATTTACGTTTTTGTTTTTTTGTATTTTTAATTAGTAGTTTTTTTCGCGTAATATATGTATGTATAATTTGTTTGTATTATTTAAAAGTTTGAACGAGATCGTGACCTTGAAAATGTTTGTCGGCGTACTGGCGAATATGTGGGTGAACCACGTCTTCGGGGACGTGGCGAGAAGGAACGAGAACGTGATCTAAAAAAAAGAATATAACATAATTAACTAAGGTAAATAACAAGTATTATAGTCAAATAATATTACCTGGCACTTCCCATGCCGCCACGTCCAAAATCTCCTCGCCCACTCATACCACCGCCACGGTCTGCTCCATCGCCACAGTCTTCACGTACACGTATATACGATACTTCACCCTAAAATAAAAAACAGAAATACTCAATATTAATATTAAATTTTATAGTGTAATTTAATTAATATTGGGGCGGTGTTCGGGTGGTTTGTTCAATTTAGTTTTAGTCATAAATAATTGATGTAACTCCCCAAAAATCGATTAAGTGGACGGTAAGTAATCGCATAAAATGGTATTCATTTTAATAATAGAATGATACAACTATTATAATAAATGTAAACATTTGTAAATTCCATTTTTTTTACTGAAATGTTAGACAGCCATAAAATATGTACGTACATACTTATATGTTTTACCATACTTTTGATCAATGTCTAGAAATATTTTTAAGCAAAAAAACTGTGTTTGGATGAAACATTTTTTTGTTGAAATTAAAAAACATTGCACACAAACATTTCCCTTGTGTGTTTGGACGTTAATGAGGTAAACTTTTTATTATATTACGATAGGGATTTAATAACAAAATAAGTCAGTTTGAGTAATATCCTTATCTGGAAGAATTTGAAAGTAAATTTTTAGATTTAATTAAGTCTTTGCTAAACCCTTTTAAACCAACACACTCTCAGAAGGATATGGTTTAATTGGCTTCACTGTATGTGTATATGGGGAAAGAAAAAACAAACATATATGTAGCTTAGACGCTTTAACGCCTTTCGATAGATCTACACAGTTCAGAAAAAATATACCTAATTAAATTTAGTATAAAGTTACATGAATCATTTTTCAAATAAAAAGAAATTTTACAATTTATGGAAAAAAGAAATATTTAATAATTATTTACATACACTCACCTCATGCGAACGAAAACGTGAATCGTCCAATTTTTTTATGGCATATTTCATATCTTCATGACGTAGAAACTCCACAACACCAGTACCATCCTTATATGTATCGGCAAAACAAACATCGCCTGCTTCGCGCATATGATCTTTTAAATCTTGCCATGAACCCGAAGGTGGCAACCCCGTAACCATAACGCGGAATTGTGAACGTTTTGTCGGTGGTCCACGACCTCCACGGCCACCAGCAGCATCTCTGCCACCACGGCCACCACCTCCTCCACCACCGCCACCTTCATTACGGTTGCCACGGTAACTGCCAGGACCACCACCACGGGGAAATTCAACTCTTAATCTGTAACCATCATAGTCATATCCATCTCTAGCCTTAACGGCATCATCCGCATCTCTATATAATTTAACAAATGCAAAGAACAATAAATTTTACCACATAATTTCTCTTTCAAACGGAATACCAGAAAAACAAAAAAAAATCAATAATGATGGTATATAATGTATGTATGCAGGTAGTATATCACAATGGTTTGCTTACCTAGCATCTTCAAATTCTACAAATGCAAATGGCGGACCACGCCGGTTCTTTAAATCGACAAATGTTACTTTGCCAAATTTATGAAATAAATCCTGAATGTCTTTGGTCCGTATATCTGGTGGTAAATTGCCAACATAAATGCGTGATTCCGTACGTGATCCCATTTTAATTAATATAATCCAAGTTTTATGAGATTTTGTACAAGTATTGTATAAATTTTTGTTTTTTGCGTATTATATTTTCAACAGCGCTTTTCGCACGCACTTTTGTCGTCACTTCTTTCTTGAATAAATGATATATACGGCGAAATTACACATTGAAAAATTCGTCATTTTTTGTGAAGCCAAATGTACAGAGTTCTATTATTTAGTACTTTCGATACAACTCTGTATTTGAGTGCGAAAAAAGTTGCCATATTTTAAAAGATTTTATGTTTTTTAAATTCGAAATAAAATTGTACACATTGTTTATCGTATAAACCTTTTTTATTTTGATTTTAATAATAGTGATGATTTTTATTAAATAATTTTTAAGCTTGGTCACTTTTTGTTTTTTATAAAAGATTTTTTATTTTTATTTATAATTAATTCGATATTTCGATTTCCTTTGGAAATCTTCTTAAAAAGTTATTTTAATTTAATATTTAAAAAATAACAAATTTTTTATTTTTTTTTTATTATTATTATTTTATTAGCTTATAATTACAAATTATAAGATAATATAAGGATAAGAGCAATAGCTACTAAGGCCTTCAGCTCAATATAATACAATTAATATTAAAAACTTCTAAGTAAACTATTAAATAATTATAATTTACATATAGTTATACATATTTGTTGTTTTTAGAAAATTAATAATTTGTTTAATACTTTCAAGGGAAGGGTTAGATAGGGATCTAACTGGGGTAGTTTCGTTAAATATGTTCCTTCTTTCATTAGTAAATTTAGGGCAGTGATCCAGCAGGTGTGAGGGATTCTGAATAGGATATGTACAGTCACAAAGTTGGGGGGTAGGAAGGTTCATTAAATGTCCGTGTGTTAATTTAGAATGTCCGAGTCTTAGTCGCTCAAATTTAATTATATCTAGTCTGTTACAGTCAGTTATTAAGTTTCTTAAAAAAATGTGTATATCATTCATTTCATGATTTAAATTTTTATACCATGCTGAAGTGGTGGTAAATAAGTTTCTCTTGTGGTGACCAATGAGTTTTTGCACGATATAATTATTCTTATCTTTGATGTTGTAATTTGGTGTTGTGACTAGGGGAGAAGTGATAGCTTCTCTTGCCGTTTTGTCAGCAAATTCATTACCTTTTATACCACAATGTCCAGGCACCCAGATCAACTTTATTTTAGGCTGTTTGTTAATTAATAAGTTTCTGATTTCTGTAATATAATGGTTGTGGCTATTTATGTTAGTTATAGATTGCAATGAGGAGAGGGAATCAGAGCATATAGCAAACTTTTCTCTGTTATGGCACACATGTTTTATGGCTTCGTAAATCGCAATCAATTCCGCAGAATATATTGTACTAAATTCCGGGAGAATGGCGGATTTAATTATAGTATTATCTGTAGTTATACTATAGGTTACTGTGTTATTGTATTTGGATCCATCCGTAAACAGAAATACGCGGTCATGAAGTGTATTTCTAATTTCATTGAATAAGAGTTGGTATTGGTCTTGGCTACAAGTAGATTTTACTTAGTTGTGTAGGGAGGTATTAATAAATTTTCTATGTGTAAATATCAAAAGATTTCCAAAGGAAATCGAAATATCGAATTAATTATAAATAAAAATTATTTAACTGATTGTCGACCTTTTTATTTATTAAACAATTATATTTTATTTTCGAGATTAAGAGTTATATGCATACACATATGAATACCCCTATTAATGCATATTAGCATAATATCATCATCACAACAACAAACATTAATAACATTTATGAATGCCCAGTAGTTGGTACTGTAGAATCTACAGTATCAACTACAGTGTAGATTGATTTAACTACCTACATACATTATATTTACATTACCAATCACTTGTTGCTCAGTTACAACATGTGCGTTCAAACGTAATTACTTTCTTACATACATACATATATTGTGTACATAAGATAAGTATTGATATTTAATAATGATCAGTTTTGCATTCAAGTTTTCGTGTTGCTAAGTATAGTTGAGCATGCACAATCTTGTTTCTTTTTCACATACACACAATGTAGATGTAAATTTAAGTGATCATGATTCTGCATGCCCAAATATTAAGCGCTGTTATTCGCTATGAATTATTTTAATTGTTGCTAAGGGTGATCATTATTCTGCATTCCCAAATATAATGGTATTCTAT
Source organism: Bellardia pandia (assembly GCA_916048285.2). Classification (NCBI taxonomy): domain Eukaryota; kingdom Metazoa; phylum Arthropoda; class Insecta; order Diptera; family Calliphoridae; genus Bellardia; species Bellardia pandia. The sequence continues at coordinate 116,827,176 of OU696529.1, read as the reverse complement.
TTGTATGTTGATCGTATGTTGGTATGCATTTGTCATTAATAATTTTATTGTTGCTAATGATACATCATCAATACTTGTGTTTGATAATGTATAAAGAGGGAGCCTAGAAGTAAATTAGATAATTATTGATTCGAACGTTAAACCAAATACATACATACATATGTAGATAAGCGAAAATTATTAAAGACATTTTGTGAATATAACATAAATAAATATCTAAATGAGAATTTTTCCTCTTGCGAGTATTATTGTATATCTCTCTATGATTTTACATTTATGCTTTCCAACGGAAAGCTAATGTAGAACATATAACAGAGGTATACAAAAATAAATTTCAAATCTATATATATAAAAATAAGTGTACATTTTGATTGTCACTCCATAACTCGAGAACGGCTCGACCGATTGCCATAAAATTTTTAGGGAAGGTACAGGGAGGAGTGATGATGGTTAGTTGATTTTGAAATCCAAAATCGGTCTAGCCATTCTCCAGTTATGATTTTTTTTCCTGAAAAAATTCAACATTTGAAAAAAAAAGTCCCCTAAAGTATGCTGTACAAATTTGCAAATAAATAAGAGCAGGCAGGTTGTGAATACATCTTATTCTATGAAATACAAATCAATAGTAAATACCGAGCGAAGCCGGGGCGGTCAGCTAGTACATTTTATATTTAACTAGAAGTAAATCTTCGAATAACAAATTTTTTTAATAAATAAATATCACTATTAAAATAAAATTGTTTAAATAAAGAAAATAAATATTATTATTAAAAAATAATAAAACAAAAGGTTATTTTATTATTTCAAAAGGACGAAAACAAAACTATTAAGGTCTATATTGTTTTTATTATACCCTTCACCTTCATATACATGCATATATGTATGTATATAAGTTTGTCATTCCGTTTGTAATTTCCACAATATAATTTTCCATGTCCGTCTGTCTGTCTGTTGAAATGAATTTTCTGAAGTCCCCAGATATCTTCGGGATCCAAATCTTCAATAATTCTGTCAGACATGCTTTCGAGAAGTTTGCTATTTAAAATCAGCTAAATCGGTTTAAACCAACCAGAGTTATGGACCAATATGTGAGACAACCTCCATAAAAATTTGATATTTTTTGTCCATTTCATTGCAATATTTTGAAATATATTGCAAATAATACCATGAAATTTTGTATACGTTGTTTTTATGATAAAAGAAGAAAGTGTGCGGAAAATAGTAAGAATCGGTCCATGATTTCTTATAGCCCCCATACAAAAAAAAATCTTCCCGAAATATTGCTCAATTATACATAAATGCCTACAAAATTGAAATATCAAGACAAAATTTATGCAAAAAGAATTCGCAAAACGAAATTTTTTTTAGTTCGGTCCATGTTTGACCACTTCCAAAATTCACTTAAATACGTATAAAACAGATATAAATATTGGTAAACGGCTAAAATTTGACATACATAATCTTTATAGACAAATAAATTGTTGTACTAAATTTTATGGTGGTCGGCCCAGAATTGGTCATAGCTCCTATACAAGGACCACATCCGAAAAAGACATTTATCCCTATATATATTGTATAAATATCGGTACTGACTCAAAACGTTGCACAGATCATTTACATATATGAAAAAATCATCCCACAAAATTTTGTGAACTTCGGTCTATTTTTAACAATATGCCCTTTATATTCCGAAAATCACTTTAATACTCATAAATCTCTTATAAGGGTACCAATCCAAAATTTTACACGGATCATTTACATGCATGCCTAAATCAAACTGCTGGATTTTGAGAACATCGGTCCACATAAGGTCTAATACCGAAATAGTCTTAAATATACCGTTATTATGGTGAAATTCGACGTGAAATATCCTCATATGCATGAAAATAACTGTTCAAAAATTTAAGAAGATCGGCCCATAATTTGTCATAGCTGCCATATAAGAAACATTTCCAAAACACAAATAAACCCACAAAAATGTCTAATAAATATCGATATCGAACCAACTTTTATATGGATAAGAAATTTTAATCCAGAAATTATATTAGTATCGGTTATACGGCAATTAAGCTACAGATATCTTCGGGATCTTAATCTTTAATAATTCTGTCAGACATGCTTTCGAGAAGTTTGCTATTTAAAATCAGCAAAATCCGTTCATAAATAACGGAGATATGAGCAAAAATCCGAGACAACTTCTGTAAATTTCATGAAAAAAACTTAGTGTATTAATTTGTTCATCAACAGATCAAACAAAGTGTTCGAAAACTTTAAGTGTGTTCTTAAACCGTAATATAAGTGTGTAAAAAGTGTTTGAAAACTTTAAGTGTGTTCTTAAACCGTAATATAAGTGTGTAAAAAGACAGTGTGTTCATTATACCCTTTTGTTTTTATTTTATATTTATTCCGATATTTCGCTACAACAATGTGTAGCATCTTCAGAGAAACACTAACAAAATTTAAATTAATAACAATAATAAGAATTTGAATTAACAGTAAATTCATGGAATTGAATATTAAAAAATAATGATACATTCATGAACATCTGGGCAACTTCATTTATACAGTTATTCAAAGCCAAACCAGTCAGCTATGGTCAATTATCCACCGATCGACAAAGAAATTTTTAATTAAATAATAAAACATAATTGTAAATAAGAATATATTGTAATTTAAAATGCACTACAAAGTAAAAAAGAAGCGTTGCTTCAAAACTCTTTACCTTCTAAGACCATTGTATATACATACATACATACATATAATTAATATTATTGAAATAAGTTTACAATTACTAAAAAAAAAACTAACAAGAAAATTTTATAAAAAACTTCGAAATACACAATTATTACCCCGTATTTTGCGTACAAGATTTACAAGAACAGCCAGCCAGACGTTTGGACATCGTTAATCGGCTGTTTTTACTTTAATGTGAGTGTTAGACTAATAATATGTATAGTTTAAAATAACCCATAATTTTTAGGCGGGTGTTAAACTAATATGTGTGTAGTGTAGTGTATAAATATACATAGTTAAAAGTTAAAAATAACCCATAAAATCAATTTTTTTGTTAAGAGTTTGAAAGTAAAGTAATGAATTTGTATAAAACCAATAGTTATTCATGGTGGAGATTTGCAATCAGCAGCTGGACCTTGCTCAATTCACTCCCTCTTGGAGGGCTAATGAATCACAATATTTATTTAAACATCTCGTATAACTGTCCGGTTGTTTTGGATATGATTCACCAAAATCTCAAAGTTAAAAAAAAATGGTAATTTTATACTGTACGAATTTTTAAAATTTATGTTAATTCGTGTTATTATTTTGCTATTTGTTTAAAATAAAGTATTTAATTCACGAATAATCCCAGGAATGAACTTTTAATATATGTATATAGTATATTGAAATTTTGCAGCAAATGAGAAAAATATATAAAAAAAAAACTTATACGAGGTTTGGCTTGAACCACTTTAAATAGAATTTAATCGAATTGAATTAAGTAAAAAATGAATGCTATTATGTCAGGAGAATGTTTTTTACGTTTTTATAGAATTTTCCCTACACAAATTTTGAAAAGAAAAAAAATTTATTACTATATTATTTTTAAGATTTATTGAAAAAAAATTTCCATTTGAATAATATATTTAAGTATGTGAAGGGTCATACATATAAATCCAAAATTTTCAGAATATGTTACCTGCTATAATATAGTATAACTAATAGTATAGTATAATTACTTTTTTGTAAGGTAATACATATTTAATGGGTTCTAATTATTTTCTATTTTACTTAGCATTTCGGTATTTACTTCTGTATGCTGTTCTTCAGTTATATCTTTTTTATTTATTTCGATCTCCTGAGGTTCCTTCGCGGCAACTGCATCGTTTTTAGTATTTTGTTCATCATTATTGGTAGTTGGTGGTTCATTATCTTTTTCCTCTGCTACTGGCTTTTTAGGGTTTGATGCAGTAACAGTTTTCTTGGGGGTTGTGGTGGTGGTTTTTTTATTTGCATCTTGTTTCTTTTGTGTAGCTGTTGTAGCAGTGGTTTTGGGTTTATGGTCCGGTTTCCTTGATAACAATTTAGTGAACTCAGATTTAGTTAATGGTAGTTTTGCTTCTTTTTCATACCTATGTATTCTGGTTAGGACAACACGTAAAATTGACTTAATACGAGAGCTTAAAGTATCCAGCTTGTGTTTCTCAAACTTTTTTAGGTAATTAACATCTCGACGATAGCCCGCAGTCATCGTACTTTTATTGCCACTTTGTTTTGTTAAAGCAACGGAATTCGGTTTTATTTTTGAGGCATTATCATAATCTGCTTTCAAAGACAAAAGATCTTTAAGTTTTTCCATGGGATGAATGGCCAATGCTTTAGCTTCAAGCTCTGTGAAACCAGCCTCATTCATTAAGATTTTCATTCGTTTCTTATATGCGCCGCCAACGCGCTTATTGGGATCCATTTGTATACGCCTGCCTGCTATAAATAACTGTTGCTTTTTCTTTCTTAATGCAATCGATAGTTGTGTTATATGCATTTTGGCATCAACAGCCTTTGAAGCAATTTGTTTGTCATTTCTTGGATTTATTAAAGTTCTAGTTGCGCGATTGTTAGCCGCGAAAGACTTTTCGAACTCTTCATAGTCTTTTACGATCTTTGTATGATATTTTTTAGAAAGTCTATCTTTGGCAGAAATAATTTTGCCCCTGAATTTTTTTAAAATATCTACTGATTTCAGATACTGTTGTTTTGAAACTCGATTACGCGATTGGCCACCAGCTGAACCCTGTGTGGAAGAGAAATTAAAAATTTTGTTGTTTGTTAAATTATGTACATATATACTTCTACTAATAATATTTAACTACATATTAAACTTACATATTAAATTTTAAAAGCAGAGTATAAGGAGACACAGACTTCAACTAACCGCATGTAAAGACTACTTAATTGTTATACCACAATACCCCCTATTTCATGGAACCAAAATAAAAAATACAAAATATTGAATCACATTGCCCTATAGTATAAAAAAATACACACTTTCATGACAGCCAGTTCTATGCACCGATATGGCCCGAGTGCTATCGACTCAGCAGCCACAAGAATATATGCAAAAACAAGAATATACAATTACAAATCATCACTAACTAAAAGAAGGAACAACGAAACTATTTTACTATCAAGTCTATACAATGAAAAGGAAGACAGCCAAAATAGCCATAATTGATATTTATTGAAATATCTCGATATTTATTTAACGTGTAGCAGTGCCCTATGACACCAAAGCATTTTTTCTTGTCGGTTTTAAAACCAATTCTGACAATATTAGTTTCTATGACAACCCTGATTGCCTTGCAGTAAATATTTTTCATGATTAAAAAATTTGCAATATTTTTGCAAAAAAACAAGAAGTTAAACAGCGATATTAAATATCATAATAAATATCAACATACATTTTCACGACTCATCGGTTAATAACCCATAACCATGTATATTCGGACACGGACTGTAAAATCATCAACAACTTTGTTAGCATTCCCTTATAACCGTTTCGAATAGAGTTATGTAACATGTCCGAATTTTATTCTGATTTATAATTGGGTTTATCAAAATTTACATAAGTTAAACAGCAATAATAAATATCAACATATATTCTCTTGACTCATCGGTTAATAAACCATAACCATGTACATTCGGAAAAGGACTGTGAAATAAATTAGCAACAACAACTTTGTTCTTATTTTTTATAACTTTGATTAATATTTAATGTCGGACCGAAATTTTTGTTGTATACGGTTTCCGCAATTTTATTCAGATTTATAATTATGTTTATCAAAATTTACGGAAGTTAAACAGCGATAATAAATTTTCTTTACTTGCCAGTGAAATTTTAGTGTTTTGGGAGATTTTTACGGTATCGGCTGATATGATATTATTTCTCAAGGGAACTACTTTCCCTTCAAGTTTTCTTTGACATAGCACTATGCACTAGTATCATTACATTTATTTATAAAGAGAATTGCACTGCCCACTGGCTCTTTACAAGTATGTCTTAGCATTTTGCTTTTCTTCTTGTTTTTTCTTTATATCATAATCTTGTTTAATATTTACTAATTTTTCTAGTAATTCAATGAATATAACACTGCTAATACTTTTGCTTCATACTCTCTTAAACCACCTTGCACCATTAAGAGCTAGTTTCTGGGATAAAGATAATCTACATTTTTCGCTTAAACCTAGATTAAACTAAAAATTGTATTTCTCAGTTGTTATTTATTTGATATATAATCTAGGTTTAACTGAGCATCATTGGTGAGTTAAACTTAGATATAAAATGTCAAAATACAAAAAGCTGAAAAATAAAATAAACAATTCAACAATTGAAAAGAAATTTACGACATTTTAACAAAAATTAAAAAAAAAAACTGGATTATTCTAGTGATGATGAGGATTTAAGTGATTCAAACACATATAATAACTTAAATATGTCAATTGTTAGAAAGATACGAACAATAAGGACACGTCCAAATCATTTCTGCATTTATACCGACGCCGAATTCTTTCAAAGATTTCGCTTAACAAAACAATCCGCATAGGTATAATGTTTTAGAACTACATAATTGGACCACACATTAAATCCATTTTTTTTAATTTTTTTCAAAGTTAAAGTTTTCAAATACTGTTATTGACGCGGTTGCTTTTTTGCGAAAATTTAAGATATTGCCATATTTATATAAAAAATTAGGAGGAATGCCATATGTATTTTGACTGAACAGTACGGCAATGTTAACAAAATTGACAGGAGATAATCCACTACTGGATTATCTACTACACAATCAGTAGTTAAATCCCGGCAAAATATATTTGAGGTTTAATATAACAGTGTGTTAAGCTGAGTTTAACTGACAAGTAAAAAACTAGCTCTAAATAGGTTCTGAGTTTTTTAGCCTTTGTTGAAAGTTTTTTTCAGGTTTTTTGGGATTTGGATTGATCTCTTTAATTAAAGTATTCATTAAATTCCCTCAATAACTCTATTAATTTTTTGGAATTGTTGTTACATTAACAAAATTAACATTTTTTTACTAGGGGTTTCCCTATCTTTTTTCCTAACTATGTACATATGTATATGTATTAATGAAATTAATTAATAAAATTTTTTATACCAGAAAATTAGTTTATACTTGTTGCAATATTTTTTTAAGTAAGATCTCGAAAAATGTATTTATTGTAAAATTTTTTAAAATATATTTAATTGTATGCATGATAGTTCAAATAAAAATTAGCTTAAATCTAGTTTACCGACGCAGCTCCAAATGAAAAAAAGTATGTAGGGTGATAGAAAATTGAAAAATAAGAAGAAAAATTAAATAAAAATGTTGGTGCAAACGCTTACTTTTCGAGTTATGGACGTTTTTAGTTTTCATGGAAATATGTGATTTGGCTGAAGTTCAGCCTTAAGAGGAACGAAAAATAAAAAAAAAAATGCCACCCAATTCAGAATAAAAAAAGAAAAAAACCAAAATTAAAATTTAAGGGAGCTGAGGCCCGTGGAGCCCCCTGGTTTTGGTTCCACTGCCCCGCCCACTTAGTGATATGTGTGGGTACTCAAATTAAAGGTAATTTGCTCACGATTGCAAATATGTATTTTGTTTTTTTGTACTCGCATATTATTTTCCTCTTTAGGTTAATTTCAACATTTTTTAGATGCAGAGAAGCATTAGTTAGCGAAGCCGATTTTTGTTATACCATAGAGAAGAAAAGCCTTGCGCCCGGCCAAAGGCCGGCTATGCAGAAAAGCTTTAGTTAGCGAAGCCGGTGTTTGTTATACCATAGAGGAGAAAATCCTTTCGCCCGGCCAAAGGCCGGCTATGCAGAGAACCTTTAGCCGGTTTTTGTTATACCATAGAGGAGAATATCCTTGCGCAGAGAAGCTTAAGTTAGCGAAGCCGGTTTTTATTATACCATAGAGTAGAAAAGCCGGTTTTTATTATAACATAGAGGAGAAAATCCTTGCGCACGGCCAAAGGCCGGCTGTGCAATGAAGCTTTAGTTAGTGGAAATTTACATATTTCTATGAAAACTAAAAATAATTTAAAGAAAAACGTACAAAAAATACATAATAAGTCATATTAATTTAAAACTATTTTTTAATTAACAATTATTTTAATTAGCGGAAATTTTCGATACCAAAAAAAAAATATTTTCAAAATGTTTACATATTACAAAATTAGACAAATTTGATATTTTTGACAACAATTGAATAAAGTTATTAATTATAAAAAACCGGTTAACCAATGCAAAAAAACGGATTGTCGAAATAGTCGAAATTATGAAATATTCCGGTCGGTTTTTCAAATAGAAAAGATCGTTTAACCGCTATCCGGTTTCGGTTATTGAATACTCTAGTGCAGGAGTGCCCAAAAGTTGCTTATGTAAGAGCAAACAGCAATACATTTAAATAAAAACTAATTTTTTTCAGTATTTTTTGTTGTAAAAGCCAATACATACAAAGAAACAACACACTTTTTTAAACGGTATCATACATTAAATAAAAACAAAATCTACATTGACGATCGCAGTCACCAATGTTTACCAGTAGAGCATACGAAAGTGTTGTTGTTTTGCGCTTGCGTGTATAGAGTGAAGTACGACAAAAAAACAAATAAGGCAAACTTGTTTGTGTATCAGAGAACTGATTGATTGGTTAATTTTAGATTTTGAATACAATCACAAAAAACGAACCTCATGTTGACAACATAAATCAATTCCGCAAAGCAATACATGTCATTATTCACAAAACGGAGTGTAACGAAAAATGATGCTTGCATTGCATGTCTTGTACAAATGTAAACGTATACTCCCAAAATCAATGAATACTTAACGATTGGTACGAATGGTTAACGATTGGTATGAATGGTTTCAATGCTGATTGTATAAGTTGTACATACTAACAAAAAATATCAAACTTTACTAGTTTACTGTCAACAAATCGCACATAAAGCAACAACCAAAAAATATTTATTTTCTCATTAGGTTTTGTATTGTTTTTGCTCTTTCTTTATGTTTTCATTCACTGAAAGCAACGAATGCTGGACGAATGTTTTTAGTTTTTTCATGTGCCATTGAATTATTTCGTTGATTGTTGTATAATGGCATAACAAAAAGAGAATGTAAAATAGCAAACAGTAATAAGGAATGAGTAAACAAACAGCAATGCACATTTTTATTATTGTCGAGTAAAAGCAATGCAAAAGCAATGAATATGCGAATGGTTAGCAAATGTGAATGGTCTCTTTCTGTTCTCTGTTGTGTATTTCGTATTGCTAGTGCTGAGTGCTGTAATGAGTATACAAAACACACAGCCTATAGTTAAGAGTTTCTACAAATACAAAAGAGCACCAAGAGTATAGGGCTTGAGCACTTTTGCTCTAGTGTTACATATAAAAATTATACTGTTTTTGGCTTTCCTTAAAAGTGGTTAAAAAACACAATCCAATTTGCAAACAAGTTGATGATATCACTAATTTTAAAATTATTTCAAAAAAACTTTTAAGCTAATATACATATATCATTTTTCAATCCAAATACTTAAACTTGGGAACTTTAGTTAGTGTTAACGACAGGTTAATTGTTTATTTTTAAATTGGATAAATTTTAACACAACTTTTGATTACAATTGATGGGTGCCCGATAGACTAGGCGATAGTGTGCCGGACTATCAGTCAGAGGGTTGCGGGTTCGATTCCCGCCAAAGACTCTGGGTGTTTTCTGCAGACAAGCCAAAAGCTTCGCAGTTTGTGTTTGTTTAAAAAAAAAAAAAAAAAAAAAAAAAAATTGAATAATAAAAATCGAAATTCATATATTTCAGGTTTGATAATGGTTTAGAAATAACGCTTGATATCAGCTGAGAATTTTTTTAATTGAATTAAAATTTGAAATAAAAAACAAACAAAATAAGTCATGTTTTGTATAAAATGTTAAAGCCATCACCTTTGTTTGGCATATACAGAACATAGATACACATAGAAACCCTTAAATATCAAATGTTTGTAAAATTCTTCATGATCTTGTTTTTAGCTCGCATCTATGCATTAGAAAACGTAGACAATAACTAAATATAAATAATCACCCCTATCGTGAATAAAAAATCCACATGAAATTTGTTCCCTTTTCACACTTTACCTATTAAAATTCAATATTAAAAAAATAAAAGGGAACAAATTTCATGTGGAATTTTTATTCGCAATAGGGGTGATTTTTGTAGATTACAGTCAATATTCTACCTGTGTAACTAAAAATATATGAATGGTCATATAAAACATAGTAAACTACGAACATAAGATATAATAGTAAAAACAATACTTTCCAAGAAATTTCCTAGTATTCTTTATAAGTTTACAATACTTTATGAACGAATATTAAAGTAAAATCAAGAATTTTTCAGAAAATTTTCTAATATTATTTATAAATTTGTACTAACGTACATACATATATATATATTTCTATACACATTTAAAACCATTTCTCAAAAAACATAATTTATCTAATGTTGGATCGACTAATTTAATTTACATACATTTTATATTTGCTTTTCGGATACAAATTCATAATTACTTAGTAAATGTTTGCTACATACCTGTGACACTATATTTTCTCTAATGCCAGATGAACTTGGACCAGGCAGTTCATAGTTACCACCACCTACATTATTGTTAAATCCAGCTTGGAAGTTATCGCCTCCCCAATTTGAAAATCCCTGCATCATTGGATTTTCATTGTTGAAATTGTCAGCTGTGTTAGTAGACAAAAACGATAAAATTGTATTTCCAATTGTTTCCAAAGCCATATTTGTAGGATCAACTGGAGTTGGGTCAATGGGATTGGGATTATTCCTAAGGTATGGAAGTGTTCTATGTGCCAATGCTTTAGAGCGGGCTAATTCAGGTGAGAAGCCTTCTTGTCTATAACGATTAAACCATTTACGGCCGGAGCCACTCAAGCCACTTGTATAACTATCCTCAAAACCTGATCTAGCGTAAGGTGCAGCATTATTATTGCCAGCATTCAATCCCATGTTATCGTTACCATTTTCCCAAGAACTGTTATTGGAGTAGTTCATCATATTCATATTTTGTTGTTGTTGTGACATATTGGAATAATTATTTATATTTTTCTGTTGCATATCCGAACGATTAGAGTTGGAATATTGTTGCGGCATATTTGAACGATTAATGTTCGTATTCTGCTGCTTGTTATAACGATCGGAGTTCATATTTTGCTGCATATTTGAACGATTGAAGTTCGTATTCTGCTGCTTGTTAGAACGATCAGAGTTCATATTTTGCTGCATATTTGAACGATTAGAGTTGGAATATGTTTGTTGCATATTTGAACGATTGAAGTTCGTATTCTGCTGATTGTTAGAACGATCAGAGTTACTATTTTGCTGCATATTAGAATTATTTGAACTAATAGAGTTATTTTGCTGAGTGGCCGTTCTAATGCCACTCGATGAATACGGCATTATATTTTGTTGGTAATCCGTCATAATTTGCTGGGGCGTATTAAGACGGTTAGTTGCAGGGTATTGAGACATATTTTGCTGTTGTGGCTGGGACATAATGGAGCGTATGTTACTGGCATACTGAGAACTGGAACTCGATTGGAACGAGGTGTTGTTAGCGAAACTTGAACCCATTCGATTAACATTATAATTATTGTTTCCAAAATCATTATTATAACCGCCTCGATTATTATTATTTCCAAAATCATTGTTATAACCGCCGCCTCGATTACTTTGTGAACCATAATCACTCAACATGGGTGGTGGTGGTGGCGGAGGTGTAGCATCTCGACGTTTTCTAACCTCATTTTCTACCAATCGTAATTGTAATGTGTAACCTTCGTAGTCATAGCCATGCCTGGATTTAACTGCATTAAAGGCATTTCTACAAAAATTAAATGTAAACAATATTAGAATAAGCACGTTCTTTTTGAAAAATTTTGTTTTTTATTCGTTTTCTTCTTACCGAGCACTGTCAAATTGTACAAATGCATACACCGGATTAGCGCGATGGTTTACATCAATATAGATAAGTTTGCCAAAGGGTCTAAAAAAATCATCGATATCTTTAATGCGAATATCTGGAGGCAGATTTCCAACATATACACGCTCCATTTTTAAATATACTTTAACTTTAACTTCCTAAAACAAATGTCTACGAAACGCTATCGTACATTTGCCGATGGTGATGCCGAATAAAAAATGCCAAAAGAAATTCATTGTTAACTTGAGAGTTGCCACATCCAGCGTTGTTGTGGGCTTGGAATTTTTTGATTTTTGGCAACGCGGTAAAACAATTCATTAAACATAGTTGCCAGAATTTAGATTAAATTTTTCGAATGAAATAATTAATGGGGCTCAACATTTTTCCAAATTTGAACATAGTACTTTTTTAAAAAGTTAACCTGCCTTTCTTTACACATGCAAGTACTTGCATGCGAGTGCTGTGTACGTATTATATTACGTAAACTTATTCGAAAAACTCGACTAGCTCTGCAAGTGACAAAATTTGAGTGTATTAGTAAAAACTGTGAGTGTATTGAGTTTTTCGAACTGTTACTTGCATGTGTTAAACCCCGGGTAAAAAATAAATTAATTACATCTGGTACAAAAAACAATTTTGTTTAGTTTATTTTTTATTTTTGTTAAGTTTTTATTTTTTATAACAACACTGAATGAACTGTTGAAGACTGTTATTAATATTATATTTTTTATGTGAAATTTTTCAATAAAATTTTATTAAATAAGAAAGAAAATCTAAATTTGGTGCGATTTTTTTCAAATGGCGTGTTTTTTCTCCATGTTGGTGCGTTTTGAAATTTCAAAGTTGACAACGCTGACAATGAAAACGTAAAATGTTTGAAACATGGTGCAAATATACAAGGTGAGTGCAAATCGACAACAAATACAACACAAAACAGAAACAACAGGCATTTTGTTTGTGTAAAATAAAGAACTACTGTCAAAAATACTTGAAAAAGTATTATTTTTGACATAAGTAAATTGTAAACAAATTCAGTCAGCTGTGTTACTGCACTCACCTTGTACAGTTAGCCCTTGGTAAACTTTTCATCTGGGGGGCTACCATGGTGAAATCACTCGACAAGGTGGTGTTGAAACGTCAGCTGTTTTTTTTGTAGTCATGTTCGTTATGTCAATTTTTGTTTTGTTTGTATATATACAGTGGCGAGCACACATGACAAGATGTTTTGTAATATGACTTAAAACCGAATAAACTCTTAATTTTTTAAAAATAATAATGGTGCCCCCATGGACTAGGCGTTAATGTGCCAGACTATCAATCAGAGTGTTGCAGGTTCGATTCCCGTCAAAGACTCTGGGTGTTTTCTGCCGACAAGCCAAAAGCTTCGCAGTTTGTGTTTGTTAATTATTAAAAAAAAATGAAAATTTATGTAAAATGGCAATGTATCCACTTTTGCACGCTAAAGTTCGTTTAATCTGGCAGCAAGAATAAATGGACGGTTGGAGCGAATTTATGTACATAAGCACCGTTATTTGATATTTATAAAAATATCAAAGCAACAGTAAATGTAATTTTTCAAATTGTTCATATTTTTTTTGCAAATTTTTAGCTTATCGCGTGCTTTTAATAAAAATGAGAAAAATTTCAGACTTTTTAGAAAACCAAGTGGTGGGGCATTACAAATAATAATTACTCAGCCCGCGAAATTGCTAAGATATTGGGAATCTGTCATTGAACAGTGCTACAAGTCATAAAAAAAAATTAGTCCATAAACTCTACAAAAATCACGACCTTGTCTGCTGTCGGTATGAGATGTCAGGACAATTTAGCGATTATTATCTTCCAAACAGGGAAAAACACCCAAACAGGCTGCAGCTGCTATAAAAAAAGACAGATTCTCCACTTCTTAACAATTTCGCGGGCTGAGTAATTATTATTTGTAATACCCATCACTCGGTTTTCTAAAAAGTCTGAAATGTTGGTAAACAATAGTCAGCTGTTTTTGACATTGCAAACATGAAAACAAAAATACCATGTTGTTTTTGTATTGTTGTAATATTGATGTCACCTTGTAGTGATTTCACCATGGGGGTTACCAAGGTGAATTTAAATACTAGGTGATAGCGTAGCGCCAGCTGATTATTCATGGTGAATTTGAAAATGCCAAAAAGTTATATAAAAAAAAAACTTTTTGACAGTGACGAAAGTTTTTCATATAGAAAAATGCCTGTTGTTCTTGCCTTGTTGTAATTGTTGTAGCAATGCGGTCACCTGGTATTTAATTTCACCATGGGGGTTACTCTCTATTGCGATGTGAAAGCAAATTCGATGCGTAAGAGCATCAATTTGTTCGCTTATCGCATCGAATTTGCTTTCGCATCGCAATAGAGAGTAACCCCCCAGATGTAAGTAAGTAAATGCGTCAATAATTTAAATAACTTTAAAAGGGCTTAAATCAAGATCGTCACAACAGCTTGCATTTAAATCAGGGGCTTCTATTTCATAGCACAATTGTGCCTGTCTAATAGTTTGAGTTTGAAAATAAAAATTCTGGCCTGCTAAAGCCGTCATCAGCATTCTTTGTGTCTAATAGTTTCAGTGTGAAAATAAAACACTATTAGACACAAAGAATGCTGATGACGACTTTAGCAGGCCAGAAAATTCATTACATTTTGCTAGTGTCTCTTTGAATATTTTTGTATGATTTTGCATTTATGCTTTCCAACGGAAGGCTATGTAAGACATATAACAGAAATATTCAAAAATAAATGTAGTATATACAATTTATTTTCAATTAAATTGTATATTCAAATAAATTGTATATTTAACTTGAAGGTAACTTCGATTAAAATTTTTTTAAAAATTTGTTTATTAATACTCGCAAGAGGAATAATTCTCATTTAATTTATTTTTTATTTATATTTATTTAGCTGATGATTTGCAAACATTTTAGTTCATATACCTTATTTAGTTATTATTTTTTCTATTATGTATAATGACTTATTATTCGGTATTATATATGTAATAGTTTCTACACTATAATTATTTAAGTTCTTTTAGTGTTCTATTATTAAATAAAAGAACACTTTATTCTTTAGCTTTTCTAGCTATTTCTATATGGTCTCCTGACGCAACGAACTTATGTACATCCGCTTTTATTCTTGCCGTTTGAAAATAACGTACATTCAATTTACTACTGACTCCATTTACGGCACTGTCTGGTGTGATGTTAGGTCAGCAGGCGGCAATGAAGTACACAGCTCACTTATTTCCAATATCGCTGTTACTTTTGTGTTGCCTAAAAAGATAGAAAGATAAGTAGATGGATAGAGATAGTTAGAAAGTAGATGTATACAAAGAGAAGTTGTCGCTTGCTCAATATCCGTAATGTCCTCTATTCCAGGGGGAGAGAGAATAATATCATTTAGGATTAGCTTGTGGTCAATCCATTCGGTTTTCTTCCGATTTAGGAATGGAGTTTTCCTTTCCGGTATTTTGCTTATTGTGTATGTCAAATATCTATGATCTGAAAGAGAATAATCATAAGAAATATTCCAGTTGCTTATTATGTACTAATGGTACTAATTAAAATGGTATTTCCTTTTTTGTCTAATTATATTCTTCACTTTTTAAATACTATCTTAACCACTTAAATTTTTCCACAGGCTTGGAAAATTGCTCGTGTAACTCCTATTCCTAAATCTCGCGTAATAAGTCAGCCCGCAGACCTTAGACATATTTCTATTCTTCGGCTTTGTCCAAGGTTCTTGAACACATAATGAAACAGCAAATATTGGATTCTGCAATTTTAAATTTTAGTGATAGTCAATACGCTTTTCGTAAAGGCTATAGTTCTACGCTGATGGTTGTTGATTATACTGATCACATTCGTAAATGTATTAATGATAACAAACTAAGTGTTCTTGTCTCTCTAGATCTTGCTAATGCTTTTGGTTCTATTTGTCATTCTATGATGGTAAGGAAACTCAAAGATGAATACAACTTTTCTAAATCAGCTTGTAAACTTATATTCTCGTATTTGGTTGGTAGATCCCAATATGTGGACTACAATGGAACTACTTCTTCTCTGCGTGTTTTATCAACTGGTGTTCCTCAAGGATCCGTTTTAGGTCCCATACTTTTCACGTTATATATAAATAGCCTTTCTGATTAGTTATCTCATCCTTATGTAAGACCTTTATTTTTGCTGATGATGTTTTCTTACTTTTCAATAGCCAAATTGACTTTAGTGATGATTTACAGAGCAATATCGATTTTTAATTGGATAGAGTATGTGAGTGGACTTCTTTCAATTCATTACCTATTAACCCTGCAAAGTCTAAAGCCATTATGTTTGGTCCAACTAGTCGTTTCTTTCCCGACATTAATATAGTTTTGGGTGACGTTCAAATAGCCTTAGTTGATCGTATTAAGTGTCTAGGTATACTTTTGGATAGAAAATTTTCTTTTGATCCCCACATAGATATAGTTTATGGAAAAATTTGTGGTACATTACGTAAAATTTATTCTAGTAACTTATATTTACCATTGCGAATTAGATATAATTTGGCTCATGCTTTAATGTTTTCACAAATCTTATATGGTCTTGACGATCTACTAGAAAACCCCAAATAAATTTACCAAGAATCTCAACATCTTTTTTGAAAAATATTTTATTGTGCGGATAGCAAGACTGTGGAACTTTTTGCCTATTACCTTACGTATTTTTTCTTGTTCTAACAATGCCTTTCGTTTAAAAATCTTAGACTTTTTAAATACTCACGTATAGCTACTGATGGACAATAGTATAATTATGATATTTATTAATACATATTTTTTAATGTGGCTGGGGAGCCTTAATATTTTGTTTTTATTGAATTTATGAATTGAAAATAGTTATAAGAATCAGGTATTATTTACTTGTAATATTATTATTTTGGCCTATAAGGCTTGATATTACATAAATGAATAAATAAATAAATAATGACTTGCACTTGCAATTGTAATGTCAAGAACCTCAAATCTATTTGCAACCACAAAGGTAGGTTCCAAACCTTTGTTGACTATTATCAGATTATGATCCAAAATAAAGTATAATATACACTCACCTCTTTCATTTATATCTGTACTACCCAGGCTCGCATCGCTTTAATAACCTGGTTGTTGGGTGGTGTTAATGCGCCATTAAGCATGAGATCAGCCACATCTTAGATGTTTTGGTCTCTCATGCGGCAGTTAATATGTCCTCATCGCTATGGTTAGAAAGGATGAAGATTTTTAAATGATTTCTGGTCAAAATGCAAGATCTTATTTTACCTGTGCGTTTAGTGTACAAAAGTTTAGACTCATTTGCGCTTAGTCTTGAACTAGCGCTACGTCCTCCCATGATCTGCCATGTAGAGGAGCAGTACAGCGGATGCTGCTTTAGAATGGTAAAGGTTCATTTGGATCACCTTCACCAACGTCAGGATCGTAGACGATTGTTACGTCTTCTGGATCGAAATTCAGAAGCGCAACTTCGTCTTCCGCTTCATCAATGTCAGGATCGTAGATGATTGTTACGTCTTCTGGATCGAAATTCAGAAGCGCATCTTCGTCCTCCGCTTCATTCAGACGATCTAATATATCTCCAACCATACAGGAGTTTGATTGGGCATCCATTCCATCCTCAGAGTTAGTAGGGTAATTTGTTTTGACGCAGTCCATATCCTGCGAAACTTTCATCTTGACACCAGAAGTTTCGAGGTCGAGCTTGTCGTCACCACGATAGATGCGCAGCTTAATACTACCGAATCCGTAGTATATCTTGCTTTGCTTCTTTCGAAGTGGCGCCAAGGATTCCTTATTCAGGACTACAACCGCTTTCCTGCTAGCACCTTCAGGAGCTGAGACCTTGACTACTTTCCAGTTATGGGTAGGTAAGTCAGGGTTTCCAAACTGAATGATCTTGAGGATCTCTTCAGGGTCATGTGGCTCCGCCGGAATGATCGCAACTGATCTCGGTCTGCGTGGGCTTTCGCTTACCGGTAAATTGCCTTTCGTAGAAAGTTTTGGTTTCTTATATTTCATCTCCTTTTGCTTTGAGAACTGTTTTTTCACTTGACCCATCGACTTCTCTCCAATATCACTAGAATCGTCATTTGGAGTTAATAATTTTACCTGAAAGTGATAACCTCGATACATGCAACCATTTGTAGAAACGGCAGCATTATAAGCGGACCTTTAAAATCAATATAATGCAAAGCTGATTGGAAAAAAACTTTTTTATGTACATTACCCGGTATTATCAAATAGTATAAAAGCAAATGGTGGCTGACACCGGTTTTTAATATCAATAAAAACAATTGAACCAAATGATTGATATAAGAAATGCAATTCCTCAGATTTGATTGTAGGAGGAATATTTCCTACATAAATTTCCATTTTTTGGAATGATTGAAAAAATGTTTTGTTTGTTTTGACAATTTTTTTGTTTACCTCCAATGATGACAATTTATTGATATCTCATAAAATCTAGCGATTTTGTTTCAGCTATTGTGAGTCCACGTTTACACAGTCGAACATTTGGAAGAAAAACATTTAGTTTTAGAAAATTACGAGTGGGGAAGAGAGAATCAATTTTGTGTTCGGTACTCGGTGAACATGCTTTGATGACATTTTCTTTGTCAAGTTTTGATATAATGGTACTTTTATAAAACAAAATAATTTGTATATTCACGATTGGATAAACAAATATTATAAAGTATATTAATTTATTAGCTTTAATACTAAAAATATAAATACATACGATGCGTTACGCCAATTTCGGCTTATACTTTCATCGGTTGTTTATAAAAACGTATTATAGCCAAATAATCGCTTCAGTTACGCATACAGCACTTGTATACTATTTTCTACAACCATTAAAGCGTCTGTCGTCTAGCTGTCAAATTAATATAACAAGATTATATTGTTGTTATTTGTATGTGCATTTTTTGTTGTACAAATATTAAAGTTTATTTTATTATTTACATTGCATAATTTTCCCTAAAATATTGTTTATAAACAAAAAGCACAACAAATATTAAGAACACAAAATTTAAAACACTAATACCCATGGCAGGGGAACACAATCTTAAAAGTGCAATGTGAAAAAACAAAAATATACATGCCAACTATGGGGCGATTACTTGCAGACAATGAAGGAAAAAATTAAATTTAAAGAAAAATATTTAAAAATATCCCTTAAAGTTACAGTACAATATAGTAACAATATAATAAAATTCATAAAATAATTATTTGCCAATATTTTGAAAAATATGACTAGTGTTAAAAGTGTTAACTTTTACGACTTGTGCCGTATATGTACGGCCACAACGGAACAAAAAATTGATATTTTTTCAGCGGAAGGCAAAACAAAAAATTTATGTTCTAAAATTAGTGAATGTTTGCCATTAAATGTAAGTCTTGACAAAATTTAAACTTAATGTTAGAAAATATAATATGAGTGTTTGCCATTTTAGGTTGACGAAAAGGATCGTTTACCAAAAGTTTTGTGTCAGCAATGTATACAGCATTTGGAAGCGTATTCAGAATTTCGAATTATTTGCCGCAACTCACAAATCATGTTAACATCATGCTTAAATACAGCCTCTGCTCAGAATGGAGGTAAAGTTTTGATTAAAGATGTCCTCTCATCGACAGGCAAAAGTTTGAGCGTTTTAAATAATGCTTCGAATCCTATCAGTGTACTTAACACTGCTAATAATGCGGAACAATTGCAAAATGCCTCCACACAATCCATAAATCAATCTTTAACTACGCAATTGCAGCCGCAACAACAACAAACGCAACAGCAACAACAAATGTTTACAATACAGGGTTCCAATGTAATCGCCCAATCTGTAGTAAATCCGTTGACAATATCAGCAGCGGGTACTTTGCAAAATCAAGAATTTCTTAATTCTATAATGCAAGCTGTTGGAATCCAGGTAATTTCCTCTAAATTTTTTATTTGTATTAGATAATTTTTGTAGTGGAATAATAAAAATTTTGTAGCAATTACAATTTATAAAAATTACATCATCTTTTCAGAGTGATAATATCAAAGTTGAAAAACCTCAAACGTTACCGCAATATACAATCACAGTCGATAATACTGTGCAACAACAGATACCACTGCAAATAAATTCACAACCTGCAACACCAAACAAAGAAAAAGACATTAAAAATAAGTAAGTTAATTTTCCTATTCAAAAATAATTTTAACGCAAAAATATTTTTAGTTCCTTGGATGAATTTTTGAAAATGAAACCTAATATAAAGACGACGCCTACAAATAAAAGGCAGCAGCCGCAGCAAATTCAACAACAGCAACTTCAACAGCAACAACAGCAGCAGGTCCAACAACAGCATCAGGAACAACAGCAGCAGCAGATTCAACAGCAACAACAACAAGAATTGCAACAACATCAGTTACAACAACAGCAAGAACAACACCAACAACAGCAACATCAACAGCAACAACAGCAGTTAGTACAGTTTCAGCTACAACAACTACTTCAACAGCAATTACAGCAACAACAGCTGCAACAACAGTTACAACTATTAACTTCACAACTTCAACCTCAACAAATCACAATAACAGCACCAACATTACAACAGCAACAACAACCATTAGCACAACCACTCCACCTACTACAATCATCTTCTTTAGCTACTGATAACAGTTTAAATGACAGTAACGATGACTTAAGTCCATCGAAAAATAAAAAGCCAAAATTAAATTTTTTTCTTACACCACCAAATCATGCAACAACATTACCTCAACTAACAACTGTGGCCACAACTCCAAATACTAACCAGACTCAGCAACAACCAACAACGCCTCAAATACAATTACAATTTCAGCCTACCTTAACACAGCAAACAACATTACAACTACAACAACAGCAACAACAAAATCAAAATGCCGCCACAGCTGCTTTGCTCTCAAACTTGGCACCGTTGCTGCAACCTCAGAGCCAATTAAATGCAGCACTACAAACTCAAGCTCTGGCTAATGTCACACAAAATACTGGAGCGAATATGTTGTCACCAAATAAGTGTTTCTTGCCCATTACCATTAAAGATGAAAATACAGATCAACAGTTTGTTGCTCATATTGATGCGAAAAATTTCCTTTTACCCACCACATATCAATTGCAAATGAAGGTAAGAAAAAGCATGATTTTATTAAAAAGTTTATTTATATACTAGCTAAAACCCGGTGTGCTTTGCTACCCGTATCGTAATGAAATAAAAGAGTTTAAAGTTAAACAAGTATACCGTATTTGCCGGACGATAAGACGCACCCTGATTTTAGGTAAAATTTTCAGAGTAAAAAGGTGCGTCTTATCGTCCGGCAAATACGGTATTTATTAAGTTATTAAAACTTACAATTTTCCTTTTAAATTAAATCTTATTACAAACACACATTCACTTTTATATATAGATATTCACTTTTATATATAGATAAGGGTTTCAAATGTATACAAATTTTAACATATACTTAATATTGTTGGTAGTCAGCGCATTGGTGTCCTTAATATTAATATTGATAGCTGATATAGCTTTCCCTATATATAATTTGTCATCATATCTATGGGAGGTGCTACGCCCACTATTGATAGTCCGCCCATTCTTGTCCTAAATATTAATATTGATGGTAGAATAACCGTACCATATATCTTATTGTATACCATATATTTGATTTTTTTTTTAATTATCATCATATGGGAGGCTGAGGTGGCTGGGTATTAGATTCTTGGGCGAATTAGGGGATGTCTCGGGCTATGGGCTAGAGAGTCTAATGGCATTCGTAATGGGAATGGCCTGGCTACGCGGCAGTAGACTGGGTGCTGGTCGCACACGTGGAGGACATATGTCTGAGTAGGATTTGGTCAGATTTCTCTCTCTTCTCTTTTCTCTCTTTACACTGTACAATTCCTTTCTTGTCTTTTACTTTCGCTTTTACTTCACCTTTCTTACTTCTATTCCTATCTCTAAATAAGGCATCACAATGGACCATATTGGTCTCTGGGTGAGGGTGTGAGGATGACTCACACCAGCCTTTTCACCTACCTACCTACCTACCTAATTTTATAATGGTCGGGCCATAATTAGTCGAAACTCCCATATAAGAGACCGTAATTTACTTTAACCTCCATAAATCTTTTAAAAGTATTTGCATCGAGATAAAGTATAACATACATAATATTTATTTTCATAGAAATAATGACACTAAATTTTTGGATGATCGGTCCATAATAGGTTATAGCGCTCATTTCTGGAAAACTTTTTTTACATATACTGGGTGTAGGGTATTATATGGTGGGGCTTGACCGACTATACTTTTTTTACTTGTTTTTAATGTGTATTAATTTCCTTTCCTTTCATTTGCAGTTGCAACCTCAACTAGCAACGGCCGATGGCCAACCAATAATGCAGCTAGCACCTACTTCAATACCGGCAACATTGCAGTTTGCTCCACAAGCGTTAAATTCGAATCAAACATTCCAAGCAGCTGCAGCAGTGACGGCCTTCAATAACAATTCAACATTTCCAACACAACTGATTCAACAGCAACAACATCAAACACAAATTCAACAGCAACAACATCAAACACAAATTCAACAACAACAACAAACACAAATACAAAATCAGCAACAAACAACACAAATACAGCAGCAGGTACTGCCACAGACAACAAATACTCAAGTGCATCAACAAACACAACAACAGCCGGCACACCCTCCCCCGCCACAAACACAACAACAATCGCAACCAACGCAAATAACAACAACACCTGCATTACCTAAAAATGTACTAGTAACATCTCAACAAGTGCTAACTACTGGAAATAAAAAGCCCAAAACTTCGACCACTACAAATACAACGGAAATTTCAACTCCCAACGAAACTGAAAAACAATTACCAAAGATAACAGCAACAGTTGCACAAGGCGGCAGTGGCGCCGGCGACATCAAACGAATAATCAAACAACAGAAATATAAAATAACACAACAGCCTGGTAGCAATACAATTGAAATCACACCAACAACTAGTTTTACTCAACAGATAATGCAACAAGTACAGCAACAACAGCAGCAAAAACAAAAATTAAATCAACAGCAAAGTTCAGCAGATCCTATCACAACTACAACAGTAACAACACAACACGGTGGCATAACTGTGCAGCGTATAACAACTAAAATTAATCCCACAACAAGTACAACATCCACTGGACATGTTGCTAAAGATACTGTGACACATTCCACAAGACAAGCCACCATTACACCATTGGTTCAACAGCCGCAGCAGCAACAACAGACAGTTACATTACCTAAACTACCCATGTTAAATAAGCAAAATATAACAATAAGTCGAATAACTCCACAAACTCAACTACAGCATTCAAAACCCAAACCTCAGCAGCAAGCATCACAAATAGGTAACACTACTGTAAAAGTTGTGCAGCAGCAAATAAAATCACAAATTTCAACAACTCCGCTACAAATATCAACAGCTAGTGGCCAACAACAGAAACAGCAAACTTTACCAACCAGAACCATACCACAACAGCAACAACAACAGCAATTAAAACTACCCTCTCAACAGCAGCAACAGTCACAGATTATATCCAACATACCGAATACTACACTAAGAATCTCCCCAGTCAAAAAATTTATTAAAAGGCCACCTCAAAAATCCATTGAATCTAGTCAAACAAGAACATTATCCACAAATACAAGTCAACAACGGCAGACCGCAAATACACAAAATATAACCACAACAACTGCTGCTGCAGCTCCCACAACACAAGTACACTATGTAACGGACATAACATCCATCTTACCAACTACAAATGAAAATACCGCACCATCTTCAGACAACAATGTCCCAACGATGACAACACAATCTACTGCCACAGACAGCAATAACACAACAAACACTGATAACTCCGACAAGGCAAAAAATAGTTTAGAATGCAGTCAGTGCGGTCGTGTCTTTAAGAAAAAGGAACATCTTACACAACATGTTAAATTGCATTCGGGCATTAGACCTTTTAAATGTAACGAGGACGGCTGTACAAAAGCGTTTCATCGCAAAGAACATTTGTTGCGTCATTTGGTGTCGCATACCGGCAAGAAAATGTTTAGCTGTGATATTTGTCAGAAACCATTTTCACGAAAGGATAATTTAAGTAAACACAGAAAGTAAGTACGCACATTTTTCATTACTTTTTATTTCAACTTAGTATAATTGTAGTTAAGTTGTTTTTGCAACTTAAATTATTTTAATTAAATTTCTTGGTGTTTATACTTTTCACCAGGAATATAAAATAACTCCCTACAAATAGCTCTATTCAGTTTTATTCTCAAATTATTAGATAAAATAATGATTAAAAAAAGAAGGTTGAAACATATTCTCTTAACATAAAATAATATGACGAAAATGCAATTTTTTAAAATTGGTTTTTTGTAAACGAATAAAAAAAGACGTTGCCACTCAAGGAAAAGGCGAAATTATCTTTTGGGGAATTATTATTAAATGTACTTAATTTGTATTAATATCAACAATCCTGTAATGTAAGGAAAAATGTATTAAATTAAGTTATTGTTTTTTCGAAGTAATTATTATGTATTGTTTTTAACTATTTAATTATCGTGTCATTAGTCTTAAGGCTTTTTACGGGAATGGGAATTAATATATTAATATTCTGAGAGGACTGTTATTTCGATGGACAAATAACTTCAAAAAAATTGGATCAAAATTTACAAATATTGTAAAACTGTTTAGTATTTGTACCATCTTGATAAATTTCTGGCCGTTTCAATACGAATGTTTCAAAAACATAAAAGTAAACAAAAAACTCGGATTTTAAAAGTAAGTAGTAGCAAGAATTTAGGCAATAAAATAAATCGCTTAGATTTATTAGATTTTGTCTGTTAAAATCAAATTTTCGAAACCACCAAATAACACTTACAATTCTGGTATAATTATGGTTTGACTGCTATTTTAAATTGAAAAAATAGGTCCAGCAATGGTTGATGAATAAGCAAAATATCACGACTAAATTACTACGTGACTACATATGGTGAAAAGAAACTTAATCAAGTTTTATCATCTTAAAAATAACATTGTTTTTTGAACAAAGCTTTCGTTTTCCTGGAAGCTTTTTATAGTTTTGGCAATAAAACATAAGTCCTTGAATTTTATTTATTATATTCAAAACTTGTTTCTCCTTTGAAAGTTCATAATTTTTATTTATTCATATTTATTTTTTTCTTTGCAAAAGTTTTGACATTAGATCTGGTATAATAACAAGACCTATTTGCAATAGTCTTGGTCTTGTAAATTTGCTTCAGTACAATCACACAATTGTTTTGGTCTTGCAAACAACACAATTTTGACTAAACTAAAACACTAAATAGTAACCGTTTCTGTTACAATTAAAAATGTTTGCTGTTACAAATATTGAAAAAATAAAAATTTGTCGCCTATGTTCTATATTCATTGAAAACGAATTCAGTTTCACTTCGTAGTGAAATAAAGAACATAGGCGTATATTTTACTTTTCAAATCATTTTCAGAAAATTTAAAACACAAACTTAATGAAAATTTCACTTCCACTTCATTTTACAAATGTAGAATCCAGGTGATTATAATTACAAAATAAACGTATCAAATGTATCAAATATTGCGAAAACAAAGAAAAAAGTTTGACGTTTTATGAGCAAATATTTAAAACTCTCATCAAACTGTTTTATGTAAAACGGGATAAATAAATATGAATAAAATAATTATGAATATATTCTTTTAGCTGTTAGTATTACTATCTTGCAATATTATTTCAATTACAGAATCCATATGGATCCCAATCCCAATCATTATGTGTGTGAATTTTGTAATAAAGTATTTGCTGTAAAAGCATATTACGACCAACATAAATTGTTACATCAAACTAAAGCATTATCAGAAGAGGTAAATCTTTCGTAATACACATTGAAATAGAAAGCAGTAATAATATTTTATGGATTTATTTTTTATTCAAAGGATATACAGAGTGAAAATGAAACAACAACAAATGCAACAGATCAAAGTACAGATAATAGCAATAATAATACGAACTCAAATCAAATAGAATATCAAACACAACCTCAACAACACCAACAACAAAAAACGGTAACAACAACACAGCAGCAGCAAACAACCCAGCAACGACAATTAGAATTGGTACAGCAACAATTGCAGCAATTACAACGACAAAATCAAGCCCAAACACAGCAAATAATGCATTTACAACTACCTAACTCTATCGTTACCACGCAAGATATGGCCGGCAATACAATAACCATAACACAGGCAAATGATCCTCAAGCAAACGGAAATACAAATGCTCTAAAATCACTAACACTCAGTGGTAGTACAGGAATAAGTAATGCAGTTGGTGAAAATCATCATGATGCAACCGTATTGAATTTACCCACATCATTAGCGAATTTCGTTCAATTATCTCAAGCTCAATTTGTAAATGCCACGACTGGTCAAATAATGGGACATCTTAAAATTGAAAAATGATCATCGGTAATGTATAAAAATGCTTAATGTGAACAGCAGAACCACCACAGCACACTTTATGTCTACTTTACGTATAGAACTATGTAAGTTGTAAGTATTTTTTGTATTTATTTTTATTATAATTATTTTTTAAATTATATTTTTGTGCATGTCCAATTGTAGATTTTAGTTTAAGCTTATAGATTTTATTATTGTTAAACAAACAAACAAGCAAACAATTCATACATTTAAGTGGTAAAAATATTTTTGATTTGTTTGTAGGTTAACCAAACATTGTAAACATATTGTTTTATATAATTGAATTCCAAATTTCTATCTTTATACATATATATCGATGGTCTCATGTAGAAAGGCCCTAACTCGCATATTTGAAACTTTACAGGAGAAGGTAAAAACATAATAAAAACTGTAATATTCAACATGTAACTTTTTTTGTACAACCGCTTATAAAAGCGTTATTTTCTACACTATTGCAATAAATTTTTGTAAGGAGATGTATTTGCGTTAAATGCATTGGAATCGCAAAAAAAAACTAATTTCGAAAAAATAGCGAGTTAGGGCCTTTCTACATGAGACCAACGATATAATTCTACTGTACGTGTGTTGTGACTAAACTCCTCCTAAACGGCTGGACCGATTTGCATAAATTTTTTTGTATGCGTTTGGGTGGCGCCCCGGGTGGTTTAGATTTACAATGCGGGCCAATTGGACAAAGGGGCGTGGTACCTCCCATACAAACCACATAATAAAAATCTATTATTTCTGATCCTGATAACGGTATTTCAACAAAATTTGGTACGTCGGTTTGGTGTGTATTTTTTAAGTGCTTCCCCTACAAGTCTTCTTTATGTATATAATTATACTGTACGTGTGTATGTCACTGACTAATTTTTTTTGCATGCGTTTGGGTGCCACCTTT
This sequence comes from Bellardia pandia, assembly GCA_916048285.2. Taxonomy (NCBI): domain Eukaryota; kingdom Metazoa; phylum Arthropoda; class Insecta; order Diptera; family Calliphoridae; genus Bellardia; species Bellardia pandia. The sequence goes on along the minus strand of OU696529.1, from coordinate 116,799,609 downwards.
GATGGTTTACATTCACAAACCAGCCCGGCAGATGACGCTGCAGTCGGTATCTAGGTTGACTTGAATGAATTTTTGTGTATTCATTCATTCAATGCATTTATTTTTTTTTGTGCGCTGTGTTTTGATATTATATGGTATCACATTTACGTAAATATTGAGCGTTGTTTACTTCAAAAATATGTACACACACGCCATAAATTCGTTGCCAGCATTATGATAAAATTAGAAAAATTAATGTTATTTCAAAATAAAGAAAATGAAATCATTTTATTATTTGTCTTTCATTCCATACTTTGGTTAATATCATAATCGCTTGAAATATTATGCAGGACAACGTCTGCCGTGTCAGCTGGATACTTTGGTGGAAGTAGGCAATGCCACGCCCCTTTTCAAGAATGGCACTGGTGGTTTTTCTTATTATGTATAATAGACCGATTGGCATGAAACCTTTCCAATAAAAATTAAATGTGAAGGCAAAGCAACGTTTGCCGGGTCAGTTAGTTTAATTGAAATTATTATTTATTTGAAAATATTTTTACAATATTATATGTTTTGTATGTTTACATCATCACTAACAATCAACCATACTTTTCCAGTGTTCATGCCAAAAAATAACAACTTATTCAGGCATGTGATGGAAATCGAAATCGAAAACAAATCAGTTTTGGATATACATTTTAATGCATTTATAATCTAATTTTTAAAATTTTTGTTTTAAGATTCTCTTTAGTAGCCTCATATCTTTATAGTTTATGTGATAAAAGTTTTTCAATACAGAAATACATATTACGAAAAAATTGAATTCTAAAACTCATTTGTTTTCGTTTTCAATTTCCATCACATGCCTGAATATTTGTTTATTTCAGTTGATTCGAACTATAAATATTTAAAATTAAATTTTTGTGTGTATATTATGAATATAATTTCAAAGCTAATAAATGTTTACAAAAACGTTTTTAATTTTATTACAATCATTTAATTTACAAATGTATGTATAAAGCTTCTGAATCTCCCAAAAAACGAGTATGAATGATACATCACTATATCAGGATGGTTCTAATTGAGTTAGGACTAAAAAATATTTTAAATACTCTATCAAACATATACATTAGGGCGGGCCAAATTTTTTGTCGATTAGAGCCAGGATGATTCTATGGACAATTCTAAGCAACTTTGGTGAAGGAACCATGGGTCTATCTCTATTTTCGAGTCTCCCACTTTATTGGGTGTATTGCGTTTGAGGAGTAAAGTATTGTTCACATTATTCATTATTATTATTAATTTTTAAATCCTGGTTGATGCACAAATTCCTTAAAATTTCGACATTGACGTGTTCAATGTTGCAAAGAAGCTAAAGCTTCTAAACAGTACTGTAATCGTTAACAGAAAGAAAGCAAAAATGTTATTAACTAGTATCTTAGAAAGAAAATACCACGTTCAATAAATCAAAATGAGGGTCTTTCTGGCAACAAACGCAGAAAAAATACAATGTACCGCAAGAAAAATACGTGTTTATGCTGGCTTTTTAACCTATCGTGTAATTAAATGATCAAATCGTAGTGAAAATCAGAATGGCGTTCTTTACGACAAGGTTTTAACAAATTTAAACAACGCCCTTATTATGTATGTATGATAAATAAAATAAATAAATAAAAATTGTAACTCAATCAGCTACCAGTACCAACATTTTATGTAGCCATCGCAAAATATAAATATACAATAATGAAAAATTTTTATAAGAAGGCAATGGTTTGCTAGGATATTTTCAGTTGTGGTCTGAAGAGAACACATCAATTCATACTTGAAAAGGTGACAAAAATGCCTGCGTTTGCTGTATATTTTTAAACGTCTTCACTATTCAGTAGTAACGTTTTGGTCCGATTTATTTATTGAAAGAATAAGATGGCTGTAATAGACAAATATATGGACTCTCTAATTGTCCTCTGGAACAATATTCAGATTAAGTCGAAGACATTTTTTTATTTAGTTCCTAACAATAAACAAATTTTTACAAAAACAAATTAAGTGTAGTTTCTTCTTTTAGCTTTCCTTAAATATCACCTTTTTTTATAACACAAATGTTAAAACATTTATGCGAAAGGATTATGTATGAACAACGCTTTAGTGTACTACCTACCTCCAACCAATCTAGTAGAGCCGATATAACTTTTTTGGAAATACAAAACTACTTGTCAAAGATTATATTATATAGAGCTATCACAGTTCATTTTCTGAAACTTGAAATTTAGTCCGAAAACTTATAACTGATTACATAAAACTTTTGTTAACAATTTAAATCATTAATTTTATCAATGCTATAAGCCACAAAATGTATCTTCGGTTATTATTCATAAATTGCACAGTGCATCTCACGTATTATATTGCGACCTCTTAGTGACATAATTTTTATAGCTTTTTCTGTATTGTCTCGAAATAAAAAATACTTTAAAAGTAAAGAAAATTCTATATTACCCCATTTCAAAGTCTTAACTTGAGCTACAAATTATGTAAATTTGCTGAAATAATTGTAAGTACTGTCTGTAATAACGTTCTTTAATCGATCTTTTATATTGTTAGACTATGACGAGCTTGTCGGCCTATCTTTCAGTTTGAATAATGAATAATTTGAATAATATCAATAGGTTTTTGATAACCGCAGCTATGTATACATTTATGTTCTCCTTGAAGCTTGTTATTACTAAATAAAGTGCAATTCTATGGGCTGTTTTTAAAACTAAAAATGAAATTGGATTTGTATGAAAAATACTCAAATATGTTTTAAAAACTAAGTGTTTTTCATAAAAATTTTTCCGACAAAGACTTTCGTCATGCTACAAAAATATTCTTCTAAATAATGTTATCATTTTCCTTTAAACATTGTCATAAAAAAGGCATTATGATTTTTGTTTTATATAATTTTTCAACGTATGTATATATTTATTCGTTTTTTTTTATTATTTAGTTAATAACTAAAATATAATATAAACATATTAGAAGTATTTATTTAGATTATTTATAAATGAAACAAACCATTATTTATGTTAATTAAAGTATTTAATACTTACAAATTGTTTTAAATCCTTTTATTACATATAAAAATTATAATAACAGTAACAAAAGTTAATATAATCTAACATAATTGTAACATTTTACAACTTTCAATGCAATTTTTAGTTTATTATTAATTTAATTTAAAATAAATATATTTTTAAAATGACATTGAACTTTAACAAACATTTTAAATCTTACTTTTGTTGAATTCGATATTCGTCTTTTAAGTATATTGTGTAAATCTGTAAAAAATAAATCAAATATTTATATATATATATGTATACAATACTTGCCATTTTCTATAAAGTATATGTAAGGAAATATGTATATTCTAATAATGTTTAGTTATTTATGTAAAACTACTTTTAATAGATATTGTATAAACAAAAAAAAAAAATAAATAGTTGCAAAAGCAATATATAATATACAAACAAATGTATATGTAAAAATTATTTAAATTATTATTTTTTTTTGGCTTTCTAACAACAATGAAAGTAATGTAATTTATCAATATTAATAATGGAAAAAATTAAAAATATTAAAAATCGAAAACTCTTGATAATTCTGCAATGATCGGTTCTTTGTTGGCTCTCAATCTGGAATTTTGCTTTAACAATTCCGAATGTAAATTTAATACAATGCGAGACAGATTTCCTGGCACCTATATCCGACCAGTAATGGATTACTACTATTATTGCTTCGATATATATGTACATATTTTGACGTTTCTCAACATAGCAAATTCATTCCTTACTGTTAATATGTGGAAAAACTCTGAGCGGATAAAGTATTGTTCACACAAAAGCTTCGTGGCAACAGTGATTTGTTTTTAAGCATAACTATCGTAAATCTGTCAAAAATGTAATCAGCAGAGCTAGGAAAATAGAAAAAAATCGTGCACAAATTCCTTGAAACCCTACATTGTCCATGATTGCAAAAAAGCTAAAGGTACTGTAAATTAAGTTATAAAAATATACAAGCAAGCCTTTAGTACAGATCATTAACATAATGAAAACAGCAATATTGTTGAAAGAAAGCAGGAACTTACAAAGAAAATAATTTCAGGGTTAAAAATGTTATGTTGCAGCGAAATGAGGGGATGCCGGGTCAAAATATAGATATACCAAATTGGATAAACTTGGTAAAAAGGTTTTGGCAAGCAATTTGCAGTTGAGGTTCTCTTCAACTATGACTTCGGATACTATTTATGTATGTATAAATAAATGACGGTTTTAACGTATGCTGGCTCTTGTTAGACGTCAAAAAGTTTTGGACCGATTTAACATTTATTCATTACGTCAAAAGCTGCTATGGAGCGTCATTATAAAGTTAATACCTAATATTGTTAAAAAAAAGTTTTATTGTATACTAGCTAAACCCGGTGTGCTTCGCTGCCCCCTCGTTATAAAATAAAACGTATTTATATATTTACAAACATTTATTTATTTAATTTTAATGTATTTATTGCAATTGTTTAAAATCGAATGGTAAATCTGTTGGTAGCATTGGAATGCGTAGCAAAAGTACATCTGTACCTGTACATCTGTACCTGTACATCTGTACCTGTACATCTGTACCTTTATATTTTCCTGTTATAATGGTCTCTTCTACTAAATTATTTCTCAGTTTTTTTACTGCAAGTCGAGTGCCATTGCAAAGCTGTGGTGATCGATATTACGCAGTAAAATAATTGTAATGTACTATATACATTCATTTTTATATACTACTAGCTAAAACCCGGTGTGCTTCGCTACCCGTATTTTTTAAAATTAACTTTATATGGGAGGTACCACGCCCACTTAAAATTTCCAAAAAAAAGTAGCCTATAGCTCCTTCCAGACATACAGAAATATACTGTGAAAATTTCAAGCAAATCGGTGATTTTTAAAATTAACTTTGTATGGGAGGTACCACGCCCACTTAAAATTTCCAAAAAAAAAGTAGCCTATAGCTCCTTCCAGACATACAGAAATATACTGTGAAAATTTCAAGCAAATCGGTTCTGCCGTTTAGCCGTCTATAGACTATAGACAAACTAATAATAATAAACATAACGACACACATTCACTTTTATATATATAGATTGCCCTTATTCATAAAAAATTAAAGTAGACTTCAAATGTACTTTAAGAAAATTTTGTCTAAAAGCACACTTCAAACCTACTTTATTTTTTTATGAATACGGCAGTATATGTATATAGATAGATAGATAGATAGATACCACAAGTACAAATTTAAAACAAAATATATTGCATAATTCATAAGTAACTTAAGCAAAATATAACTTATTGACAAAGATTAGAAACAGAAGGAACATAAAAAAATAATTAACTTTTAACAGAATAGTACCAGATTTTTCGCGTATAAATAAATTAAACAGGTACATATATAGTAATTATGTAAAACATTGTCGTATGTAATATTTTCTTTGTAGTCTTTTTGCCTTGTTTTTAATGAAATCAAACGACATTTTGATCCATTCATTCTGTATTTCTTTGCCTAATTATTTTGTCCAGATGACTGCGGATTATGATATTAAGTTTTTGGACAGCGATCGAGCAACCATTCTTTCACAATTTTGGAGGTATGCTTATGCTACACTGTTTTTTGTAAATGTCTAGATAATTTCCTTTTTCATTGTATTCTATAAATGTAAGACCGAGGGGTTATTGTGTATTTCGATTCGAAAAGAAAATCGTTCGAATTTGTATAGTTTTTACATTGTACGTCAAAATACACAATAACCCCCATGATGCTACCTTCAACCCCAGACCACTACTGAGCCGCCGCCATGTTTTATCTTTGTGGTAACATATTTATTACTTATATATTCTATAAATGTAAGATTACCGACCCTGATGCCGCCTACAACAATAGACTATTACTGTACCACTTGTACTGAGCCGCCGCCATATTACTAAAGGTTTCGTTCTTGGTTCGCCATATTTCCGGCTGCCTTTTATCTCCAAATATCTCAAAGTTACTTTCATCGGTGAAAATAATATTATTCCAAAAAATTTGAGGCTCTATATATGTACATACATTTTTGTTGTGAAATTCAAGCGGGACACCACCGCTCTCAGATGAATAAATACAAGTTGCTCATTATATCCTATTGAATTTGAAAACTAGATTTTGTCTAGCATTGGCTGGACTTATCTTAATTAACTTTAGTTTTAGGATTTGAATACATATTGTTAGTTCATTTAAAATGAAGATACAATAAAAAAGTATATGCAAAAAAAAAAAAAAAAAATTCAAACGTTTGGTTTGGTAGTTCTTTGATATAAAGGGCTTCTTACGTGACTCATAGTAGGTAGGCCTTTTTGATGCAAAGATCTTTTAATCGTACTCGCGCTTACAGGGTTTCCAGAAGTTTTCGTAACATTTTCAGCTATGCTTACACCAATATACAAAACTTCAGTTTTTGTAAGACTCTTAGGTCGTTTTGCACCAGGCAAATTTTCTCCGGTATTGTGTTTAGTATACTTGTCTATAATTTTTTTTATTGTACAATATAGGTACAATTTCACGCAGTTATTTCTATGTAAGTCTATTAGGATTTCCCGAGTCTTAATTGATGTTTGTCTTCCCATAGTAAATTTTTCGCTACTTAACGTCACAACTTTAGCGTTTCAAACTTTCAAAAAACAATATTAAAATAATTGGCACTAATTTTGGAATGTTTACTTTATTTCGACACGTAAAAATTGTTCTATTTTGTTTTTGATTCTTTTTTTTTTCGTAAATTGAATTGAACTACATATATAAAAATGCAATATACTTTTTACTTTTTCTGTAGAAGCAAATTAATTTCACTTCCGAACAGAATTAAATTCTGTGACATGGCTGATAATATTATTTATATTGATATAATAAAACTTTTCTTTTAAAAATATGTGGTGTTGCTTCGTTTAATTGAACAATATATTTGGTTACTGTCAAAGTAAAGTTAATGTGGAGTGATATTGTAAGTCTTAACAATAAAAACTGTGAGCGATTTGAAATAAGTCTGCGGTGCAGTTGGATCTAAAAGTTGTGCTACAGTTCATACGATGTATCAAAACAAAAACAAACAATAACAACAACATTAATAAAGTGCTATCCATTTGTGGTTCAAAAGTAATCAATCACTTTTTTGTTAAAACATTCATGTTGCCTGTTTTTATGTCAACAATATTTTATTGCTGCCAAATTTATTTGTTTTTTTTTTCTAAAACGAGGATACATTCCTCAAATGATTGTTCATTAAAAAATACATTTATTAAAGCACATTTGTAAAAAATATTTGCAGTGAAATAATTGAAAATTCTATGAATATATAGATAGTTACAAAACGCTAACAGAACATTAACAAATTATTGTTAACATTTTAAATCTTCTTGAAAAATTTCCTACCACATAGCTACAAAGATCACCCACTATGTGAAATTTTCTCTATTGTTTTCTATTAATAATTTAGCGCGCATGTTTGTTTAGAAATTTGCTAAATATTCAAATTAAGCATTAATTCTATTTAATATTTGAAAATTCCCAGATTTTTTTCTTGCGATGAATCAGCATGATTTGCTAGTATTTAAAGGGGAAACAAATTGTTTAAAGGTGTCTAAAAATTATCAAACATTTTTAAATATCTGTGAGCCAAACAATTAATATTCAACTATTTACGTTAGCAATTGTGAACGTGTTAACAGGCGCAGACATTAAGACAACATTAAAATGTGCGAGTACATATTATCGATTATTTATTATTCATGGTACGATATTTGTCATAACGTTACACCTTACTTCTTTAACGTAATCAATATTACTTGTTTATATTATTTTATAAAAAGCTTCACAAAAACATATTATGTTTATGTACAATTTCTTAAAGTGAGGTGAAGTGATTTTGTATGTATGAATTTAATTTCAATAAAATAGTCATAAGCAGTAGGTACATGTATGCACATTAGAGTTCTCCAAAAAAAAATAAAATTGCAAATTTTAACCGTCCCCAACCCTAAAATTGTTCTATGGATTGTATAAATTCTTTCTGAAAAATACTAGGCTGATAGGATAACGTTAACTGGCGACGCATGGTTTAAGGGCTAATTTAGATTTTTGCGCAAGTTTAGAAATTTCAAATATAGCAAAATTTGACCTTTGACCATCAAAATTTATTTAATAGCAAAATTTTTGCAAAACCTGAAAAATGCATACTTTCCCCTTGTAAATGGACCCCCAAACTTCAGAGTCGATGCGGTGCCAGCTAACGCAATCCCATCATCCTAATATTTTTCAAAACGTATTTCAACAATCATGAAATTAGCTTGAATTTTTTTTTCGTCCATATAATCTTGAAGCACTCTAATGTACTCATATACATATCGATGGTCTCATGTAGAAAGGCCCTAACTCGCATATTTGAAACTTTACAGGAGAAGGTAAAAACATAATAGAAAATGTAATATTCAACATGTAACTTTTTTTGTACAACTGCTTATAAAAGCGTTATTTTTTACACTTATTATTATTATTTCCTCTAGAATTAGTTGTAATTTTCAGTTCACATATTTATATGGAACTTTTTTAGTGTGTAATTATTTCCGATGTGCACAAAAATTGTAGATGTAATTAAGCTGCATGTCCAACTTATTTGTGGTGAAATTTGATTAGATAGGTGCATAAATCAAACATTTATAAATTGGACAGTTTATAACCAAATTTAATTCCGTCTTTGGGCTGAGATAATTCTCACAATAAATTTTATCGAAAAATCTTTAAAATTGCGACCTGTACTTTTTGCACAAGCTTTACATGGACTGTTAGCCAGGCAGCCAGACATCAGCACAAATCCATATACCCTCCCCATTAAGATTGTGTAGGATATAAAAACAAGAGCGTATATTCTGATGTCTTGAATCTTATATACCCATGGGCATTGCTCGTTCTGGGGTGGGATGCAATTATACTACGGTATTAAAGGAAGTTAGATCGAAATATAAGGTTGAATATTTCAAATTGGCGCGTCTTAGTGGTCTTATTGTTCGTCTCTCTGGATGAAATTTAATATTTAATAAATATAATTATAAAAAGCAAATAATCTATTAGGTACCACAACAATAAGTACTTTGCGAATGCTGTTTTGCCATCGCATGAATTTTGCTATTTTTGACATTGTTTTCGCAATTAAGAATTCCAACTTGTCACCTTTTCGCATTTCAAATGCGATTAAAAAAGTACTTTTCGCAATAGAGAATAGCAACTGCTCGCTTTTATGTATTTTCGAGTAGTATTTATTTTCACATTTATTTCTTACAGTATTGTTCTTAAATCGTGTTCTAAAAAGTGGGTCATTTGGACCCCCACGACAAAAAGGGGTAATTTTTTCAAAAATATTTCAGATTTGTATAAAGTTGTAAATTGTTGACCTTTAGTTTTGTTGTTTGTAAATTTTGTTCGGCATAAGGTCATAGGGTAAGGGAATAAGGGAATAAAATAAAATAGAATTTTTAAAACAAAATATGTTTATATTTTTCAATTAAAAATTCGTTTACCCTATGACCTCATGCCGAACAAAATTTACAAACAATATTTCAGATTATAATTTAAAATATTCACTATAACAATTTTACCAATTTTTACCAGAATACTGGGAAAAATAACGATTTCTTCAAGCAATTATAGTAAAAATACAGTATTTCCTGAAATTTAAACTTTGACCTCTAGGGGGTACGGCTTAGAGTTATTCGATTTAGCTCAAATTTTCTCCTTACTAGTTTTAGACCAAGTATCACAATAATCCGTCCAGGACTAAGCGATAATCGAACATTTTTTTTTAATTCTACCCTAATGTACATTAGCAACAGAGATTAAAATTTGCGAAAGACCACGTCGTGGGTAGTTCAAAAAGGTCATCAAGAGAACGACTGGAAAAACGTTTTAATATTGATGGCCCAGATGGATATAATTATTATTTCCACGATATCAGGAAGGAAGTCGTCAGAGAGGGTGGCGTAATGGTCTGGGGCCCTCTAACTAGTTTAGTTTTTGTAAATGAGCGAATGATTTTTGGCCCCCTTTCTTTCATTTTTCAACACTGGCTTCAGGAACAGGAAGTTGAAATATTATCATGGCCACCATATTCTTCTGACTTAAACATTATCGAAAATGTTTGGGGATGGCTAATACGTAAAGTTTATAAAGGAGGAAGACAATTCTGCACAAAAGCGGATCTGAAAGAAGCTATAAAATCGGCTTGGTCTGAAATTTCATTAAATTACTTAAAATTTCTGTACGACTCAATGCAAACCCGAATTTTCGACGTTATTTCAACAAAGGGAGGGCATACAAAATATTAAATGTTGTAAAACAACTACATATATAAAAATTTAAATATTAATAAAAAAAGTTAAAACCAAACATTAAAGTAAGTTAACAATAAAAAGCAACTATTTCTAATAACGTTTGCAAGATCACCTAGAAAAATTACGTTAACTTTAACTGGATGATATAATTGGTTCTTTCGTCAACTAATAAATAGACAATAAAGTTGCTTTCCACATTTTAATATAAAAAAACGTGAAACATGTTTAAAATTTCTACAAATTTGTCAAATTTATATGTGAGTCTATCCTATGTTAACGGAGTGTATTTTTGAACAAATTGAACAGTTTGCTAAATTTTTTTTTACCGATATAATAAATATCTTATTGAATTACGTTTTGATTCTCACTTACCTATTTAATGCGTTCTTCAAACCAATAAAAAAATAAATAAAAAGCCATACAAATTAACAAATATCATTTAGTACATATTTTAAATTGTTTAAAAAAAAGGCAATTAAATATTAAAATAAATAAGCAATATAAATTAAAATAAACAAAACGTTTTAATATTTAATAATTTTTTTTAATTAATTTATGAATGACAAAATATTGTGTGTGAACTGTGAACAAGTTTTGAAAAGACAAATAACTACATATGTATATTTAAATGAAATAATTAACAAAGGACATTAATAACTTAGATAGATTAGTAAATACGATTGAAAAAAATGGTTTGCGATGAAAGGATCTAAATACGTGTGCAAAGTGCTCTTTTGATGTAATAATGCTTTTAAGGATAAAACTTATTCCAAGATTTGTATGCTGTTTTTTAGGCTGAATGATAATTAAATCTAATAATACAATTTGTGTTAAAACTAATTTATTAGAAAAGTGAATAAATAAGTCTTTGGCATAGTTAAAAAAAAATGTTAATTATCGTCTATATAAATAAATTCTAAAAATATTAAATAATTAAAATGTTAATACATAGTTGCATTAAAAAAAACAGGCTTAAAATTGTAATACAAAACTGAGTTTTGAACTTCAGTCACCCCTACACAAGGCATTTAAGAACATAAACAGTGTTGCTAACGTATAATTTGTATGCAATTGCTGCTTAGCAATAAGCATTATTTTGATAAGGAATTTTATGTTGACGGACGGGGTGAACGGAAGAAAGGAAGATATTTGATTTCACAAACTGCATTATAAAAGAAAATAAAACAAGAAATATAATTAAAGCATTATTTTTAATACTGCGTTTGTTTTTGTGTAAATGGATTCTAATGCGAAACCATTAGGTAGAGAAATAAATTAATTTAATAAAACAAAAGACTACTAACTTTTTCTTATAGTTTTTCTTTTCATTCCATTTGAATTTAGAGATTTTCATTCCAAGTTAGATTTCTAAAAACGTAAGAATTTGGACATTTACAATTTCTACGCATATTTAAAGGTTATTTCCGAGATTTTTTTAACATCACCCCACACTTGTAAGGATTTAATATCGGTTATATTTAATTCTGTGTCATATGTCGTAATACGATTTGGCGTATTCTCATAGATTTTATAAACATCAATGTAACCATCTTGGAATGCAAATTCTAATTCGAATATTGTACCTAAAACAGAATAATTTAGAATTGAATTGTTAGTATAGAGATGATGAGAGCTGAATGAATTTTTACTATGAAACACACCATCAAACTGATCAAACATTTTCTCTTTGTGGTCTATCCATTCGCCATTTTCTTTGTAATTCTCAACAATGACATTTTCATCCAAAATCCATTTGAAATGGTATGTTATAAATGCTGGATCTCGGCATACCTCATTTACGAAGTTAATGGAGAATCTAAAAAAATAGAAAGATAATTTATTTAAAAAAAAAACACAACATTTTTGAATATTATATTCTATGTTAATAATAAAGGGGTTTTCAATAAGAACTTTGCTCTTCAATAGCGACATATTGGAATAACATGAAAGTTTTGACATTTTACTTGTTGATATATCAGTTCTAGAAGCTTTGACAGTTCTTACAATGAATTAAATTTCGCTCGAAAATTCACTTTGAAAATAGTGGACCTAACTTCATAAAATTCGTGATATTTTCGTTGTTCCGCTATTAAAAATTTGGTAGATAAAATTGCCGCCTTTGACATTTGCTTGCTGAACGTGTCAAAGATAAAGTCTATACTAAGCTAATCGAATCGATCACAGTCTACAAAGTCAATCCGTCATATGATTAACGAAATAGACCCGACATTTTTTTGAACTGTAATATCAAATTTAAATTCTTTTAGGGAAAATTCCCGTACCAGTGCTCGTTTCCTTCTTTGAGTCATCAGTGTAGATTGAGATCGCGTCGCTTTGAAGGACATAATTTTAAGGTCCAGTCGTACCTTGTAGGTGTGCTAATTCCAAAGTTTCGAAAAAATTGGGTGTATGTACTACATAGTCAATACGTTGACCTAATAATGGCCAGCCTATCTTTTGTAAGATAGTACCGCGACCAATAAGGTTATGTTACAGTCCGCCTGACTTCTTGAGTCTTAGATCAGAGTTAGAATGTATTTTATATATAAATCAGGCGTACAGATTGGATTGAGGTGTAGAATTCATAAATGTATACTTGTGACATTAAGTTTTCAAAACGTTTATTTTCAATGTAAAATCATTAACCCTTTACGCGTCTATAGACGGTCATCAGTTGAGTATTAAAAAAAAACGGGTTTTTTTCTTTTAGCCACTAAGACCGTCTACAGACTGTCTTCTTTGTTTTTGTCCTGGAGCTTTCCAGGAGTATTTTTTTCTAAATTGGAACTGAAATTCGTAATTTTCAGATGAAATACATGCTAGAACAAAAGTGTATTTCTGCAATTGGAACGCATTTTCATATAAAATTTATAAAATATAAAAAAATATAAAATTTAACTAAATTATATGCATGTCTTTGAAGCTAGAATATTTCATTCAAATGTTTTTATGGAATGATATGCGAACAAATTTTAAATCTGATTTTTATTTTAACTAATTCACCAAAATCTACAATTGAATTAATAATTTCGAAGCTATGTGGTAATATACAAATATTTCTGGGCCACATTCATCAATTCAATTTTATTTGTTTAGTTTGGCTGAATAATTACTACTACTCCTACTTTCTTATTTATTAAATATTTTAAAATAGAATTTGCTTAAACAATAAATTACGATTTGATTGTGGAACAAAACAAAAATATCTCAACACTAGACAAAATTGTATGCAATCATAAATATTTAAATAAATATTTTAAATATCTAAATATGACTAATAGGAACTCACAATATACTAATGAAACTAAAACTATTCCACTTAGAAGCTGGCAAAAACTTCTTGTAATTCAAGCACGTTTTTTTTTTAAAGCCCGGTTTTACAACGTGAGCAGTGATTTGAACATTGTTTTGGCTAGTGATTGTGATTTGAACAAGTAATGACTATTTTTAGCTGTCAAAAAAAAAAAAATTGAGAAAACCCATACAAAAAATTTTATAGAATGTTGACACACCTGTTGGTAAAATTTGTAAAATGTTTTTCACCGCTATGACCAATACAATTTGTAATAGTGGGTCGCTTAAAATTATATTGCTATATATAATAAATATTAGAAAATACATTTGAAGATATTATTATACTAAAATAATTATTAACGGTAATAAAATTGTGTGTTTATTATTATGAATTCCAATTGATATGAATCATTAAATATTTCGATAATTCCAATTATCAAATACTTTAAAAATATTAATGGTACAATTGGATTTATATAGTTATATAGTTAGTTAATTGTTCTTTATTTTTTAATTCATTTCTGTTGTTACAAAGTTATATAAAAAAAAAATTAAAGTAAATAGAACATACGACTTTGACCAATGTCGTCAGTCGGATAGATATTGTGATTTAAATTATAACAATTGTGTTTTATGTTTAATTTAGATTAATAATTAAATTCATAAATAAGCTGTTTTCGATAACCTATTGCATCTATAACAAAAAGATATATAACTTTAAAGTTTTGCTTTGCATTATTTAAGATATTTATTAAATCATTTTCAGTTATTGTGGTTCTTTTAAAATATTTATAGCGGATTTCCCGTAAAATTGTACATATGGCAATAAAGTGCAGAATATTTTCCGTTTCGTTTCTATTACATAAAGAGCATATGCGGGGCCTATGTGTCTGAAATCTAGTTTCATTGAGCTCAATCAGGTCACATCTGGCTTTAAAGATGTAGCTTACTGCCGTCGTATTATTATAGATTTCGAAATATGTTTGTTGCTCCTTGTAGTTAAGTTTTGAATAAAAACGATTTGTTCTGGTTGCCTGTAGTATGTGGTTTTCTCTTTCTTTTCTTTTTAGCCCGGTTAGTATATCAAATCTTAAACGTTCCCAGTTCTCTCTTGAAACGCATTCGGAAATTTGTATTGTAGTTACATCCCAAGCTAGTTTTTCTATGTGTTTATACCAATACGATTTTTTTTTCTATTGTGAGTTTGGTTAGTTTACTTGGTAAGCGGTTATCGTCATAATCAAATAAGGTCTTTATTATATAACTCAGATGTAAATCAAGAGTGTATATATAGTTATTTTCAATACCAGTTTCTAACATCAATGCGTACGTTGGGGTAAATGCAGGTAGCTTAAGTATTTTTTTTAAGAAAAAGCGTTGAAGTTTGTCTACCTCTTCAAACAACGAATATCCCCATACTTGGGCACCATATGACTGGATTGCACGACACACTGATTGGAAGAGATTCCATTTTGCCTTTAATCCTACTTCTTTTTTTGATAAAAATTCTTTCCAAGTGGCGTTTATATTGTTTTTAGCAGATTTATTCCTTTTTTCTATATGTTTGCTAAACGACATTTTAGGTGATATTGTTACTCCGAGATAAGTATATTCGTTTGTCACTCTGATAGGTTCCCCCTTAAATAACCATTGTTCACGAGCAGAAATTCTGCCCCCATTTCTCAGTATCATCATTTCGGATTTGTTTAAATTTAGCTCTAGATTCCAAATTTCACAATATATTTCTAGCCTTTTAATCATATAATGCATCGTGTTTATATCATCTGCCAAAATCACGATATCATCAGCATACATTAAAAGTCTGATATTTTCTGTGCCCACATTAACACCTCCTCCTATATAATCATGTAAATCATCGAGATACACCGATAAAAGCGTTGGAGATAATATACATCCTTGTTTTACACCGGATCCTGTTTCAATATATTTATTAATAAGAAAATTCCAAACACAAAAAATCGCACTTAATTTTTGACACTTTCCTCCCGTGTAGACCCCAAATTAATTGTCTTAATAATTAACTTAAAATACTCTCAAATAAGAATTCCTTTCGTTTAATTAACATTTTTCAAAGTTATTATTAAAAATGTTTTTTTTTATATATGTATATGTAAATAAAAATAAAATTTAATTGAATTGAATATAAATGACTTGATTTTAAGCGACACATACAATTACATATTATAAAAACAACTAAATTTGTCAACAAGCAAACAAAATTATGAAAATAATTTTGAATTTTATTTTAAAAGAATAATTCATGCACCTAAGTGTTTTTGAATTGTTAAAACATGAAAAAGGTTAATTAACATATTAAACCTATTTAGTTGAATTACACTATTTTTCCAATTAATCTTTAAATCTAAATTACATTTTATAAGAATTTCCTTTGAAGAACATGCAACCAACTATGTATGTAAAGTTCCTGCAATTGTACGTAGGCGAATTTTTTAAGTAATTTAAAATATTATATTATAAATCCCTATTCATAACAAAAACAAATAACTTTGCATAAGAATTTGTATACAAATAAGTCAGGCTCAAATATAAAAGTTAAAAATATTATACACAGCATACAGTAACAGTATAGAAAATACAGTTATACACAAGATTTTCTATAAAAAATACTGTTATACACAAGATTTTCTATAAAAAATACTGTTATAAATAAGATTTTCTATATAAAGTACTTTATATACAAGATTTTCTATAGAAAATACTGTTATACAGAAGAATTTCTATATAGACAACTAGCGTTCCTAATTTCCCGGACATTGTTCACTCCCAGCAATTTTTTAAGACTAAATTAAACCAAAAACCCGTAAAGTTTTTTAAAATAAGTAGTCTTCTTAGTTTTTACTTACATTTTTAAAATAATAACAACAAAAACTCTGTTTTCAAACAAGCTAAATGGAATAACATGAAAGTTTTGACATTTTACTTGATCACATTTCAGTAGTACCTATAGAAGCATTGACAATTGTTACAATCCATTAAAAAATTCTTTATAAAAATGTTGGATTTGAGAGTGTACTCAGTACCTTGAAATATAAAATAGTATCAAAAAAGTATGATCGTATGCTGTTCCAAACATTTTAACGACTGTGCAAACCATTCACCTAATTGAATATGCATACATACATACATATGTATTGTGGGACGACCGGTGTTGCGTGCGTGAATTTTTTGAAGATTTTTTTTTTCAATAGAAAAACTATTTTAAAAATATAACATAATTTTCGCAAGGTAAAGTTTTCCTTAAAATAGAGCAATGTTTGTTGTTAAGAAAACTATTTCTAAAACAACAACAAACATTTAACATTTCTAACGATAAAAAACACTAACAATTTCAAGCCAACTTAAAAACAATATTGATTAGTTTTATGTTTATGGGTTAATTGTTAGAGTTTGAGGAATCTAAGCCAAACAAATTGTATGTGGTAAGTTTTTAGAATCACTGTTAGATTTACTTTCATGCTCCAATGACATCATCTTGTCCAAAATAAAATGTTTTGTTATATGTCTGTTTGTGGGTTTGTATATTTGTGTGAATATTTTTAACTATGAAATATGCCTAATAAATCAACGTTTCTTATTATACTCGTATGTGTCTATGTCTGCATGATGTGTTTGGTCTTTTAAAGAGATAATGGTTTTATGGGTAATTAAGAATTTCAGAAGAATTTGTTAAACAAATACAATTGAAATAAGCAGCTGTTTGTTTATATTATTTTAATAAAATTCTTAAAAATCATAGTTTAATTGTTAATTGAATTAATCGATAATTAATTAACTTAAAAATAATTTTCCGAAAAAGGGCAGGGTGTAGTGACACAACTGAAATTTGTATTTTGACTAATCCGTGATGCTGTGTAAACCTTAAAATTAGTTTTTCAAATTTGTCTTCTGGTCTAGTGATCTAGTAAAAAGATCACCAAATAATGTAAATCATATTGGAAAAAAAAATGAAAACACTTGTCACTATTTTGAATTGTGAAAATTAAAATTAAAAGTATTTTCTTGTTCTTGTCCTTTGAAAATGTCTTTCTGAAAGTCTACTTCGAGCGTATAAACATTTTTGAAATTGCCGAAATTTTACAAAATAAATTAAAAATAGTTTTAATTTTAAGCAAAAAATTGCCCCACGACTTTTGGTCAGAATTACAGACGCAATTTCGTTCATGTTCTTCTGTCTTATTTTAAAATGGCAGTCTTTTTGTGTAAAATGATATTTTCGGGCAAACATAGTTGTTCGAACAATAACATAAAACATCGTCATGAGTTGTCCATACGAGAAAAATTTATGAGCGGACAAAAAATTGTTCGCTAAGTGAACAAATTGCAATGCCCAACGCCATTGTCAACCTAAATAACTTCCTCTACATTTTAGGGTGTTGTCTACATTATCAATTTATATTTATCGCTGTTTATTTTTGCAATGAAAGTAAATACGTATTAATTAGTCCAAGTCTTTAAATTGATTGCGTGATTGAAAAAAGGTATCAGTTTCATTATTATTACTTTTGTCTTGTTTATATTGTCATTTATGCATTAAATGACCAACTTGATTATTGTAACAATGACAGAAATATTGTTATTAATTTGCTATTAAAAATATTTACAACAGAAATAAAAAACATTTTAAATTAAAGGAATATTTATTAATATGGTTTAAATAAATGTTCTCAAATTAAGACAGACGATCAGGGTTAATTAATGTTTGGATACTGTATATAACAAACTAAGCGAATGGAAAAAGTTCAGGGGGGTTACTCTCTATTGCGATGCGAAAGCAAATTCGATGCGATAAGCGTACAAATTGATACTCTTACGCATCGAATTTGCTTTCGCATCGCAATAGTTTCATTATTATTGAATGTCTTGATTGTTTGTGACATCCATGTATGTACATATTTATTAATGGAATCTTATTAATTCCAAGAAATAAAATGAAATTTAAATTTAAACTTTAAATTTTAAAGCAAAAATAAAACATTTAGAGCAATTAAAGAGTCTCTAAAAAGAAATTAAACGATGATCGATAACTATTTAAAATTTGTTATCAAATTAATTAAAATAATCCAAATATTTACACATTGGTATTAAGTAAACATTTTAACTTGATTGTACATACATGCAAAAATTATATTAGCACCGTTTTTTCGCCATATTTTTCCAAACGAATATTTCTTTCTTAACCCTTTAAGTGCAATATCATTATAATCAACCATTTAATGAATATACCGTTAACAAATGATCAGCACTGTACTATTTATATAAAAAAATTCACTTAATGGGTTAAGCGTTTAGTGTTATTATTTACTATCACATGAATACGTTTTTTTGTATCAATAATTCTTATCACATTATTAATAAAATAAAAAACAAACTCAAGAAATTCAAATTTTAATAGGGAAGACTGCTAAATAAGCATACAAACATATGTACATTAGGGGTGGGATAGTGATCGACTTCTTGATTTCGATATGCTAGAACCTCTTATTCTGTGGGGTTTGACAAAAAAATGCATGAGCCAAAAAATTAGGGGGGTGGGTTGGGGGTAAATGGCGCCTCATCGGGGTCAAAAGTAGGAGAAAACGAGACAAAATCCACGTAAAGCTTCATAACTGTCCCTGAGTCGCACTTACAGGGTTAAAATGTGAGACCGACCCACACTAATATTTCCTCTCCTACATTTTTTATGAACACACCTACCCCCTATCTGCCCTCCTTAAGGGTGCTCCCATACAAAATATTAATTTTTATAAAATTAGCCCTCACCGCCCTAACTAGCCCCAGATTGCTCCTAGAGGAGTAAAATGTATGACCGACTTTAATATTTTTGTTGTCTTAACATTTTCTAAGAACATACCTATCCTCCATCTTCAGTCATTAGGGTGGTCCCCATACAAAAATTTTAATAAAAAAAACATTTTATATATTTTTGTAATTGATTAATATTTATTATAACGATAATTAAATTAATTCGTTTTTATTATGCGAAGGATATTTTGATCTATTTTCAGCGACAACTTGAAGCAAAAATATTTTTTCTTCCTCGTTACGGCACAATATTTTTTTTTTTTTTTTGCATATACTTTTTTATTGTATCTTCATTTTAAATGAACTAACAATAGGTATTCAAATCCTAAAACTAAAGTTAATTAAGATAAGTCCAGCCAATGCTAGACAAAATCTAGTTTTCAAATTCGATAGGATATAATGAGCAACTTGAATTTATTCATCTGAGAGCGGTGGTGTCCCTCCTTCTCAAACGGCTATGACCGGGATGTTGTAAGATGTCTCGAGCGAGGGGATTTGGATGAGTTTCCAGCTTACCCAAATAATGGGCCACGTGTTTAGTTATTTCCCATTTGACAAGTGGAACATCAAGATCGTTGTGTATGTTGTTGTTTTTAATATACCAAGGAGCGGTAGTTATCATTCGTAGAATTTTGTTTTGACGGCGTCATTGACAACATGTAATTTACGCAATATTTCTATAGCTTGCTGGTAATCTTTGCGTTCTTCCCAGATTTCTGGATCTGTAACTATAAAGTCCAATGATAGTCCAAAGCGTACGAAAAATTTGGCTGTTTCAGGTGTAGTGGCCATGTATATACATGCCAAGGTAAGAAACGTTTGAATTTCTCTTGAATGTGACAGACAGACAGACGGACATCGCTTAATCGATTTGATACCACATCCACAAATACTGGGCAATTTCAAGGTGCGTCTCTTTTGCTGGAGCTAATACTAAAGCGAGATCTTTTCTATCTGCCATGTAGACATCACATTTATGAGTTGCTATTAAAAGAAGTATTTGATGCTAAATTCGGTAAAATGTCTGCGCCAGGAGTGCCAATGTTTTCTCGTTTTAAAGGGCAATGGCAAAAAATTAAAGATAAACCTTATAGCTGTGGCATAGAAGATAATAGTGTTGCAGAGAAAATACCAATTGAAGTTCAATTAGAGATCAAGTCTTTTTCCTTAGCGCAACTGAAGGAAAAGCAACCTAGAGACGATTATAAAGAGTTTCTTGAAATAATTTTATTGTTCCTTGGTGAAAATATTCCATATTATCATTTTAGACCACCAGGAGCCGTCAGCCATGCTCGATGGATGGCTAAAGGCATAATATACTGCATAAAAATATTTTTATTTCGAAAATATCTCGGCTTGTGCGAAGAAGAACTAAGTGGACTTCGCGATATTACAGTTTTCATTGTAATACTTTACGTGAAAGCTTGGTTTAACAGCACAAGTGCAATCGCAGCTCCAAATAATGATTTAAATTTCTTAAAAGCGATTTTGTGTCGCAAAGATTGTGGAAAAGATTCTCTGGACATCTTTGGTATCTCAGCGGAGAAGCTGTTTCTCTAGCATTATTTGATAAAAATGTCCCCTACAACACCAAACGTAAAATGGCGAATGCAATTCGTGCATTTAAGAATGATATGTTTAAGAAAAGCGATGACAGCGAGGAAGAAGACGACGTGGATACGTTGGAAGAAGAGGGCGCTAGTAAATTAGACGATTACGACAGCAGTAGTAATCAAAATCGTCCAGCCCATATTTTTGGATTTAAAGGTGTAAAAAGAATTACCGTGGACTCACAACGAATAAAGGAAGAACTTATTAATAATGATTTAAGCCAATACATAACACCTGAAACAGCCAAATTTTTCGTACGCTTTGGACTATCATTGGACTTTATAGTTACAGATCCAGAAATCTGGGAAGAACGCAAAGATTACCAGCAAGCTATAGAAATATTGCGTAAATTACATGTTGTCAATGACGCTGCCGAAAGAGGAGTAAAATTAATAGAAGATTATAACAACATATTGTGCCGTAACGAGGAAGAAAAAATATTTTTGCTTCAAGTTGTCGCTGAAAATAGATCAAAATATCCTTCGCATAATAAAAACGAATTAATTTAATTATCGTTATAATAAATATTAATCAATTACAAAAATATATAAAATTTTTTTTTTATTAAAATTTTTGTATGGGGACCACCCTAATGACTGAAGATGGAGGATAGGTATGTTCTTAGAAAATGTTAAGACAACAAAAATATTAAAGTCGGTCATACATTTTACTCCTCTAGGAGCAATCTGGGGCTAGTTAGGGCGGTGAGGGCTAATTTTATAAAAATTAATATTTTGTATGGGAGCACCCTTAAGGAGGGCAGATAGGGGGTAGGTGTGTTCATAAAAAATGTAGGAGAGGAAATATTAGTGTGGGTCGGTCTCACATTTTAACCCTGTAAGTGCGACTCAGGGACAGTTATGAAGCTTTACGTGGATTTTGTCTTGTTTTCTCCTACTTTTGACCCCGATGAGGCGCCATTTACCCCCATCCCACCCCCCTAATTTTTTGGCTCATGCATTTTTTTGCCAAACCCCACAAAATTAAGGGTTCTAGCGTATTCAAATTGTGTTACTAAGGATTTCCATATAACACTATTCCACCCCTAATGTACATACATATGTATGTAGATGTGTAATGTAACTAAATGAGTCATGTTTTGTAATAATTATTACGTTAAAAAGATTTGGAAAGATTGAGCAAAAAGATAATAGCAGTAAATAACAAATATTGATATCTAATTTTTATAATTAAATTTAACTTTCAGAAATTTCTTTTATTTAATTTAAACTGAGGTACGAAAAAATTCCTGTGTATAAAATTACATAAAATTATTAGAAAGAATTTAAGTAAGTAATGAGAAGTACAACTCTTGATTGGTCCTTTGTTTGGTTCCTAAATGTCAGAGAAAGGAACCTGTCACTTAGCAAGGTATTGTCATTGGAGAGTGTCAAATGCAATTTATACAATAATATTTTTAACGCCTCAGCGCCATAAAGGCTGTGTTTATACATATAAAATATTTAAGTATCTTTTCATTTTCTAATTTAAAATATTTACAATAAAAATATTTTTAATAAAAAATATAAAAAATATTTAATTCTATTTCCTAATTTTTTAATTTAAAATATTTAGAAAATAAATAATAATTAGAACTGTTTTAGCGTTATTAATAAAAGATCCCTAATGGATTTTTTGAATGTAGAAAAAGCTTGTATATTACGAATATTGACTTACTGCAGTAAAATTTTAATACCCCGTTTTTAAGAGAAAGTTGGCTACCGATTCAAAATTTTGATAAGGTAACGATAACGATATTTTACAAAATATGTTGACAATGGAGTTTTTCTTTACAGCTTACCCTCGATCATCTATTTGTGTTCAGTACTGTTTGACAATTCATCATTGGAAAGACTTACACCACAACAACGTCTTTAAATATTAAGCTGTATTAGGAAAATCAGTGTTAGAAATATTTTTCTTTTCCATTTTCGACCTTCGAACCCACTATTGGTAATAACGAAACGTAACAGAATTTTTTATTGAAAATCTACAAAAAGGTCTAAATTAATCACTCTATATTGTGTGGATTTCAATAAACTCAATTATGGAAAATTTAAAATGAAAACACATCATCGAAAATTATTTATAGAATAACGGTAATGATAACGGCCGCATGTCACACAACAGAAACAATGGCCCAATTGTGAGGCGAGTTCGGTGAACAGGTTAATTCACGTTAAGGCTCATATCTATACAGACAAGCCCGCAACGGTTGTCGCACTGGATGCTAATATTGAAGAATTTATTCGTGGAATACCGGCCGATAATGTTGGAGATAGTATGTCAAAATTGAATCCAGCGTATGAACGATTTGAGGCGTAGCCGCGGTCAACATTTACATGAAATAATAAACATTGAATTGTATTGATCGTTCTATCAATCATTTATCTAAATTGTATGTGTTTTTTAAATCACATCCGAAAGCTCTTAAAAAATCACTCTTTATAAACATTACTGTAAAAACATTGAAGCTACAATTAATTGTATTAATTCCAGCCCTAAGATTTGAGAAACAAATAAGCCAAATTTAGACGAGATTTAATTTGAAAATAATAAGCCAATGAAAAAAATGTATACAATATTAGTTTTATATATATTTTTCAACATATAAATTTATTTTACCATATAAACGATTGGTTTAAAGTTTATGTTTGTAATTCAAATTTGTTATTGGTCTAAATTCGAACTATTTAGAATGAATTTCTTTTGTATTAATTTAATTTAATAAGTTAGAGTTATAAATGTGAACAATTTATTGGCACTTCGGAAAATCCTGAAGAGGGAATTTATTATATATGTATAACAAGTTATTAAGTAGTTAAATAAAATGATGCATCTTAAAACAAATTAAAATGTTTGCATTTTTTGGTTGGTTTTTTTTAACAACCCGAAAATATTTATTGTATTAACATAATTTTTAATACCATCATAATAATATCACAAAAACTTAAAATGAAAACTTTAACTAAAAACTTATTTATAACGTAATTTACTTTTGCGTTTTATAACCTATTAAATGCGTTTTATAAACTATTAAATTTACAATTCAGTTGTTTAAATGTTTATTAAATTGCCAAAAATTTTCTGAAAATAATTTAATCATTTATCTATAGACACATCTTGTATAACATTTCCTACTCAATTTAAACAATTTTTTAACACAACTTTTTAAAACAACTCATTAATTTTCAATTTAAAAGTTCACTAATTCTTCTAAATATATTTTTTAATTAATACTTATTTACTTACTCTTTTGCATCATCCATTAAAATCCCTTTGATTCGTACTTTATCACCAATATGTACGGTATTGGGTGCAATTGTGGCAGTATATTTAATCGGTGGCATAATTTTTGGTATTTGCCTTTGAAATAAATATTTTTGTACAATATAAGTATACAAAATTTTAAAAATCTATTTCTTGTTTATAATCTATTTTCATAAAAATAGAATCAATTCAGCGACAATTTAGCGTCCAAGTGGAAGAAACAGCAATAACGTGACGACAAAGAAGAACAAAAATTCTTTTGACCGATGATTTAGCTTGTAAAACGATTTGTTATAATTTTAATTAAGTGTTTGTTGTTATTATTGAAAATTTCATTCATAAATTTCAAAGCGTTAATGTATAATTTATTATATATCTATTTTATTTATTTTATGTTTTGTTATGGTAATTTTGTATTACTGGTTGCTAAGTAGTTACAAGAAATCTCGTTTTTTGTTGTATTTAATGGAATATTTGTTCACTCTTTTTTATTTAATACTTAAATTAATTGCATTTTGTTTTTTAGAATTTTTTTAAATTTATTTTCTTTCAAATATTTAAATAATTTTTCTAAAATCTTATAAATTTTTGCCCGCACTTCACGTTTGGCTTGGTGGTATTCTTGCGCTTAACTAAAAAGATTTGTGCCGGTGTATTGAGTATTTGATTATTTTATAAAATGTTTATGCGAGCGAAATGAATGCTAATCAGCGATGCCAGAAGTAAGATTTTACCTTATTTTTTAAGATTTTTTCCCCAAAAAAAAGATTTTTTGTTTTGTTTAGCGAAGGTTAGGTTCAATTAAAAAAATCTTCTTTGTTCCCATTTGAAAAATTTTAAATTAATCGATATCAAAAAATGTACAATTTAGTATAAGAAAATTAATTTTTGCTGTTACTTTTTTGGTTAGTGTTAAATAAAATATGAATTGTTTTTACTATTTACTACCAGACCGCCCGGCTTCGCTCGGTATTCCCGGAATTTTTGAATTTTTTTCTTTACAAACCATTTCCTGAGAATTTCGAAGCGAATAAAAAAAAATCAGCCAAATCGCTCCAGCCGTTCTCACGTGATGACATTACACACATGGACCATTTCATTTATATATATATAGATAACAAAAACTACTTATTTCCAAAAATAAGATGTTTTCCTCAAAAATAATATGGTGTTCACACATGAATTTTTAATTGAAATTTTTTAATTAACGCCTAATTGAATTCAATTATCTATACAAAATTTCAATTAAGGTAACTGCTTCATTAAGAGTTAATTGTTCTATTAATTGTTACAATTAAAAATACAACCCTGTGACAAGTAATAACTAAAATGGCAGTTCTTTCGCTTTTAAATTAATAAAGAATATTTTTAGGCTGAAAATTATAATATTAGAACAAAATACAGTGCACTCGGGAAAACGTCAACTAATTAAAACCGCGGGTGTTGACGTTTAAAAAATTGTTGACGTTTACGAATATAAAATTTTTAAATAAAAAAAAACATATCGATAATGTGCTTTTAAACGTTTTTATTGATTATAAACTAAAATCAAACATAAACAATTTCAAAAAGGAAACAAAAAAGACATTCAACCTGACTAGAACCATAGAAGGCAACTAGAACCAAAAGAATACATTTTAAATGAGATCATATTTTTATATCACATGCATTTAAAAAAATCTGTTATTTTTTTCTGCTGTTTTTTTCTTTACAACACTTGGAGAAGAGCCTTCTCTCTATTTATTTTATAAAATTTTAGAGTAGGTAATGTAAAAAAAGGGTTGACGTTTTGGGATGTTGACGTAAACGAGCGTTGACGTTTTCCCGAGTGCACTGTAAATGTATTTTTTTTGTCAGCTGCTGTCAAACGCTAATTGAATTAGCAATATTGAGCATATGTGAACACTTTTTGATTAACCAATAATTGACTCAATTAAAAATTCATGTCTGAACACCATATAAGACTTTTTTGGCGAAATTAAGATTTTTTGCAGAAAATGTCTGGCAGCCCTGATGCTAATAAATAAATAAAGCAAAAAAAGAGTACAAATAAAAATGTCGTATGAAAATTCTCTTAAATTTCTCTACGTTTGTATAGGTAAGGTAATGTACTTTTTTTAAAGAACATTTCTACAGCATAACTTAAGGATGTCAAAAAATATTTGAGTCAACCGTATTTTTTACCTAAATCCTGTTGATTGAAGGATACGAGGTCAGTATGATTGATAATTTATTATAATAACAAAAGTAGTCGGTAAAACAAGTAAGAACATATAGTCGGTCAAGCCAGACCATATTATACCATACATACCCTGTATACAAGCATTAATTGTTTTCTTGTGATATTCATACTCATACTTCAAATTTAAATTTTTTGTGACAAATATGTTTGCAACTCCTTTTATTATACCAATTAACTTTAATTGTAATGAAACTGAAGAATAATTCGGAAATTCTAATACATTTTCTGGCTTTTGTAAGAAAGATCATCAGTCAAATTGACCTTAAGGTCAATATTAGTATAATTCTTTTAATTTATATATTTTTGGCTAAATGTTAAAAAAATGCAAAGTAATTTACACAAAAATATTATACCTACATATTTGTTAGTTAATATGAATTGTTATTTTAATTACTAGTAAGTAAAAGGAAAATTTATCAATCACTTTGACCTTTTGTTGGTCTTTCCTATACGTAATTTAGTTACGAGTATTTGTAATTAACATCCGTTTTTAGCAAACACAACTAATTATCTAATACATATACATATATAACAAATTTCGTATATAATAAATTTTAGTATAATTACCATTGTTTTTTATTGTACATACATGTTTTTATTCCTGTATTTGTTATTTAAATAATGTTTACTTTTTAAAATTAAATTCAAAATTAGCTTATGTTATACATATCCATACATATTATATCCGGTTTGTAGATTTACGGCAACTTTTCTTTCGATGAAACACTTCCTAAATGTCAACTATTAATTACGATCTGGTAACATTAAGCAGCAAATTGACGTAGCCAATTCAACCAATAGAAAAGCAATTCGTGGTTAACCCCCCGTTTACACATGCGAGTACTCGCATGCAAGTGCTGTGTACGTATTATATGTATACGAAAACTTATTTGAAAAACTCAAGTAGCTCTGCAAGTGAAAAAAAATTTTAATGTATTAGTAAAAAATGTGAGTGTATAGAGTTTTTCGAATTGTTACTCGTATGTGTAAACGGGAGGTAAAGAAACCCAACTTGACAAACGATATAATTCCCATTTCCTTTTTTTTAAGTTCGCATACAACGAACCCGGTTTTCTCTAAGAATTTCAACGGCCACAGCAACACACACAAACAACGACGACGACCGATGGAAGAAAAACTATCAGCCCAATCATGAATAAAAATTCCGTAGGAGTTTTTCCCCTTTTCTCATTTTTCGTATTCAAATTCAATGTTAAAAAAATAAGAAGGGAAAAAACTCCCGTGGATTTTTTTATTCATGATTGGGTTGTATATGAGAGTGCATGAGGAGGAAGGAGAGAGAAAGAGAGAGGAGAAGAAGAGAGAAAAAAACAAGAAGTTGTGTAATCTATCGGAAACAAAATTTTCAAGGTACATAATTGAAAATTTGTCATCCTAAAAGTAGGTAATGCAATTTTTTAAAGAAAATTTCTACAGCATGATTTAAGGATGTCAAAAAATATTTGTTTGAGTCAACCTGTAGCCAAAAAATCAAACAAGATGATCCAATGTAATATTATGCTTTTTACCAGCGTTGTCAAATAGGTGCGTTTCGCACCATTTTTGATGCTTTTTTAAATTTTTGGTGCAAAAACTTTCTTAGTTGGTGCGCGGTGGGATTTTTTTTAAATTTCTGTGCGTTTTTTAATTTTTCGAAAATGTGCTGAAATCTTTATTTTTACTAATTTTTAATTGCAGTTTTTTAATAATTCATTATCATGAAATCTATACGATGAAAAAGGACCGCAATTCAATGTATTTTACTATATATACGAATGTAGATAACAAACATTCGTCACATGAAGGTTATTGCTAAAGCTGAATAGGATGAACATTTTTGTTTGTATATAAAATTAACATTTTAAACAGACAAAAACCAGGGTTAGAGTCCCAGTGAAGCCCTAACAAATTTTATTGAATAGGGTCAACGAATTACTAGAAGTACCTTAAATAGAAAACAAAAATATTTTTACCAATTAATTCCGAATAGCATATTATGAGTATTTTTACTATTAATCGTTGATCTCTTTTTAAAAAGTTAAAAAAGAAGAAATTAATTACATATCTATCTGGTACAAAGGAACACAAAATTTGTTTGGTTTAATTTTTATTTTTGTTTAGTTTTATTTTTTCTAAAAACACTGAACTGTTGAAGACTGTTTTATTGTTATATTTATACAGGCATGTTCTGAAATCACGGTGATTTTAAATCACGAACGATTTTGAAACCACGAGAGGAATATTTTGGTGTTCTGAAAATCACGAGATTTTTAGTTTTTAGTAGTGATTTTGATTGTTCTAAATCACGAGCTAACAACTGATTTTCTTTGTTTACAATAAAATTTTTACTTGTTTTTTACATTTGTATATTAAAATTTAATTTATGAAACTACATACATATTTATTGTCTACTTTTATTTTGTACAACAATTTTAATAAATTTTTCATTTTTATGTATAATTTAATTTAATAAATCAGTCATATTCCGCACGACTTTAAAACTTTGTTTCTCTTGTAACCAAAATGACGTATATTTTGATCAACAATATCAGCTCACTACTAAGAAGTAAATCACGAAAAATTTAAACAAATCTAAAAAATGGTCCGCAAAAAACACGTCTTACTAAATTTGTAAAGTTTAAGTTTTTTTCTGTGTAAAATAGTTAGTTCTATTTCAAAAACAAATAAAGAACAAATGATTTTAAGTGTTTGTGATAATTTTATTACAAGAGTTTAATGAAAAATGCTTGAAAAACTCTAAGTGATATGAAATCATTAGGCTGTTAGGTGACCGGTTTTAAATCACGAGATTTCAATAATTTTTGTGCACAGAACACCTTTTCAGTGATTTCAAATCACTTTACGAAAAAGTGATTTTCAGAACATGCCTGATAATACAAAAATTTTATATTTTTATGTGAAATTAATTCAATAAACATTTTAAATAAAAGAGATCTAAACTTGGTGCGATTTTTTTCAAATGGCACGTTTTTTTCATTTTGGTGCATTTTGAAATTTCAAAGTTGACAACGCTGGTAGCCAATTCAACCAATAGAAAAGCAATTCGTGGTTTAAGAGAGCAATGTCTCTAGACTACAAAGTTGGGCCAAAAATAAACAAATATGATTATTGAATTTAATGATATCTAATGAATTAAAATCCAAAAGATTTTTGATAACTAAGCGGTATACAATATAAATATTTAATATAAAAATAAATAACATTTTAAAACCTATTAGAAAGTTTGTTAAAAGCTACAAATCAAGGCATATTGAATACGGTAGTGTTGAAGACACAGCTGATTTTTTTTTTTGGTAGTTTTCTTATGTCAAACGTCGTTTATGTTTACAAGTTTCTAATTGTCAAAATTTGTTTATTTATTGTGTTTGTTGTAATCTTAACACTACCTGTTATCAATATGCCTTGGCTACAAATCATAAGAAGTTTGAATTTTAAACCAAAGCCGTTATTCATTAATACAAGTAACTTTGGACTTTTAGCTCTCATTTCTTACATTAGCACACTCTTTAAGAGAAGTATGGTTTTTCGTGTCACTTTTATCTGCTTTTATTAATTTCAATTATTCACCGGTTGAAGAAGCATTTAGTAGACATTTGTTAAATAAATATTAGTGAATTTATTAGAAATTACTAGAAATTTATTAAATATTAAATCAACAAAACTACAAGTAAGTTACAGGCGGAGTTTTGCTAGTTAAAATGTTTCTCCGGTTTGCTTATTTTTCCTTAAATTTTTAAAGTAAATTATGATGTGTCAATGAAAATTTTTTAGCTTACGTAGCCTAAAAAAATTCTCAACTTGACCATAAATTATTAAGCAGATTATAATAAAATCGTAAATTTTCGTTATTGATCTTCAAATAACCTAACGTTTTCTGTTACATTTTAGACATGAAATCACAATTAGTTTATTTTATGTTAATCGGTGTGGCTGTTTTTGCCCAAACATCTTTGGCCTTAAAAGAAGAAGATTGCGAAGGTTAGTAAACCTGTTGTTTGTGTGTACCATTTACAATGTCCCTGTAAAAGAAAGTATATAGGGTACATATTTTTTTTCCTCAAATTAACACTTTCTATTTATTTAGTTTGCATTAAAACTATCAGGCGTTTTGGTGAATCTTTAAATGATGCTACCAAAAAAGACTACAAATTGATCGAAACTGAATTTAAAAAATTCTGTAAGACACAAAAGAATAAAGAACAAAGATTTGTAAGTACTTTTTTGATGTTGGTGTTGTTTTTC
Organism: Bellardia pandia; assembly: GCA_916048285.2. Lineage (NCBI taxonomy): Eukaryota > Metazoa > Arthropoda > Insecta > Diptera > Calliphoridae > Bellardia > Bellardia pandia. The sequence continues at coordinate 116,768,685 of OU696529.1, read as the reverse complement.
GTATGGTTTTTAAGACGTCATGAGTTAATACAACTATTTTGTTTTGTTATTAATTAGTGTTACTACTTGGGCGGTTTGGAGGAATCTGCCACTGGCATTTTGAATGAAATGTCTAAGCCATTGAGTTGGTCTATGCCTGCCGATAAAGTCTGTGAGAAATTGAAAAAGAAGGATGCTCAAATTTGTGATTTACGTTATGGTAAGTTGAAGTAAAAAATTTAATTCATAGATTAGGCTAAAACATCATATTTTAAATGATTGAAAGAGTAAAACTGACATGCTCTTGAATTAAATTTAAATTAATTACTATCCTCCTTATTCAAAAACGATTATTAAATTTAACAAACGTTTATTAAGCAAATTTTTATATGCAAATCTGTCATAATAAACGTTTGTTAAATTTAATAATCGTTTTTAAATAAGGGGGAGGTACACGGTCTAAAAATAAATGCCTATAAAATAAATGTAACAGAAAGGGGTGTATCTTCACACAATTTTATATTATACCTAGGTATACATATATTCATCAATAGTTAGGAATTTTCTTAAGGTTATTAAATAATAATTAGGTTATATTTATGTAAAAGAAATTTTTAATCTTGAACCAATTCAAATACAATTCATATACCAACGAATTCAATAAATTAGCTTTTGACAGCTGAGTTTGCCCATATTTCAGTTAAGTTTCTTGATGGTCAAGAAAATAAAAATAAACTTGAGTATGATTCGATATAAACTTGATCTTTATTAGTAACTTTGTCCGTCTGTTGACATAAACTCTTCGAAGCTATTAAATAACTTAAATAAACTGATTAAATATTAATATACCTATATCGATAACCGTTTATAAATATCTGAAACAATTTCGTATTATACATAGTTTATTTGACCATTTTTTTTTATTAATATTTTAGTAATTATTCAAGCTTAAGGACTTTTTTCAAACAATTTTAATTTTTTATTTGCAATGGGCCGATTTATTCATTCCGTTCTGCGATTGCGGAAAGAAATTTTTTGTGCGGAAGCATAATTTGAAGTTATTCATCCCGTTACTGCGGTATTTTTCCTTTTTGCGGTACCATCTTTATAAAGACAGTATTGCGGTATTTTTCTCAAATGTTTATTCTATTTATTTACCAAAAACATGCATTTTGTTGTAATAAAAAAACAGAAGTATTCAGGCATGTGATGGAAATCGAATCAGTTTTGGAAATACATTTTAATGCATTTATAATCTAATTTTTAAAATTTTTGTTTTAAGATTCTCTTTAGTAGCCCAATATCTTTATATTTTATGTGATAAAAGTTTTTCAATACAGAAATATTACGAAAAAATTGACTTCTAAAACTCATTCGTTTTCGATCCATTACATGCCTGATTAATTCACAAATAAATTTTACAATTCCTTCCGGCTTATAAAACAAAACTTGTATTATAAAAATTTCATTTCAAGTTGAAACATTTTTTATGAATTAGTATTCAAAATCTTTATTTCTTTAGATTTTTTAAATATATTTAATCCAAAAATCAGTATAATATACATTTTTCACACTCCAATTTTTATTTTTTCAGAAAAACAAATTGACTTGAATGCCGTCGATTTGAAAAAACTTAAAGTACGTGATTTGAAGAAAATTCTCAATGACTGGGATGAAGAATGTGAAGGTTGTTTGGAAAAGACCGATTTCATTAAGAGAATAGAAGAACTGAAACCCAAATATGTTAAAACTGAATTATAAGATTTAATGATAGGAAAAAACTCATAAATCACAATATAAAAAGACTTATGGGTCGATTATGTATAGCAACCAAACTAAAGCTGGGTTACCAATAGGCAACGCAACTGACACGAAAGTTGTTATTCAGGGGTGTCATGGAAACCAATATTGTCAGAATTCGTTTTAAAACCGACAAGAAAAAATGCTTTGGTGTCATAGGGCACTGCTACACGTTCTATAAATATCGTGATACTAGAAATATCTTGGGGGTTACTGTGTATTACGATTCGAAAGCAAAAGCTTTCGAACTACAATGTAAAAAGTATACAAATTCGAATGATTTTCTTTTCGAATCGAAATACACAGTAACCCCTTTTGATATTTATTGAACGCGTAGCAGCATTTTTTCTTGTCGGTTTTAAAACCAATTCTGACAATATTGGTTTCTATGACACCCTTGATTATGTAAGGCAACTTTTTAATATGTTTTTCATATTTTCGAGTAGAAAACAAACATTTATATTTTAAAAATATAAATAGTTTAACAACAAAAAATCTAACATTTAAAATTTTCCACTTAAAATAAAAATCAAAGCAACTACAAATTCTCGGTTGCCATGTTCGGCATCTGAAGTTAACAGCTTACAGTTGCTATCTGTAATATGTTTTTGGGAACTGTCAACTCCACTGAGGTTCGGTTGCCATCCGTAATCGATCCATTAAATTAGTTAAATAAAAACAAACATAAAACACATGCTCCGTACATACAGAACAAAAAAATATGAAATTCTAATGTTGCATTTAAGTTAATTAATTATTGGTTTCGAAAAGAACAGTGTCTAATTTAAAACAAGAGAAACCCCTAAATTTTCTAATTGAATAAAACACAGAATACATCACTAAAAAACATAAAAATATATTGAGTTTTATTTTAACTCGATTTTTAGACAGACATAAACAAAATGAGTAGTTACAAATACATAATATCAAGAATTTCAAATACAATTTTTACACAAATACATATAAAAAAAGTAGCTCATCAATAAATAGAAAACAATTTTAATTAAATATGAATATAATTTACAGGAGGATTTTCGAATTAATTTTCAAAATTTGTTCAGTTTTCTTAATTTGTTAAAAAATGTTTACGTATAAAAACATTAACATTACAAATTGTATATTAGTTTAATAATAATAATGTTTACTTTTTTATTTAAACAAATGTGTATAACTGTTTTTGAATTAAAATTATCAGTTATTTTTAGTTTTGGCTTAATAATAAATTCATTACAAATCAAAAAAAAATAAATATTAAAATTGTTAATACATAATTAAAATTAAGTTTATAGTTTTTTTATTGTCCTTAACTTAACGTCTATAAGGTTGCTTGTTGTAGCGCCCTCTTTCGTTTTCTTCAGCGAGAATTGTATATTCACTGTATACAACACACCAACAGTAAGTTAAAATGGCTGTGAAAGAAAAAAAAATATTTAATGTATTTATTTAGTCGTACTGTTTGTTAATTAGTTATTGGCTAATGTTTTTGAAGCATACTTTAAGGATGGCAAATAAATTATTATACTTGTGTCTAGGTATAAATCATTAGAGTAAACAGTGAGTGCTTCGTATTAATGCAATTTAAAAACGTATTAGAAATAACTAACGAATATTCTTGTTTCATTCCATAAAAATATTCATAAAGATCAACAAAGCCTTTCTTTTCAATAGTATTTATTATTTCTAAATTGTAACGTATAAAATTGCAACAAAAATGAAAATGTTATATTCTAACGTTAAAGTAAAAAAATCCATTATAAAATAATAAATTGTATTGATTTAATGGAAACAAAAAATGCATTTATTTGGATGTAAGGCTTTTATCTACAGATGTTTAAAATATTGATGTTTGCTGTTTTTGGAGTAACTATTTGAATTTGATTGTTTCATTTTCTTCGGCTTTTAATTAAAAACTCTTTCGTGTCAACTTAAAACATACATATTTATATATTAATTTGATTTAATGGACAAATCATATTCGGAAAAAAGTCCAAATTTGCAATTTACAGCATAATGTGTGAGCGACATAGTTTTTTTTTTTTTTTTTGTTTTTAACATTTACTTCTTTCTATATCTTATTATTTCATTTAAAAAAGTGAGGAATAATTCAGGCATATTTCAATGTGATATTACTTGCAAGCTGTCCATAGGAAAACCTCGAAAAATCTGCCAATATGATATCAACATTCTGTTAAAGCTAAAATGGTCTTGCTTTTTTTGATGTCAGGTTTCTAAAAGAACTGTTCAAAAAATATTAGTGGAAGCAGGAACATGGCAGAACATTGAAAAAAAGTTCCAACGCTGACTAAAAAGTATGAGTAAGCAAGAATGAAACTTTCAAGAGTGGGGGTCCGGAAAAATAAAAAAGTGGCGAAATGTAATGTAAACGGATGGATATAAAATTAACTAGATTAATATCGATGTAACAACAGAAAAAATGCAGAATTAAATCAATGATATACGTCAAAAAACATTGAAACATCTTGGTGGATGGGGATGCTTTCCCTGGTACACTGTAGGCCCAATTTTTTGAATAAAAAAAAATATGGTTAAACATCTATACGTTGATATTATGAAGAATATTATTAAGCCTCGTGCTGAATATGGTAAAATTGGTACTCCACAAGACAACGACCCGAAACATAATTAAGATTAAGGTTAATGTTAAAGATAAGCTTGGACAAAAAAAAAAAAAAAAAAAAAAAGACTAAACTTTGGAAAAAATATGTTACACAGTTCCTCAATCTACCTCTGAAAATGCCCAAAGATGTGATGCTGTTATTTCAATTAAATGACCTTAATTGTGGTTATAAAATTAATTTGACATATTATAATTAATATTGAAAAGAAGTGATATCTGTTATACATGTACATAAATCTTGTCAACAAAGTGTTTAACATTCTGAAATACTTTGCCTATTAGACTGCAGAAATTCATTTTTCATTAAGTATGTTATCAAAAACTCTTAAAATAATCCGACTAACAACTACATACATACATCTTCATTGCCGAAATTTAATTCGGTTCAGTAATAGCGGCTTGATTTAAACTTTAACAGTAAGGATCATCAATATTGTACCTCTTTTCATTTATAAACATTTAATTTTAACATAATTTCGTCCATATATCTGATCTCAAACAGAATTCCCAAGCATTTTTTTGTGTACTTTAGAATATCGATTTGATATTTTAATGGATTCGAAGCTTATTTTTCCTTTATTTTCAATACAAATATAAACGATTATATGACAAATTCGGCATTTCTGGTGCAATGTTATTTTTGAAAAACTCTTTATGGACCTAAATATTTTATATTAATTTTAAGTAATTTCATATCACAACATCAGAAGGCATTCCCAACCAGTCAAACTCTTGTTAATTTTTAATAATTTTTCTACAAATTTCTATAAACATTTTAAGATTTAATTTATAAATATCTTGTGGCGAATTAAGAATTTTTACTGCACTGTTATTTTTGAAAAACTCTTGATGGAACCAAAATCTTTATAGGTTATATTGATTTCCACTAGTTTTATATCACAACATCAGAAGGCATTCCCAACCAGTTAAACTGTTTTTAATTTTTAGTGACTTTTCTACAACTTAACGCGAAATTACTACATACAATTGAAATTAAAAATATTGTATATTGCATATAAAAGAACCCGTACCATAGTAATTGTGTTATTATTTAAAGTCTACATAATTGTTTTCATAAAAATATTGTATCTGCATACAATTACTTAATCAAACTGTCACTCATAAATATTCAAATAAATAAGTATTACTGTCATATTTATACACAATTCAAATAGATTAATATGTATTTGTATTATTTTGGCGAAATGAATTGCAATTTCTTTAACCATATATAAACCGCACTTATGTCAGTTAATAATAAATACGATACGATACTACCACCACCACAAGTTGTTAGAAAACCAAATTAATATCTTTTCTACCATAAACATTTCTCATTATACTCATATTCAAAAGTAATTTTATACATTTGCACTACATTCTCCATACAACAATTGTGAAGAAAAGAAAACCTCATTATATTAAATTTAAGTTACATTTAGTAAAAGCCTTTTATATATATACATATGTAATTGAAATACAATAACTCTAGTTTATAATATGAATAAAACAACTTTTTGCTCTTTGGGTTTAAAGAAAAAACCACTTAACCTATAAAACGAAGCAAATAACACACTTCCAACAAATATAATTTTCAAATTGTAAACCTCCCCTCACTCATATCTTTTATAATTATAAAGAATGAAAATATTTTATTTATAACACTTACCACATGCAATCAAACCAAATACCAGCCATAAAACACCAGTCAATACGAAGCCATCAATAAAGAAGACAACGGCTGTATAAATGACGGAAACTAATAAACCGATGGCAATCATAATGCCCAATACCACCCAGGGCATCATCAAGTAATGGTTGCGCTAAAAAATATTATAAAATTTGTTAGAAGATTTGTTTGATAAGGAACAGGATTTTCAGTACATAATCTATTTATATTATACCTTTATAACACCCGCTATCATTAGTAGTGATATCAGTATGGTCATGCAAAGATTTATAACCAAAATAATTTTAACAATTTCTGTTGGAATCCAATCGAATACGATTGTCTTGAATTGTACTCTGGTGGTGAAAATCAGTATGATCGTAATGATGGACAAAATAATGGCCAAGATGCCGGAAACAATTGAGCCATTGCGGGTGGACTGGCAAAAACAGCATGATTTCAATAAAGGTCCAGCCATTTTGTTTTAGTTTGTAACTGAAAGTGGCAGAAAAGAAGCAAATAAATTATTATTTATTAATAATTAATTAATTGAAAATTATTATTAACTTATTAATAATTAATAGGTATTATCAAGGTGAATTTAAATACTAGGTGATAGCGTAGCGCCAGCTGATTATTCATGGTGAATTTGAAAATGTCAAAAAGTTATATAAAAAAAAAACTTTTTGACAGTGACGAAAGTTTTTCATATAGAAAAATGCCTGTTGTTCTTGCCTTGTTGTAATTGTTGTAGCAATGCTGTCACCTGGTATTTAATTTCACTATGGGTATTATTATGAAACTAAAAGTCAAAATATTGCTGGAAATATTTTTAAAGAATTTTTGTAAAAGTCCTATAACAATCAAATAATCATAGCAAAATTATTATTTAAAAAAAAAGGAATGCAGCCAATTTCGTATAAACTGTTTTAAAGTGGAGCGTTTCCCAGGGAAAGAGTTCTGCATAAATTGAAACAAATACAGTTCAACCTTGTTATAACGAATCTTAAGGGGATTAGAAAAAAAAAACGTTATATCGAATAATTCGTTACAATGAGTTTCATTATATCGAGGTGAAGTTGCACTTCTATTCGTTATAAGGAGGTAATAAACAATTTTGTATGTAAGTATAATATAAATATTATACCTGAAATTGAAAATACGTTCCAATTGCAGAAATAAATTTTTGTTCTAGCATGTATTTCATCTGCAAATTACGAATTTCAGTTCCAATTCAGAAAAAATTTATTCTGGAAAGCTCCAGGACAAAAACAAGGAAGACAGTCTGTAGCCGGTCTTAGTGGGTAAACGAAAAAAAAAAACGTTTTTTTTTAATACTCAACTGATGACCGTCTATAGACGTACAAGCTCTTGGCAACAATAAATTTTTCTTCGAATATTTCAGCCGGTAGTCTAATGCATGCTGCTGTCGACTACGAATGTAGGTTTGCTGGAAACGTTGTCGTTGCAAACACAATAATTTTGTGTGTATCTGTTTCATATAATTTGGATTAATTGATGGAAATCGTTATGAAAAGGTTGTAAGTTGACAAAATTCGTTCAATAGAGGTAAATAATTCTTTCTATTTCGTTAGTCTGCAGTTAATGAAAATTCGTTATAACGAGGCTATTGACAAATGTATTCGTAATAGAGAGGTTTATTTTGTATTAAATCTTATGGAGCGTTGTAGGGGATTTAAAAAATTCGTTAAATCGAAGAATTCGTTTTAGTGAGGGTCGTTATATCGAGGTTTGACTGTTCGGTTCAAGGTCTGGACTATAAAAAGGGTGAGGTTAAACTTTCAATCACTTTTTTATAAATAGTTTTTAACAGGTATTGCAACATAGCGTTGTCATGTTGGAATATTACGCTTTCATGTCTGGACGCAAATTCTGGACGTTTTCAGTTGCATTCGTTACAGTTTACCTTTGATGGTCTGGCCATATAAGTCTTATTTTAGTTGTAGTGCTTGCTAGTGTTACAGTTCTCTGTTTTTTTTTTATATTGTGCACACTTTGTACACTATCAGCCCTATCATGAATAAAAATTCCGCGGGAGTTTTTTCCCTTTTCCCATTTTTCCTATTCAAATTCAATGTTAAAAAAATAAAAAGGGAAAAAAACTCCCGCGGATTTTTTATTCATGATTGGGCTGTATAAAAAAACACAAGCACTACAACGAAAATAAGACTTGCTTAACTTCAGCACACAAACTTTCACAGTTTTTAGCTCAGCAAAAGCATTAAAGAAAAATTCAAAAACTGTAAGTTTTAAGCAGCAGCAAATTTTTTAAAGTGAATTGCTGTGGCTGACTGTGTCAGCAAATAAAATCACATAGTTAAGCTACAGTCAATAGTTTTATTTTTATTTTTTGACTTTGTGCTCTGCTTTTGCTTGAGTATTTTCTTCTAGTTAAAGTTAAGCACATATGTACGTAGTGCTTGAAAATAGTTAAGCATTTTTAAACCCTGTTTTTAGAGACGAATACTTGCGATCAAAAATTCGTCGTTCGTCCCAGTTGTGTTCCTAGCACTAATTTGCTAGTTGGTTCAATTAAACTATTTGTTTCGCTATTAATCCCACGAATAAACTTTAAATGAATCTATTGCAATTATTCTACAAATAAGAGAATTATAAAGAAAATCCCACTGTACGAATAGGTATGTTACTACTTTCTTGCTTTTGAACTTTGTGCCCAACAACTTTGAAATAAAATCCAAATTGTAAATATACGGCACAATCATGAATAAAAATTCCGCGGGAGTTTTTTCCCTTTTTATTTTTTTAATGTTGAATTTGATTAGGAAAAAAGGGAAAAAAACTCCGGCGGAATTTTTATTCATGATTGGGTTGATATTTTTGAAAATATTTATCTGATATAGTTTTGCTTTCTCTAAATTATTAAAGCTTTTTTTAGGCTGTTTTGTCTGGTAAATTTCAAAAATTTTTAATGCAAAATTTTGTAAATTAATATCGCAACATATTTTTTACTTAAATGTTGCTGACGTCAATACTTTAATGATTTATTTATTTTTGCCGGAATATAGAGAAACAAAAGCAGAAACAGAAACATAATAATGTCGGTTTTTTTATAAATTAATATTTATTTAAAGTAAAATGTTTATAAATAGAATTTTGTTTAAATGAACAAGTGGATGATGCTGAATGTATGGTTTTTACAAATTTTATGTGAAACATTATTAAATTTTCCGTTTTTGTTTAAACAAAGTTTATTTAAACAAACCAAAAACGTGATATTTGTTTTAGAATACGAAATATAGTATATGATGATGTTATAATAAAATATTTTGCATAAAATTAGTCATGGTTTTGAAACAAAAAAATCTTTAACTTTATTTTAATTCAAGTAGAAATGAAGACACAATAAAAACAATTAAAATACGCTCCAAACAAAAAATCAAAAATTTTTCTATTCATAAACACTCTATTTACGTTGGTGTTAAATACTTTGAAAATATTACAACTTGGATAAAATGATCAATAACAATATTTTTTTATTATCAAATGCTCGCACTATAAATAATTAAATGAGCAACCCACATTCTTTGTTTATTAAAAACAAATTGTTCATAGAAATACAATGACGTATAGAAGTTAAGAATTTGTATGATAGTAATAAACGCATACACCTGACAATAGAATATGAATGAGTATTATCTATAATTAACAATTTGTATAAATAACAAAATATTAAGATGTGCCCCAATCTCAGTTGTTGCGTTTATTTAAGCCTAAAAATAGATTTGGTTTAACTGACCAAGTATAATTTCAAAACTAATTGTGCAATATGTACAACAAGTAACGTGACCATACATGCCGCTTTTGGCGGGATTCTCCCGCTTTTTAATAGCCCATCCCGCCTAAATTTTTTATCCCGAATTTTAAACCAAAATCCCACTTTTTGCTAATTTCGTAAAAAATATAAAAATGTAAAACTGATCGTTGGCCCCTCCTTTAAAAATGTTAATGACATTATTATCGTTAACATATTTTACCAGCCACGTATGAAAAGTAAAAACGTGGTTTTTTGGATTTTCGTCTAATTTTCTGAGTATTGCGTGATTATTCATGTACTTTTGTTGAGATGGTCCCGATCTGACCAGCCATTTAAAAATGTCAGATTAATTTCCAAAAAATCAAGATTTGTTTGAATATACGAGGTCTGATGAAAAATAACCGTTATTTTCAAATTTCGTGAGTTACGTATGTTCGATTTTCGCATTTTTTTTCAGCCATTTTGGATTGCCAGTTTGTTTTTGACATATAAAAAGGTTCGAAAAAATGGATCAAAGAGACTGTATTAAGTTTTGTGTAAAAAATTAAATTAAATGCGCAAGGACATTTGAAATGTTGACTGTGGCAATTGGCGAGACTACTATGAGCAGATCACAAGTTCAATTGTGGTATAACCGGTTTAAGGAAGGCCGAGAAGATGTCAATGACTATGCTCGTCCTGTACGCCCGAGCACGTCAACAACCGGTTCGGCTCATGCCAAGCAATTTTACGGATGTTAGGCATGAAACATGCTAAATTTTAAGCAAAAACAACGTCGCATGGACATCGCTCAGAAGCTGTTGAACATCGTCAACGACGATCCAGATTTCCTCTGAACAAAACACTGGGGGTTTTGCTAAAAACTGACTTGGATTCGTCTATGTCAGTAGTCGTCAGTGTAGATGTAGACCTTAGGACCAGGGTTAAGAAGCTGACGCTGGTGTGGGTTGTGGAGAAGAACAATTGCTCCACAGAGATATAATTTTTAAAAGGAAAAACAACAATGAATGCCCCTATTACGGTTCACAACTTTTTTAATAATTTGGTCGTCTTTCATAAATCGGTATTGCCATTCACAACTTATATGTAGTAGAGTTAATGTAGAGTTAAAGTCGGGTTGACTGACAGACGACCAAACTTAGTTGAGTTGAGAACGGCAATAGGGGCAGAATTGTTTGGTGGGAATTCAATATAATATTTTTTATTAGAGTTATGCTCACCGCTGTGGTTGATGATAAAAAACAAGTGAAGTAATAAAAATTAAAATTTTCATGTTAGTCAAGCTAACTTTAAATATACCTTTTTTGTTATAGCAATAATATTGGCAATACTAATTCATATTAAATAATTAAATTATTAGTGACCAAACCGTGTTTGGACACCTCAAAAAGGTCATAACTGGTGACGAATCAAGAGTGATGGCTATAATATTAAAACCAAAGCCCAATCATCCCAATGGAAACGTCCAGAAGAGCCAAGACCGATAAAAGCACGTCAACTTAGGTCAAATGTGAAGGTTTTTCTCACTGTCTTCTTCGACTGCAATGGCGTGGTGCATAATGAATTCTTGCCACAAGGTCGTACGGTCAATAAGGAATACTACCTTGAAGTTATGTGCCGTTTGCGCGAAGCAATTCGTCAGAAACGCACAGAATTGTGAAAAAATCAATAATGGATTTTGCACCATGGTAACGCACCAGCTCACACATCGATGCTTGTGCGTGAGTTTTTGGCCAAAAACAAAACTTGGCCCCCGCTGACTTTTTCCTCTTCCCAACACTGAAGACACCGATGGAGGAGATAAAAGAAAAATCGAAACAGCAGCTATTGGCTATACCAAAAAGCGCGTTTCAGAAGTTTTTCGAGGATTGGAAAAAACGCTGGCATAAGTGTATTATATCTGAGGAGGATTTCTTTGAAGGAGACAAAATAGTTATTGATGAATAAATAAATACTTTTTGAAAAAATTGAAAATAACGGTTATTTTGTGATCAGACCTCGTATTCCGATTTTTTCTCTAAATAAAATTTCCAAAGAATTGGTAACTTTTATAAATTTTATGTACATATGTATGTATGTATATGGTGAATTTCACGTCAAGTGACCCAATTTTAAAAATCGAGATCTTCCGATTTGGATGAAATTTGCACCAAGGTTAGTACTATTGGATAGTATGCGAGAGACAAATTTTCAGCTATATCAGTCCAGTGCCGGAGTTAGAGGGGGTCAAAGTTGGACATTTTGGTCATACAGGGTTTTTCTTTAAATGAGTGTAACTTTTTACCTATTGGTCATAGCAAAAATTGTCCAAAGAACTGTATATAGCTATTTCTTCAATCATTTCAAAAATATTTTTTTTTTAATTTGGGCCCTTTCTTTCTCAAAATAAAGCTTATACAATTCACTTTAAGGTCTTTATAATCGCTTGGAATGACAAACTTGGAATAATTGCACCACCTTCATTAGAAAATTACTTAAAGTTTTAATTAAACTTTTTTTTTTTTTTTTTTTTTTTTTTTTTTTTTTGCTTTTAATTATTTATTGAATCTTCATATATGAAATAACAATAAGTATTCAAATCTTAATACTAAAAAGAAAATAATATGCCCAGCCAGTGCTAGACAAAAATTTTTATGATACTAAAAAATTTCACATCAACTAATCCAGTCATCTGTTTTGCGCTTGAGTTAAAGCAAGGGTATCCCTCCTTCTCAACCGATTGTGGCCACTAAAGTTAAGGATGTCTCGTGCAAGTGGGTTCGGATGGTGTTCAAGTTTGCTGACATACTTTGACGCATATTTTGTAAATTCGACTTTTACTAATGGTACTTGAATGAAATATTTACTAGGATATTAATATTGTCATAGAGATATTTGAATTAATGTGTGAAAAGATTTAATGGAGTTTTTTATATATGTTCACAACAGGGTCTTACAAAATTACCAATTGTGAATATAGAATAGGTAAAAAAGATTATACAAAAATCATCACGATCTTAAAATTTCCATCTACCTTTAGGAGAACAATTTCATGTTATAGAATAGAGCAGAAATAATGATATAATAACTTGAGTGATTAATATGAATTTATAATAAACGGAAATGCAATTAACTGTTAATACAATGAAACATGTTTTTTTTTTCTACCTATAGTAACTTAATAATTATATATTTGAGTACAGAAAATAACAAGTTCATTAAGAACTGATTTTTTTATATAAATAGTCTGTCTGTTCCAGATAATTTAACATTTGCATATTACACCAATACCTCGCTTTGCGTCGTTTTGTTTTGCGTTTTTTTTTTTCGAAGTTGCGTCGCTGTTTAATTAATACTGCGGTTCGTTAGATTGTCGATGTTGCTTTTTTTGGGTTCGAGTCTTTAAATTTTTTCAAAATCTGCAACATCGTTAGATGCTAAAACGATGACCCGTACAAGAAGTGCTTTAATGATCGTATGGAGTCCTTGCTTTCTATTTAGATTGAAAATCAAGTGGCGCAGATAAAACCATTAATGGTATTTCAGACAAAAGCAAAAAGCATATTTGATGACATAAAAAGTAAAGCATTACACAACGATAATGCTAAAAAAGCTGTTCAGCAAACATTGGACCGACTTATTATTTTCGCAACCCTAGAACCTATCTTCGATCTTTACATGATTTGCTGTAAAAAATCTTAATTCAAATTGCGTCGTGTTTTTTGGAACGTAACCCCTATGCAAAGTAAGGTATTGGTGTATACGAAAACAATGTTTTTATGTTTAAGTCTACACATACAATTAATTGTTTACGTTTTGTGAAGTTACATCAATATATATTTTTTAATTTTTTCCTAGTCTTAATCTTTTTTCTTAATGATCATGATTTTCTGTCATGATTATTTTATTGCTGTCTTATAACTATAAATAACACCCTCATCATCATGGTATGATCATGAAGCTTTCAATTCCTATAGACAATTTATTTTAAAGATTTTTTGTTTAATCAATCTTTACACTTCAACACCTTTAAATCTTTAGATGAAGAAGGAAATACAGGCTATAATAACAATTTCCAACACTTCTTTGATTCTGCACGTTTTCCATTGAAGTACTTTTGAGGTGAAGATGTTTAAATATAATAGGTAATAGGAGGTTTTTGTATACGCTATTTGTGAGGTTTGCTATTTAAAAGTTTTAATATTATTTAATTATGTAAATAGATATTCACGAATAATTAATTAGTTGCTGTAGCAAATGTTAAGTATTTTCAAATAAGTTTTAGTTGATACAATTAACAGTAGTTTCTGTCTTTTTTAAAAGAATATTAACATTTCTACTAAGGCCATCTTGTAAAAGTTTATATTGTTAAAAAACATGTTAAAATTTGTTTAAAGATTTACTTCTACTTGTTTATTTTTTTTTTATTTTCAAGTTTTATTTTATTCCTTGGTTTTGCAAACGTGCGCTACTTTTTTTTTACTAAAAATATTGATAAAAAATAAAAAATATAGTGTCTGGCATGATCTTTTAGAGATTATTGTATACTCCGCATTATTTATGGTTTGTTTGTGTTTATTTGATTTTAATTGTAACTTTTCTGCGTTTTAAGTTTGTGTGTTTTTTTTTAATATTAGATGGGAGAACAAAAAAGCTCTTTAAATTAATTAAAAATGTAAATTCTTAATTAGTTTTTTTATAAAATAATTATAAAGGTTTTTGGCATAGATGAAATGTATGTAGTTTTGCTTTCTACCAATAGTCGGCATAAATAGATCATGTAAAGCTTGCTTCACATTGTTCTAATATTTATGTAACAATAAAATCAATAAATATATTTAGGAGAAGCTAAAGGAAGAAACTTAAATTCATTTCCTGTTATAAAAATCCATATTTTTGTTCAGTGTTTGATGGACTGTTGCACAATATTTTGATCCGCCTGCGTGTCATACTTATTTCAAATCGCTTACATTTTTTATTTACCTACTAGTACTAGTCCTTGAACTTTCCTTTGACTTTTGCTCAATATTGCTTAACTGGCCGAAGCTGGTGTCAATTAAGTGTTCATATTTTTATATATTATATCTATAGACTTGATTTATTCTATGAAAATTTTGAATAATAATATCTAGATTCTAATTTAGACCAAAACTTGACTGAAGAGAGGTGATGGCTTTATTTTATATAAATATAAATCATAGTTCAAGTGGTTATAGAAGGAATGCTTCAGACCAGAACTTCGAATTGTAATATAAAATGTTGGTCTTGGTAGCTGTTAGTTTTGAAGGTTTATAAGTATGATGGAAATAAACACTTTTATGTCTTTAGCATCAACAAAGATAAAGGATAACTAATATTGTTGAAATTTTGAACCCAAGTGCAAAAATATATTGTACAATGTTCAATTATTGAATTACATTTTTTTCTAAATTCGTGACAAAATTTTATAAAATTTCTTTTTACAATATTAGAATCAGAGTGTTTTTTAAAAATCTAAAAAAAAGGAGTTGTTTTATCTTCATTTACCTTAAAGGGTTAATTTCGATTAAAATATAATCTTCAGATGTTAGGATCCGCCCTGAAGTAACTTTTCGAAAATTTAATCTTTAACCAGACGTTTTTAATCGTATTAAATAAAATCATTAACATTTTCAATATGTTAACTCAGCGAAAAATTTTTTGTTAGCACACGCATTTTTCTTGTTTGGACAACTCTTATCGATGTTTTGTTCCTGTTAAAGAATATTGTCATAACATTTGTTCGCACAACTAGTCTGTCATCAATAGTTTTCATGAAAAATTACCGCATTTTTAGAAAATTGTTAAGAGAAATATGAATTTTAATATCAACACGTTTACCTCATACAGAAAAACATGAACAAATTTCAGTTTGTAATTCTAGACGTTTGACTATGACTTTTCCAGACGTGGGGTAAGTACGTTTTTCCCTTGTAAACACATTTTTAGCTTTATTCGTTAGCTCTGGTCTAGACATGCCAACAATTTCTTAATTTAGCGAAACATATTTTGTTCACACATAAATTTCTTTGTGTGGACAACTCTTGTTATATTCATGGCAATTTTACACAAGAACACGAACAAATTTCGGTGTGTAATTCTGTTTTGTACTGTGATATGATCTACCAATTTGGGTAAAACTTTTAAAAGTGGAGATGTTTCAGAAAAATTTAGATTTATTTATTGCATAGTGTTCTCGAACCAATACTTTACTTGATATGCAACTTTGATAAGCCAACAATCGAATTTTAAACCATTTCTAAATTTACAGCTGACACTGTCATTGTTAGCCCACACGTGATACAAGCCCGAAACGATTGACCACTTTGAGGACAACATTCGCTGGGTTCTTGCCGTTATACGGCCATAAATGAAGACATATTTAATTATTATGCCAGAAGATTATCTTTGTTTTATTTAATTATACATCTAAAAAACAACCTATATTTGCAAACCATCGGCGTATACTTTTGTTTTAATCCACAAACTTCCATATAAAGATAGTAATTTCCGCTTTTAATTAAATTATAAACATTTGGTACTTTGGTAAACAATCAACGTTTGGTACAATTATGTGACACACGGCTAACAAAAGGAAAGTGTTTATAAAGCAAACAAAAAATGGCACGCGATAAAAAAAAATTTGGATTTATAATAAAAAATAGAAAAATAGATTTCAAATTACAATGGGATTTTGTTAAACAAAAAACTCACACATCACTCAAGAATAAAAATTTAAAAAGTTCACAACAATGATTGTAGGCCACCACACATAAACATGATGTTCGATCATCATGCCCAATACGAGTGTAAATCACTTAATTGTGCTGATGATGATCAATTTCAATTCTCAAATTGCTATCATAAACGATCTGCTACTACTCCACTTTTAAACGTATATACGAGTATAAAAAATTGTATAGCCATTAAAAAAAAAAAAAAAAAACAAAAAAAAAAAAAATAAATAAAAAAAACATGAAAATAATAATGACAACAATGTGCCAATTTATTGAACCGTGTCTACACGTTGATATGTCCAATTGAATGTGAATTGATTCAGGTCGTGTACCACAAGTCTTCATTTGTAAATATTTATTGTTAGAATTAATGTTTATGTTCATGTTCATGTTATTTTTTATATTTATTCATTTATTTTCTATATAAAAAAAAATTTTCGCTTTATTTAAACTTTTAATTATATTTGACATTTTTCGCTAGATAAGACAAAAATTCTTTGTTTTTTTTTTTTGTATTTAAAGCCACAAAAATATTTAGGTGTTAAGCTTTTGTCGGTAATTTTTTGGTCTTTGCTGTTGTTGTTTTGTCGTTTATCTATCAGCAATTAGTGTCGTTGGCATTTAAAGTTTTTACACAAATAGCTAGAGTTGTGAAAGAATTCAATCGTGAGGAATGTTTTAAATTATTTCAGTGACTTTGATTTGTTGACATTTGAGACTATTTTAAAAAACGAAAAATTTTTAAGCGCTTTAATTTAGAAATGTAAATTTTTTCGCAGAGGAATTTGCTTTCAAATTCTCAATAAATTGGACAATTTTTCGAAACATATAAAATTTTTGTTTGTTGTATTTCATATTTAAGTGGTCTGAGACTGATTTTGTATTTTAGTGAATTTTTAAAATATGTAAGTATATTTCAATATGGAAGATGTGTGATATACATACATATGTGAATAATTCAACAAGCCCTCGATGATCGGGACTGTAACATATCTTGGAGTAATTAGATGCATGTTGCATGCAGCTAACCTAAACCTTTCGATCTTGAACCAATTGCGAATCAAATTAAATTTATCAATCCAAAATGGAGTAATTAATAATAATATAAAAAAATTATCACGTAGATTGTGTAGGAACAAATATTTAATTTATTAAAGCAGTTGCATTTAATTTCCTTCTTGCTCCCAATACAACTTCTCACAATATTAAGTTTACAAATGCAGTAAATTAAGCTACAATATAATCAAAATTATGTACTATTTCAGTAGGATAGTCACATACCAATTTTTTGAATGGATAAAAATCGTAGAATTACTACAACGGAAAGTAAGAAGCTGTATGTTCTTTATAATTTTGAAAATGGTGGTATTTTTGTGTTAAAATGGCATTTAGTGCCAGACCCCCGGTTGGGCTCCGGTCTTGACATACCAACAATTTGTTTACTCAGCGCACAAGTTTTGTCCACACACATACATTCTTCATGTGTGAACAACTATCGATGTCATGTTCTGGTTCGAACAACGTTGTCTGAACATTTCTCCACACAACTATGTCTGCTATCACATGTAATTTTCTCCTCACACAAACCGCCATTTTAGAAACACAGAAAAATTTTAACACATTTTTTGTGTAATTCTGCCGAAATTTTATTCATGTGCGCAGTAAACTTTGTCTTGTTAAGACGTTACCACGCCTCCCACGTTCTTTAAACTAAGAACATAACACCGGCAAGTGTTGTCTACACCAAAAGAACTCATATGCAGAGTATGTAATGACCTCAAAATCTGACGTTTTTGTTCTTCGAACTTTTTAAATAACATAATGGCTGAAGAAAATTTATTGATTTTATAGAAGCTATTACTAAAATACAACAAAAAAGTAAATAAAAAACATTACAAAAAATAAATCTTAATTAATAAAACATATGATCATAAAATTTTAAAATTGTATTTTTTTTTATTTTACAATAAAAAATATTTCAAAGCGCTAATTTTCTTTACACATTTTGTTATATGTTCAACATTGTTTTTGTTTTGTAGTCAAAAAAAAATAGAAACTAGTTTAATTATACAGTAACTTATTTTTACTGAAGAAGGAATTGTTTAACAAATTGAAACGTAAAGAATTCTGATGAGAGAAAGTGGTGTTTCTCGAAACATATGTAAATTCAACCAACAACCCAGGTTCGAATCCTAGTCAAAAAATTATCAAAAATAAAAATTTTTCAAGTTGTTAAACAATTCCTTCTTCAGTAAAAATAATTTAATGAAAATTAAATTCAATGAACTTAAGCCTAACTAATAGAAAATATCAAAATTGAATTATTAACAGTTCAACAAAATACTACTAATTATTATACAGTAACGAAAAAATCAGCATGGACAACAACCAGCGTTGCCACGACCAAAACAATTTTGTAACCAAAATGTAAAAAAAAAGTAACCAAAAACAAAAAAAAGTAACCAAAGTTTTTATATATTTAAAATTTTATTTTATTTATACTTCAGCTAAAAAATATATATGTAAAATATAAATTAACCATTGCATTTCAGTTTGTAGTTCAGTCTAATAATTAGGTATAATTGAAAGAAAAAAATAATTCAGCAATAACAATATTAATAAAAACCAAATGTAATTAATTTCATTACATTTGTTACAAAACACTAGTAGATAAAGTTTAAGTAGATGAGGCTAAAAATCTGTCTTGAATGTTCTTAGATGATTTATCCATATAGCGAACGACTAGAACTGGTGATTTCTTTGTGGATACGTCTGTTGTTTCGTCTACTATTAACGAAAACTTTTTCGTTTTTAGTTTGAAAATTAAATTTGCTTTAGATTTACTTCCTAACATTACTGTTAATTGAGTTGCTGTACCTGTCACATTTAATGTGTTTCGCAATTTGAGAGTCGGGACAGCGCTCCTCTAATAAGCCAAATTGTGAGAAATAAGAAACATTACTAATGTTAGCTCTGTTTGGTGCACTTGCTTATTAAGAGTTTCTTTTTGAGAACTTGCAAATGTTATTTTTATTTTCCACATTTTGCTTATGAACACTTTTTTAGTGTGCTTTCATAAATGACTTACGTGATTTGCAATTTTTTTTTCACAGGTAGCGCAGAAACAACATCCTTCTTTGTTTCTTAGCCACGGAAACTCATCCAACCACAATACACGGAATTTTCTTTTCGGGCTGTTTTTAATATCACTAAACAACAAAATATTATTTAAAAAAAGTTATTGAAATTTAATGAAAATATACCTATTCCCATCATCACTTCCAGAAGATAACTCGACATTATTAGTTTTACTTTGAGCAGCCTTTTTAAATAAAAATCTAACAAAAATAAAAATTGTGCTTAAAACCAATATTATTATTTTTTAATTCGAAGTACATACTTATCTATTTTTAACGAAAGAAACACAATCTTAACTATTTAAAAAACACTTTATTATTAAAAAATTAAATAGCACGCTAATTTGTAAAAAGCTTTTTTTGGTTTTCTGGTAAAAAACATAATTTATGAATGTTTATTAAGGTCCGTTCATGTCTAAAACAAAAGAAAAATTAACCTGTTCCGATGTCAAACATCAATATGAAAATGCATTTAGTAGCATGTTTTTAGATGGTTTTTGTGAAGAACCTTTTACTCGTTCAACAATACAATGATTGTGTTTGTTATGTTTGGAGACAGGCATGTATTTTTTTGTAATCCTGTGTTCAGTGTTTTATTTTTAAAAAACTTTTAAATTATGGTAGTAGTTTATTACCAAAATTAGTGGTGTAAATTAAGTCAAAGTAAAAACAATGTAAAAAATGGTTACTTTTGTGTTAAAAAAAGTAACCAAAACGGAAAAAAAGTACACAAGTACACATTGGAAAAAAAAGTAACCAATTTTGGTTAAAAGTAACCAAAACGGCAACGCTGACAACAACCTGCAGTCATGTTTAATGCGTAAGACATTGGGTAAAGTTTTTCCGCTAATATATTATTATCTACGATACCACTTGAGAATGATAAGTGTGTGTTTAGGACTATTTTAATTTACATACTTTAATTTGCATATATTTTGGTAAATAATGCTGCAAGGCCTATTGTGAAACTCTTTACTCTCACATTATTGTACTTAAAAAATCTATTTCACATTAAATACAATAATTTTTAATTTCAACAGTTTAATGACATTTGGAATATTTCGTCAACCTAGCAAATAATATTGAAAACTTGAAATAAAGACCAGTTTTAATTAATTTATTTACTTACATACATATGTACATATTTGGGACATAATTTAGTACGAGAATTTAGCAAAACAAAAACTTAATATTGTATTAAAATTGTAAATAAAACAAAAAAAACCTACATAGAAAGAAGTCTGTTGGCAGAAATAAATATTATTAAATTCATTCATACGCAAGAGTACGGCCCACAAACCGGTCATAAATATGTAATTCTATTATTTTTTTTATTAAATTTGTTACTTTTGTATTGTGGTTTTTTGGTCTGTAAAAACGTGGATAAAACATTCTCATACAACCACGCATTTTAAACATTTATTTAGTAGAGTTTTTTATGTTGTGTTTATTTCCCGGTTCTTCTGTCAGTCAGTCAGTTAGTCAATAAAAGGTAGAGTAAAAGGCTGTTAAAATTTTTTAATCAAATATTTAGCCATATGTGTAACCAGTTTTCACCAAAAAATATAATTTCCTTAAATGAATTTCAATGAAATTTTCTTACACTAATTATCTCATTTACAAAATGTGTGTATTCAACAATTCTGAGAAATTACCAATATTTTTTTTATTTTTGGAAATAATTAACACATTTTTCGTGTGTGCAAGTACATTAAAGGTCAGTTAATTAGTAAGTTAGTAATACATTTTCATTACAGCATTTGCAATATAAGATTTTAAACTAAATTTAAAATTTTTTGGTGGTCATTTATTTGTTTGATAAAATGCTAACATTTTTATACCCACTAACAAAAATATGGCGGGTTTATTAAGTTTATCATTCTGTTTGTAACGCATTGAAATATCGATCGTAGAACCTTATATTCGAAAAAAAGACCGTCGAACAATGACATTTTTAACGGACATTCTTTGTGTCACCGAAATGTTTGGCATTGAAAATGAGCAAAATCTGTCCAGTAGGATTCGAGTTATACACCAAAATTTCAGACAACCTCGATATAATTCAGATATGTTTTGCTATTTTAATTAAATATTATGCATATATTTCACATTATAGTTGATTAGAAATTTTATATTATTATCAATATTTTAGTAATTGTTCAAGCTTAAGGTCTTTTTATTAAATTTAAATTTTTATTTTCAATATTTCGCTAAAAAAAAAGACCATAATGCATATATAGTGTGCCCAACTGGCCCGGAAAATCCAGGACATGGCCCGGTTTTGGAATCAATGTCCCGGTGACATCCCCCGGATGGCCCGGATTTTTATTTTAAATTTAATTAAATAAGAAATATGTAGACTTGAACAACAAAACAGTCTATTTCATTGAAATTTGGCACAATCGCATCATATTTTAATGGAAATTAATTCTTTCGAATGATTCATTTTAAAATCATGTGTCTATGCATATCCCCAGCAAGCCATATGAGTCTTTTCTGACACCTTTTCTGGAGCGTTCATGCTCTTTATGAGCCCAAAAAACAATCATTATTGCTCCGAAAACATTCAAAAAAGAGGGTCATTACATTCGAAAATGGTCCGTCAGAAAGAGTTCTTGTATAATGTCAGAAAAAAGTTTTTTATGAGGGCTTTTTTTGGCTCATAAAGAGCTCTTACATCATGTCAAAAAGAGTCATTGCAATTTTAAATACAACAAATTTAAAGGTCGCATTTATTATTTTTTTATTGTTTTTACTTAAACAAAAAGGGACTCGCTGCTGCACCGAATTGGAAAGAAGTAGAAACAACGATCAAATTTATGGTTGAAAAGAATTGGTTAAAACCTGAAGATAACAATGTAGAATTGTTTGACGAGTTTGGTTACCTATTGAAAATTATTACCCCAGAGAAAATTAGCGAATGCTATTATTATTATTACCCCACGTTCTACTAAACCACATCAACGTTGGGTGGAATGTTTCAAAGATTTTCAAAGTAACAATGTACCGTACACTCGCTTCGCGCGAATCATTGAATTAATATTTTGTTTGCCAGCAAGATCTGCAAGTGTAGAGCGTATATTTTCGTTGATCGCAAAATTATGGACAAAAGAAAAATCGTAACTCATGCTAGATACTTTTGAAACATATGCTATTTCTCAAATATAATTTAAAGTACGAATGTGTTGAATTTTACAATTTTTTGAAAGAATCCCCAACATTGCTGAAGCAAATTTCATCACAGGATAAATACGATTTTAAACAAAAAGTGACAGAAAATTAAATCAAACTACATATGTACTTATAACATTATAATTGTCTAAATTTAACTTGAATAATAAAGTTTTTTCCCATAAAAAATTCCCCGGTTTTAAGTTTGAATGTTCCGGATTTTAGTACTTTTTTCGAAAAATGTCCCGGTTTCGCTCAAAATTGAAGTGGTCACACTATGCATATAATATTATGAAATTTTGCCAACATTATTTTTAATACTGAAGGTCAAGTCCTTGTAGGAATCGGTACACGATTTTGTATAGCCTTCATACAAATATTATCCCGGAATTTGGCTCTATGGTACAAAAATGCTTAGAGAAAAGCAGTACTCATACAATACAGCCGCTTTGCACAAAATATCGGTATATTTGAACAGAGAACCCATATAAAGTACACTTCCGAAAATTACTAACAATTCAATATCAAATTCGCTACAAATTATTCACATATATGTTAAAATACGAATTTCATTATGATCGGTTCATATTTGACCCATATAAAGTCAACTTCCAAAAATCATTTAAAAGCGCATAAACCTCTTATAAACATCGATATCAAGTTAAAATTTGACACAAATAATCGTACTCAATTTCATGACGGTCGGTCGATATTTGACCTAGCACCCATATATACCCGGAAATCTTTTAAATGTTGTAATTCACCACAAATAACTTATATACATATATATGTACATATATAAATCGTGATACCGAATTTCATGGTGATCGGCCCATAATAGGTCATAGCTACCATTTAAGAACTACTTCCGAAAAACTCAATAATCTACGTAAATATCTTATAAATATCGATATTGAATCGAAATTTTGCACAGTTATACATATGTACGCAAAAACTATACTCTTGGATTTTGCGAAGCTTAATCTAAATATGTACATATAATTGGCCGTAGCTCCCATATAAGTTACACTTCCGAGAATAACTTTTTTTTTGTTAATATCGTTATTGGGATAACGGCACACTATTTTATGATGATCGCACCATAACAGGTGATAGATCCCGTGTGAGGGATCCGAAAAATATTATTATCGATAGAAAATGTAACACAAATTAATTTGAATAAGTATGAATAAATCACACCACTGGCGTATTGGTAGTGGGTATGTTAGATTCGGCACAGCCAATTTTACAATTGAAGCTATTCGGCATAGGATAGAAATTTAGTAAGTAATTCTGGAATTTATTTTAAACAAACACTAACTAATTATAATTCAATTATGTGTGTACAACATAAGTAAATATAAACATTAAATACAATTACAAAACAACGTACATAAACTGCGGAATTACGTGATGAATTTAAATTTAAAATAAATTGAAAATTCATTGATCAACCCCATCAGTAACACACTTACATACTATTGTATACAAAGTACATACAATAACGCAACACTAAATTCTGCAATACACTCTCGACATCGATCGACATCTGTTTGTCGGTAATGTTACAAAAACACGAAACAAAAAAAAAACTCACTTTTATAGTAAAATTTTTGAAATAGCAGAAAAAAACTTAAAAAAAATAAATAAATAAAACAACTCAAGTGAACTGCAATCGAAAGCATTTAGTTAGTCAATGAGCATTTATGTTTTCAAGACAAATTCAATTTACATCAAATAGATCGAAACAGAAATTGAAAAGATTGCGTAAAGAAATCTTTGAAACGATTATGGAATGAATGAACATTAAAGGCCGAATGTTATAGAATTTCAATTAAGTATTTTTCTTTTGTTGTTGCGTTATTATTCTCGTCGGCAGAGATTAAAAGAAAAATTGCATAAATTGGAAAATAAAATAAAACAAAACAATAAACCAAACGAAACACTCAATAATTGGAAAATTATTTCGCAACTTATGTACATATAAACATAAGTATGAAAAATTTATGTATATAGTGTGAATAAAAATATTTCTCACATAATTGTTCTTATCGTCACCTTGAAGACTTTAGGCAATTTATAATTACTGGGAATCTAATTGGGTGCATAATATAAAAATTTAAATTTTTTTTGCTATTTTTAAACACGTGTACCTACATTTACAATATAAATTTATTCTAAATATGGGCCATTGTTATCTATAAAATTTTTTTTAAAAACGAACAACGCTTGAAGATTATTGAATTTTATTATTATTTCTGGATAATTTCTGGTTGAATTGATACGTAAACAAGCAAAATTGTCGTATTTATTTTGAATAGCAGCCAGAAGTATTGCAAGAACTGCCAATGCATACCGAAAAATGTTTTGTGTGGATTATGGGCCAGTGGCCGATATGTTGCAAAAAGAGTATGCCAAAATTATACCCAGCGTATGAACCATTCAAGACGTAGCCACGGTCAACATTTACAAGAAATTTTCTGTAAACATTGAATTATATATGTACATAGATCGTTCTATTGACTCAAATAAACATTTCATACATTTATCTAAATTTAATGTGGTTTTTTAATCAAATCCAAGTCTTAAAAATCACTCTTTAGACAGAACCTTTTTGGGTCCAACAAATACAGAGCATTTTGTCAGAGCTTTGTTGTCTGGTTGGGTGGCCTCTACGCTACGATTATTATTATTATATTGAAAGCAATGATTCGGAGCAAAAATGATTTCTTTTTATAGAAGTTTTATTTGAAATTGCCGCTTGTAGTAGCAGCTCTAAATGAATTTGTAAGCTCTTGTTGAGTTTGACATTAATTTTAATGAAGTTCTTGGTTTACGAACATTTTTTTTGCTGGCCTGGCTGATTTTTGTCTTCCGTGTGAAAATTACCACTTCTGAACAGCACAAATCATCCCTAGTACGTTGAAACAGATGGAACACATTCACTACAGGCTTCGGTGTGCTTTACCGGCACTTTTTTTAAATTAAAAAAAGAAAATTGTTGTCACAAAATTCGATAATTTCAAAGAACAAAGAAATAAATTACAGATGTGCCCTTCAAAATGACATAAAGAGTAAAGGCCCAACTATAATATGCATATGATAGCTTAAGCAAATTGTAAAAGTTAACGAAAAGGCTGTCAAATGCATAACCAGTTCAGAGTTAACTTTTAGGTGGCTACAATGACTTTGAAACTTTTTGTTCACAGTTGCTCATTTATGTTTAAAAAAAATGTTTTTATTTTAACAAAAACCCATTAAATGACTATATTTTATAAATATTATTATATTATTTTATAATTAAAAGAAAACTTCGTACCCGAAACGCATAATTTTTCCTTTTTTTTAATTTATCGGCAAAAGTACTAAAATGTACAGCTGTGGCAGCACTAAATTGTAAATAATAATAAACGTTTACATATGTTTTGTTAATTTTCGTATTGTGTTTGCAAAAATGGAGAAAAAACTTAAAAATTTAAATAATATAAAAATATTAAAGTTAGCGCTTGAAGGCCTGTGCACATTAAAAGAAATAAGTGAACTACTCTGTAAAAGAAGAAGACGCTCTTGTTCTGTCAGAGAAATAAACCACGACAGAAATTTTTGTTAAAATAAAAAGGGCCCTTTTATTATAAAGGCACTTATTTTTTCCGCATTTTCTATTAAATTTAAAATAAATATAAGTATTTTCTTCTTTCTCCATTTTCTTCAAAACACAAACAAAAAACAACAACCAGCTGATTCCGTACAGAATGTGCGATCAGTTTCGCTTTTTGCTTAAGCAAATGACAGTTGAAAAACTTAACGAAAAGTTTCGTTAAGTACATTATAGTTTGCCACATACAATTTATATGTGTTCGCACGTTTGCTTAAGCTAGCATATGCACATTATAGTTGGGCCTTAAGCGTCAAAATAAAATCAACACCACACATTATTAAATTATAATATTATTATATTAATATAAATAGTATTGTATTTGAAAATTATATTGCATTTTTATATACATAGTTATTTAAGTAGAATTGAAATCACAAAAAATGTAACAAAAACAAAAGCGTATACAAATTATTTATTGTTAAAATAGTCCAATTTGTATGCGTCAAAATAAAGTAAACAGTTGTATTATTCTTATGCAAAATAAATCCAGTCATGCCAAAAGTAGTGACATTTCTTTTAATTTTTCCTTGTTTGAAAGTTTAAAGGTTAAGAAGTGCCATTTCAAATAATTTCAAGTTTTATAATTTATAATTAAAAGAGATTAAGTTGTGCCCTTAACTAGCGCAAAATTTACAAATATCAATTGAGACTCGGCAAATGATAATAGACTTACATAGATAAGGTAAATACCTGCCTGGAATGCACATGTATGTAGGTAAACAGAATATCGCAGAAAATTTGCTGGTGCAAAATAACCAAAGCGTCTTACAAAAACTGAAGTAAGAGCTATAGTAAGAGAAGTAAGAAAGCAAACCAACCTATGCATATTCCTGTAAAAATAGCTGAAAATGTTACCAAAAGATCTTTGCATCAAAATGGCCTATATGGTAGCGTGTCACGTAAGAAGCCCTTTATATCAAAGAACAGACAAAACAAATATACGAGCACATGTAAACGAGTCTCAAATTTTTTGGAACAATATTATTTTCACCAATCAAATTAAGTTTGAGAAATTTGGAGTCAAACACACCCCAAAAATATGGCGAACCAAAAACGAAACCTTTAATAATAAATATGATACAAAGATGGTTAAACATGGTGACGGCTCAGTAATGTTCTGGGGTTGTAGAGGCGTCAAGGGTCGATAATCTTACATTTATAGAATGTACAATGGAAAAGGTAGATTATATCGACATTTTAAACAGGACAATAATCCTAAGCATACCTTAAAAATTGTGAAAGAATGGTTGCTTAAACATTGTTCAAAAACTTGTAATCAACCTTCGCATTCCCCAGACCTCCATCAAATTGAGCACTTGTAGGAATATCTGGTCAAAAAAATTAGGCTAGAAATATTTCTTGCAATGATAACAATAATAAAGGCAGTAAGTAATGAAATTTTGCCTGCTAACAATAAAAAACTTTTTGATTCTATGAGACCCTTTACACGATGCAATTTTTCATGCAATTGATGCTTGTAGGCGAACGGGGTAGAGAAGCAAGACGGGTAGAAAAAATTGCGCGACTTTCGTTTTTCATGCAATTTTTGATGGTAAACCTTTGTGTTTTACTTATTTTGTTTTATTTTATTATGTTTTATATTTTTTAAAATTTTTGTATATTGTATTTATGTATATGTATGTATGTATATTATTTTATATACATACATACTTATATTTTAAAATTTTGTTTTCTTTGTTGCGAATGAAAAACTAAAGAGGAATGTGTAATTAAACGTCAATTCCATCGTATAAATGCACAACATTTTACGTAGCAATTTTAAAAGAGAATGGGAAAAATTGCATGCAATTAATTGCATCGTGTAAAGGACTTCTATGTCTAGAAGATTGTCAGCTGTGACAAAGGTTGTTTACTTTATTTTGACACAAAATATTCGTATCTGGTACTTTTCCGTTAAAATTTAATTGTTTTTTATGTTCCTTGTTTTTCTAGTTTTTGTTAATGAGTTATATATTGCTTTTTTTTAAATTTTTACTTGTAGAATATTGTCTGTATAATAAAATATTTTTTTAAATAATATTAGGTGTTCACTTTATATTGCTGCTTACAACAGTAAGTTACTAAATACAAACACCGAATTTTTAAGTTATACACCTAATATTATTTTTGATTTAATTGAAATCATGCTTTTTTAACGAAAGGTTAAAACATCACAATGTAATATAATAAATATTTCATCAAACAAATTAATTAAATAAAATTTGTTAGCGTGACACAAACGACAATTTTAACATATAGTTAAAATTATGTTTTTAATGCAACCAGCCAGGGGTTACAAATCTCATCAAACAATTAAATTTAGTAAAGTTTTCAGCGTGTAAAAAGTGTTTGCCAACAAAATGCTAAAGAAAATTGAATAATATATCACATAAATGATAAAACATGAATCATACTAAATTTTTGTACCAATTTTAGAATTTAGAATAAAATAAACAAAAACAGATTTTCTTTTATTTCGAAAGAAAAGAATCAACATTTAATTTATGGCGTTTTCTTTGAGTGCTGCCAAATAAAATAAAACTTGTTTGCTTTTTTGGTAAATTAATTTAGTACGCACGTATTTATTTGTTTTTTTTCCTATATCACTAAATTTTCGTATGAAAGAAACTTTTCTCTTTTATACAAAGAAAAATATTTTTACAAAAATCAAGGTTTATTATTTACACGCATATTTAACATTAATGACCCATAGTGGTTTTTGTGTATTTTTTTTTTAATTTCTATTTAATGGCTAAAAATTCAAATATGTTCATAAAATACATTTCAAGTTATTATAAAATCTAACAACCAATATTTAATTGACATATATACATACTTATGTATATACATATACAAATTTACAGCACGACCTTGTATTTGAAAACATTTTTAATGAATCTTTTTCTCTCTTGCCATTGAACTCTAAAATTTCCATTTAACAACGAAAATAAAAACAAATCTCTGATATATGTATTTAAATATCTAATGCCAACGACTTATGTGTGCTTAAGTGTTAATGTGACAATGGATTTGAGGCATTAAATATAAAATGAAAGCAAAGGAAATGATAAATAATCTTATCCAATTGATTGGAAACATTGTAAACTAGCGCCAGTCTAATAATAAAAACAAAAACGTATAAATTTATTGAAAATTTTAACTGAAAGAACAACATTTTAGTCGGCCAAGATCAACATGTCGTAAATTATAAAATTAAAAGTAAAATGGAAAAGAAATATCTTAAAGAAAAACATATACTCGTACATACATACATACATACATATATATGTATATCAAACAAATTTTCAGTTGTTATTCTGACTGATTAGAATATTTAATGTGTTTGCAATGCCATACATGTTGTTTTATACTCAAAGAAATTTGTGTGTAATACTCCGTCCACTCCGTTTTAAAAATTCGATTTGAAAATTTTCGGCTTGTACTTTTCCAAATAATTTAAATTTAATATATTTCGAATAAGGTTTCTAATTTCCTGGGGGTTATTGTGTATTTCGATTCGAAAGCAAAACCTTTCGAAATACAATGTAAAAAGTATACAAATTCGAACGATTTTCTTTTCGAATCGAAATACACAATAACCCCACTGGTTTTTGCGTTCTCGTTAATGGTTATTTTTTTTTATTCCCGGGAAATCTCATTTTACCAATTCCAAAACTAAGAATTTCTTATTCAATTAAAATTCTTATACCGGTATGTGATACAAAAAAAAAAAAACGAAAACGAGTGAGTTTTAGAAGTTAATTTTTCATAATATTTCCGTATTGCAACAGTTTTATCCCACAAAATATAAAGATAATTTGCTATTAAAGAGAATCTTAAAACAAAAATTTTAAAAATTTAATTAGAAATACTTTAAAATGGACTTCAAAAACTCACTCGTTTTCGTTTTCCATCACATACCTGATAATTCTATTCTGCGATTTGATCATTTTTGGATCATTTGAAATGATCTTGAATTCGATAAAAGAAACTTAAAAACTAATTGGACGATAATAATAACAGTTCTACTATTTAAACAAGAAAACATTTAATCTTGCAGATTCCGACTGTTTTACCAGCTATTGGAGACACCTACGGAAGGAACCATGATATTTCTTAAAAACAAATTTCGAAGGCGGTTCTTTGATGGTTTGTGGAGACAGTCTGCTTTGGCGTTTCCAAGCACGAAAACTAATTCTTCTGACTACACAAAATGAAAAATTAGCACCATTTTTAGAAAATAGTAATGAAAAATAATTTATTTTCCAACAAGACAACGCATTTATACAAGTAAGCCGCCAACCAAAGGAATGGTTAACTTTGAAAAATATGAATGTACCCGAATGGCAGGAATGTTTTCCAGATCAGAACCCCATTGGGAACATTTGGGGAATATTAAGCTGTGGAATTTATGCTGAAAACCGACAATATGAGAGCATATATCTATATATACGATATAGAAGTTATAAGAATAAATATTGATCTAATTTTTGACGTGATTCAAAAAGGAAGGCCTAACACATTATTAAAGTCTTTGTAAATATTGGTATTTTAAGTTATTATGATTGCAGTGTATTTATAGTTATGAAACACTAATTAATTTCTTTATACAGTTTTAAGAGGTAAAATATTTTTTTTTAATAATATTTGTTTTTTTTTGTTTGTTTCACAAACATGCAGGTTAAACTGTTTTACTTTTTTTAAGTTACAAATTTAGAAAAGTTTAATGTATTTATAGTTATGCAACGCATTTCATAGCTTCTGTTCAATTATCTGTTGAAGGCTGAATCATATGAGGGGATGGAATGCAAGATTATTCAAAATATAGTTATACACAAGATATTATATAGAAAATTCTGTTATATACAAGATTTTCTATAAAAAATAAATACTCTTATACACAAGATTTTCTATAGAAAATTCTGCTACACAAAGCATTATCTATAAAAAATAAATACTGTTATGCACAAAATTTTTTATAGAAAATAAATACTGTTATACACAAGATATTCTTAAGAAAATTCGGTTATACAAAAGATATTCTATAGAAAAATCTGTTATACACAAGATTTTCTATAAAATATAGAGTATTTATATACACAAGATTTTCTATAGAAAATTCTGTTACACAAAGCATTTTTTTTTATAACGAATAAATACTCTTATATCAAGATTTTTATAAAAAATACACTTATAAACAAAATTTTCTATAGAAAATAAATACTGTTATACCCAAGATATTCTTTAGAAATTTTGGTTATACAAAATATATTCTATAGAAAAATCTGTTATACACAAGACGTTCTATAGAAAATTCGGTTACACAAAAGATTTTCTATAAAAAATAAATACTCTTATACAGAAGATTTTCTATAAAAAATTCTGTTATACAAAAGATTTTTTATAGAAATATTGTGGAAAAATACAATTATACACTAGGTTTTTTATATAAAATGCTATTATATACAAGATCATTTCTTAATCAAATAAATTCCCTATTCTTTCAACATATTTAAAATTTTAACTTAATTTGAAGAATTTTAGAAAAATATATGTTAATTCCACATTCATAGATAATGTTTACAATTTGTCAAGTTTTTCTGAGCGTAAAATAAACAAACAGAAAAAATAAATATATTTTTTATTTATTTTTTGCAAACATAGAAGAAATTATAAATAAAACTTTCAGTTTTCCTTGCAAAATTTGTAGTCATAATAAAATATTTATTTTTAAAAATTAAAAAGAAAACGTCATGAAGGTTATGCATGTGACGTCCACAAAAATAAAGAAATGAAATGTTGTATATTTTTAGAAATATACGCAAACATTAAAATTAAAACAAATGAATGAGTGAGTACAGACGAATACATACATACATAAATTTAAATTCTGGTTTATTATTTAAAATTATTATGTACAATGTTTAAAACGTCTGACGAATTGAAAACGAAATACTACATATTATTTAATAATAAAATCAAAAGTAAAACCTGTTCTTTTAAAATATAAACAAGCAAAAAAAATACTTTTAATAAATAAACAATAGGTAATTTAAACATGTTTTGCTTAGTACAGCAACTTGCCAAAAAAGTTCATTTAAACAAATTCAATGTCAAATACAAGTAATATTTTACTTTTTGTTAAAATTCCTTTGCTTACTTGACATGTATGAACTCAACGTTTTTTGTGAGTGTATTTTCTATACATCATAAATTGTTGTCAGATTTGGGTGCAAATGTTTGTATTATTTATATATAGGGTGCTTTTTTAGATGTATAGAATTCTATATGAACAGCCTACAGGAAGTCAAAGTCCGACAAAAGTATATCTGCATAGAAAACGTAATATATGTACGAGTATGGCCTTCAAATTGGATTAAAGTGCTTTAGTTTAATAGAATATTAATTCATTTGAAACAAACGGAAAATGATTGGTAAGATGTATTGCTATGCGTGGATCAAATCAAGCATACTGGTCAAATGGTTAGGATTCAATGAACTATCTCAGAAAGGAACTGCTTTCATTTCTGCTTTTGCAGAAGTGTCTTAAACCACGGTTTCAGCAGAGTCCAGCACTCAAACACTCTAGGCAGTGCATGCAAATAAAATAGGTTGTTGTATAACGAAATTCAGAAGATTTGCTATTCAATTAAACCGAACATTTCTGCTGACTCTGTGGGTACTGTGAATCCTCGATGATACTCAATTTTATAAAGTTCGGTTAACAACCGACTATAGCTTTCAAATTTTACCAAATATAGTGTTATGCATCTTTTATGGGCTCCTGGAAATAGTGATAATCAGACAACCTGTTCTATTTCCCGTTTTTGAATCGGGCAGGACGAATTCGTCGTGACATCAACTTAGATTAATTGTTTCAGACATTTTACTATCGGAACTCACACCATGAGAATATGCCTATGGTTCGGCGACTACTTTAGAAGCTGGTATAATGAGCAAGAGAAGGAGACAATGTTTCACTTATTCTACTGGTGTTCGGCCCTGTCTAACGCGAAGTAGCATCTTTGACATATATTTTCTTAAGTGCTTGAAGGAAATTATGAAATTTTAAAACCTTGTTCTGATTCTTTTTATGGTGGTATTTTAAGCAAAATTACCCATATTTTACAATTTTGCATATAATTACACGATACAAATATGTACATACATATGTATGTATATTTTGTGGTATACAAATACACATCCCTTCAATGTTCATTATAAATTCTGAAGTACAGTACAACCTCCCTCATCCGGACACTTGATAATTCGGACTATCCAGTAATCCGGATATTTAAATTTTTCGGACAGTTTAGAAATGTTTCCTCTATAGTCCGGACAAGTGTTCTTTTTTCTCAGTAGAATTTGTTCGTTATTTTACCGCTAGACGAAATAAATTTTTGTGTGTGAGCAAGAATTAAAGAATGTGTAAAATATTTTAGTTTACTTGAGTTTGCGTGGAGTTAAGACGTTAATATGGCACCTGTAAATAATCGACAACATAAAATATTAACGTTGGCAAAAAAGTGCAAAATACTGAATACAATTGATAGTGGAAAATCAATCAGACAAGGGGCTGAATACTACAGTGTCTCAAAGTCGACAATATTTGATATAAAATCAAGAAAAGACAATATAAGAAAATATGTGTCTGAAACTTTACAGGGATCGGGTATGTTTCAACAGAAATTTTATAATTTGTTTATTGAATTGTCAATTTAAAATAAAAACACTAAACAGGTAAACGAAAAACCTTGAAGCAAGGTGAAAATCCTCAATTGGATGAAGCGGTAATGACATATGTGTATTCAGTATGTTTATTTATGTTTTCTGTAAATCAATTAAATACAAATTAATTCTTATGAGTACTTATTTTCTTTTCGGTAATACAAATAAATTATATATATGTACTGCATTTAAACTTTTATTTCAACTGTAGTCCTGACGATCCAGTTATCCGGACAGTAGCTGAAACTAATAGGGTATTGTTTTTATACCCTACACCACAATAGTAGTGGGGAGGGTATATTGGATTTGTGCTGATGTTTATAACGCCCATAAATATTGGTTCAACACCTTAAAGTATACCGATCGGCTCAGAATAATTCCCTGAGTCGATTTAACGATGTCCATCCGTCTGGCTGGCTGTCCATGTAAAGCTTGTGCGCAGAGTACATGTCGCAATTTTAAAGATATTTCAATAAAATTTGGTACGTGATATTATTATTATTATTATAAATGTTTGAATTATGCAAGTATTAAAACAAATTTCACAACAAATGAGTAGTAAATGAAACCAAATCACATCGGTCGATAATTGCTCATAGCTCCCATATAAGACCCACTTCCGAAAATTCCTTTAAATAGCACAACTCTCTTAAAAATGTAGGTATCCAAATAATATAGAACACAAATATGTTTTGTGTATATTCAAATAATATGATACAATTTTATGGCGATCGGTCCAAATTTAGTCGTAGCTTGAACACAAATATGTTTTGTATATACGAGTATTCAAATAATATGATAACATTTTATGATGATCGGTCCATAATTAGTCAAATCTCCCATATAAGACCCTCTCCGGAATTCCTCCATACATAATATTTATATTCAGAGAAGTCATGGCTCTAAATTTTTGGATGACCATAAAGCGCCCATTTCTGAAAATCTGTTTTATACATATACTGGGTGTAGGATATTATATAGTCGGGCTTGAACGACTATTTTTTCTTACTTGTTTTTAGTTCAAAAAAGTTTTATAATTTTCTGGAAAACAAATACTATATTACTTGAATAACTCAGGATAGTTTACGGGTTTTAATTAAATTTCTACTTTCCAATTCATTAATAACTCTTTATTCATTCTGGAGACTAAAAAAGTCTGGAATTTTTATAAAGATGTGACAGATTAAAATAAGATGGTTTCATTGTTCTTTTAAGTTGCTGGTTGCTACTCCTAAAAAATTAAAGATTTTGCTTAGATTGTTTATAAGATTCTAGTTGTTATTTAATTTTGCGAATTCAAAACAACACGTATGTATGTATATAAATATTTTTTTAAAGCAAATATTTATACATATACTAAACTAATGTTTAAACACATTTATTTTAAATGATAACAAACAAACAAAAACAACAAATAAATAGCTTAAGTTAGTTAAAAGTATTAACAAAAATTTGTAAATATGGATATGATAAAAATTAATTATGCCTTCTGGGGAATGCTTTATAAACATTTCATGTTTTTTTTGTAATCTATAACAAACAATTTGTAACAAATGTTATTCAGAGATTAAAAAAAAGTTAATATACTGCAACTTAAACAAAATAACTTGATAAAAATACACTGGAACAAATTTTATTATACATAGGAAACATTACTTTAAATAACATTGGCATTAAGTACTCATTTCAATTAGTTACTAAATAAATAAAGACTTGCATTAATTACAGTGTAGACTAATTGGCCATGAAATTTTTACATAAGTATTTTTACTCAGTTTACTCCTTATGAAAAACTAGTAGAACATAAATAAATTGCAATAACAACTTATTAATTAACACACTCGCCAAATTGGCGCAAAATTTATTTATATGTAATTTATTTTTATTTCTTAAATATGAGATTGTTACCCTAAAGCTTTTTATTTTATGTACTTTGAAATGTATGTATGTATGTTCATATATATAAATAAGTTCGTTTTATTTTTTGTTCTCAAATTTCAATTGTTTATGATTTACATCTGTACAACAATAATTGTTGTGAATAATTACGAGAATTGTGTGAAACGAATTGTTAAAATTAAAACAAATATATTTATAATACACCGAATAAATTATTTATGCACTGGAAAATGTTTGACAAAACCTTTGCAATAAAAAGTATACAATTTATAATAAAAAAAGCATGGTTCACAGAAAATCCGGACAGACATTAGTAAGCTTTTTTTAAACGGAAATACCTTTGTTTTATAAATATTTTTGTTTAACCATTGGGAATATATGTACGTGTATTTGTACGAGTGCTAGGCAATAAAAAATTAAAATAGAGAAATATAACCCATAACTTATTTTTAAAGTATATACTACGTTACACAAAGCAAAATCCGGGCCTTGCCGACAATGAAAACAACACCAGTGTAAGTATCAGGGATGGAAAATAGTTTTTTGGATTTTGCAAAAAACCCACATAAATAAATTGTACTTTTTAGACCACAATACAAGTTTTAATATTTACTAAATAATAATAAAACTAACGGTAACATTGCTGAAAACTATTTAAGAAGAATAGATTGGGTAGTTTTATATTACCCGTCTTATAGTCCAGACTACTATTTGTTTTGATCTATACACAACGCTCTCTCTGCTTCACTTCAGAACAAGGTAAACGAAATTGGCTTAATTCGTTCTTGGCCTCAAAACATGAGCAGTTTTTTGGCGCGCAATCAATATGTTGCCAGAAAGATTGCCAATACTTTGAATAAATTTATAATATATTTACAAATGTTTCAAAATGAAAGTTAAACATTTGAAAAAATTCCTTTTTAAGTTATACATTAATTTTACAAGTTTTCCATTAAATAGCCGTAAATTCGTTGTATTTATTCAAAAACAACCAGGTTTGTCAAAAAAAAAAAAAAACAATTTTTTTCAGACAAAGCCCATTTTGATTTGACTGGATACGTCGACAGGCTAAATTTTTGCATAAATTGTTCATACAAAAAGTTTAAAGTATCGCAATTCACTTAGTCTGGCAATGCTGTGAGAAGCCGCTCTTAAAACAATGTTGCCATACACATGTACATAATATGTGACATGAGTTTACTTGTATACTTGAATAAAAATTAAATGGTAAAAATAGACGACTAAAAATTAATTTCAGAATACAAGTAAGAGTGCTATATTCGGCTATGCCGAATCTTATATACACTTCAACTTTGTTGTGGATGCATAATTATATTATATACATACATATATATATATTATATTAATACACTTTGTTTGATAGTTTTTTTGATGAAACTTTCAGAGGTTATCTTGGATTTTTGCTTATATCTCCGTTATTTATGGACGGATTTTGCTGATTTTAAATAGCAAACTTCTCGAAAGCATGTCTGACAGAATTATTGAAGATTTGGATACCGAAGATATCTGGAGACTTCAGAAAATTGATTTCAACAGACAGATATAGGGACATGGCTTAATAGACTCCGTTATCTATAAGGATCCAGAATATTTATACTTTATAGGGTCGCAAAATTATATTGTGGAAATTACAAACGGAATGAATGGTGAAGGGTATAAGAAGTACCAATTGTTGTTCTAATTTATGTACGAGTAGTAAACAAATCAATTAAATTTTTAGACATTTGTCGCTTTAAATATGTCGCGCTCATTTGCCTACCTATAAAAAGTATAAGAGACAAAAAGAGCAGCTGATTGCCGACTGATTGCCCGCTGTAGTTAAAAAAATAAATTTTGCCGTGCTGTCGTTAAAATT
Source organism: Bellardia pandia (assembly GCA_916048285.2). Taxonomy (NCBI): domain Eukaryota; kingdom Metazoa; phylum Arthropoda; class Insecta; order Diptera; family Calliphoridae; genus Bellardia; species Bellardia pandia. The sequence continues at coordinate 116,730,600 of OU696529.1, read as the reverse complement.
ATCATTCACATATAAACGTGTGTTTTGGAACCGTATAATTATTTGCCAAATATATATGTACATATGTATGTATGTATTGTAATTAGGAAAGTTTCCAACAATAGCTCACGACTGGATGAACTGAGCTTAATTTTCGGGAATTTCTCCATTGTTTATCTATGTGCAACACAGTGTAATTTTGCATTTAAAAACCAATTTAAAATACAATCATCTATATATGACTGTCTATAATCAATAATATATGGGCTGTTAATTTTTTTAAAATTCAATGCAAGTTTATAGATTGTAATGCAAATTTACTTTAGAATAAAAAACAAAAAACACACACAAAAGCAAACAGCTGTTTTTGTCAAGTCTTTGTATTTATATACATACATACACATACATACATATTTCAATTTGTTTTGTTTAATTTTTTTGTGCAAAATATTTCATTCTGTTAAATGCTGAACGCCTAATTGATTAATTTTCAAATAATTATTTATCACTTAATTAATTTCAATATAAAAACAATTTGAGCTTTTTGTTACGGTTTAGCTGATATTGTTCGTTTTCAATGATCATGACATTCAAAAGCGCAATAAATAACAATTAAAATTTTCTTTTTCTAAATTCTAATAACAAAAAGAAAAAGCTAAACATTTCAAATATATTATATACAATAAACTTTTAAAACTGAAACACCCACACTTTAGCTAAAACTCAATATTTCATAATTAAAAAAAAAAGACTTTAAAATTACAGGTACTGTACTTATATGTTTGCTACTGTATTTATTGTAGGTGTTTACTTTATACATAAAATACTTTGCCATATATCAGAAAAATATTTGATTTTCATGAATGTAATTAAATTTATTAATCGTATTAGTTTTTACTTTTTGGTTTAGAATAATTTTCAATTTCATTATTACAACTTGATATTTAATAGAAAAAATAAAAATAAAATATAATATTATTTTAATTGAAATCAATATCTACATTTATTAATATGTAGTAGAAATGTTAAATTATTTATCTAAATATTATAGATATTTTATGTTATGTGTGTATACTTTAATTAAGAAATTATTCACCTTTTATTTGATTAAAAATTTTCAATATAATTTAGCTTTTAATTTATTAATTTTATTCAAATACAATTTTAATTTTTAGTATTTTTTCTTTATTTTTTATTTCTTTATTAATTTTAAATGCGTAGTTTAGATTATTTTCTGTGTTATTGTTTAAAACACTTTTTTTTTCAAAATTTATTTATATTCATATACAACGTTAAACCGTTTTTACTCTTCAAATCCAAAAAATTAAAACATAAATAATGAAAAATTCGTTTCGTTTATCCGTTTCTGTGGGATTTTAGATACTCGCACGTTCCGCATTCAATTCTCGACTGATCGTGTTTATTATGGCAAAACGTTTTGTATCGCAAAAGCTGTTGTTATTGTTATTATTGTTGTTTGTATTTGTTAAACTTTTTATATTAAGTGTATTTATTGTATATTGTTGTTGTAGATATTTAGTCGTTTTTGCTATTATTTATACCCACCACCAAAAATATAGGGGTTATATTAAGTTTGTCATTTCGCTTGTAACACACCGAAATAATGGTCGTAGAGCCAAAAAGTCTATATATTCTGGGATCTAGCCTTGTCAGGCCGTCTGTTGAAGGCACGATACAGCTTCGAAATAAAGACTTAGAACAATGAAATTGTTCCCAACCATTCTTTGTTTCACCGAAATCTTTGATATGTAGATACTATCATGGAATTTTGCATACTTTATTTTTATTTTAGAAAGACAAGTCAGGAGGTGATACTTTTATATTTATACAACATTGTTGCTTAAAATTAAAATTGAATTAAATAAATTCACCAGATTTTTGCATGAAGGCAAAAAACAAGAGCATAACTTTCTTGAGAAACATTTGTGGCTAAACTATTTTAATCTAAAGAATCCTGCTGCGCCGGAGGAGATATTTTTCATTTCAATTTATCAAAAAAAAAAAAAAAAAAAAAAAAAGACTTAAAACAATGAAATTGTTCTTCGTTTCACTGAAATGTTTGGTATTAAAAATGGGCAACATCGTTCCAGTATAATACGAGTTTTAGATACAATTTTCAGACAACCTTGATATTTATAGCTATTTTCTTTAAATATTATGCAAATATCATGGAATTTTGCACAGTTTATTTTTATTATAGAAAGACAAGTCCTGTTAAAAATGGTAAGAATCGGTTTACGATATCTCATAGACCCCAAATAATTGTCTTTACGGAATTTTCATGTAAAAATAAAGCACAGAACGGTATTTTATTTAAATCGGTCGAAAATAACTTCAATGCTCATAAATTTCTTATCAAAATTACTATCAATCGGGTGTCCCGATAGACCAGGCGATAGTGTGCCGGACCATCAGTCAGAGGATTGCGGGTTCGATTTTCTCCAAAGGCTCTGGGTGTTTTCTGCAGATAAGCCAAAAAGCTTCGCAGTTTGCGTTTGTTAATTATAAAAATAAAAGAAAAGAAGTAATCCACAAATACATATACATTAATCAGCGTACCACATTTTATGATGATGGGTCCATAATTGACTATAGCCACATTATCACTTAAATGAGCATAAATATCTTATAAAGATTAAGTTAAAAATCGGCACAAATAACCCACATATACTTATATAATTCATAGTAACCAACTTTATGGTGATCAGCCCATAATTGGACAAAGCTTCGTAAATATGTATCTTATAAATATCGAACTAGAATTTTTCACCGATCAGTTATATGTAAGTAAAATTTTTACTATTGGATTTTGTGAAGGTCAGTCCATAATTGACCATAGATCGCATATAAGGTCTATTTCCGAAAATAACTGGTATAAAAAAAAAACTATTAATTATATCGTTATTGAGATAAGATAAGACTCAAATATTTATGTACATTAAAATATTTTATGACATGTAATAGATCACATATAAGGGATTCGTATAAACATCATTATCGATACAAAATATTATACAAATTTCTTTCAAGTATGCATAGATTACACTACTGATGTATACATAGATGGTGGGTGTATAAGATTCGGCACTGCCGAATATACACACTTACTTGTTTGTATTGTATTGTATTTGTTTGTATATCTCATTGAGGTTTTGTTTTGCTTTTTTTTTACAATATTTTAATATAAATTTTATTTGAGAGTACAATTTTGTTTGTTTCTTGTTCATTCAGTTTGTAACTACAAAATACTCAAGTCGTAGAATTATTAATAAGAAAAGTTAAATAGATTCTATCTACACATCTGTTGTTTGTTTTTGCAAGGTTTTCTCATTGATTTTGTGTCTACGTTCTAGCTAAGCATTATAGAATAGATAGAATCAGTCATCATCTTCGTTAGATGATAAATGAGATTTTCTCTTCTTAATGTTCTTTAACCACGAACTAATTTATAAAAAGTATCATTAGGGTTTAGTACCATATATATGGCGTAAAATATAAATTGGCAAATTTGTTTAAATATTGTTAAAATTATTGTTATGGAATAATTTAAAACCAATATCTCTAAAGATCTCTTCTGTACCTTATCATCGGTTTGTGATTAGTGTTTTCATTCAATGGGGAAATTTAAAAAACAAAATACTATTAAATTAATAATTTTATACTCGTAAAAATTCTCATGGTCGGGTTTAAGTTTTTAAATTGATTTAAAGAAAAAGTTAACATATAAGTATATTTACAATATAATTTTATAGGAAATTTGAGAATCCAAGCTAAATAGTGGCTGTAAATGTAATAGCCGAACAAATTTATTTTAAAAAAAATCGTTTATTTGGAACAGGACACAACACATATTTAGTTTTTTTTGATGCTGTTTGATATTGCAAAACTTTTGTAAGAGTAAACGAAACGTATTTGTGCTAAAACACGTGGTTACGCTTGTTTGAGTAAATATTTGCTTTTAGAGTGTTTGTTTATTTAATTGAATCGGCTTCCAAAGAGATCGGAAAAATATAACTTAATATGGATATGCAGAGGACACGATTCGCGATAAATATTTCTAGAATCCATTACTGGGCAATGGCTTCTAGGTGTACATGATCAAAGGTTGAGAATCCCTTAAAATTACTTCTGTAGAAGCTGTAATGTTGTGAAAGAAGAGAAAAATAACAACCTTAAGTAGAATTCAGGGACCTAAATTGTAGAATTAATGTAAAATACTAATTGACAAAACCTGTTATCCAGATTTGATTTAGGTAATAACTTCATTAGAACAGCATACTCGTAGAATGATGGCGTCCAAGAAACTTGTAACGAATGATGTAATGGATACAAGGTATCACAATGGGACTCACGTTTGGATCCATTTGAGCTATGCTTCGAGCGGCTGTCAATAAAATTCAACATTATAGTGCTATTATCTTTAATAGGAATGGAACATAATTTTTAATATTTGAAACGTTTGTTTTTCCAATTAAAATAATCACCCTGTTTTCTGCGTTTTAAGTCGCTCCCGTATTCAGTTACGTTGGTATCGAAAAATGTTATTCTGAAAAAACCCTAATCGAAAGAAAAAGAAGAAGCGAATAGTGTTTTACACATACAATGACAAACTTATATATACCCTCATTCACCACTTATGGTGGTGGGGGGTATACAAAGTATAAGATATAAGCTGAGGCTCTTTTGTTTCAATTTGATCTCAATAATATTCAGGGGTGTCATAGAAACCAATATTGTCAGAATTGGTCTTAAAACCGACAAGAAAAAATGCTTTGGTGTCATAGGGCACTGCTACACGTTCTATAAATATCGTGATACTAGAAATATTTAGATATTTATTAAGCGTGTAGCAGTGCCCCATGACACCAAAGCATTTTTTCTTGTCGGTTTTAAAACCAATTCTGACAATATTGGTTTCTATGACACCCCTGATTATTTACAAAAGATTTATGGGTGGCATAGTAGAAGTGAACCAGTTATGGACTGATAGCTTTCATTTCATCTCACTAACGTTATTTACAAGAGTTGTATGGTTGTTTAGTATGCTCGGAAGTGGTTTTAATTCGGGAGCTATTGCCAATTATTGACTGAGAGCTGCAAAGTTCAGTATCATAATTGCGGTATAACCGATGTTAGTATGATTTATGTATTAAAATTACCTCTATTAATTAATTGGAGTTTAAAGTTCTAATTAAATATGTATGATCATTCCAGAATTATAGAAAAATCTTAAACTCTTAAAAGCCTGCTTAATGTGTTAGATTGTCAGAAGAAACAAAGAACAAGAATTCATCATCAGCTTTTATCTTTCGTGTTTAATACCTTGAGATGGAGGATGCTTCTGCTAGGATAGATCAATAAAGACAGCTCAGAATTCCGAAAAGATTGTTCGTTTTACTTTTTCTATAGAAGCAAAATACGGAATTAATTCCACTTACAAACGGAATTAAATTCTGTGACAAGACTGATATAAATTGTTATATACTCGTATATGAGAATATCTATCACATTGAATTTCATGTGATATTTTTTTAATTTTGGTTGTGTATTTCTTATATGTGAGTATTTTACACAGACAGACGGACAAATAGACAATCGATAAATTGACTTCAAATTTTATATGGATCAAGAATATATGTACTTTGTTGGGTCTCAGAAGACTGTTTCTCTATGTTGTATAGAAAATGACAAACTAATTATAAACTAAATTTTAAAGCTAGCAAACAATTTGGAAATTTGTTTCGTACCCAACCTAATACCGACATTGTAGACAATGGCATATTGCAGTGAATTCAATAAACATACAATATATCAAAGTTTACATTTACATATATATATTGACCGACCTATATAAAAGTTGGTTCGATATCGATATTTATTAGAAATTTTTGTGTGTTTATTTGCTATTCGGAAATGGTTCTTATATGGCAGCTATGACAAATTATAGCCCGATATTCTTAAATTTTAGAACAGTAATTTTTATGCATATGAGGATATTTCACGTGTAATTTCAACATAATAACGGTATATTTAAGATATATGTATATTAGTATTAACGTGGATTTCGGAAGTGGACACCTTTTTTACTGTGAAACATGAACAGAACAGAAAAAACAATTAATTTTGTGAACATTTCAATAGAGTTAAATTAATTGCTAAAAACAGTGATTTAATAATAAAAATAAATTAAAATTAAATAGTTCGCCAAGTTTTTATTGAAGAAACACATTAGTTAAGTGAGAGGTACTTGTGGCCAAACTAAACCAGTATAAGGAGCTCTGTTGCGCCGGAGGTGATATTTTCTCAAATGTGAAACTTTTGAGAATGATTTCATATTTAAAAACCTCTCAGAAGAAAACTTATTCTCAATTAGATAAATATATTTATTCCAGAAGTTGGTTTATTGGTTTAGTTGTACTCATTACCTTCGTCTAAGGTATAGTTATTCTAAGAACTGCCTTTCTCTATGTACCTGGGTAATCTCTATAATTTTTTTTTTCTTTACACCTTTACAATTGACTGCTATCCAAATGGCACGTTTCCATTGTTTGCGCAATTATAATTCAAAATCTCTAAAACCAGCATGTTTATATAGAATGTCTTTACTGAGAGAGTCAGCCATTATTTTCTTTATATAACGTTAACAATTATATTGTTTATCAGTTATAAGGTACGGTCACACTTGGCAAATATTTACTCAAAAAGGCGTAACCACTATTTTAGTATAAATTTGTTTGACGTTGTTTACTCTTACAAGAGTTTTGCAAGTTCAAACAACATCAAATAAAATAAAACTAAATATTTATTGTGTCCTGTCTTAAATAAACGAGTGGTTACGTCTTTTTCGGTAAATATTTACCAATTGTGACCGTACCTTATGTTATATAAATCTAGTTACACCAATATATTAATGTAATTATAAAATACAAAGTTTAAAAATAATTAATTTAAATTCAATGTAATTTTCACAATTAATAAAATTTCATAGTACCATTACTAAAATTTGATTAGCGTTTAAAGAGATTTTGCTCGCTCACATTGAAATGACATCACAAGTGTTTTTGTTTATTATTGTTAAGCTCTTTCTATACTTTTACTCAAATAAAGAATTTTTAAGATTTTTGTTTAATTCAGAAATATTAATGTAAATAAAAAATTTACTAATATAAAAGCGCAAATAAAAGAGAAATTTGATACAATGGCTGGATTTTTTGGTTATGAGTGCAAAGCAAGAGTTGACAATAAGACTTATTCTGTCATCAATTTATTACTATGACTGGTTAAATTAACTAGAAATTGAATACGTTTTAAAATGATGACAGGTAATTTGAAACACTCAATTTAAAAGTAAATTAAATATGGATTAAAATGTTCATTTTGTTGGAAGGTTATAATATATTTGTTAAAATTTGTTTGTAAGAAATATTGCTTGTCATACTGTTTAGTTAAAAATGTTATCTAAACATTAACATTTTAAATCATGTAAGGTCTCTACTACAACAATATCTTCCTTTAATGTTGTGGGTTATTTTTGTAAATTATTAAATATATGCAAATCTATGCAGTTGTTATTGTCTCACCGTTTATAATTTTCCTCCAAAAATATATGTATGTATGCAGTAGTGATATTCGAAACAATTAACAACCGGTTCGCTTAAAAAAATTATATTTTTGCCAAATTTTGATAAAAATAGCGAAAATTTTAAAGTCGCATCCCAGTAACAGAAGGAAATGATATAAACTTTTGTTTAATAAAAAAATAGTTTTGATTTTGCAAAATAAAAGTCAAAAAAAATTGCTTTATTTTTTTCTCAAAAGATTGAAGAAAACGCTATCGAAAACATCATCATCCAAGAATCCAATGTATGACCAAAATAAAATCATTTGTTTGTACGTTTGGACAATAAACAACTGAACAATATTGTGTTTGTTGCTGAGACTAATCACCTTGATAAATTAACATTATATAAAACCGTTAAAACAAAAAACATAATCATCCCAACAAATTTCATATGGAATTTTTATTCACGAGAAGGGTGAATATGCAACAACCGGTTCGCAAAATTTTTAAAATTTTAACAACCGGTTCGAGCGAACCGGTCCGAACCGGCTGAATATCAGCACTGTATGTATGTATTTCATAACCCTTAACCTTGCCACAAAAATCCCAAAATAAGACAAAAAACAAATATTCATTGTTTACAAACTATGTTTGTTGGCCATATCATGATGCCATGTCCTAAAACTACATAAATAGAGTCACAAGATATTACAACAAAATGTATGCAATTTGAAAGACATACGAGTATTTTTATTTCTATTTTGTGCAACATTGAAATATGTACAAATGCACTGTGACTGAATGAATATGATTTAAATGCAACACAACGTTTGAATGTGATTTTAAAAAGTATAGTTATAAAAATAACAATAGTAAACAGAAAATGGGAACGAGTATTGTTTTTACAGATTTGATTGCATTAGATACCGTAACATCAACCTTAAAAGTTCAGCATCAAGTGGCATCTGGGCAAAATTTTAAATCAACATATCAACGTTGTTTAAAGACAAGTTTTTATTTATGTGGCGCTATAATTTAGTCGACACAGGGATACACTACACCTAACCAATAAAAAAATGTTTTTGAAATAAAACCATATCTTATGTTAATTTGGTGCTTTCTTTTGGGATTTGAGTTGTCAAAACTTCATGTGAAAAAACAACTACAAGCTTGTGTTTCTACACAAATGTCTGATCTACTCTTTTCGTTTTCATGGCTCTCTCTGCTTTGGGTTGACACAATGAGGTATCCTGCAAACTCGGAATTGATGTCTTCAAGTGTGTGATGTTGTAGTTAGACTGACTCCTTCGATGACATTTTAGGAGAAGCTGCTTTGGCATCAAGACACGACCGAAAAACGCAAAACATTTGTTTCTTCGGTATAAATGTTGATATAACTTGCATTTAGCCTCTGCTTACCATTCAATAAAACCCTACGAGAACCTTGTATTTACTTTTGAAATTTTGGTAAAGCTGCTGTCAAAGGTGATCCTTAAATTTGTCGATCGGAATTTGGATACTCCATCAACTACGACGCCAAAAGTGAGATGTATCTCCTATTGTCAATGACTTCGTTGATGATAGTTGAACCGTGCAATTAACAGATCTTGGAGGTTACTCTCTATTGCGATGCGAAAGAAAAATGAAACGTAATCAAACAATTGGTACCCTTTATTGCGTTTTCGTATTTACTCTTCGTCCGTTAAGCGTAAATCTCTTGCAATAACACAATATCAAACGCAAAGGGAACGCAAACTGCACAAAAAATTGCTTAAAATGTTTTAATTTACAAGTTTGACATTTAATTTTGTCATTCTTCGCTATTGTTTACTGTGGTGCCATAGTTGCTACTTTTTCAAATTATTTTGTGAAAGCGTTTGCGTGAACGATATAGAGTACCAATTTGTAGTCTTATCGCATTTACCTTTCGCATCGCAATAGAGAGTAAACCCCCTTGTTTGGTGTTCTGAGAACTTAACTTTTAATTATACGAACGACTGGCTACCATACACATATTCGCTGTTTCCACATTATTGGCCTTTGGGGACCTTTGGGATGTCCTGGAAGAGTGTGGTGTATTTGAATTTGTCGACGGATTTCAACATCTGTATATCAGCTTAAACCAATAGAGGCCTTGTAAAAGGTAGATAGATATAGGTTAATGCACGCAGAGTCCAGTTTGCGGAAAAGGTCCTGAAGAGTTTTCCAAACAGGTGATAAAAGGAGTATCCTGGGGTGTTCTCTCTATTGCGATGCAATAACCATACAAAATGTACGCTTATCGCATCGCATTTGCTTTCGCATCTCAATAGAGAGTAACCCCCCTGATGTAGTATTGCCACTAAGTCTTTCATGGGTATTAAAAACATTTTCCGGTACCTTTATGGTCTCTGCAACTTGGCGTGTTAAGACTTTGTTGTAGCATCCTGGATATTTTTTGGATTGAACCATAGTTTAGAATATTACAATTAGTATTACAATCCCCCGTACTTCCATTAGTAGGTTTAGTAAATTTTTTTCGAATTTTTAGCATTTATTCTAAAACATTTGTACAATATAAATTCAATGTGTCATTCTCTTTCAGGCAATTGCCGTGTAAAGACGTGTTTATATTGTCGGTAGTTTTTTTTCTCGATCAACGTAGTTATCGTGAGAGACGTATTTTTGTTTTTTATTCTCTCGTGTATAAGGAGAATTTTGTTTATTAACTATTTTCTTTTCGTAATTTATTTCGTATTGGACGTTTGGTATTCGTAGAGTAGAGTTTTTAGGGAGTGCGCGACATGAACGGGGTTCACCCCCCGGACTATAACCGGTTTCGAGAGCTAGACTTCTCGTCCGGGAAAAGTAAACCCAACAAAAATAAAAGACCACGATCTGAGGATTTCCTTCCTTTACCGGAAATAACACAGAACCAGGACAACTTGCCACGTTATTTAGTTGCATCAGCTATCTCTCTGAAGGAAAATGTACAGGTGCTGCCGCTAGCTTCGCATAATGTTTTTCAAGTGGAAAGAGGACTTAGCCATATTTCGCGTGAACGGCTAGAAGTCAAAGAAATGAAAAGTGGCGATTTACTGATAAAAGTTCCTAGTGTCAAAATTGCTGAAAAATTTATTAAATCTAACTACATCGACTGTATTCCTGTGAAAATTTCTTTTCATAAAACTCTCAATACCACCCAAGGTCGTATTTTTTCTAGGAAAATAATGGAAATACCCGAGGAAGAATTATTGGAATCATTAAAAGATCAAAAAGTCGTGGAAATTCGTAAAATTAACAAAAAAGAAGGTGAAAAATCTGTGTCTACGGGTGCAGCGATAATCACATTTGACCTTTTTAGCCGCCCTAAATTTTTGAAACTTGGCTGGGAAAGAGTTCCAGTTGATGAATATATCCCCAACCCCATGAAATGTTTAAACTGCCAAAGACTCGGCCACACCAAGAAATGGTGCAAAAGTGTTGAACAATGTCGAGAATGTGGTTACACAGAAAAACATGAAACATGCACTCGTAAATATTGTGTTAACTGCCAAGTAGAAACACATCCTTCATATGATCCAGAATGCCCTTCATTCTGGAAACACAAGTCGGTTAATTACATCAGGATATCCAGAAAATGTACGACACGTGACGCATGGAAAATTTTCAACGATAATCCCGTATTAAATATGCTTCAACCCATTCAAAGTAACGGCAAAAAAAATCCTACATATGCACAAATAGCAAACACCAATACAACAACCACACAAAATCCTACAACAACTGAAACCTCAATACACAACAAAACCAAACCAACAGAAAACCAAAATAAACAAGCAGACATAACAGAAAAAGCAAAATCTCTTACAACAACCATCACTTCTCAACTCAACCAAAACAACAATATCAACTTTACACCTAAACCAACAAAAATGCAATTAGACATAAACACCAATAGAGTATTAAATGAAACTCATACCATTATGCCTAGTCAAAAATCTATTTCAACTATACAAAATTCTATTTCTCAAATAATCTCTCTTAGTAAAAACCAAACGGAAAACAACACTACAACAACAACAAATGAAAAAAATGATAACAATGATATTTTTGATGATGACAGTTTTTTCAGTGACACAACTTCAAGTGAATACGTTTTTTCTAATACCAATAAAGATATTACTGAAGAAATGATTATCCAGGATGTAAATGATGGTCTAGGATTTAACACGCCACCAAAAAATAGAGACGAAAAATCAGATGATTCACCATGTACTCAAATGTATAAAAATTTTCCACAACTTAATGTATTAATTACTCCAAATACATTAAGAAACACACAAAAATCACCGCCCTCAAAGGGCAAAAACAAGAAAAAATAAACTTTTATGACTTCCGACCTTTGCATTACTATTCTCCAATGGAATATGCAAGGCTTCATAAACAACAAATATGCTCTTGAGCTTTTAGTAGCGAGGCATAAACCAAACATCATAGCTCTTCAGGAGACGCACATTATAGAAAAAACTCTACACCTGCTACATTTACCAGGATACCAAGTTTTTCACCACAACAATATTGAATATGACTACGCAAAATCAGGTATAGCACTTCTAGTGAAAACAAATTTGAACATAACAAGGCATATAACATCTGCAGGGAACCTACTATTCCAAACTATAATAATAAGGAGCAACGAGGAACTTCATATTACCAATATTTACAAGGAAGGTAATGTTAACCTATCTGCATCGATTATGAACAATATAAACATTAATGAGAACGTCCACAATATAATTCTGGGGGACTTGAACTCTCAGAATGTACTATGGGGTTCGTCCTCAAACTCCCCAAATGGTAGATTTTTTGAAGATTTTGCAAATGATAAAAATTTGGTAATATTGAATGATGGTTCTCCCACCCTACTTAACACTAGAAATACATTGACTGCTGTTGATGTATCCATGTCATCTATTGATCTTGCTCCAAGTTTAACCTGGACTTGCCTACCGATTCCTGATGTTGCTGATCATTTTCCTATTAAAATTTCGAATAATGTCGAAATTACCAATAGAAAATTTTCACCGCGCTTTATGGACAGGAAAGCTGACTGGTCTCTTTTTGGAAAGAGGGCAGCACTAGTTGAAAGTCAATTTGAGAGGTCGTCCAACATCAACAGAGAGGCAGCACAGCTTAAACGAATTTTCAGAAAAACAGCAAACGAATCCATTCCTCTTAGCAGAAAACCTAGAGAAAAAAATAACCCTGTATGGTTTAACTCGGATATTTCTAAACTAATTGTTTCGAGGCAAGAGGCTTGGAAAACTTTTAAAAGGATTCGCAATACAGATAATGTAATTGAATATAAAAGATTAAGTGCAAAAATTAAGAGGGAATGTAAAATCGCCAAGAGGAAAACATGGGAAAACTTCCTTAACTCGCTGAATCCCTCAATGGATGTTCGATTTCTTTGGGGAAAGGTTAACAACTTAAGGGCAAATCGTATTCAAAGCTTTCCTAACATATATGTGGATAATAATAGTCTAACACACCCCTTAGATATTGCTAATGGGTTCGCACATTTTTGGTCATCTCTCAGCTCGGATGCAGCATTCGATCCTGAAGTTATTGCTACAAAGACAAATTTAAATATTAAAAACCTTCCATCAGAGCATCAATTTGTGGAAATGAACCAGAAAATCCGAATAGCTGAGCTAAATGACATAATGAAAACTTTAAAAGGATCGACTCCAGCACGTGATAAAATTACTTATGCCATGATAAAAAATGCTCCCGATGTGATCAAAACACGACTTTGTGAACTTTACAACAACATACTTTCCACTGGAACATTTCCACATGATTGGAAGACTGCTGTACTATCGCCGATACCAAAACCCGGGAAGAATCCTAACGATCTTGAAGGTTATAGGCCGATTTCCTTGTTACCAGTCTTATCGAAGATACTAGAAAAAATTATGGCCAAACGTTTTTGGAAAAACACGAGACAGAATTTGTCAAACTTACAACACGCCTTTATACCTAGACATGGAGTTCATAGCATCTGTCACCAACTTGAGGAAATCCTGCGTCGAAACCTGAAACTTGGTAAACATAATTTAGTTCTTTCCGAAGACATTGAGAAAGCTTTTGACAGAGTAGTGTCCGCATATATCATATTGGAGCTCCACGAATGGGGTATTCCCAAAAACATCCTTAAATTATTGGATTCGTTCCTCAGAAACCGCACAGTAACCGTTAAAGTGGATGGATATTTTTCAATGGTGCACTCACTGGATAATGGAGTTCCTCAGGGTTCCCCACTATCCGTGGTATTATACTCTGTTTACGCAAACTCGTTAGCCAAAGCTGTGGAAAACCTACCGGGGATTGACTACATTGGCATCTACGCCGACAATATTTTTGCAGTCGCTTCGGGAAACCCGGAAGTAGTTCGTTTAAATTTAAACAACTTAGATATGAAAATACATCAATGGGATAAGAGCAGAGGTGCTGTTATTCCAGTCAATAAATCAGAAATTCTCCATGTTTGTAAAAAAAGGGATTGCGCAAACAGCACAATTTATATTGGAGACGTTAACATTAAACTTTCTGATCAAATGCGAATCTTGGGCTTGTTTTTCACCAGAAATCTTCTTTGGAACAACCATGTCAAACAGTTAACTTATAGACTGAGTAAAATTAACAACCTGCTAAAGCTCATTTGTTCAAGAAATAAAGGCCCACATATGGAAACGGCCCTTAACATTTGTCGTTCTCTAACAATCGGAACAATTTTGCACGGTATAACCATTTACGGCTGGACTTCAAAGAAAAATGTGGATAAAATTAACACCTCCATCAACAACTGCTTCAGAACAGCCTCTGGTCTGCTTCGTACGACGCCGCTCGATAAGTTGAGGACTGAGGCAAATTACACAGATTTTCGTACTCTTTTGGAAAAAACTGCTGTTAGCGTAGCATCCAGGGCGATTACCATATCATCCGATGGTTTACATAAATCTTTTTGGAAAAATCTTCATTCTACAACAAATTGTCCACCATCTGCCACGGACAACGTTATTTCAATTTTGAAAAACTCAAACATATCTTTACCACAGAAGCCAATAACACCAAGGTCTTATAATGCTATTGTTCATGCAGATGATAGTTTGAGTCGATTTGCTAAAAACAATACTGATCCAACGTGTTTTAAGAGAATGTTGTCTCAGAAAATGTCGTCTTTTTCTCCAAATATGATTTACTATACAGATGGATCTTTTCACAATAATATAACATCCTATGCCGTAGTTAGACAATTATCAATCACACAATTTGAAACTGTCAAAGAGTCTCGACTACCAGATCATACAGGAATATTTACGGCAGAGATTGCGGCTATAAAATCAGCCATTGATCATGCCACACAGTATGGTGGAAAAACGTTAATTTGTACTGACAGCCTGGGTGCAACTCAGGCAATAAAAAAAATCACAACGGTATTTATGATGACTTTTTAAAGTTGGAGAATAGAACTTCTCAAATTTTAATACTCTGGATTCCCTCACATATTGGAATTCAGGGCAATGAGAAAGCTGATTATGGTGCTAAAAAAGCACTGAACTTACCACAAATAACAGAAACTCCCTGTTTCCCAAAGGCAATAAAGAATCCGTTTAAGGCAACCAGGAGCATACCTACAACCAGACTTAGATACAACGGTAATTTAACCAGATCTGAATGCATTTTGTTAGCCCGATTAAGGGTGGGTAAGTGCATATTTAACTCGAAACACTACTATGAAAAAACTGATCCGCCAAGATGTTTCAACTGCAACACTATACTTGACATTCCGCATTTACTTACTATCTGCCCAGTTTCGGGTTTAGGAGAACCACTGGAGGAAATACTCAACTGTGCGACTACCAATAACATCACGAAGATTAAGAGAAGTCTACAACAACACAGCATCCAAGATGTATAGGTCGAAATTTCATAACAATTTTATTTGTAAATTCTTAACTTTTATTATTTTCAAAATTTGTATTTTCGAATCATATTGAATATTGAAATGTAAATATGTAATTATAGTTAGTAAGATAAGCTTTTGTAACACGAGCGCATATGGTCTTGTTACCGGCGCCTTTTTCCTATATTTTATAAATTTAGTTTGTAAAATATTTTGTAAATAAATAAATAAATAAATTCAATGTATTACCCATTTTCCTAGCTTTCTGACAACATATGGATCACCCGGCAAAAGAACCAATTTCGGATACCCTGTTCTTAAGTGAAGAGTATCTCAGAGAGATCGCTGTGTATCGATGGAAACAAATTTTAGTCGGACGGGGTAAGTTCTCGATTATATGGCGGTGAGGCAAAACTTCCTAACCACTTTTTTTTAAATAGTTTTTAACAGGTATTGCAACATGTTTCCGAGCATTGTCATAATGGAATATTACGGTTTTTAGTTTGTTTTAACTTTTGCTTAAGACTTTATTGTTAAGGGGAATAAAGAACCCATAATATATACAATTATATAGCGTATACATAACGAAAAAAAAAAAACAGCATGCAATTTGGTGTCACCAAACTCACAAGAGAGAGATTGCCTTCAATGTTTAGTACAAGTGGGTACTTTAGACGACACAATGTGATCATGTTGTGTTTATACTTCCTTAGCCAGCCAGCAAGTCGACAATCATCAGACCATCTCAACAACGAACCATCATCATCATGGTCAATACTTAGCTGTTTGAGATTCTTTTGTATCTTGTGTTGCTTTTCTTCAGTTGAAATCTTGGCTTTAACGTTAATTCTAAATGCCTTATTTAGTTTTGAATGTTGTAGTAGTCAGTTGCAGTTAGTTGTTATTGTTGGTTTTCTTAAACAGATATTTTGTGTTTTAATACTCGTACTCGTAGATGTCCTTATTTATATGATAAGATTCCGTTAGGCATAATATTTCCCACTACTATTTACTAGAAAATAATAATAAAAAAAAATAAAGATTTTGATTGCAATTGCTTGGTTGGATTGAATTGAATGGTCGGCTGGCTGGTTGTTTGTTTCTTTGTTTTTGGTTTGGTTGGCCTCAATATCTTTTTATGGTTTGCGTGTTGATGCCTCTTATATTTTGTTACTTTTCTGTTTTTCTGTTTTATTTGTTTATTGTAAATATTTCATTTGTGGCATATTTAGTTAGGCAATGTAGTGGACATAGCTTTCCTATAATTGTTGTAGTTGTTATTACTTTTGTTGTTGTTTAAGCTGCAGTTGTTTAAATCCATTTGGATTTAAATTTCTATAGACCAGACTATTTATTCCTGGAATTAACGTTTTGTAGTTTTAAAATGTTTAAACTCTACATTTGGTGGAGATTTAAACATATGTACGCTGTTAGTGTTTCGTGTTGTCATTGTCGTCTTCATCATAAGTTTAGTTACCAGACATTTTGTCACTTGTGTTTTAACATTTCCATGAATTCAGAAATAGTGTAATTTTAGCCATTGTAAACAATTGAACAAGTTTTTTAAAAGCATTTTGTGTTTGTAGAAACACATGTAATGTGCATTTTTAATGAAAAAAGAAAAGAAAAACTAAATACAAATTGCAGTGTCATAAATTATGAAGGCGTTAAGGTCTGTGTTATTCGTGGAAGTTTATATTAAGGAAGCAGAGAAATTATGTTTTAATTTGTACAGAGATCTATTGAAAGCCATTTTAATCAGCAGATTTCACTGTTGCTTTGTGAAAGTTTGCTAAATCAGGGCAAATTTTTAATCATGTAGTGATTTCGTGATTTATTATAAATTACGGATTGTAATCGATTTTCATGGAATAATATATGTAATACAAATAAACTAAACAAGCTTAGTCGCCTACATTCCCCTACGAAGTGAAACTGAAATCGTTTTCAATTCCACACAGACAATTTCACTTCGTTCTAGAAAACGTGTGAAGCTTTTATAATACGATCAACCAAACTGGAAATTATATTTTACTTTTCAAATCATTTTCACTAAAATTAGAACAAAAACTTTAAGAAATTTTCATTTTACCAATGTAGAACCCAGGTGAGTGTGTATTTATTAAATTGTGGCTTACTTGTAACGTGCTATTACGTGGAACCATTAAAAAATTAGCCCATGTCTCTAAAATATTAAACGACCTCCTTTCGAATGATTGAGTTAATTCGGGTCCTAAAATATACAAAGTCAAATATTCAAAGTTTTTAAAATTTTATGTCGAATTATTCATTCCGTTGCTGCGGTATTTTTCTTTTTGCGGTATCATCTCTACACAGGCAGTATTAAGGCATGCCGCACGAAGGAATAATTACATTTTACATATCGATCTATATTTCTTTCCACATAGTTTTCTTTTCCGTGCTGAATCAATAATACCACCCATTATTCTATTACTTTATTGTTGTAGTTAATATAACGGTTAAAGTGTTTTCCTGGGGAAAGACATTTGGTTAATAAATCTGTTGGCAACCGAACACAGATCCAATTCTCTCGTGAATATTTAACCGATCACAGCGGACTTTTGGTTTTTGAATATACTTCTTAAACCATCGTTTCTTCCACAAAATATCGATGGAATACGAATTGATCTTTTAGATATTGATTTAGCTCGCTTACGTATCAGATAAATGAAAAAAAAATATTTTTTTTTAGAAAAACAGCGATTTGTTCTTGAATAAATTTAGCGAATCTGCGGCGCAGTGAATGTTCAATTGCACTTGTAAGGCTTCAAATCCAAATGCTTATGCAAAATTTGCCATGGAGTCGTTGTGGATAGCCTGGGGCCAAATTACCGCATTCGTGATCGAATGAGCTATCGTATCGAAATAGGATTTCGATATCGAAATTATGATAGAATGTACTAAATTTCTTGCTCGATATCGAATGCCATAATCTCAAATAAGAAAATTACGATCAATTTTACTCGATATCGTATGCGGTAATTTGGCCCCTGAATTGTTAAGAACGTCGTCGAGAAGTTAATAAATTTGGATCTTTTTTAATACTGCGGCTTACATCTGTGATATTTTCACTTGAACGACCCTTTCGAACACAAGTAAATTTATCGGCGACTATGTATGACTGAAAATATCAAGAATTTTACGATGTAGCATTTACAGATCCACCATTTTATAGTAAACTTTTAATATTTAAATGCGATTTTCGAACGTAATTGAATTTATTGTAACAATTGCCAAAGCTTCTACTACTCATGAAAAAGTTCATTTTGGAAAATCCATTACTGTATTTGTAGGTAGTTTTCAGCTGTGACTGCATAAGATCGAGTTCGAGACATGGACTGGCTAAGTAATACTCCGGGTGGTAAAGAAAACTGTAATACATGCTTTAGCAACGATCGCTGAACATATAGGAATATCAACAGAAAATTTAGACTCTAGAGAGATAAGAAAATAGCCTGGGCTATTTATGCCTTTAAACAGTTTAGTTCTGAAAAATTTTGGACCGAACACTCATATATTTTCTATTAAAAAACACTCGAAGGAATGATCTATCTACATCTGAGCGAAGCCATTATAGCATACAAATTATAAGTGTAAGCGGTGTTCTTGGATATGTATGAAGGCTTTCAGAAAATAACATATTTAAGGGGGTATTTAAAATGGTTTCGAGCCTAATTGGAGTGTCTTAAAATAACAGTAACTAGAGGAACTAAGAATTGTATTATCAACCCTACTGTGCCAGTTGGCGGTCAACATTAGCCTAATTTTTCTGTTTTTGATGAAAGGCGTCCGAACGTAAAAGCAAACTCAGTTGACGACGTGATAATGATTATGGAGAATTTACTATCAGTTAACTCATGCATGCAGTGCTTAGCATCATGTGGGTCTCATCAATAGGAAATACAAAGTGAAGAGGAGGTGGTGAAATGCCTGTTTCTTAGATAAAAAACTATTGTGGTAGAGGAACACTGCAGTGGTTTAAAAAAGCTCTAAATACCTATCAAGATAGCAGATTTTAAATATCGTAAAATTGATTAACATTTATACTACTTTATCAGGTATGTGATGGAAATTGAAAACGAAAACGAGTGAGTTTTAGAAGTTAATTTTTTCGTAATATTTCTGTATTGAAACAGTTTTATCCCACAAAATATAAAGATAATTTGCAATTAAATAGAATCTTAAAACAAAAATTTTAAAAATTTAATTAGAAATACTTTAAAATGGACTTCAAAAACTCACTCGTTTTCGATTTCCATCACATACCTGGAGCCAAATTACCGCATTCATGATCGAATGAGAAAATGATTTCGATATCGAAATTATGATAAAATGTACTAAAGTTCTTGCATTTCTTTCGAATGCCATAATCTCAAATAAGAAAATTACTATCAATTTTACTAGATATCAAATGCGGTAATTTGGTCCCTGTATATATTACCATGTGGTTTCTCGACTTTTCATAGACTTTCATCCATTCATCGATTTCGATAGGACACCCACAGTTGACATCCCGGATAGGGAATTTGGCTTGAATGCAAAAGGCAGCTGGTGTCTATATAGTCAGATATGTACTGGATTTTGGATGTGTTACAGACTTCATAACGAATGCAGTGTCTTCCAGATTCTGTGACTTGAACCTTTATTATCACAAAGAATGCCGATGGAAAAATTTGAAGTTTCACAAAATGGGAGGAAAATGAAAGAATAAAAAATGTTGGAGCTCAATTTACTTTCAGCCCAATCATGAAGTTTTTGGGAGTTTTTTTTCTTTTGCCATTTTTCCTATTCAAAATCAATGTTAAAAAAATTAAAAGGGAAAAAACTCCCTCGGATTTTTTATTCATGTTTGCGCAGTTTGTAAAAGTAAATCGCTATACGTTGCTTAGACATTTCTGATGGATCGACCGCGATTATCCAGAAAATCCGTTTAAATTAAACATTGGTATACAAATTGTTACCGTCGTGTTGGATTGCTATCCTCCCTGCCTTATGAGTTTTCAGTGATTATTTTTCACTATCCGAATGCGTCCAAAAACTTGTACCCACTACATACTTGTACATTAGTTAGTACGGAGTAGGAACAGTAAATGGTGCAATTATATAATGCCATTTGCCAAGGTTTCACTGCCATATATTTACATGGCTAACTTCTTCACACAAATATTCGATTTACAATTACAAACGATTAAGTTTTTGTAGACATTTTCATACAAAAAATTCAAGCACTATTAAAAGGCGCTCCTAAAGGTATGCAACAGTTTGCATTTTTATTTAATTTTGCATAACACATAAACACGGTTTCCATTTTTCTTCCACTTACTTTTCTACACCTTCTCAATCTGAATTAAGAAAATACAATTTGTAATTCAGAAAAGCAAATTGATATAGAGTAATTGGAATTTAATATTCAGAAAAAACAAATTGAAATTCAGAAACGTAAATTAATATTGATATTATACAAATTGATATTGAGAAATGAATTTCTATTCGATTTTTAATTCGTATTTATGTATTTTATAAGAAATCCCATATTGTAAAAATGTCATACAAATTTTGAATTTCGTAATTACAATTTGTATTTTCTTTTTTAATTTTTATTTATCTCAATGTTAATTTACATTACTCAATTTTATTTTTTCTCAATATCAATTGCGATTTATCATTTTCAATTTGCTTTTTTCTCAATATTAATTTGCTATTCTGAGTTCAATTTGTTTTTTTTTTCAATATTAATTTGGATTTCTGAATTTCAATTTTTTATTTCTCAGTATAGCTTTGCATTTTCTCAATTACAAATTAAAAATGTGTAGTAGTACTTGGGATTCTTATAAAAACTCATTTTTTATATACAAATCTGAATGGAAGAGGCGATAAAAAGGCTCTTCAGATCATAAGCTCAAATGCATGCCAAACCATTGGCTTTTTATTTATAATTTGGCTCAGCAACATACAATTTTGGTCCCTGTAGAAGTTTAGTCCATGTGTCATAGGCAATTGTTACATTTTGCTGTAAAGAAAGCATGCCCGTTTTATAGCAACATCATTCTGCTTTGCACTACTCTTACCTACTTTATATATGTAGCAGTTAGTTAAAGACAAAACATATAAAGCAATTTTCAAAATTTAACTGGATTACACAGAAATAATATTTTTCTTTAATATTTAAAATTTTATTATCTTTGCTATTTTTTGTTTTTTTCTATTATCAATATATTTTTATACAATTTATTTATGGTTACAGTTTTTGCTATTTTATACGCACGCTTAAATGTTAATTATTTATAATTTTTTGCAATTTTTCTTATGTTTTCGTTTTTCTTTTAGTAAATCTAATATCATCTTATAAAACTAAGAAATAAAGAATTATTAAAACAAACATTTTTTAAAACTAATCACTAATACACAATTTTTCTTTTGTTTTTTGTTTCTCTCACAATTGATGGTGATTTCTAAAAAAATTAACTTTTTCTTAATTCTGTTTATATAGCGGATTAGGGTTTTGCATTTTAGAATTTATTTTATACAAGGGATTTAAATAAAGAAGCATGTAGAAGAAAATGAATAAACATGACGAAGAACAAATTTTTTTAATTTTTTTTTTTTTTTAACTAAAAAGAATTATAGAATGGTGAGTGAATGTGTATGTATCTATATCGGTTTGTTTATCAATATTTAATTTTAATGAAGAGGTTCTAAATTGACATAATAAAAGTATTTTAAAACAAATTTTTGACTCTGAGGAACTTGAATGTAAGTAATACCAAAACGGAATAATTTTTGTTTGGAGCGAGGGAAAAGTTGTCTATAAAAAAACCATTTAAATTAAAAGTGATTTATAAATAATTTTCTGCGTAACTGTTATAAATTATATTGTTCACTTTCAGTGTAGAGAAGAATGTTTTACAGTTTTATACACAACTTTTGAAATCACTTGTTTTTTTTTTATTGATTTTTTATAGTTGTGTAGTTTTTTTGTTTTGGGTGGCCTCACTAAAATGTGTCAAAGTTTATCATTTTATTTTACTTTGCCTGCCGCTAGTTTTGCAGCGTCCTCTTCTTTCTTGCGCTGTTTCTCACGCATTAAATCGGCGTCTCTGTTAAAAAACAAAAACAAACAAATTCGATTAGAATTACTTTATTCAGAAGGTTTTTGTGAATGAAAATGATGTTGAGATGAAAAAAAAAATAATTAAAATAACTAAAAAAGATTTTAGAAGAAAAATAAAGATTTTTATGAAAATAATTTTGTAACAAATCAATTTCTTAAATATATTTTTTCGATTTTTGGCAAATGATTTAAAAGAATTAAAAAGTTGATGAAACTAGAACCAAAATTTTATGTTGCAGAGAAATGCGTCGCCTCTTCAACTATTTGTTAAAAATAATTACTACAGAAACGTTTACTAGTTGAGCTTGTCACTCTTCAGTAAAGTTTTGGAAATAAAATGAATCCTAGATTCTTGTTTTAACATTTTTTAAGTATTAATAAAATAGCATCAATTTGTGGTGCAAAAATATTCAATAATTTCTTAAAATAAACTTTAAAGAATAAAACACTCAAAATTTTATTATTTTGATAGCTTTAAAATATGGTCTAACTTAACTTCGAATTTTTGAACACTTATAATTTTTCAAAATTTAGATATTTTTGCGAAATTAAAAATTTTTCAAACATATCTTATTTTGAAACTACATTGTAAATAGTTTATAATTTTTAAACAATTTGGTCCCAAATAAAACTGTAATTCGAGTGATTTCAAAAACAAATCATTAACAAATTGATGTCTTGAAAAAAAAAAAAAAAACTCAAATCCCTGAAGAAGTTGGAAAGAATACCAACGAAACGTCGGATTTAATTGAAAATGAAATAAATAATCTTTTATTTACATTAAATTAATGACCTTGAAAGCCTGCATATAGGAAACTATATAAACTATTAATAAAAAAAATCGTTACACATTCAGTGGTGGACATGAGATTCTTCTATATATGCAGTTTTCAAAAGTATTTTTCTTTTATATGATTATAATTATTAACTGAAATTTTTTCCATTTGTGTAACCTATGATGTGATCAATGGGTCATATTATTATTTCTAGAGCATTCTTTCGTAAAACTGTCTTCTAATTGTGTTTAATTTCAATAAATAGTCTGTTTCAGCTGGACAATAATTTAGGACGTAAAAGTAAAAAAGTATTTGGACATGGCTAAAACAAATTGGTGCACAGAGGAACGGCATAAGGTTATTTACCAGACAAACTCTAGAAAATATTTTAATTAGCTCAAGAAAAATGGTCAACAACGCATTAGGCAATACATATTCGAACCCATGAGACATATAAAAATGTTACTGACTCCAAGACGTAAAAAAAAATTCCGAAAATCTATTAATGAGTTTGTTTCATAATTGTTTGATGGTAACTAAACTTAAACAAATATTGTTTTTTGATGAAACATCAGGAGTACATATGAACTGAACAGTGTCGACTTAAATTTATTTCTATAATAGTATTCAAAACTTGTGTACCTATTTTTCAGACAAACAAAAGTTAAGAAAATTAAATATTATAATATAGATTGTTCTTCAGAGAACCGTTATATAATTTGATTGAAATATTATTTTTGCACGTTTTAATAATTTCGAAAATTAATTTTTGTTTCGTAATTTGCATAAAACTCTACTCATATTTAAATTTTGACTAATTTGCAGATGGCAAAAGATTAAACCATAAATAAATAATACAGGGGGGTTACTCCGTATTTCGATTCGAAAAGAAAATCATTCGAATTTGTATACTTTTTACATTGTATTTCGAAAGCTTTTGCTTTCGAATCGAAATACGGAGTAACCCCCCAGGCTTTGAAACTTGTATCTAAAGCTAATATTTTTGAATCTTTAATTAATATAAATTAACTAAACTATTTTTATATTTGGTTGGTGAAAACAATATAAAATTTAAATTACGAGCCGTAAGATTTAAAAGAGTAAATGAAAAAGTGCATTTTATAAAAAATCTTATCTATTTAATTTATTTGTATTTCTGTTTATCCTACGCATGTTTTATTATTTACTAAAGATGTTTGGTTTTCTTTTTATATCCACCCACAAAAAATATATATTGAAATTGTATATCCCCCTATATTGTTTGTCAATCCGTTTATAACATGCCGAAATATAGGTGTATATATTCTCGTTCCTTATAAGATTCTAGGACGGTCTAGCCATGATCGTCCGTCTGTTAAAGGCACAATAGAGTTTCGTAGAAAAAAACTTAAGAGAAATGTAATTTTTACCTATACAAAAGGAGTGTCCATACAATATAAAAAGCCAAAAAGTAATGAAATATAGGTACAACGGATTAATGGCCAATTTCAATTATACATAATTTAATTTAACTACATACCTACATATTTGCATATTTTCATTTCTAAATTTAGTTTAATTAAAAGAAACAAATTTGTTCAACGGCAAGAACTAAAAAAATATATGTGTTTACATATATCACTTATGTATGTATGTTTACCTATTTCGATTGAAATCGACCACCCTGAAATTATATTCAGTATAATTTATATACTGACACACTACCTCCAAAAGCATATGTAAGGTTAGGTTGGCAGGCGGCCGCATAGCACGGCCCACTTAGGTGCATATTGCTGGTCCTATTGTGTTACCTGATTGGAAAGAAGAGAAGATGTGTGAAGAGGAGATAGAGTAGAAGAATACGAAGGATAGTTAAAGGATGTGTAGAGTGTGGGGAATCATAGGTAAACTTCTTCAGATCAAGTCATATTCATAATAAATATAGGATCGATATAAAAAAAATGTAAGACATGATCGAGATTTTAAGCCTATAAAAAAGTATTACGCTTGTTAAAGATAAACATAGATATACAAAATAGTTTCTTTATTTGGCCGGTATTTTTTCTCAATTGTAGACACTATGTTAGAAAAACCTTTAGGAAATTTTGTTGCTTCGGTCTAAACAATTTCTTCCATACACTATATATCATAACAAAGGCCTGTTTTTGTATTTACACAAATGTTCAAATGATATTTTAGTAATATTAATGATTTATATGAATAAAAACCACATAAATTGTAGATTTCTACATACCTTTGTTTACGTTGTTCGACGGTTAAGTTGTCAGTGCGTTTGCCTTTGGTTAACTCAGCTTGTTTCTTGGCGTTTTTTTGACGGGCTAAATCACGTTGATTTCCACCTAATTAGCAATAATAAGACAAATAAAGAAAAAAAAACCAATTGAAATGCATAGAAACTGGCAATGAAATCGATATTCAGATCCCAATTAGCATATGATTTAAAAGCTAAAAATAATTTTTAAATGAACACAATAAACTAAATACTTTTATTACTGTAATATGTATACTATAAATAAGTAATACCAAATAAACATTGATTTCGCAACAAAAACTGATAAGCAAATTTGCACAAACTTTTGAAATTGCTTTTAGTTCCTCTAGCAAAAGAAGATTTACATTACAAACCAATTTAAATTTTACTTACGAGTCATGTTTGCTGTTTGTATTTATTTGATAATGAATTTATTAAAAGTTATTTAAATTCAAGGACTCTTTTTATATTGCGTGGCCAAAACGCTAATTTCTTTTAGCTAAACTTCTATACAAAAATTTTACGTCTGTGTTCTGGATTTTTCTTCTTGCTACCGTGCAGTGCTGACAACTTTTCGATGAAGTCTTCTTTTTTGTTGTTATTATTCGTTCGTTCTTTATACTCGTTGTTTGTGCGCAAGCAAAGGCTTGTCGCTATATAAGTGGTCGTTACTACACCATAGAGTTGCATTTGTAAATTGAGGGTTTGATAGTGTAGGTGGTATGGTAATTGTAACGGCTTTAAAGTATTCGAAATTAATTACTTTGAAAATATGTATATAAATTTATTTCTTTGCAAAAATGATTCGTTTTGATTGTTGTTGCTGGGAAGATCAAATGCGTCTGACAAAAGACAATTTATGCGGTAGAGAAATTTCTTTAATCCTAAGCAATGTAAACGTTATTCGATTTATCAACATAAAAAACATCAGGTCAACATAATAGAAACATGTAAGAACTCTGCTAATTATCGCCAACTTCGGCCAATTGTGCTATAGTTAAAGGAAAGTCAAATTAGAATTTTAACTCTGCCAAATAATGTAAATAATAGAACATAAAACAAAATTAAATTAACAGCTGAATTTCGTAAAATTTGGTTTGCAGTGGCAGTGTGACATGAGTCACTATCCTGTTAAAACCACATATCAGTGAGATTCATAACATCAATAATAGGTAAAAGTTTAGTTTTTATACCCTCTGAATGATGGTATATTGCGTTTGTCATTCCGTGTGAAACTTTGGTAATATTCACCTGAGACCTAACAAAGTATATACAATATTCTTGATCCTTATGAAATTCTAAGTCGATTGAGCCATGTCCGTCCGTGTAAAACACTCTCACGTCCAAAATACACAACGTAACTTCACAGAATTTCCAGAAAACTGTTTTGTATTTTCTTAAGCAGTTTGGTATTAAAAATCAGCAAAATCTGTAAAGCAGAACCAGAGTTACGGACCAAATTGTGAGACAACATCCATAAAAATTTGATATTTTTTGTCCATTTTATTGCAATATTTTGAAATATATTGCATGAAATTTTGTATACGTTATTTTTATGATAAAAGAAGAAAGTGTGAGGAAAATAGTAATTTCTCATAGCCCTCATACAAAAATCTTCCCGAAATATTGCTCAATTATACATAAATGCTTATAAAATTAGAATATCAATACATTCAGCAAAAATAAGTTTCATGCAAAAAGAAATCGCAAAACGAAAATTTTTTTTAGTTCGGTCCATGTTTGACCATAGACCCCATATAAAGTCCACTTCCAAAATTCACTTAAATAGGTATAAAACTGGTATAAATAATGATAAAAAGTTAAAATTTGACATAAATAATCCTTACAGGTAAATAAATTTTTCTATGTGCTAAATTTTATAGTGGTCGGCCCATAATTGGCTCCCATATAAGACCACATTTATCTTTATATATGTATATATCTTATAAATATTGTACCGACTCAAACCTTTGTACAGATCATTTACATCTACACAAAAAACATTCTGCAGAATTTTGTGAATTTCGGTCCATATTTGACCGTATTCCTCATATAAAGCCCTTTTCCGAAAATTACTTTTATACTCATAAATCTCTTATAAATAACGTACCGATCCAAAATTTTACACAGATCATTTGCCAAAATCAAACTGCTGGATTTTGAGAACATTGGTCCATATTTGACTATATCCCCCATATAAGATCCACTTTCGAAATTCACGTTAATACTAATATGTATCTTAAATATACCGTTATTATGTTGAAATTCGACGTGATATATCCTCATATGCATAAAATTGACTGTTCCAAAATTTAAGAAGATCGGCCCATGATTTGCCATATAAGAACCATTTCCGAAAAACAATATAACCCACAAAAATGTCTAATAAATAATGATATAGAATAAACTTTTATACACATCAGAAATTTTAATCCAGAAATCATACTAATATCGGTTATACCGTAATTATGCTACTGGATTTTGTAGCTGTCAGTCAATAACGGGCAATAGCTCCCGAATTAAGTTCACTTCCGAGCACACCAACCAACCATACAACTCTTGAAAATAACTTTATTGAGAGGGATTTCAACTAAATCACATTACTGGATACTAGATTTAGACGCTAACAGTCCACAATTGTTCCACTTCTACTATGCCACCCATAAATCTCTTGTAAATAGTATTATTGAGACCAAATTCAAACAAAAAAGCCTCACCTTACCATTTTTTTATACACTGTTTTATACTGTGTTTGTTAAATTACACTTAAGATTATTATGAATATTAGACAAACTCTGTAAATTATAAATGGTCAAAATTTAATTTAATTTTAAAAACATTTAAAATAAATTATGTTGGTCGTAACATTGTCTTTCAAACAATATATAAAATACTAATAAAATTTGCACTAAGACTGAATAAAATACACGGAATAAGGATATTCTAGTCCCATAACCAGTGTAGTTTTTGTATTTCTTATTACGTTTAGGTGGAGAGTATTAAAGATTCGGCACAGCCGAATATTGCACTCTAACTTGTTAACATTAACTTCAAAAGATTCCGTATAAAACAAACAGCAATATGCGAAATGTGCGACGATAGCGTTGAGCATACACTCATAAAATGTAATTTCTGCAACAATAGGCGAAACGTGCTATAGGACATACTTGAGAATACGAGCAACTGGTTAACTAAATGTTAGCTAAAAAGGAGAACTGGTGCAAATACTCACGGAGGAGATATTGATGGAGAAATCTAAATGCCAACGAATATGTACATGTGCCGAACCCCCAATCTCATACAAATGTATGTTGGACGGGAGATTAGGACAAGGATGACAACTGATAAGCAGTAAACAAACTTCACCCCGAAGTAATGCGGTTCCTGTGTAGGACCACTATAGGACAGTGCGCTATGACTACGTCCATTAAAAAAAAGTTGTTAACATATCTCGATAGCGTACTCGTGCACCGTATTTCTAGGCTCAGTCGCACCTACAGACCACATAGCGCAACACACAGTGATACTTTTAGTATGCAAAGGCTTCTCAATAGAATACGCCAATTTTATCGATCAAATTCTTAATATCGGTCTCAGGAAATTAACCCCCTGGCCCACGATGTCGAACGGTAACGTTCGCTTAGATAAGACTTAAGACACACAATTTTTATCGTATCTATTTTTTACTCAATCAAGTTTGTTTATTCTACAATCAAGTTTGTGTCTTAAGTTTTATCTAAGCGAACGTTATCGTTCGACATCGTGGGCCAGGGGGTAATAAAATTTGCCGATAATCGTGTATGTTCTAGCTTCCGACAGATTTTAAAATACATGAAATTGAATTTTCACATGAAATTAAAATTATATGTTCCCGTTTTCACATTGTTTTTACATATTCGAAGTACTGTTAGTTTGACAAATGTCAAAATAAATTAAATTCTTATAATAAAGTAATATTTAAATAAACTAAAGTATAAAATTTAAATTTTCATAATTTCTTTTGACCAAAAAGCACAGAAAAAGCTGATTCGTTTTGCTTTCACCAAACTATTTTTAAGTGAAAAGAATACGAATTTTTTAGTTCGTAAGTGAAAACGAGAACATCAAGAAAATGTGAAATCGTTTGTTTTCACATTTGATCTTGTGAATTCGAAAGCTAGAACATACACGAATGTCAGGCATTTTACGAAATGTAGCTTCCACCATTTTTATATTGAATTTCCGAACGAATTCGAATTCATTGTCACAATTATCAAACCGTCAACCATAGTGTAACTGTAGAAGGTGAGTGCAGGAGCACAGCTGACTGACTTTCTCTACAATTTACTTATGTCAAAAGTAATACTTTCTCAAGTGTTTTTAATAGTTAGTACGTTATTTTACACAAACAAAATGCCTGTTGTTTCCGTATTGTGTTGTATTTGTTGCCGATTTGCAGTCACCTTGTATAATTACACCATGTGCCTGTTGGAAACTAAATTCTTGTCGCAAATCCCTTTAAAATACTGAATTACAAATAGAAAATTCTAAACTTATGGAATATAATTATAAAGAACGCTTGATAACAGTAACATAACATTGTTATTGGCACCACTTAAATACCTGTTGACAGATTTTAAATCAGGTCTTATCTTAATGAATTTTTACATTGTTGGTTGTAATAATACTGGTACTAGTTATTGTTACAAGAAATCTTTTTGGTAGATCTTGATTCTAGAATGAGCGTAATACTATGTTTCCACGACGACTTGAATCACCTGCTTCGCCTTCTGAATCATGTTAATGAATCATGCTGTTTACATGACTACTAAACTTGATTCGATTTGACAGTTGTCTTTAATAAACAAACAGAATTTACAATTAGTGGAAAATAATTTTTTTTAATGGACAAACAAAAGTGAGTGGAAATTAGTTAGCTTATTTGAAAAAAAACATACATTCGTACGTATTTACTTTCTTTACTTCCAGCAACAAGAAAATAATTTGCTTTGTTTACAATAATATTAAATTTTTACAGCTAGTGCAGATAAACTTGCGATAAAAATTAGAGAAGAGTGCAATTTTTCGTGCTTCGCAAGTAGATTCAATATGAATCTACTTGATTCGCTCTTAAAATTTTGTATGGTGAAGCAAGTTGTTTCGCACATGATTGGGGTGTGAAGCATGAATAGAGAGCGAAGCATGTGCCGTGGAAACATAGTATAAACTAATAAAATGTGTATATATACTATGTTTTTGGACACCCAGCTTTGAATGAATATAACATTAAATAAAAAGTAATGTTTTTGTATCGGGGTCATATTTAACAACCCTCATTAATGCTCTAACATTGAATTAACATAATAATTTTTATAAAAAAAAAAAACATATCAAATTCATTACTAATTAAGGTATTTCCCAAATTGTGGAAAAACCAACAATAAATTTTATTGTCTAACAAATTAGCTAATAAACTACATATATACTACAGAATTAGTTTAAATGATTTTTTTAAATAAACAAGTAAAATTATTATATTCGGCCATGTCGAATCGTATATACCCACCACCAATATTAAATGTAAATTTCACGCAAATTCATACATTTAAATGGCATCGAGATAAAAAGATGTATAGTCTGTCTAAAGTTTTTTCATATATTTTGATCTAATCGTTTATTTGTTTTTGGACATTGATATTAGCAATCACTGTTGTACCAAATGACGGACAGACGGACATTTGGTTCAATTTTTTTTGTTTATCTATATTTATAAGATAGAAGGTTAAAGTTTTTTTTCGGATGTGGTCCTTATATGGGAGCTAGCACCTACAATGGACATAAAATTTGTTACTGCAATCATATAAATGAGGATTATTGATGTCGAATTTCAATGTGTACTTAAGTGTGTTTCAGAAATGGTACATTTATTGGAGCTACCACCTATTATGGGCCGATCGTCAAACAATTTTCGACGTCAATTTATATCTAGTATATGAGTATTACGGGTCTCGAAATTTAATCTAATAACGAAATATTTAAAATATTTCACTTCCCTACATACGAGTATATTAAAAATACTTTTCCATTTTTTTTGAAATTCATTGAAAACACACGCATTAATAAATGTTCTACTTGAAATTATTGCTTGTGTTGATTTAATTGTTGACAACGATTAAACAAATTAAATACTTCCTCCCCTGCACTAATTTTTAATTATTTGTTAGATTTTTTTTGCTTTGGTTTGTAACATGAGTAAACGAATTAACCAAACAACATCGGATACAGAAATCATTGAATGGAACATCATCAAAATTAAAACAACATAAACAGTGAAAGATAAACGATTTAAAAGAATTAGGTGTTAATTGATGTTGTTAACTTTACGTGTTATGCGATTATAAGCATGCTTTTTAATTGTTCTTTTTTTTTAATAATTTTTACTTTTTTGTTTGGCAGTATACAGTGGCTCTTAACTTATTTTATGCAGAACAGTTTTTGGTTTTCAAAGCTTGATTAAAATAAAACTAAGAGGAACTTAAAACAGAAATTGTGGTCATTTAAAAGAAAAAAATGTTACAGTCTAACAAACAAAAAGCAATATACATACATATGTACATTTTAATATATGAAATTTGATTTTGTAACGTTAAGTTTTAGTTCAAAATAGTACAAATGAGTCCGCGTACAATGGTAAAACAGCGAGAATTGGTTTTAAACCATTTACAAAATGTCCACTCACAGCGAAAAATCATTCAACCCTTCCCCCATGAAAATTGGGTAGGTCCATAAGAAAGGCACCAAATAAAATTTTCAATGATCATGATGACATTTTAAGAAAAGTAAGGGCAAACCCAAGGCTATCAGCTTCACCACTGGCCTCCGAAGTTGAAGCTGACCTGGGCAAACTATGTTGTATTGAAACTGTTCGTGTTGTCTGGTGACAACATGAATGTAATGGCCGAGTTGCTCACAAGAAACCGTTTATTAACCCGAAGAAACGGACTAAATTCGAAAATCTGATATTATACGCAGAAAACCTGGGTATAATATCAGATTTTCGAATTTAGCAGCATAACGATCCAAAGCATAAATCGGTTATTGTGCAAACATGGAAACATAAAATTTCTAACAAGAACGATTTAAAAAAAGCCCTACTGACTTTACTGAGTGGTCGAATATTTCGCCGAGTATTACGCAAAAACTGTTGTAGATAATTAAATCGTGTAATTGCCAATTTTAATTTGAGGTTTTCGAAACCCATTCGTGTCTGCATAAAATAAGCTACGACGGGGAAAAACAAGCCTTTTTATTTTTTTTTTAGTTTTAATATATTAAAATGTATATTTGCAATAAATACACTGCAAAAAATAAGCTGTGAGCCACTGTAGGTTAAACGTGCTAGTAAATATTAATAAGTAAATTGAAAAACCAAATATCTAATTTTCAACACATTCAATAGTTAAATGTGATTTATCAAACTGTTTCGTTAAGCATCTGCTAGAACAGAATAACCTGTAAGTCCCAATTATAACGAAGCAATTTTTTTTGAAAATATTGATACAATATTTCCTTTGAATTCTTATTGCCTAAAGCACTCGTACTTTTATTAAAAGTGTATACTCGTCTTATCTTTCCCTCACCCCGATGTCTAAAAGGTAATCAGCTTAGCTTAAAGAATTGCTTCGTGTAAATTGGGACTTAGATTAGAGAATTGCTTCGTGTAAACTAACTAACTGTTCCTATACTTTAGTAACCAGTTACATGGCTAATTCCATGACTAATAATCAATTGAAAACTGTTCATTGCTTTTAACTTCAAAAATACGTACATAGTAGTATGTATGTATATTCATATTTTTATGTGTATTATTTGATAGTAAATTTTTAAATTATACTTGTATTATAAATTATTACTTCCAATTTCCAGTGTATGACCTAGTTTAAAATAAAAGTATTTATTGATTGACTTAAGCACACATACAATATAATAAAATACAATACATAGTATTGTACAATGCTCATGTATCGGTGTAATTTATTACTCACATTAATTTAATGAAATTATAATTTCGAAATACAAACCCAATTATAAATTATATTTTAAGGCCCGTTTTCTCAATGTGTCAATAAACTGCCTGTTACTAAATGTCGACATAAATTTATTAGACTGATAATATGTCCGTTAACAATTTTGGTTTTCTCAATATACCGACAGAAACATTATTTTCATTTGGCAATACCTCTCAAAATATATGTGAAAATTGGGAGCTCTCTCTTCAAGTGACAAGTTGTTTTCCAAATGTGAAAAAATAACAAAAAATAAAATCAAAAAACAAATATTTTAAAAAATAAATAATATCCATGTCTGCCAGGTAGTTAGGTCTGGCATGATAAACTCTTTCAACATTCACTTGGAATTCATGTTCTTCGAGTTCATCCTCCATTAAATTAATGTTTACATTAAATAAATAATCGGCAGATGAGGGCTGGTTAGTTTTGCGACAGAATAGAAGCAAATGAGATATTGAGAAAACCAAATTTCTTTAATCGGTAGTTTTTCTTTGGGAAAAAGATAATCGCCTAATGAGAAAACAGTACTAACAATTTTTGAAAATTGCAATCATAACTTCGTCTAAGCTTAGAAACACAAAAGTTGGGTTGCGAAATTTGTGTTTTGTACTAATACGTATCCGAAATAAAGAGAGCTCTTAAGGAATGCTTTCGGATTTGATATAGACCCTTTGAGTCTATATAGCGATTTATAGAATTCAATGTTTAAAGAAGACTTCATGCAAATGTTGACCGTGGCTACGCCTCAAATGGCCCAATTTTGGCATACCCTCTTAAACATATCGGTCGGTATCTCAATAAATTACAATAAGTTACAAGCACCAGCAAAAATCCAATTTATGCTTCCCCACTATTGTGGTGTAGGGTATAAAAACCAACAAGCCCGTCAAAAATTTGCTAAAGAGCGCGTTACGTTTTTTGCGGACAAGTCTATATTCAATATCTTTGGCTAGGATGGTCAAATTTACGTTTGGCGCAAGCCTAACACTGAGCTCCAAAATAAAAACTTAAAACCAGCAGTGAAGCACGGTGGTGACACATGGTTCGGGCTTGTATTTCATCAGGTGGTGTAGGAAACTTGCAGTTTATTGAAAGTATGTGGGACAAAAAATATGTACTACCTAGAAATTTTAAAATACTGCAAAGTGCTGAAAAACTGAGTATATAGAGCAATTTCGGTTCTATTTAGGACAACGATTCGAAACATAAATAAGCTATTGGCAATCATGGCTGATTTGGAATTGTCCCCACTTGATGCAAATGCCGGCACAGTCACCTGATTTGAGTGTTATTCCACAAGTGCCAGATTTCAAACAAAAATTACTTTAAAATTGAGCTAAAGGAGGAATGGGCAAAAATAATTTCTCAAACTATAAGAAAGTTAGTGTAATCTAAGCAAAAAAAGGCTAAAAGCTGTAATTGATCAAAAAAGAGGCCACCCTAAGAGTGGGTTCATACGATTTGTCTGCTGACGTTCTATTTTGGTGTCCTTTTTAAATTCATCGTCTTTTCACATTTTGACATTAAATTGTTCATTTCTTCTATTTCGCTCATTCGCAGATGTGTTGCCATATAGGACCTAGTTACATTACAGGCACATTATACTACAGGTATTCATATTCCTGATAATTCACTATTTATTTAAAATTAAAACAACAACTTGTTTCCTTTTTAATTTACAGTTATTTATTCGCAGTGTTTTCAAAAAATTTCTGTAATCCCATAAAATGAAATTTCATTATGGAAACACTGCTAGTAAATGAAATAAAAATAATACAGGAGAAAAGAAGAAATGTCAAATTTGTCGCTTCGTTTCACAAAACCTGCGACTCTAGCTACCCCTTACTCTCCACTACGTATTTCATCTATAAACTCGAGTCGTAGGAGAAAAGTCGCAGCGTGTGAACTCCCGTTTTAGAGATAAAAAATTATTTTTTCAATTTAACTGTTTTTTTTTTTGGTTTTAAATATAGCTGGTTGATATAAGTTCTGACTACTTTTGTACCTGCATTTTTTAGTTTTTAGCTTGTAATTTGTTATAAGTGTAGAATGAAGACTGTAGACTGAATAAAAATCCTATTTTTGATTTTAGAAGATATGCCTAAACCTTTATAAAGATTTTGTTAATATCTATCGCTATTTCGAAATTATACGCACTTTATATTCTAAACAGAAGCTGGTTGAAATAAGCTGTGAGTCTAAAGCTACGGTCACACTTGGCAAATATTTGCCTAAAAATACGTAACCACTAAATAGAATATGTATATTTGAACTGGTTTATTTATTAAAAAAAAAACTTTGTTTATTTAGGACAGAACACAATAAATATTTAGTTTTAATTTATTTGGTGATGTTTGATCTTGCAAAACTCTTGTAAGAGTAAACAACGTCAAACAAATTTGTGCTAAAACAAGTGCTGACGCGTTTTGAGTAAATATTTTCCAAGTGTGACTTAGCCAGTCTGTTTTTTTTAACTAAATTTTTATGAATTGGGGATTTACACTGGAATATAGTTATACATATATATGTATATACAGGGGCTCACATTGAAAGTCGGGCAAGTTGTTTGTAAAATATTAAACCCTATTTGAAAAAAGAGAGCCTAGGATTAAGTAAATTAAATAAAATTTTTTGTTTTACTTTTCTATTATCGTCAATTGTAATATTTAATTGGCCATTGAAGGAAAGCCTTCATTAACATAATTTGTTAATAAATAAATAAAAATAAATAAATAAATTATTTATTATTAAACACAAAAACAAATAAATAAGGGGTCTTACCATTAATATAACAGAAACAAAAACAAAATAATTACAAAAACCTAATGGTATGATCACTCTGAAAGTCGGTCAGGTCATTAAATTCAAATTATTTATAAGATATTTAGTATTTTGTTGTGTATCCTTTTTGTTTCTCGAGAGCTTGGAGTCTTTTTGGAATTGATTCAACCAGTTTTTTGCACACATCAGGACTTGGTTGGTTTCAATCTTCCAGTAACGCAGCACTGAGCTGGTCTTTACTGGTACATAATCTATTTTGTATCCGACGTCCAAGCTCATGCCATAAATACTCGATTACGTTATGGTCTGGACTTTGCGCAGGTGGTTTGAGGACTTTAAGACAATTATACAATAACCAGTTCTTCGCTATTAGCGATGTGTGCTTCGGGTCATTGTCCTGGTAAAACTTAAAGTTATTGGCAATTCCTAAATTATGAGCACTTTGGTTAACATTTTTACCTTCAAAATATCAAGATATGTACATCGATGGCTTAATATAAAAAAGGCCTAACTCAATTTTGTTTAAAAAAAAAAAAAAATCAATGAAAAAAGCTTTTCTTCGATACTTTCATTAAAACAAAAATAAAAAAATTAAATAAGAAATAAAACGTGTTGCTTTTTTTATTAAGTTTTTTCCTTTGTCTGTAAAGTAACAAAAAATCGAGTTAGGTCTTTTTTATATTAAGCCATCTACATGTTTTTATACATTATGCCTCCTACAAAATGAAGGTTTCCGACACCGGAAACAGCCATGCAACCCCACACCATCACTGGCAAGCCCCCGTGCTTTACAGTTTTCTTAGTATTTTTAGGGCGAAACTCCTCATTAGGTTTGCGCCACACATAACACCTGCCATCGCACCCAAATAAATTGAATTTGCTTTCGTTCGTGAAAAGAACCAGTAAATTTTCAAAGTGCTGATAGATTGTGGACTATACAAGTGTTCATTGAAAGTAAATGTTTAAAATCATCCTGCTCGACTTTTAATGTGAGTCACTGTATATAGTCGAATAAACAAATATTTAAACTAAATCTTACAAGCGATTTGTAAAAATAATTGAAAGTTTTTCCACATTCAAATGAAACGATTAAATTATTAAAATCAAATTAGTTGTGGCGACAAAATAACACTGTCACTCATAAAGTTGTTGAGTGAAAAACAAGCAAATTCAAATACAATTACAAAGGGTTTAAAAACTCTGTACACATGTGTTAACTAACGTCAGGATTTCTGTTTTTGTGAAAAATATGAAAAAAAAAACAAATATTTATATTAGAGTTTTCAAATTTATTTATGTATGTATGTATGTATGTATGTATGTATGCATGTGCATGAAAATTCATTCATATGCAGGCAAGTTTGTAAATGAAAATATTTTACATATTTTTTTGTTTTGTTTAATAGAACTAACCAGCCAACCTTTACAAAATTTTCAAGTGTTGGAGTGGAAAATGACCAACACCATCGGTGTGCTGGAGTAAACAATGTATGATGTTATTTTTTTTTTTATAAATAAATATTGGGTTTTTTTTCAGTGGTGTACAAAGTTTTGTTGTCTATTAAAAGGCACACCACAATGTTTTAGAAACATTTGATATTCTCAGTAAAAAATATATGGATTAATCCATAATCGAGCAATAATCGAGCATTTGGAGTAATAAGCGAGCTATCAAAACTTTTTTTGTTTTGTTGTCTATGCCTCGCTTAATACTCCAAATGGATCAATGAGGGATGTATCAGTTCGTTTTGATTTTTTTTTCTTTGACATAACTGTTAAATATTTTTGTTTTGTTTTTCTATTTAGTCAGTTTATTTTTAAAAAGTGAAAGACGTGTTATTAAAAAAAAGCGAAAAGGTACGGGTATAGTAACAAATTGTTAAAAATGTGTCAAGACTTTAAGTGAACAAGAGGCATCAGCACCTAACAAAGTCAATGACTTATCAAATGAAGATAGTCAAACGGAAAACTAAGTTGATATTCTCACATAATTGAAGCAAATTATGTGTAAACAGACTGTTTTATTAGAACAGCTTGCTAAACATTTACGCCCAACTAGTAGGGATCATAAAATTTTCCCAATTAGTTCTTTGGAGGAATTAAATTCGGCAGAACAGCTGATTAAAACCGAGCCTGATTCAGAAGTGGTAAGACTGAGTTTTTTTAATGCAATCAGTTAAACAAGTATTCAAAATTCTTTGTTTTTTATTTTAATTTATTTCAGATTTCGTATATTAAATTGAGGTTTGACAAAATCAAAATTGAAAAAGCACTACGCAAAATGATCGGCCAAAATGTGTTGCTCAAATTAAATTGGGATAGCCCTAAAGAAATACAAATTGTTTAACTTTTTTATTTTGGTAATAACTGAATTTTTAATATCAGTCTTAAATGATATATTACGTGTTATCTTTTCCTTAATTTTATTGCAGAAGCACTTAAAGGCACGTATCCAACATACCCGGAATATGAAAAATCATTCAAGCTAAATGTAAGGCAACTGTTTACCGACAGACCTACTCATCAAAAACTACGACCTCGTCGAATCCAACAAAAAAACAACAACAACATTTTTGAACAATTTTAAAAAATAAATGAATATTTTCTTGTTTTTGTAAAAAATAACCAAATTTGTATTTATGCTCTTTTAGGAGACAAAAACGATTACTCCCTTTATGTTCTTTTAGGAGACAAAAACGATTACTCCCTCTATGCTCTTTTAGTAGACAAAAACGATTACTCCCTCTGTCGTCATTTTCAAGATCAAAGGGAGTACTCCATAAGGAGCTTAAAAGGAGTACTCACTCGTGTCTGCGGACATGCTGTGTTAAAAATCCTATGAGGTTCGGAGTTTTATGGAGTAATCCATTACTCGCAAAGGAGCGCTCCAGGATTACTTTTTGGATGATCCTATTTTTTACAATTGTAAATAATTATGTAAGTATGTATGTATGTGGCTACCATGTGATGATTACAAACTTTTTTTGCCCAAAATGGATGAGCTAAACTTAGCTGGCATGTGGTTTCAAGAAGACTGTGCCACATGATACACAGCAAACGACACAATGGCCCAATTGAGAGGCGATTTCGGTGAACAGTTTATTTCATGTTTGGGACTGGTCAATTGGCCGCCTATATCGTGCTATTTAATTCTTTTAGTCTATTCTGTTTTGGGACTATGATAAGGCTCATATCTATAGGGATAAGTCCGCAACGGTTGACTCAATGGAATCTAATAGATTTATAGCGGCCGGTATATGTTAGAGTATGACAAAATTGCATCCAGCATGAAATCATCTTTGAGCATTGAAATACATACATATACATATGTATGTATATGTAGATCGTTCTATCGACTCAAATACAGATTTCATACGTTTCTCTAAATTTTATGTGTTTTTTTAAATCAAGTCCAAAAGCTTTTAAAAAAGTCAGTCTTTCTAAAGATTTTACGGGAATATCGCATATGAATTATACAACGAATTGAAAACGAAATCGATTTGACTTTCTGAGGGAATACAAATATGTACATATGTAAATTGGAACGATTTAAAACTATTTTAGCAGTTTTAATATTTATTATAACTAGTAAACGATATAATTTATTACAAATTAAGTTTCATAATTATTTTCTTTCGTCAGCTTTCATTTCTTGTTTCGGCACTGGTTTCCCATCCCTCCATGGGGTAAATTTTACATGGCTGATGTCACGTTTGGCAGCTTCTGCACGTAAATCAGATTTCAGAGCTTGACGCACAACTTTGGCACAAATATTAGAATATTGAATATAATTTAAGCCAGCTTCTCGCCAGTAGTTTGACATTTTTTCAAAAACTTTTATGTAGTTAATTTCTCAACTTTATTTAATTTCTTTTTATTATGATTTGCAAACGAGAATTCAGTTTGCAAAAAATTTTTTAAACGAATTATGATTTTACAATGTCTACTTTTTCAAAGTGAACTATGTCGTGTTTTAAAATAGTTTTGGCAGGTTTTGAATCATGGTGCTAATCGGCAACAAATACACAATACAGAAACAACAGGCATTTTGTTTGTGTAAAAAAAAAAAACAAAACCACTTGAACATGGTAAAATTACTTTACAAGGTGATATCAAGATTACAACAATGCAAAATCAACAGAAACAATAGAGTAATTTTGTTTTTGCTTTCATGTTTGTAATGTCAAAAACAACTGACTATTGTTTACAAACATTCAAAAAAATAGAAGAAAAAAAAATAAATATGTATATTGTAAACAAAAACACATGTGCCGTTTTAAAATTAAAAAATTTTCAATAAAAATAATTTAAATTTAAAGTAATTTCACCATGCACTTGAAAAAGCATTACTTTTAACATACATATGTATGTAAGTAAATTGTAAAAGAAATCAGTCAATTTCAACTGGATAAATTGAGCGATATACCACAAGTCACAGGAAATGCGTTCAATAAAGGAAACCGAATAAGTAAATTATATAAATAATACTGTGAGACAAATGGTAGCGCTCAGTGATCGGGAAGGGTTCAAACCACCGGGGAAAGTTATATCGGTAAAAAAGAAGTTATACGACTCCCGTCGTTTCGCTGGGTCACTTCTAGGAATCGAGATATATCGATTTGAAATTAGTAACTATCATATAGGGGAAATTGTCACCTTTGGTGGTTTTTTTTTTGACATAACTCAAGAACCACTAGTCCGATTTTGTATAGTTACACCATGTTTCTCATTTTGTATATTTGACAACATAACAATGACACATTTTTCAAAATGTAAAATCATGGTGCAACTATACAAGGTGAGTGCAAATCGACAACAAATACAACACAAAACAGAAACAACAGGCATTTTGTTTGTGTAAAATAATGTAATACTGTCAAAAATACTTGAAAAAGTATTACTTTTGACATAAGTAAATTGTTAACAAAGTCAGTCAGCTGGGCTACTGCACTTACCTTGTATAGTTGCACCATGAGCACATACCTACAATAAATTTGTAATCACAGATTAATAATATGTTTTTCATAAACTGAGTGTTTAAATTTAAAACTCTAACTGATCCGATACTAATATTCCAAATTTTGTAAATAACTGTTATTTTTTCTGTGCGTGCCACAGTTTGCCACTGTGTGGCACTTCAAATTACATTCGTTGACCAATTAACTAGTGCAGTTTTTTTTATTATTTGGCTGTCTGTCTGTCAACAGAACAGCAATTTCAAGTGTGTAGAGAACTATTCTCTGGCGTAGCAGCAATTACCATAAAACATTTTAAATTGGTAACATATTTATCAGTGATTTCGGGTCATCTGAACAGTAAACGTGTTTTAAATTTAGATTTAAAAAATAAAACATTTCTACAAAAAACGAAAAACCAACCAGGATAAAGCCAGTATCATATTATATACAATACATATAGTTTTTTTTAACGAAACGGAGATTATTTTGTTGTGCATAAATATTTATTTTATTGTGTGTTATTTAACATGGATTTACATTTGAAATCCATAAAAAACTGTTACCTTTTATTATGGTTGTTAGTGCTGATGTCCTGTTGCCGTTTGGCCAGCATACAAGGATTAATATTTATAAAAAACACCCCATCGAAACAATTTACATTTGACACAGGCGACAATACCCAGCTACCATCTCCAGCAGTTACGAGTAATGCAACAGGTACGTACATACCTAGTATATGTATCTGCCCAGCTTAATTCACATTTAAATGGTGTAAAAATTGTGTGTGTGTGTTGCCAAAAAAAAAAAACCCATTTTATCGTTTGTTGTATAACAATTTTAAACGTAATAATTTTGTGCGTAAAACCCCCGCATAACAAAAATATCCTTGAATATCATTGTAGACATGTAGAATAATTTTTTTTTTATCGACAACAAATTCGTTACGTAGTATTAACATATTCAGCCTTTGATTTGTAAAATATATTTTTCCTACGAAATATTACAAATTGCGTGTTTGTAATGTGATATTAAATTTAGTTGTATATACTTTGTTACAAACATATGTATGTACATACATATATGTATGTAGGTACATAAATTGTCATAACTGAAATTTAACAAATGCTGAACAATCATTATCAAACATGCAAGTTGATACAGTATCTGCAATCTGTACAAAAAAAATATTTTATATTTAAATGTTGATCATATACTGTATATTCTTGTTTCATGTAAACTATCTCTAGATTAAATTTAAAATCCAGGCACACTATGTAAAGCATTGTTCCAATAAAATCGAATCAATTTAATATTTATGTAACAAAAACCATTTTTCACAGCGTCTTAAAGGTGCAATGAATAGCCGAGACTACTTATAAATTAAAAAAAAACAATTTTAAAGTAAGTGCTGAAAATTTAGGTCTTGAATTGCCAGGGGTCTTTTAACAAGACAACGACCCACAATAAACCGCCAGAATTGTCAAGGAGGGGCTATTGTACAAGGTGTAAGAAAGTATAGTCGGTCAAGCCCGACCATATAATACACTACACCTAGTATATGTATAAAACAGTTTTTCAGAAATGGGCGCTATATGGGAGATATCCCCTATTATAAAGCGATCATCCTAAAATTTTGTGCCATGACTTCTGTGTATATAAATATTATGTATGTTAATGTATATCGATACAAATACTTTTAAAGATTTTTGGAGGTTAGAGTGAATTACGGAGAGGGTCTTATATGGGAGTTTTGACTAATTATGGTGTCATCATTACAATATATATGGTAAATTTCACGTCAAGTGACCCAATGTTAAAAATCGATTTGGATGAAATTTGCACCAAGGTTAGTACTATTGGATAGTAGGCCAGACACAAATTTTCAGCTCTATCAGTCCAGAAGTACCGGAGTTAGAGGGGGTCAAAGTTGGAATTTTGGTCAATTTTGGTCATACAGGGTTTTTTTCAAATGAGTGTAACTTTTCACCTATTGGTCCTAACATAAATTGTCCAAAGGACTTTAGATAGCTATTTCTTCAATCATTTCAAAAATATTTTTTTTTAATTTAAAAAAAAAAAAATTTTTTAAATATTTTTTTTTTAAATATTTTTTCAATTTGGGCCCTTTTTTTCTCAAAAGACTTATACAATAAGGCCTTTATAATCTCTTAATGGGATGCGAGTGGGATAACTATCAAAAAAAATTATTTTGAACTCAAGAGTTTCCACACAGTTTTTTGATCCAATAATATACATATAAAAGCAAAAAGATCCCAGTAATTCATAGTTCAAAATAAGTAATATGATAAGAAAGTTACAATTTACAATTAAATTACAATTAAAAATTAACAATTTATATTGATTTAATTTTCTTTAGCCCTAACACGTCAACTAGTAATTGGAACTTTGACGCCCAGCATTGTGAATACACCCTCATATTGTATATGTGTACCGCCTGGTTCTTGTCCAAATCCTTTGCCATCACCACCCACTGACGGTAGTGGGCAGATCGATATACGCATAGTAAATAATGTAAGTGTTATTGGAATTATAGTCAATATGAATATCTATGTACATAGTATGTATATCGTTAATTTAATGTAACAAGACATACATATCTCGATTTTTTTTTGTACATACAGTCAGAGTCAAAATTTAGTATACAGCGAACAATAATTTCTGTGAAGAATAATATCTTT
Source organism: Bellardia pandia (assembly GCA_916048285.2). Taxonomy (NCBI): domain Eukaryota; kingdom Metazoa; phylum Arthropoda; class Insecta; order Diptera; family Calliphoridae; genus Bellardia; species Bellardia pandia. The sequence continues at coordinate 116,686,443 of OU696529.1, read as the reverse complement.
AAAAGAAGTCGATATTTTTAAAATTTATTTATATAAAAATGTTTCGGATATGCTAACTTTTGTTAAACAATTATCTTTTGAAATTACTGAAAGATATGTTATAAGTTTTATCTTAAAAAAGAGAAAATGCTCTTAAAAATGCCGTAAATATTTACGTTTAACTAGAGTAAAATAAACACTGTTACGGGTAGATCATACATTATAATTATAATTAAAATTAGCAATAATTTTGTAAGTACAGAGTTAGAAAATTATTATAGGAACCAGATAGCACGTGGCAAAGATTTACCAGTGAAGTTTAGAGATTTAATAGTGTTGCATTGAGGCAACGGAAAATCTCTCACATATATTGCTAAAATTGTGAAGTTGACCGGCCTTAGTCAACTGTTAAAAAAGTTATTGGAAGAAGTAAATCTGGAGGAAACACCAAAACTGCAAAACATACTGGTCGAGCACGCTCTCTAACTAATAAAGAGCTGCGCACAAAAGTCAGATAGGTCAAGAAAACATCATTTCTAAGACACGCGAAGGCCCACTAAGCGCAACGGCTAAATGACTATGGAAGAGTGCCGAAAAAAACACCCTATATTTCTGCAGTAAACCCTAAGAAGCGTAAAGACTTTGCAAAAGCTTACTTAAAACCTCTCCGCAATCTTTCTGGAATAATCGATGGGAATGAATTTAACCCCCTGGCCCACGATGTCGAACGATAACGTTCGCTTAGATAAGACTTAAGACACATTCTACATTAAAACGTGTAGAATTATTTTTTAACGATTTTATTTTACTTGTCAATTTTTGTAGCCTGTTGTAGTTACAACTGCGGCACCCTACACCTGCAGCTATTCTCTAAGCGTCTGCTGCCAGGCAGGTTCCTATCAGTGTGGAAAACGTTATCCACCACCACCTGGCAGCATTGCAGCTGGACCTGGTCAAGCAGATTTTGGTGAATATCCCTGGCAAGTGGCTTTACTAACAACGAATGAAGTATATCTAGGTTCTGGAGCTCTAATAACGTCTCAACATATTCTGACCGTGGCTCATAAAGTTTACAATGTGGCGTAAGTAATATTAAATAATATTTTCAGCTTAACAGAAATGTCTAATTTGATAAATTTTATTACCAGTATTAGCTCCTTCAAAGTACGGCTAGGAGAATGGGATGCCGCTAACACTGCTGAACCTATACCAGCTCAAGATGTATTAGTCTCCAATGTTTACATACATCCGAATTTCAACAAAGATAATTTGCAGAATGATGTGGCCATACTGAAATTGGCCACAGCAGTTGCACTTGGTCCTAAGTCAACGGTGGGCACAATTTGTTTGCCCAGTGTATCGTTTGTGGGTCAACGCTGTTATGTGTCTGGTTGGGGTAAGAATGATTTTGGTCCCACTGGAGCCTATCAGGCCAGACAACGTGAAGTAGATGTGCCGCTTATAGCTAATGCTGATTGTCAGACGGCCTTGCGTAAAACACGTTTGGGTGCCAGCTTTGTCTTGAGCAACACCAGTTTTATATGTGCCGGCGGTGAGGCGGGGAAAGATGCATGTACGGTAAGTACATATTAGCAATAATAACAACAACAACAGTAACAACATAAAACTCATAATTATTATTATGAATATATCGAGCCATTACCGCCAAAATAATGTATCCCACACCATAATCGATTGTGGTTTTTTTTATCGAAATCGATAGTTCAACATCATTTAAAATTATTAAAATTAAATGTATTACACAAAACAATATTTACATTATAAATTTTAAAATAATGGCTTTATTCAAACTGATTTTATTTAAAAAAAACCTTCCCCTGTAAAATTTTGAGTTTGTGGGATACATTTTTTCGGCGGTTATGGCTCGATATTTAAAAATGTTTCACGAGAGTCATTCGAGAGGTAGCTTTAGACGGTATGTATTTTGCAGTATATTTGTCAGTTGTACGCTACATGTAGAAAGGCCCTAACTCGCATATTTGAAACTTTACAGGAGAAGGTTAAAACATAATAGAAACTGTAATATTCAACATGTAACTTTTTTTGTACAACTGCTTATAAAAGCGTAATTTTTTACACTATTGCAATAAATTTTTGTGAGTAGGTAAATGCATTGGAATCGCAAAAAAAAAACTAATTTCGAAAAAATAGCGATTTAGGGCATTTCTACATGAGACCAACGATATATAATTCTGCATGTCTGTCAAAATTGGCAATTTACAGGCAGTTTATAATTTTTGCTTTCACACGTCGGTTTTTAGTTTGATCTGACATAATCTATCATACAACACAACAGCTGTCTATGTTATGATTATTTTAGCGGGAGTTGTGTTCTTGCAAATATACAGCCCAATCATGAATAAAAAATCCGCAGGAGTTTTTTCCCTTTTTATTTTTTTAACATTGAATTTGAACAGGAAAAATTGTAAAAGAGAAAAAACTCCCGCGGAATTTTTATTCATGATTGGGCTGATAGTTTGAAAAAAATGGATTAAGAAATGAAATAATTTTAACTTGCAGCATTATTGCGTAATAGCTTCTATAAAATAAAAAAATTAAGCAAGAGTTAAAGAGAAAATGTGCCATGTGGAGCCAAAAATTGTTGTATTTAAGTTAAATAAAAATTATTACGTATCAATACGTTTTTTAAATGCATATTTTAATACAAATTTACTGCCGTATTCATAAAAAATAATGTAGGTTTGAATGTGCTTTTAGACAAAATTTTCATACAAAATATTCATACAAAATTTTCTTAAAGTACATTTGAAGTCTACTTTAATTTTTTATGAATAAGGGCATTATTGTTTTGCTTAATACAATGTTTTTTTTAATATAAATTTACTGATTCAGAAACACTATGTTCTTGGCGCCATAAACAATTGACTTGCAAAACAGCTGGTTGCAGGTGCTTTGTCAGATGAAGTAGAAAATGCTCTAATTGAAAATTTTACACTGTAAATGCAGGCTGACATTTGCAGAAGCATTTTTTTTTTGCTTTTATACGACGTGTATGCATTTGGCAGTGGAAAATTTGACAAGCGCCTTGCAAAATATATAATATATAATATATAATACATATACATATGTATGTATATATTTTGTTTGTCATTCTTGTGATTTTCTTTAATTATTTTTAATACAGGGTGACGGCGGTTCACCTTTGGTGTGCCAAAGTAATGGCATTTGGTATGTGGTCGGTATGGTGGCATGGGGCATTGGTTGTGCCACAGCAGGTGTACCTGGTGTTTATGTAAATGTTGCCACATATTTACCCTGGATACAAACGGTTTTAGCTTCATAATTGGCAACAGCAACAGCAGCAGCAACAATAACAACAACAGCCCATTAACTACCCTGAACATTTCGTTGCTGCGTTATTTATACCCTATAAAATGTTGGAGTATATGTTGATTTTGTCAAATTGCTGTTGAAAAGATTTAATTTTAAGAAAATGTAATAAAATGCGTGTTTTAAAAACATAAATACGTTTCTCTTTAAACTATTTTGGTATTGTAAGCTCTTTTAATTGTATCGAGTGATAAAATAAATAAAAACAACCCAAATACAAATTTAAATATGTATAATTTAAATGAATTAATTTAACATCTGATTGTTCTATTTAGGAAAAGTTAGTCCCCGTTTACACAGTCGAACATTTGGAAGAAAAATATTTACCCCCTGGCCCACGATGTCGAACGATAACGTTCGCTTAGATAAGTCTTAAGACACAAACTTGATTGTGGAATAAACAAACTCGATTGAGTAAAAAATAGATACGATAAAAAGTTTGTGTCTTAAGTCTTATCTAAGCGAACGCTATCGTTCGACATCATGGGTCAGGGGGTTAGCTTGGTAGAAAATTACGTGAATCAATTTTGTGTTCGGTACTCGGTGAACATGCTTTGTTGACATTTTCTTTGCTGGAATTTACTACAAATTATTACACAGCACGAATAAGAGAAAAGTCAAAAAAGCAAATACATAATAATGAAATATGTCTGTCAACATTATTCGACAGTGTGACCGCGAATAAAAAAAAACAAAAGATAATTCCAGATGTTTTTCTTCCAAATGTTCGACTGTGTAAACGGGTACTTACTTGTGTGAAATAAAATAAATAAATACGGTATCGTAACTTAAGGCAACAGGTGTAATTTGTCTATGAGTTTAATCTTAACAAGGCAGAGCTTTAAGGAATATATTGAATATATTCATTGCGTCGGGGTTACGTTCCAAAAAAAAAAAAAAACAACAAAATGCAAAGTGAATTAAGATTTTCTATAGCAAACCATGTAGAGATGTAAAGATCAATGGTTCTTGGGTTACGAAAATACTAAGTCGTCGGCTTTTTGTCCAATGTTTGCTGAACAGCTTTTTTTCAATGTCAAATAAATTTCCTTGTAGCAATTGTCTGTACTACTACCCCTAGCATTATCGTGGGATAATGCTTTACTTATTATGTCATTAAATAAGCTCTTTGCTTTTGTCTGAATTACAACTTTACTTCTCTGCGCAACTTGATTTCAAATCTAAATAGAAATCAAATACTCCATTTCGATCATCAAAGCACTTTTTGTATGGGTCACCGTTTTAGCATCTAATGACGTTGCAGATTTTGAACAAATTAAAAAAAATAAAAATTCAAGACTTATTAAACACCCAAAACAACGCAACCTCGAAAATCTAACGGCGCACAGTGAAAATTAGTACTAATTAAGCAGCGACGCAACTTCGAAAAACGCAAAACGAAACGATGCAAAGCGAGTTGTATAGTAAAAGTATTCCTGAAGTATTTTGAAAGTCACTCATAGGCTCTTATACTATGTTTCCACGGTATATGCTTCGCTCTCTATTTATGCTTCACAACCCAATCATGTGCGAAACAACTTGCTTCACCATACAAAATTTTAAGAGCGAATCAAGTAGATTCATATTGAATCTATTTACTTGCGAAGCACGAAAAATTGCACTCTTCTCTAATTTTTATCGCAAGTTTATCTGCACTAGCTGTAAAAATTTAATATTATTGTAAACAAAGCAAATTATTTTCTTGTTGCTGGAAGTAAAGAAAGTAAATACATTCGTATGTATGTTTTTTTCAAATAAGCTAACTAATTTCCACTCACTTTTGTTTGTCCATTAAAAAAATTATTTTCCACAAATTGTAAATTCTGTTTGTTTATTAAAGACAACTGTCAAATCGAATCAAGTTTATTAGTCATGATTCATAAATATGATTCAGAAGGCGAAGCAGGTGATTCAAGTCGTCGTGGAAACATAGTATTAGACTAATTGTGATAAACAGATAACAAACTAAGCAAATATACTTAGCGGCTACTCTGAGCGTTAATATAAAGTAAACACCCAATATTGTTTACAAAAATATTTTATTATACTATATACTACAAAAACCAAATACAAAAAAATATTATTGCATAATTCACAAGTAACTTAAGCAAAATATAACTCATTAACTAAAACTTAGGGATGCCAATCCCGATCGAGATTTAAAATAATCCCGGGATTAGTATTTGTGTAAAAGATCAATGGAACTATAATTGTTTTTATTTGTTTTTTTTTTTGGCATATACGAGTATAAACATTCTTTAGCATTTTTAATAAGAGAAAATAAAAGAGATCTACTGACAAATTTCACATTAAATCACTAATTGAAGAGTTCAGAAGCATTTCAAAAATATTCACAAAGTTATCAACAAAAATTTTAATTTTACAAAAATATGACGAAGAAAAGGTGAAAGAATTAAGATTAATTTTGGATCGACAAACTCGAACGTACTATTAGATGTGGCTACGGTTTTTATAATTGGAAATTCCTATAAAAAAGCTTTAATTGATTTAAAAGCTCAACATATGATAGATGAATAATTTTGGTAATCTTAAGAGATATTCAATTTCCTAATCTATATTTATATCGTTTTCTATACATTATACAGTGGGTGGCCAAATTATTAGTTACACATGCAAAATTCTTTAGTTTGAAGCCGTATAACATTTTAAAATAGTGAAAATTTATTCTTTTTTTTTTTTGGCATGTTCTGAATTCATTTTTAAACATTTTCTTTTAGTTCTTAATCGTGATGCCAGACTTTAATCAATTTAATCAAAATTGCATTTTTCACACTTCAGAGCAGAATGACAGATAATGATCTACAACTGCACTCTAATGTCACCAATCATTATTGACACTGCACAAAATATTTAACAGTATTACCAGAATTAAAAAAAGAAAACATCTGGTACAAGAAATAAATTTATATACGTATTAAAAGCGGTTGAATCTTAATTAATATAGTGTAACTAATAATTTGGCCACCCACTGTATATACAATAGCGCAATTCACAATCTTGTGCAAATGGTATTGCATCATTGTATTTGCAAAAAGGTGACCGTACCACACTTGGCAAATATTCGCCGAAAATGACGCAACCACTAAATAATATATATTTGAACTCGTTTATTTATTTAAAAAAAAAAACTTTTCTTATTTAGACCAAAGCACAAAAAATATTTAATTTTAGACACGCAAAATTTTTATTTTTATTATTCTCAACGAATGATAACCCTATTAATCTGTGAATTTCCAAACCAAATGGATTTTACCTTGCTAGATACCGAATATATTTATGGTTTTTAGAACCCTGTGGATTTGTTCGTTGTGTACATTGGTATAAAGTGTTCTTCTTAAATAGTCTTTAATCTGTAGTGGGGATAATTGTATGGCATTGATCGCTTTTGGACAACTATTCCGTGGTGCATTTTTAATGCTTCCTGGAATATACAGCTATGTCACAGAATTTAATTCCGTTCGGAAGTGGAATTAATTTTGTATTTTGCTTCTATAGAAAAAAATAAAACAAAAATTTTTTTCGGAATGAAACCTAGAAATGCTTAAAATTACAATTACACATAGCAAATTAAAAGTGGTTTCATTCCGAAAAAAATTTTCGTTTTGCTTTTTCTATAGAAGCAAAAAACTACTAAACGGAATTTAATTCTGTGACATGGTTGATAGACCAATTTATTAAATTGTTGACTACTTGACAACATCTACTAAATATATCACAAATATTTTTAATTTATTTGCCTTAGTTTTAAAGCTGAAAAATAGTTTTTTTTTCGGAAATATTAAATTATTTTCCCATCGGCCGCAAAGATCTTCATATTTGTACACAATAAGGGGAAAATAATCACTAATAACAATTGAAAAATACATGTCACGTTTCTTAAAAAAACATTGCGAGAAGAATTAAGGAAAACATAAAAAAACAACAAAATTAACTGGGATTTCAAAATGCAAATTACTTTTATAACCGGCAATTTTTGATGCAAATTAATAAAATGCAACAACAACTAAACAAAGAAGGACATTGCTACAATCTTTTGGAATTTTCCCAATTAACACAATGTCTACTATCAGCTGTAAAAAATAAGAATTATTTATCTGTGTTTTTAAATTTTTTGTTTGAATGGAAAACAAATTTCTTTTGAAAATGAGTAGACAGTTTAGTTAGCTATGATCAGACCAATGGCTTCCACAATGCAAATTCTTATAGGTATAAATGAATATACAGTAGTATGCATGGTGAAATTAAATACTAGGTGACAGCATTGCTACAACAATTACAACAAGACAAGAACAACAGGCATTTTTGTTTGTGTAAAAACTTTCGTCACTGTCAAAAAGTTCTTTTTTTATATAAACTTTGACTATTTGTAAACAACTTTTTGACATTTTCAATTTCACCATGAATAATCAGCTGGCGCTACGCTGTCACCTTGTATTTAAATTCACCTTGGTAGTATGTATGTATCATGGTGAAATTAAATACCAGGTGACCGCATTGCTACAACAATTACAACAAGGCAAGAACAACAGGCATTTTTCTATATGAAAAACTTTCGTCACTGTCAAAAAGTTTTTTTTTTATATAACTTTTTGGCATTTTCAAATTCACCATGAATAATCAGCTGGCGCTACGCTATCACCTAGTATTTAAATTCACCTTGGTATGTATATTGTTAATAAAAAAATATTTACTTATGTTATTTAAGGCAATCATTGTTATTATTCTATTTTTAGAATTGTTCATTTTTCTTATTCCATTTTTAGAATTTTTTAAATTACATTTTTTCTTGACTTGATCATAATTTTTGTTATTATTATCGCTATTAAAATGTATTACATTGCTTTATCATTTATTAATAATCATAAAAGATAACTGGAGAAGAGAGCAATACGAGTCTCTCGAATTGTCACTCAAATTGAAATGTTACTAAAATGTGAGACTTTTTTCAGTTTGGTTGGAGTAAGCAATCCTCATAGTAAGGAGCGCAATTTAAAACAATAAATAACTAAAAGAAATTTATAGAAATTATAAAAATAGATTCTGTCGCACAAGCTATCATCATTGTAAGGTACGCGAATTAAAATAATAATAAGACTTAAAATTAATAAAATTTATTTTTGCCACGAACCTTAAAAAATAGTGTTTTACTTAAATAGAAAAGAGGTAAAAAGTTAACATGTTGGTATATACTCGTATAGAGAATAACTTTTTAACAATGACTCAGTCATACATGTAAACAAACATACATGTTTACATAAATAACTGTAATCTACACACACAAAAAAACATGCATATGTATATCTAATATTTATCACCGTTATTTTAATACTTGCAAGTATTGTTTGTTTGTTTACGTTAACGTTATGTAGAAGTTTCTAAAAAAACTGAAGGAATAACAAGCAACAAACTCGTGCAAATCCTTAAGTTTACAAACGACCCAATTGGAAACTTTTAAATTAATTTCTAATAATACTTGTGTTCTTGAGAATAAAATGTCAAATACTGCTAAAGTGCTAAAAGTGGTACATAAAGCTGTTTTTATAAGATAAACATATTGGCCTTTAATGGATTTTTTAAAAGATTGATTTCATTTTGAAAGTGTTGGAAATAAAACAAAAACGATTTAATAACTTGTATTAAATAAGTTTAATAAATGTGGTGAATTTCTAAACAAAAACAATGAATTTAGTTAATGCGCAGCTGCATATTTTTAAGAGAGTTTTAAAAGAGTTGTAAAAAGAAGAGAAGAAGCGACAAAGGAAAAGGAATATTTTCAATTGTTATTTTTGTGCTAAAGTTAATGTGTTAATTTTATTCTTTCAGTAATAAAGTATTTGAAAAAAATGCTTTAAAAGCTTGATAATAATTCATAATGAGAATTTAATAAGATATCGCTTGAAAAACATAACACACAGAAACATTTTAACTACTTTATACGGTTATACAACAAATGTTTGAAAACATTTAAGCTCCATATAACTAATGTTGAATAAAATAAGACTAAATCAAATGAACAAACAATTGACAATTATATTAAGCTATCTAGAATGGCTCAAAAGATGTCAACAAATTATAGTTGAACACAATCTAACTGCTGATGTTATTCCCAATGCGGACTGAACTGGTCTTTATTGGAAAGCGCTGTTAGATAAAATCGACAAGTATTGTTCATACGGCCAGCATTAGCCATACGAGACAAATTTATGTGCGTACAAAATATCATTCGCCGAGTGAACAAATTGATGGTTGGTCATGAAAAATATGTAAAAGTGGACAACAAATATAAATAAAATAAATTTGGTAAAAAGGCAATGGTTTAAAAGAGATGTCAATAAATTATAGTTGAACACAACTCCTGATATTATTCACAATGAAGACAAAACTGGTGTCTATTGGAAAATAGAGACTATTATGGATCGATCTGCACAAAATTGTGATTAGACTTCACTTGTAATTATTTGGGGCCGAAAGTAACTCGTCCATATAATCAGTAATCATATTTTGTTTTTAAATATAAATCGCGATCCATATCGCAGAATGGCCTAAAATATGAAATCCAGATCGCGGATCGTGGATCTCGTGATAAATATTGAAGGTGTAACATTTTCATGATATTAAATCATGATACGTCAGTAAAAAGTAACAAATAAAAGAAATAAAATAATATAAAAAACGCAGTGGAAAAAATTAAACAAAGAAAAGTAAAACAATTGACAAAAGCAAGCAAAATAGCTAAACAGGCTTTCTTTTGGTTTTCTCGCAACATTGATAAACGACCCTCACAGCACAAAAATAACATAAATACTAACGCGATAAATATTGAATATGTAGCATACGCTCGTGATCCATCAATACTTTAAAATGGATCGCGATCCAAATATCACAATATTTATTGAACGTGTAGCAGTGCCCTATGGGTTTGTTCGATAGTAGTGCGTTTTCTTCTAAATCCAAATCGGTGATTCGGATTACAAATGTTTTCAATTGAAAACGGGTATAACATGAGCGCTACAAACACCAGCACAAAATCATAAAACCCAATGGTGGAAATGTAAAAATTTTAAATTTTAAAAATACTACATTATTAAAAATTACAAAAAGGGTTATTAAAATAAATGAAATTTATAAACCAATATCAAGGTATGTATATGGTAACCCCTTATTCCTTTCTTAAACTTCTTAAACACTCCCAATTCTCTCTTGAAAATTAAATATTACTCTTTTGCTTTAGAGGTGAATTTTTCTAATAATAACGTCCTTTAGCCAGAACAAGTGTTTCTGATGGCAAAATTCACAACTATTGTGTCAGTCCGTCCTCAGAGTTCTCAAGCAACAGACGTGCTTACAACTAAATTAACGCGAAAACAGCTTAAAAATAATAATAATTACTCTAAAGTTATAACAAAAAAAAAAAAAAAAAAAAAGAAGAATAGAAAAAGTGAAGTGAATGTAAAAGAAAGTGAAAGGGAGAAATTATTTTAAAAAGCAACAATAACACTTTAACAGGAAAATTCTAAAAAAACACACACAAAATTTAAGTACCAAAAAATAATGTTTTAAAAAAATGGTGGCGTGGTAGTTAACTTAAATACCAACAACCATAACAAATAAATAAAATAAAATTACTAAAACAAAAATTGTATAAATTTGAATTTCTCTTTATAACAAACAAAATGTTGTGTGTTGTGTAATCAAAAGTGAGCTATTCATAAAAAATTTAATAGAGTTTTAAATAAATTAATTTTCTCCTTAATATTACTAGTAATAAATTACAAAAATATTTAATAATATAAAAAAATATATTAGAAAAACAAGCAAACTTGGCGTCAGACGCGGCGGCAGACTTCTTGTACTTAAGAGCTGCTGAAAAAAAAACTAAAACTACTTTCCACTCTTATTTCATGACATGATGTTTTTTTTTCATTCTTTTTTTAGTTTTCGATTTCAATAGCATTATACTTTATTCTAGCTGCGATACATAGTGTATGACATAGTTTTATTTTATTTTATTTCATTTCATTTCATAGTTTTTCTACTACTATTTTTTTTTTGTATTGTAGTATTTTTTTTTCGTTTTCAAACGAACGCGTAATCATACAATTTGTCCTTGATGTCGTCATTAAGTCTCGAAATACTTATAAAAATATAAGAAAAATTGTGAAAATTTTTCGTATTTAAAAAATCTAAATCTAAATCTTAATAAATATTAGAAACAACTATACCGTCAAGTGATGTCTATAAATAATTAAATAGTGTCGGTTAAATAAAAAATTAATATAAATAAAATTAAGTGTTTGCATGATAACTTATAAAATAAAACAAAATTTTGGTAATTATATTTTATTATTAACATTGATAACACAGTCCAACAGGAAAAATGGTGCCTTAAATATTTTAGTCAATTTGTATACATCTTATATAGGGCTTCAATTTCTCTAACTCAGTTCTTGGATCAGCTCTAGTTTTCGACATATATATTTGTTTTAAATTGTACTTCGTTACATGATTTTGAGTAACATAAATGAAGAACAGTTTAACCTACTTAGTGAAAAGAAATAATCGAAATTTAGCTACAATATTAGCTTCATGCTGCCCTAACATAATGGCTGGTATTATTGATCCCGCACGGAAGCGGAATGAGTAATTTCAAATTATGCTTCCGCACAAAAAAGTTCTTTCCGCAATCGTGGAACGGAATGAATAATTCGACCCAATATGTTATACACTCAGTAACTTTGGAGATATACACGAATATATGACGAACAAATTATTTGAAAAATGTTTTTGTTTTTCAAAAATTCATAAAAAATAGAGATAATAACAAAAGTTTCAATATTTTTCTATAGCCATATAGGCAGATATAGGGTGTTTTTTTTACTGGTTTGTTTTTCGAAAAGAGATAAAACTGGCATTTTGTGGTCAAATCTGGCAACTCTAATATCATTTATGTTCAGTTTGGTTTGCCATTTCATCATGAACAGGTTGACAAAAGAACAACGCTTGCAAATCGTGCAAATTTATTTCGAAAATAACGGTTCAGTTCGCGAAGTTTACCGCAAGCTCCGTCCATTTTATTGTCGACATAATCGTCCATCAGAGCAATTAATTCGGTTAACCATGGATCGTTTTCGCACTACGTTTACTCTATGTGATAATACGCATCCGCAGAGACGTCGAACAGTGCGCACCGAAGAAACAATTGCCGCTGTAGAGCAAAGTGTTGAAGAGGACCCGAATGAAGCGATTCGCCACCGTGACCGGTATAGAGCCATGATAACCGACTATTTTGTTCCCGAATTGGATGGCATGAATGTGGATGAGTTGTGGTTCCAACAAGACGGCGCTACATGACACACAGCGCACGCCACAATCGATTTATTGAAGGAAACATTCGATGAGCGCATAATTTCGCGGAATGGACCTGTCAATTGGCCACCAAGATCGTGTGATTTGACACCATTGGATTATTTTCTTTGGGGATATGTGAAGTCGCTCGTATACGCCAACAAACCAGAAACGTTAGGGGAATTGGAAGCCAACATTCGTGGCGTTATTGCCGACATACGGCCCCATATGCTCGAAAAAGTGGTTGAAAATTGGACCTGTAGAATTGGCTTTATTCGAGCCAGCCGCGGCGGCCACATGCCTGAAATCATATTTAAACATTAATGGCATAAAATTATCCTTCCAATAAAGCCAAATTGATGGTCATTAAAACGATTTTCTTGTGTTTTATTTCAATTCGAAGTTCTATACCTCTCAAAAAAACACGAGGGCAGTTCGTATTTGCTATCTTAGCCTAGCACATAAAGAGAATATGTAGTTAGTTTTTCAAAAACACTTTTATTTTTCAATATAATCTCCTTAAACTTTAATACACTTAGGGCCATTATTACAACTTGCCTTTAATGTTCTTAATAATAAAAGGTAACTTTAATTAAAGTGAGGAATAAAGTGACCTTTAAAATTTTTCGTTATTACAACTTCCTTGTAAAATAAAATAATTTTTTTCTAAAATATGGCAATACCAGTTAAAAACCGATTACTTTTGACAAATTACTGACAAGAAACAGTAAATTTTTTGTGTTTGTGAAAATATTTGTTTGTGAAAAAATATAAATCAAACGTCTGCTTTCCATTTTTGTTTATCAAATTATTTATTCGCAAAACAAAATTAAAATTAATTTATTTTTCATGAAGTTGTCAATTTTTCAGAACATATGGCAACTTCAAATACATAAACCTCACTATAAAATTAAAGGCAAGATGATCTTCCCTTTAGCTTATCGGTCGGTTTAGATTAAAGTAAACTTATAATAACCAAATACTTCTTATCTGTCCGATAACATCATACCTTTAAAGTTGTAATAATGGGCCTTAGTCCAACACTTATCTAGCAATTCTGTCTCTTGACTAAAATAGTTTTCCTCAAGGTCTTCAAAATAGTGGTTTACAACTGTAATTGCATCTTCATTTGAGGTAAAACGTTTGCCAGCTAGGATTTTTTTAGATTTGTGAGGTAAAATTCACTGGTGCTCAAGCAACACGTACTTTAATTTGTTGATTTTAGCCATTGTTAACACACTGTTGTGCGCTGGTGCGTTGTTTTGATGAAAAATTATTTTTTTGTGTTGTAAGCCAGAACGTTTTTCTCGAATTTTTACAATTAATTGATCCAAAATGTTGCAATAGTACTCTGAATTTATTGTTTTACCCTTCTGCAGATAGTTAATCAAAAAAATACCTTTAAAGTCCCAAAAATTTAATGACACCACGAATTTCTAATTTTTCCATTGTAAAAAAATTGCAGATGCGTCTTCTTTGAACACCTGTTTCTATATGAAGGAGTTGGCAGAACAAAAATAAATTTAACATGTGTTCTTAGCACAGACGGAAGTTTGAAAAACACTTAACTTTTTTCTATTTATATCAAGCTTTCTGTTCTAGGCTAAGCATTTTCCGAACCGCCCTCGTATGTCCTGCATAAAATGCAATATTTCTTGTTAATATGATTTTATGAACCACCAAACCACAAAACTATTCAACAAGTTCTTAATCCGCCAAACAATTCAACAAGTTCATCTGTTTCAACTAACTTAAATCCGCCCACTCCTGTTGCTATACCGTCTAACAATACTCCAATTCTTCAAGTTATTTCTCCAAAAAAAACTATATTTGCTGCTCGATTTGCTTCCTTTACAACTACTGATGACATCAAACATTACATAACTGATAAAATTGGCTCCAATATTGATATGATTGTTTTCAAATTTAAATATTCTGAACCAAGAAATAAAGCATCTTTTAAAATAATCGTCCCTCAAGAGTACTTTGATACAATTGTGAATCTAGATTTTTGGCCGCCAAATGCTCTTATTCGTGAATACGAGTATAAAAATACTTCAACATCTGGCATTGTTCATCTACCGCAATCATCTTCAAAAAACTAACTCAACTATCGATAGATAATCTCATTAATATTATTTACCAAAATGTACGGGGTCTCAATACTAAATTAACTAATCTTTTTGCAAACAGTTTTGATTTTTCATACCACATTATTGTATTTACCGAAACCTGGCTGAATGATAAAAAATGTATTCATAACAATGAAATTCTATGTTCCAAATATCAAATATTTAGATATGATCGTATGCGAAAACTTGGTGGTGGAGTACTTATTGCTGTCCTTGATGTTTTGCTATGTGAGATTATAGAAAATGTTTTAATTGATGACATTGATGATGAAATTGAGTTTATTGCGGTTAAAATTCGTGTTGGTCATAGACAATTATTTGTCACGTGTTCTTATATACCACCTAACTCATCTCTTTTAATATATAATAAACATTTTTCCGCTATTAAATTCGTTCTGAATCAATCAAACACATCCGATATAGTACTTCTACTTGGCGATTTTAATATTCCAAATGTAAAATGGGTTCAATCCTTTGATTGTAATTATTTGCTACCAACAATTATGTCCGATTTTTTAAACTCCCTGCATGGATGCGGATTTTTCCAATTAAACCATATAACAAATGAATCCGGAAATATTCTTGATCTTGCTTTCGTTAATTATCCTCTGGAATTTTGTCTTCGTGATACATTGCCTGTGTCGTATCCCGTTGACCTTCACCATCCTCCTTTTGAAATTGGTTTATCATTGCCGGATAATGAACAATCTATGGCTAGAATACAAAATGTTATACCATTGCAATCTTACTGTTTTACTCGCACTAACTATACTGTACTTAACAGCTTGCTATCTAATGTCAATTGGGATTATGTACTTGCTGATGATAACTTAGATAATAATGTATCAAGCTTTTATAATATTTTGCATAATTTCATTAGTATCACAGTTCCAAAAAGTAAATTCTACAATAATAATGGGCCGCCATGGAATAATCAACACTTACGAAATGCTAAAAATAAGAAAAATAAATGTTTTGCTAAATATTTGAGAACTGGTGCACTGGTTGATTTTCGTAAATATGCTATATCAAGATCTGAATACAACACTACTAATAAACTTGCATACAATAACTATATTTATCGTATTAAAAACAATATAAGAGTAAACCCCAAATCTTTCTATAAATTCGTAAACTCCAAGCGTCGCTCTTCATGTTATCCAAAGCAATTGAAGTATGGCTCCTTAACTGCTGATGACGATGTTTCAATAAGCAATATATTTGCTGACTTCTTTTCAACAACTTATTCTACCAAGTCCTATTCTAACACAACAAAATATCCTTATACTACGACTCATTCATGTGGGATTTACTTTCCATTTATAAATATTGATACTGTGCTTTCGAACTTAAAGTCGCTGAAGAACTCGTTTAGTCCAGGTCCTGATGGTATTCCAAGCAGTATCCTTAAAAACTGTGCAGCATCACTGTCCGCGCCTCTTACTGCATTATTTAACAAATCTGTTGTAGCGTGTTATTTGCCATCAGTGTGGAAAACATCATATATAATTCCTTTATTCAAGAATGGCAGTAAAAATGATGTATCTAACTACAGAGGTATCGCTAAAATTAATGCAATTCCAAAACTCCTTGAAAAAATTCTTACAGATTGCTTATATCATCAAATTTCTTCCCTTCTATCACCATGTCAACATGGGTTTCGTAAGTCCCGTTCAACTACAACTAATGTTTTGGAACTCACTACTATCGTCAATGAAGGTTTTACAAATAAAATGCAAACTGATGTGATATACACGGATTTTAGTAAGGCGTTTGATAAAGTTAACCACAATCTTCTATTACACAAATTATCACTTATGGGCTTTAGTTTCTCAGCTATAAAATGGTTAAACTCTTATCTATCACAAAGAACTCAACAAGTCAAATTTGGGAATGTTATATCAAAAATTATTCAAGTACATTCTGGTGTTCCTCAAGGTAGCCACCTGGGTCCAATTTTGTTCACGCTATTCATCAATGATCTTCCTACTGTTATTTTGCATTCTAATGTACTGATGTATGCCGATGATGTTAAACTTTTTAACTCTTTTAATGATACAAATGGACATAGTTTACTAAGTGCCGACTTTTACAATTTTTCTCAATGGTGCAGATTTAATTTATTGGAGTTAAATATTAAGAAATGCAAACACATGTCATTTTTTAGACACAATCCGATTGAGACTTCTTATTATATTGATACTGTTATTTTAAATAAAGTTCAAACCATATGGGATCTTGGCTTACTGTTGGATCATAGACTTGATTTTCGCGATCACATCTCTATAATGGTAAATAAAGCCTATGGGGTACTTGGATTCATGAAGCGCTGGTCTAAGGAATTTTTAGATCCTTATATTACAAAACTTTTATATACTTCTCTTGTTCGACCAATTCTTGAGTATGGATCAATTGTTTGGGATCCTTGTTATTCAATTCATATCAATAGTATTGAATCGGTACAAAAGCAATTTTTAATTTTCTGTCTCCGTGATCTTGGTTGGAATTCTTATGTCTTGCCACCGTATGAAAGTAGACTTGCTTTGATAAAATTGCCAACTCTAAATAGTCGACGATTGATGCTGAGTGCTTTATTTGTTCTGGGCATAATTCGTGGTGATGTTGATTCGGAGTTCCTGCTTAGTCAACTAAACTTCAATGTTCCTGTTAGACCAACCCGCAATTTTGAACTCTTAGCATTAAAATACTACCGTTCTGTATATGCTAATAACGATTCTTTTCGTCGTGCATGTGTTAACTTCAATAAATGCTATCACCTTATGAACATATCTGAGAGTAACGACGTACTGAAGAAAAAAATTACTTTATATCTAAATTGTTGAACTAATTATTTATATATATATATATTACTGTTTTGTCACTTATATGTAGTCAGTAAGGATGTAAAATCTATTGACCTAAATAAATAAATAAATAAAAATGATTGATTGTATTATATTATTTTGTGAAACAACTAGAGTTACTTTATTTCGAATAAAACCACAGTTGTGCATGGATTTTAACAATACATATATAGCCTGCTATATGCGTAACATATTTTCCTATATGACTGAAGTAAAATAATGGAAAATTTGTTGTCTTCTCTATTTTTTATGAATTTTTAAAAAAATAAAAATATGTATATAAAAAATTTTTCATCCAAAGTTGAGCGATATCTACGAAAATACTCCATGAAATCAAAATAATCAGGCATGTCACATAATTCGATCGGAATGGTTTCAATTCCGTATTTGCAAATCGATCGTTTTTACTTTGCGTTCTCTAGATTCCGATCGATTTTGTTTATTACAAAAAAAAATTTAAATCTCGACTTTTAACCTAAAAACAAAAAACATTAGTTTTTTGTAATAAAAAGCGAACAAAAAAAAAACGCTAACAAAGAAATTTTAAATAAAAGTCAACAAAATTTTCTAAAAATGCCCAGAATTTCAATTGTTGCTGTTTTAAATGAATAAACACATCAAAACGCAGTTGAAAAGCTACGAAGAAGAAATTCCTCTGCCATATTCCAGTGCTGTGTAAATATTTTTAATTTTTGTAATTTTTTGAAAAAAGTTTTCTTATTGCTGACACCAACTTTGAAATTTTTAAAATTTAATAGAAGTATCAATGAGAGAACTAAAAAAACAATGAAATATTAAAATTAATTATTTAATTGTCATTATAAATTAGTAGTATGAGTTTTTTTCAGTTTAAAATCATAAAAAATAACAATTCCACTTTAGAAATCTAAAGTGGTTTCATTCCGAAAAAAATTCGTTTTTCGTTTTCTAAAGACTCAATTTACGGAATCAAAACCACATTCGATCGGAATTGAGTACTGTGACATGGCTGAATGTTAATGCAGCATAAAAATAATATTGTTGCCGAACTTCGATTTTTTTCTTTTTACTGAATAGAATGAACCGTTTATTAGTTACGTTAAATCGCGTAACTACGTAGTTTTCTTAAAAAAAATTAATATCTCGAAAACTAGAGCTGATACAAAAAAAAAGTGAATTATAGGCATTGGAGCCCAATACTAGATACAAACAAACTCATTAAGAAATCTAAGCCACCAAAAACAAGTTTTCATTTTGTCGGGCTGTGTAATCTTTCTTTTTGTAAATGGTTTTGAAAGTAAAGAGAGTACTCGAATGGCATTATATTTCAATCGTTTATACATATGTACATTAGGGTGGCCCCGTTTGTATAAAGAAAAAATAAGGTATTGATGTTCCCGACTAATATGAAAATTTGATTCATTTTATCAAGAAATTTCAACTATATATTTAAGTAAATTCTATGAAAAAATAAAAAAACACTAAAATTTAGTCTGAAATTTTCAAAATTTTTGAATTTAAAATTTTTTTTTTCAATTTTTGATAACCCATTGAACGCGCCTCTCAAAGATCTTTTATATGATACCAAATTTACATATAGTTCCTTTGGAAGAAATGTAAAAATGAATACAATTTTCATATTAGTCGGGAACATCCGCAACCTTATTTCCCTAATGTACATACATATATGTTTATGAAAATAAAGTAGTCTTGATGTAATTGAAATAAATTCCTTCCTTGGATGTATAATTAATAAATCATTAAGAAAAATGACTTAAACTTGCATTGAAATGGAACACTTTTTATACCCTACACACCATATTGAACATTTGCTGATGTTTGTAACGCCCAAAAATATTAGTCCAACAACCAACTTAAAGTATACCGATCGACTCAGAATCACTTTCTGAGTCGATTTAACGATGTGCGTCCGTCCGTCTGGTTGGCTGTCCATGTAAAGATTGTGCGCAAAGTATAGGTCGCAATTTTGAATATATTTTGATAAAATAAAATGCGTAATATTTTGTTTCGGCACAAGGATGGTTGGTGAAAACATTTGATTTGTGCACATATTCAAACATGAAGCTTTTGGTTGGTTGGTTTACGTGGTAGTTCACAACGTGCGAACACTTAAGTAGAGTCGAAGGGACCCCGTTTTAAAAGACCACACCACTCGTCAGATTTAATGTCTTGTACACCATACTGTAGCTAATATGTGTGTGCAAAAAAGGCGTGTCCTGCTAGACCCAACCTGTAGCTGTGAGATATCTCAGCAGGTCATTAAGTTTTGACCCGGCTACCTCACCCAGGTCGTTCAGTGTGCAGTTCCCCATGAATTTATGTCTCCTGACACACAGGGCTGGGCATTCGCAGAGAAGATGAAAAATCGTTTCCTCTTTTTCTCTATCCTTACAGCTACGACAATGGTCGTTAAAAGGGAGTCCCAGGCGATTTGCATGCTTGCCTAACGTCCAGTGTCCCGTTAATACTGCCAGCAATCTTGATATATCCTTCCTATTTCGAGTTATCAGTTGCATAGTACGTTTCTCGTTGAAAGATGGCCACATCAACTTGGCTATCCTACATGTGTCTAAATTTCGCCATCTATACTCAGCCTTTGCAAGAAAATGTCTGAGGATGATACCTTTGATGGTCCCCAGTGGAATCGCTACTGAGACCGCATTGGAGATATCTAAGGCAGATCCCATTCTGGCTAATTCGTCTGCCCGTTCATTGCCGTAGTGGTTCCTATGCGCAGGCACCTCAACATGAAGCTTAGTCACATCTACAAATTATGTGCAGATTGGTTGATCATTGACTATAGCCCGCTTAAAAGACCCACTTCCGAAAATCACTTTAAAAATAATAACTCTCTTAAAAATGTTGTTAGCCAAATAGTATTCAACACGAATATGTTTCATTAATGCAAAAATCTTGGTCTTCAAATTCTTTCATCACCCTATAAACACTTTATTGCAAAAATTTTTTTTAAATCTTGTTATTAAAGCAAGTATTAAATTCTATAAAGAACGGTCTATTACTGACTTTTCCAGGTTTTTCAGGTTTTTATTGTAGTCTATCTAT
Organism: Bellardia pandia; assembly: GCA_916048285.2. Classification (NCBI taxonomy): domain Eukaryota; kingdom Metazoa; phylum Arthropoda; class Insecta; order Diptera; family Calliphoridae; genus Bellardia; species Bellardia pandia. Next base: position 116,665,667 of record OU696529.1, on the reverse strand, counting down.
AATAAATGTTAAAGATATAATAAATGCAAATAAGTTTATTTTTCTAATAATATCCAAAAATTAGTCTGACTTTCGTTATAAGTATTATCGATTGGAATTTCACTCCATAATATGAAATTATTATTTTTTAGGCTGGTCTTTGGATTTTACAAAAAAATTCGAAGCGCTTGTAAATTGAGGGTATTTTGGTTTGAACAAAAAAATCCGCCAAATGTATTCTGTATGTTTTGAAAAAGGAGATCCTTCAGCTCTTATATATACGGAAACGTTTTTAAAACGAGCTGAATTGTTTTACAAGGTAATCTCCTAAATGTTGATTTATGTAATCAATTATATTTAGCGTATACTTAATATTTCTGATAATAAATTATTCCATAATACTCATACGTACATAGATGTATGCACATTGTTGGTAAATATGGCTCTATTTATGCATTAAAATTTTCAATGTAATTCGTATGAAAGGTTTTTTTTTTCGAAACCATATTTAAAACCGTATTTAAAATTTGAGAAAATTATTTTGGTAAATAATTCCAAGTTGACCATAACTGGGTCTAGGAATAAAAAAAACCTTGGGTACTCTTCTTTGATTTGTAATTCTTTACATTGTTTTTCTGGCCTTCCTATAGTTTTAAATAAAAAGTGTTGTTCACATAAAATTTGGCCACACTATAGAAGTTTTTTTTTCAAAAACTAATTGTTTTTTTTTAAGAGAAAAGTTTTTATTCAGGCTACTAGTTCTATTAAGAAATATTAGTTCAATTTCCATCTCTAATTGTTTTTGTTTCGTTTCCCTCAAAGAATTGTATTACAATGAATATATTTGTACGAGTGTTGAACAATTCAACTTCCACTGCCAGTTTCAACCTTAATCACAGATTGCAAATAAAAGATTCGAACATTGTTATTTAAATAAACCAGTAACTTACAAAGAAAAAACTACGTTAAATGAAGCAAAATCTGGTACATTCCGTTTCAATGATGTCTTAAATACGAAATTGAAAATATCGTACTTATTAATCAATTAAATTATGACTATTAAAAAAACTATAAAGGCTCCCTTACAAATATTAGAGAATTTTAAGATAGAAACGAGTTGTTTAAATTTTACTAATTTTAAAATAATTTAATTACATAAACATAGTATTTGCGGCGCGACGTAAAACTATGACAAAATTAGCCTGACCTCCGTTATAAGTATTATCGATTGTAATTTAACTTCATTATATGGACTTATTAGTTTTTGGACAACTGCTGGTCTTTGGATCTTACAAAACCTGTTATCAAATATATTTCATAGTTAAAAGGCCCTTGAATTTATTAAAAATACGCTAAGATGTAAAAAAAAAAATATTTTTAGCTCAATGAGATTTGGAATGACCCTAATGCCAAAACTGGAACAAAAAACATAAATTTACATAATTTACATATGATTGGCATGATTTTAAATTTGAAATGCTTATTTGTTATACGTATGTAAATAAAATATTCCTCTAATATTTGTTGTACACAATGAAAATATTCCTCAAATAAGAGCAACAAAAGGATTAAAATTCGATGTGTAATTAGTACTTATATTAGCTTGACTTAACGCACTGTCAAACAGCCAAAGGGATCAAAGTTAATTAGAGTTCTTTTGTTGGTTCTTTTAATTATAATGAACTATATAATACTAAATCAATATTTACATATGCTTAATTAACATTTGAATACATTTATGTGGAAATTTTATATATACAATTGAAAATTGCTTATATTGACTTATAGCAAAGCAATAACCCTTTACACACTTAACAAATACTGTTCTACTGTTTATGATTTGCGGTTAATGTCCTTGACTAAATAAATAACACAATAATCGGTAATCGAATATAATCTCTTTAGTTTAGATTAATCAAACAATGGCCACTTAATAACATTTTTGTTGTACATACTGAAAGTATTATTGACTGTTTAAATAAATCTAGCCAAACACATACATAGATTAATTTATAGTTTTGTTATATTAAATTATATATCTTTGCTGTCATAAATTAAACGAAATTACATCAAAACTTATAAATAAGTGCCTTTAAAATAATTTTATTACTAGATTATTGACACTTTTGTATGAACGTTTTTGAATCTGGTAAAAAAAATTGAGTTTTTCACATACTTATAAGCTCTATGCAGAATACTAGCAATCGCTGATAGAAATAAAAAACAGTTCAGGCAGATTATACATTAGTTATGCGGTATTCACTGACAAAGAGAAAAAAGTAGTCTCAGATTCAAGTACATAGTGGAGATGGACACTAGAATGTCATTAAAATTTCATGATAAATGCATTCTTTCAGGCAGAGATGCTGTGAATATTATCCATAGTTGTTTAAATTTTACTAATTTTAAAACAAATTCATTTCTAGACATAGTGTTTATGGCGCCACTTAAAACTGTTTGGTGGCACATTATTCTATTTCACCTTATGAACAAGCAGGGCACTCTTTCAGAAGTTTAGCAGTAGTTCCTTAAACCCTTAAAAATTATGTACATACAAATAATTAATTGATTTGATATTAAAATAAACTAAATATATTTAAAAAAAACAGCCCTAACCACTATTAATTCGTACACCAAGTATTTTTTTTTGACAAATGTTCAATATTCAAAACTCTTTATTTTAGAAAATAGTACGGACTGCTCCTCAAAAGTTAAATTTTCTAAAACGTTGTTGTATTATCTTTAAATTTGTAAAAACAAATTTGTACATTTTAGGATAAATATTTTGAAAACATGAACTAAAACAAAAGTTCATTAATTGTATGAAAAAATATTTGACCACTATTAATTCGTACAGTGTATAAATTTGATTTAAAACAACAACAAAATAAGATCATAAATAAACAATGAAAATTTACCGTTATAATAAAGGTATAGAAATGTCAGAGAACAAAAAGGCGATTTTTTTTTGGTTAGTGCTCGTATAATTGCCAACTCTCTACACGCAGAAAAAAATATAGTTTTGCATGTTTACCACAACTATTTCAACATTTTTAAACATTTTTTTAATATTATGGTCACTGTAATTATTTATATGATTTCTGCAACCATGATATGATTAAATTGTCATTCACATGATAATAGCAATTGTGTAATGTTTATGGTGATCAGTTTTATGATTGTTATTATTTTGTTCTCTATCATAATCAAAGCGCAATTATTTATGATAAATGGATTTATAATAAATGTGATTGCAACAAATATATACATGTTACTATAATCATATATGTATGTGATTGTAGTAATCATCTGAATCGTAACTTAACCATATTAGGGTTATCGAAATGATATAAATAGTTAAAGCGATCTTAACATTGTTGAAAAACTTGTACAAATGTTGACATTGTTGTGTTAAACATGTACAACTATATTTTTTCTCTGTGTCTAGCTTTAAAACCAACTACAAAAAGAAACTAACACAAGTTTTAAATGCTTTTTAATATAAATAAACATTAACCTACTGATCTTTTGTTTAAAAATAGTGTAATAACAAAACAAAAATATCCAAATAACAACGATACAGAAAAGCAGAAACCCTCCCAAAAAAAAATTAAGAAATAAAACTGTTAAATAAATACGCAAATTATTAGCTTGTGCAAACGTAATAAAAACCCTGTGTCGTAAATGATTGCAACATTTAACAGCTTGAAATTTAAAACCAACAAAAAGTTACAGAAAAGAGCAACTAAAACGACAACCATAAAGTAAAACACAGTCAGCAACAAAAGGAAAATTTTCAACTTGAATTCTTAACTCTGCTTTGCTGCTTTGATAACCGCTGCCGCCGTTTGAGTAAAAGTTGAGAAATTTGTGTTTGTTGGAGTAATTTTGTTTGTGTGCATTTGTGCGTTTTCAGCTCAACAGTTCTTTAGTATTTCTTAAAGGTTTTGACATTGATTGTTATTAAATTGGTGCGTAAATGTTTAAAGTAGTATTTTAAATTCTTTTTAAAAATATTTATGTAGTATGTATTTACTATTTTGTTCTTTTTCGGGTTTCTTTATACGTTTGTAAACAACATTCATTCACACAGCAATGTGTTTGTGTGTGCGTACATATGTGTATGTTTTATTAAATGTATTCATTTGTTTTTACTCCTTTTGATTGTTCTTTTTTCCATAATTTTATATTCATTTGGTTTCAAGAGAAAAAAATAACTGTGTCTGAATTTGTTTATTTTTTTTTTTTGTTTTGACTTGTCTCTATTACTATTTTTTCTCTATTTCTGTTCTGTTTATTTTGTCTTGTTCTTGTTGTTTGTTTTATTATTCATACATACCACATTTTATAATGGTTGTTGATGTTGGTGTGTTGGTTTGTTGATTGGTTGGTTGGTTGGCTCTTTCGTTCATTCGTACGTCTTTTCGTTTATTCTCTCGTTTAGTTCTTGGCTGGTGTCTGTGTGCAAAAAAAAAAATAAAAACAAAAAAATAACCGTAAAACAGTAAAACCATAACAATAATAAGAAAACATGTTTATTAACAATTTATATTAAATTTTAAATTCAAAACATTGTTATTGTTGCTGTTGTCGCTGTTGTTTCCTTAATGTTTTTGTTTGTACACACATACATATGTATGTATGTATATTTGTTTGTTCTGAAGTTTGTTTTTGCTTAATATATTTTCTACAATGTCTCTCTTTTCATATTCTTTACGTTATTTTTTTTTTCTTGTTAACAGCAACAATAACATTTACAAATGTTTGTATGTACATATTTCTATTTAGGTGTGTTAATGTATGCTATTATTTTATGTAAACACATTAAAGTACGTGTATAAGTTTATGTAAATTTATTTTTGTTGTAAATACATACAGTCAGAGACTAAAGTTTAAATACACCTCAAAAATTGATTGTTTAAAGAAAAGTAAACGTTTCAGGAAAACTTAAAGTATACAGTTTTATTTAGTTTTATAAACACCAAAATAAAATAATAAAAAATATAGACTTCATTACGAACATAACGGTAATTCTTAAAAATACGATAAAATTCACTCGACAAAAGTTTAAATACATCTTGCAAAACAAAGAACTCTCTTTCATTTCTCAAAAACAAAGTACAATTATACTTTATGTTTCGGTGAAATTATGTTCTTACAAGCCAGAACTTGTATTAGTAATCTTTTTATTGTCAGCATTACAAGTTTTGTCGAAAATTATGGGCAAAGATAAAGAAATTGAGTCCATCATTAAACATTTAATAATAAAACGTTTCAACGAAGGAAAATCTTATCGGGAAATAAGAAAATTATTAAATGTGCCGTTTTCAAGTATCCAAAATATAATTAGAAAATATAAGGAAAATGACTCCGTAGCAAATATTCCAAGAAGCGGTCGTCCAAAAAAACTTACCAATCGTGATGTTAACCACATCGTAAAAGAAGTGAAAAAGAATCCAAGAATAAGTGCACCAAAACTTGCAGATGATATCGCTAATAACTATAACAAAAATGTTCATCCAAGAACTGTTCGAAGAGCATTGCGAGAAAATGGATATAAAAGCCGAGTTCCCCGAAAAAGGCCACTAATAAGTGAAAAAACAGAAAACTTAGACTGGAGTTTGGACATAAGTACAGAAACAAAGACGCTGAGTTTTGGAAAAGAGTTCTTTTTACAGACGAGAGCAAATTTAATTTATTTGGAAACGATGGCCGTGCAAAGGTCTGGAGCAAGCCAAACACTGCCCTTCAAACCCAAAATTTGGTTCCTACGGTAAAACACGGTGGTGGCAATGTAATAGTTTGGCGAGCGATTGGAGCAGCGTGGGTTGAAAATTTGGAGTTTATTGATGGGATCATGAATCAACATACTTAAAAGAGTATATTGGAGCAATTTGCAAGCATCCGTCGACATTTTTGGCCTTGGATCCCGTTTGATCTTTCAACAGGATAACGAACCCAAGCACACCGCACTTTCTGTGAAAGAGTGGTTGCTTTATTCTGATCCCAGACAGATCCATAGCCAACGTCAATCACCAGACTTAAACCCAATTGAGCACGTTTGGGATATAATGATGCGCAAATTAGTAGCAACTTCAATAACGAGCAAAAAGTCGCTTAAAGAAGCTCTTAAAAGAATCTGGTCAGAAATATCGCCTTCTGAAACAGAAAACTTGGTACTTTCTATGCCACGCCGCTTGCAGACAGTTATTGATAGCTATGGCGGTCCAAAAAGTATTGAAATGTTTTCTTTTTTAATTTATCTAAAAAAAAAATTATTAACATTCCAAGATGTATTTAAACTTTTGTCGAGTGAATTTTATCGTATTTTTAAGAATTACCGTTATGTTCGTAATGAGGTCTATATTTTTTGTTATTTTATTTTGTTATTTATAAAACTAAATAAAACTGTATACTTTAAGTTTTCCTGAAACGTTTACTTTTCTTTAAACAATCAATTTTTGAGGTGTATTTAAACTTTAGTCTTTGACTGTACATATATTTAGCATGTTATAATTGATAATTAGTTATTTTTGTTATTTTTTAATCTCATTTTTGTTTCGTTTAATTAAATTAATTGTTGATTTTTTTTTTTGTTAAATTAAATTGATATAAGCAATTTATCCTAGACGAATACTTAATATTTTTGTTGCAGAATTATTCGAAATTAATCGGGATTTTTGAAGAAATAAAAGTGAAAGAATTGACATTAATTTTGGATTGCCAAAGTCGAATGCACTATTTAATGTGTGTACGGGTTTTGGAATTGGAAATTCTTACAACAAAGCTTTAATTGGTTGAAGAGGGAATTTGTTTTAGGTACTTAAGCGAAAATTTGTCATTTTAAATTCGGTTAAAGTAACCGATGAAGCCCTTTGTCGCATTATATGAATCTCTGCCAATGTTCCACTCTTATCTATTTTCAAAGAGATACCAAGTGATTGCATATTAAGCAATGAACAAGTGAAGTCTTTTCTTAAAAAAAAAAACAAAAAAGAAAAATGATTTACTCAACACTTTTAAATGTTATAAAAAATTGAAGAGTGAATTTGATAATTAGATAGAAATGTTTGTTATTAGAAATGAATTAAAAATATTGAGTACGAAACGAATGAAATAATGAATGTAATTAAAATACATAATTACATATGCATGTATGTAAAAGCCCCCCAAACACCTAATAATGTTTGCAACTATATAAAATCAAATAATGACTAAAAAATATTATTTGTTTCGGAGGTGCGAAAAAATTATTTATGCAATCAGCATACAACAATTTGATTTTGAACGATTTTTTTCGGCAGCTTCATACATATGTATATTGGTAACAAAATTAAGGCCCTAATTTGTAAATCACTTGCGTTTAATGCATCACCTACGCTTTTGCGAATGCATCACCAAAAATATGAAATATTGTAAATCACAGCGTGGTTAATGTTGCCATTGTAAATGTTGATACTGAAATTTAAAATAATTTAATAAAGCTACACTTATTTTGCATTGGCAATGCTACAAATTTATCAGCTGTTCAATAATTTTGTTTTGTTATTTATCAAGAAAATATTTCAAATTGTGAAGAAAAAAGCTTTAAATAACTATAAATACAAATATACTAAGGGGTATAGAAAAATGTTCGTCTCTACGGATATATGTATGTCTTCTTCTTCGGATGATGAAGATTCTTCAAGCGTCCTAGACATAAGCATCTATTGAAAAAAACCCAATTGCGCTCTACTATCAACATCATGAATTCAACGAATAATGAGTAAGTGAAATAACACTGTGGAGATTTACAATATTTTTAATTTAATTTTTAAAGATTTCAGGGGAACTTCCGAATGAACAAGAAAACGTTTTCATATATATTACACATATATGTATGTTACAATTCAAATTGAGCTGCCATTGTAGCTTCTTTTTTTTTTTTTTGCCTTAAGAAAAATATTAGTAGTATTTTATACTAACTGAATATGTTTGTATATATTTACTTACATCGTATTAATAAATTTTCTATAAAATATTAAATTGAGGCGTTAAATTTGACAACGCATGTGATAAAAAAATTTAGCATTGCGTTTTACAAAATACACAATTTCAAATACATAGTTGTATTAACAATAACGTAAGAATCAGCTGTTAAACACAAACAATCACTTGCTTGTACGCCCTGATTTGCAAAATGTAATTTAACGCAACGCTTAGAAAATTTAGGCGTTGCGTTTTACAAAATTAAGGCATAAGTTTCAAGTTTCCCTTAACTTTAGAAGCCTTAATATTTTTAAGAAGTTTTTTTAAGATCGAACGATAATATTCTATTGCTTCTAAATTAATATTGAAATTAAAGGAAATTAAATATGATTTTTGTCAATCTAAAATGTCTATGTAATGTTATTAGGTTTTTAAATTATTAATGGTTTATAAAATAATTTATAAATTTTTAACTAATTTAAAATTTCTAACATATTTCAGCCATTATTTGTTTTTCATAACTTTATTTGTTATCTAATATTTAAATTCAAATAGGCCCGTTAACTAAATTTAACTTTACTCATGAAGTATTCATAAAGTGACAGTGATAGTGGCCAGAATACTTGAAAAGGTTATAAATATTTCATAAACATAAAATATTAAAATTTTATTACACAATATGTGCATTAGATTTATTTTTACATCATAACAATTTTATTTTTTTATGTGTATTTAATATTCATCCGTTGCAAACATTTTAGCAATAAAAACAAAAACAAAAAAAAAACAATAAAATTCATATAAAAACGAATTTTATGGCTGTCAGAGGCCGTTTTTTACACTTTGCTTGCAATAAAAATCCATCAATGAAATAAATTTAATTATGAACATGAAAATATTGCATTTTCAATAATACTTGTGTGTAAATATTGCACAACATAAATATTACTTTTTATATTTATTTATTAAACAATACTCAAAGTATGTATGTAGATATGAATTTAATGTACATACAAATATGATTTATTCATTTTAATTTGTGAAAGCAAATACTCGTACCTATATGTTTTCAAACGAATTGAAAAAAGTGAGTTTATTATGCATTTTAATTGCATTAAACCATACAATATAGGAGTGGGTATTATTAGTATAGAATTTCAATATGGTAGTATTTAACTATATTAAACATAAAAGAGTTCTCAGCGAGAACTTCGTTTTTCAAACAAACTAAAACAAAGAAATCGTTCAAATTTGTATTGTATTGGAGCAAGGTTTGCCAATTATAAATGAAAAATTATATTGGGCTATGTTGATACTTTTATAAAAATGTTCAATATATTTTTGGCAAATTGGCGGGTATATTACGTTTTAAGGCTGTAATCGATCTAATTGGCTTTGTATGGACTCTATGTTTAACATAGCAATACAAAAAAGGCGCTTTGAAAAATGATCGCAGCAGAAATGGCCCAAAAGAATTACACGGATTACAAAAACACGAAATTTTTGGTCCTTTTTTATTATTGGATTTATAATGCACTTTTTCTTTGGGGTAATTTTGCATTTTAAGAGAAATTAAAAATAAACCAAAAATCGTAGAATGAAAAAATAACGCAAGAAATTTTGTACTTTGGGGCTAAATTTCATTCGTTAATATTGTGAAATGTACTAAAAAAAACTGGATATAAAATCTTCAAATTGTTAATTATTATTTTCTTTATTTCTAATTGCAAAATGGGTGAAAATGAATTGTTCGTTATTGAAAATTTTTCATAACCTTTGGGGTGATTTAAAAAAAAAAATTAGGACTTAATTTCATAATGAAATGTGACCCAAATATTTTCACAGCGCCTACAAAAAATAATCCAATAATCGGAACGTTCAATTAACAGCTGAATTTTGCTTTCTAATTAATTTTTTTTTTTGGTGGCTGTGTATGTCCAACATTTCCTGTTGATGTTAGCAATAATTAATAAATAAATTTAATTGTTAATGATAATAAATTTAACGTAATCGTATTTCCAGCCGCATTTTCGAAAAACAATGTCACAATTACACCTCCACTCAAACACTGTTCACGTTTAACTTGCGAAGGCTTCTCAGCAATAGCTCTTTGATTTTCAGAAGTTCAAATGCGGTAATTTAGCTTGTTAACGTAACCAGACAAACGAAAATGAAAAACCAGCGAGTCCTTCTTAACTGGATTTTTAATATTTTAATGCCATAGAATTCATTTTAACAATTGTCATAGCTTTTACTAATACATAATATGTTAAAACTTTCATATTATTCCAATCATGTTATTGTTGAAAAACCCCATATATGCATTAATCACCCCTATCATGAATAAAAATTCCACATGAAATTTGTTCCCTTTCCATATTTTTCCTATTAAAATTCAATGTTTAAAAAAATAAAAGGGAACAAATTTCATGTGGAATTTTTATTCACACGATAGGGGTGAATAAGTATCTTTATTTTACATAGTATGTAGTAACACTTAATAAAGCTATAATCGGTTGCGCCGACTTTTATAAACGTTAATTCTTAAAAAATCTTGTGTAACAAAAAAAAAGTAAATTTTTTACTGCAAACATTTTTTAAAATCATAGTCGTAATCCATTTAAAAAATTACAATTCCACAAACACTTTGCTCCTAAACCTATTTAAAAAATTCAGCTTTAAATATATATTTAAATATCACATAGTGCATCATATCTTTATTTTTCAAGTCCAAAATGTTCCTTATACTGTTTAAAATTTACTTTAAATATCCTGCTTAAGTCCTTAATTTTCAGAATACAATATAACTATATTTACTACACATGACATGACTAACTTACATATCCTGTTCTATTGTGTTGATGGTGAAAAAGAAACACACTACACATTTTTTATAAAGGTTAATTCTTTAAAACTGTTATTGTGTGAAAAATTCTCTTATGTATGAGTGCATGCACACTTATGCGATTCAGAAAAAATAAATACAAAATAATGATGTGTGCACTCATGTATATATTGTTAAACAATTATGTACATTTCATTCCCACCTAACAGTTCTGGGTGGTACTTTTGAAGTAGTGATTTTATCTATCATCACAAGTTACAGAATTATTGGGTGTTTCTTTTTTTAATTTTTAGCATTAATTTTGAAACATTTGTACAATATAAATTTATACAAAATATGGATTCCGAGCCAAAGAAATGCTCCTCTTTTTAGGCCATGTTCCGATACCCTATTGTCAAGTGAAGCATATCCCAAAGAGAACGTTCTGCACCGATTAAAACAAATAGCAGTCAGACGGGAAAACGTCTGGATTATAAGGCGGGTGAATACTTCCCAACCAGTCGCTTTCGCTACAAATTACACGGTGCGACAGTCCAAAATACCTGGGACCCGATATTATTTTTCTTGTAGGGCTTGTCGAGTAAAAAAAGATTCCAATAGTGAAATATGCCGGACACCTCCAAAATCCGGTTTTACGGTTAATAAACCGGGTTTTGTACCTTTGCGCACTATAAGTCTGTAATTCTGTTGATAATGATTCGATTATTAATTCTTTATAGATTTGGAAAGAAGAAACTGAGATCTTTCGAATGATATATATATATTATCTAAGAAAACTTGAGAAATTTGGGTGTTATTGTCGAGAAAATTGTGTTATATCAAATTGTATAATAACAATAATAATAAAATTTTCCAAATTTTCTTAGATAATATAATATCATTCGAAAGACTTCAGTTTCTTCTATCCAAATCTAGAAAGAAATTGAAAATAGGTAATTGACACCACTGGTTAATTTTGACTTGATTAACGAAATATATCCGCCATTTTGCCAATGTGTGATTTTATAAGTTTTATTTATTAAGTTTTATAAAATAATCGACATTTGTATGCCCAAATGTCGTGTGATCGATATAATATTTCATTTATAATTTCCAAACCGTACTCTTTTCAATACCAATAAGAATTTTAATGATTTTTATATAAATAATTTGTTTCATTTTATTTTCTATTAAAAAAACAAAGATCTCTTAAAAACCCCATATATATCTAGACATTTCGGCTTGATTTAAAAAAAAAACACATAAAATTTAGAGCAATCTTTATTTGAGTCGATAGAATGATTTTCAGCTTTTTTTTTGTAAACTATTTTAATTAAGTGTAAAGTTATTTATTACAACCACAATAACATCACTCAATACAGCAACGAATTTTGATGTTTTAATTTTTGCCCTGCCTTCCTTTAATAAAGAGCATTGTTTTATAATTTCATAATGTGGAGCAAAAAATTTGTAATTAAAATACAATTCATGTAGAATAATTGCACATGAGTACAAAACAGTTACATACATACATATACATATGCAAAATGTTCGCAGGAAACTTGCTGACCAGGAGCCCCAGCTGCTCGCCCTTGCTCTGCAATATTGTTTCATTATTTCATCATGTGGAGCAAAAAAAAAATATAATTGAAATACAATTTTTGAACAATAATGTTTCATGCTATTTTAGAGAAACATTTTTAAATGTTCTACTTTTGTTGTGGTTAATTAAGATAAAAACTAGAATACTGCGAGTGTCAATATAAAGAAAACTAATATTGCTAATATTGTTAAAAAAATAGTTTTTTTTATATACATATAAACATAATAGAAACTGTAATATTCAACATGTAACTTTGCAATAAATTTTTGTGAGGAGGTGTATTTGCGTTAAATGCATTGGAATCGCAAAAGAAACAAATTTCGAAAAAATAGCGAGTTAGGGCCTTTCTACATGAGACCAACGATATGTATGTATGTATGTATACTACAAGTACAAATTTAACACAAAATACTAAATTGCATAATTCATAAATAACTTAAGCAAAATATAATTCATTAACAACAACTAGAAAAATAAGGAACACAGAACAAATTTTAATCGAAAAGTACTAGATTTTTCGCTTCAAAATAAGTAGGTATATTAAAATAAGTAGGTATTATATTAAAATTATGTAAAACATTGTATTTAATTTTTAATGTTTGCCTTTATCACAGCTTACAATCTTCTAGACATAAAAACGAGGTTTTTTAGTGAAACCAGTTGCTGTCTTGCTGTATTTAGGTTATCCTTGCAAGAAATATTTATTTGACAATGATTGAGCCACCATTCGTTCACAATTTTTGAGATATGCTTATAATCATTGCCCTGATGGAAAATCCACGACTGCGATACTAATGCTTGGTTTTCACTATGTCATTTTTGTTGTCAAATTGTCCAAATTGTTGGTAATTTCATAACAATTTAGACAATTTGACAACAAAAATGACATAGTGAAAACCAAGCACAATAATTTCTCTGCACTAGGGGATGCATTGCTTTTTTAAAAGGACGAGATAATCTTCCTTTTTCATCGTAGATTTTAAAAATGCAAGATAACCGACTCCTAAGGCCAACATACAACGTCAGCTGCCATGTTTTTTTTTTTTTTTAAAAGAAGTGACACTCTGGCAATTAATATGCCTATATATAATTGCGTTGCTTTCTTTGGAAAGGGGATAGTTTGAAGAAGTAAAGGTGGTGAAAGAAGAAAGCTTTTTTTATATCACAACTCTGCAATTGCGCATTATGTTTGTTTTTAGTGCAGCATTGTAGCGCCTCTGGTGGTGAGTAGGCACATTATGTTTAAAGCTTGATTTTTATAGCCTTTCTTTAATTATTTTTTATTTTACTTCGGTGGCGTTTCAATGCTATACCACCGAAGGAGGGCGGTGTGAGAAATATTAGTTATGATAGATAGAAAATTAATAATTATCTAACACTGAGGTTGTTTGAGTGACAGCGTCTGGGAATCAAAGAACCCCGGCTACAAATACCAACTCATGATATATGTGAATGATTATTTTGCACTGCTATCGTCAAAATAATTATTCACATATAAACTTGTGTATTTTAGAGAAAAGTTTTTTTATTCAGGCTAATAGTTCAAATAATTAAGAATACTATTGTAAAGTACTGGAACAATTGGCAAATTGGAATGCATTTTCTACCTGGCCAAGGGCGTCTTCAGCAATCTTCATTGTCCACTATCACTCTGTAAATATCATCTATTTAACTCACCGTTTTTGAGAAATAGAGTACAGGAATTATCATATTTTTTTTTTTTTTTTGTTGAAATGTTGTACTCGATACCCTGCTGTGGTAAATGTGTTTAATGCTTTATTCGTATTACGTATTTTTATTTGAGAATAGACACACATTTGTATACACATACATATGATACGTAATACACGAGTTGCTGTATGTATACTCGTCTTATCTTCCCTGCAAAAAACACGAAACAAAAACAAAACAATTGACCAGGAGTACTCCAAACATAATCCATTTGTATTAAAAAAAAACTAGTTCATTTAACATTACGATGTCCTAGTACTGGACCATATAATACAGCTTTGCATAACACGGTACTAATCCCAAAACTGCTAATTGTAACCACATTAAATGTTTTACAACAACGATTACCGTCGTTAAAGCACGAATAATTGTTGTGTAACAAGAAGTACACCACAGATTTTTGCAGGGTTCCCCTCACCACCATGGCTAAAACGTAATCAGCTTATCTTAAAAAATTGCTTCGTGTAAATTGGGAGTTAACCCTAGGATGTTCAACTGGGGTTTTCGAGGCCCATTTTGATTTTGAGTAGTCGCCAAGTTTTTACCTTTGCTCTGAGCGAAGAAATATTTTATTTCAACTACCGCTAATGCCTTCTGAACATAATGAATTCAGTAAAATATTGTTACTATTTATTTCGTAGAACAACCTTGTCTGTTTATGTAAAAATGTAGTAAGTGTACCTACTGGGCCTCATGAAGCCCATATGGAAAATTAATGACAGCTGATCCACATTCAACACAGTTGATCTTCTGATTGACGTTAAGTTGCAAAAAATGTGAGTATTTTAAGGCATCATTAACAACCCACCCCCATCCCACGCCCAACACTGAGCCACGCATTAACAATTAGTGTGGTACAAGACTTAAAAGGGGAGAAAAGGGCCTCGCCAGGCCCAGTAGAGTCACTTGCCACTGCTCAGGCAGTCAGACATCCTAGGGTTAAAAAACCGATATTGCCGGGTTCAAAAAAGCTTAAGCTTCTAAAAGATTTTATAAAAAGGCCAGTCTGTAAATTAAAGTTGAACATTAATGTACTGCTTGTTGACATTTTCATTGTTTTAATCACTGTAATCATTTGGTATTCAATGGTATTTAAAATAAATTAAAAATTTAACTAATTCGCTTTATGTAATAATTCTGTTCAGTTGAAATCACTTAAATTAAGTATTGTAGCTTAATAATTTAAATAATATAAACAATTTTATATTAAGCAACAACAAAATTTCAGTTCTCTCAACATCCTCTAACTACAAACATTCTCCTGCTGATTTTATTTATTTCTTTTCCTGTTGACAGTTTTCTATCCCGCTTGTTATGTCTATGATAAAACGCAATTCTATCTATTTGCCCTCCATGAAACAATAAAAGATTTAACATTTAATTCTATTCATTTGAAATGTTTTTCTTTTTTAATTTCAGATTGTTTTCCATACAAATCTTAACTTTTTTCATCTTTAAAATATTGTTTTTTGCTTTTCAAAACTTCCGGACATCAACAACAGTACAAGTTTCCATGTTGTTGCCTATTGTTTCGGAGCAAAAGTCTAGTGTAGACGGGCGGTAATTCTTAAACAAAATTAAACTTTGAACTTTTTGCTTGTTGGTTGCTGAGCACAACAACATGCCACAACAACAGCAACAAAAACTTAAACAATGCGTTTGTCAATTGCCCGTATAAGTGCAAAATTGAAAGGATACAAAGGTTGGTTTTCTATTGTTTGTGTTTTTATACATACATACTCGTATGTATGTTGTTTTTGTTCGTTTACCCTGTCTCGTTTTCTTGTTGTTGCTTGTTTTTTTATTATTATTGTCCGTTATTTTTGTGTATGATACTTGTGGTTTTTATTATTATTGTTGTTGTTACTGTTATCCGTTTTTTTTTTTTGTCATTTAAAAACCCAACATATTTTAACCTGTCTTTAGTAGGTCTTAGTCGTTAAGTGCTGAATTATAGAACAGTGGCATAAGAAAAGAGGAAAATGTGTTAAATAAAGTGTATATTATAAACTAGATACGAGTATATAAAGTATTTTGCATTTAATCCTATAAAAATGAAGCCTAACGAGGTTTTTTAACAAGAACTTTTTTTAACAACAGTAGTTTGGTATTTTACTTGTTGACATATCGGTAGTAGAATATTTGGCAATTGTTGCAATTAAAAAATTTTCGCTTGAAAATCGCATTAAAATATTACAGATTCATTCAAGAACACCTGCTGGTTTTTCTGAAAAAAACTTGTTTTTTTTCAAGGGAAGCTCATTTTCATTTGTGTGGATACATTAACAATCTAAATTGCCGCAGTTGAGCTTCTGAAGATTCAAGAGTAATTGTTGAGAATCTTCTGCATTTCGAACGTGTCATTATGCTAGTTGGTATGGAGGCGAGACTGGTCCACTTTTTCCCTAAAATTCTTCTAGAAATGCTTTTATATTGTATATATTACGATATCGCGAATTTCTGAGTCGACCATGCGATTTAACAACACTGGGAGTTTGTTAAAGACTAAAGAAAGACAGCAAGGAAAGCATATACAGGGCAGAGTGAACAGCCTTAAAACTCAAAATTCGTAACATGTTTAATGAAATAGACCCGCCAAAAATAATCTAAAGCGGTATGCTTGCTCCTGGTAGGCATATATCGGATATAAGTTTTCATTTCAAATTGTCAAACCTTCATATTCCAATGCAATCAAAATTTTTATGATTTTTTTTATTTATTTTTATTTGAAAAACAACGTTTTTTTTTGAAAACCCCTTTATAATTTTATAATTTGTGAAAAAATTTTTTATAGAAAATATTCCTTCTAATAAGATTTTACTATAGAAAATTTTATTTGTGATAAGATTTTATATAGATCAGTTTGTGAAAAAATTTTCTATGGAAAAACTTTGATTGTGACAAAATATTCTATAGAATTTGTTGTTGCAAAGATGCAACTTTCTGTGTGACATAATTTTCTATAGAAAAACTTTGTTTGTGAAATAATTTTCGATAAAGAAAATTTGTTTGTGACAGAATTTGTGATAGAATTTTCTATAAAGAAAATTTGTTTGTGACATAATTTTCTATAGAAAAACTTTGTTTGTGACATAATTTTCTATAGAATAACATTGTTTGCGACATAATTTTCTATAGAATAACTTTGTTTGCGAAATAATTTTCTATAGAACTTTGTTTGTAACATAATTTTCTATAAAAAAAACTTTGTGACTTTGTGATAGAATTTTCTATAAAGAAAATTTGTTTGACATAATTTTCTATAGAATAACTTTGTTTACGACATAATTTTCTATAGAATAACCTTGTTTGTGGGAAACATTTTATTGTTGCAAAATTTTCTATAAAAAACAGGATTTGTGACAAGTTTTGGCAGGTTTTTCTATAGATAACTTTAGTTGTGACCATGGTTTATTACAAGTTTTTGGTATAAAAGATCTTGTTTTTGAATAGATTTTCTATAAAAATCGTTGCTTGATTGTTGCTAAATTTTCTTGAAATTTTCTACTGTTCACACGTGTCCCAACAATTTTCTAAAATTAGTTTTATACTTATTTTTTGGTTTGGTTTGTTTTCACTTCATTGCCTTTAACAGTCGTGGTGTTTTTTGTAGTTAAATTTTTCTATCCGCCAGCCAGTACTGCCTAATTTCAAGTCAATTGTTTATTTAAGGGTGTGCATTTCTGGCTGTAAGTGTTTAAACGTTTATGGCACCATGTTTTCAGTTTCTGTGTGTTTTCCAACCATTAAATGCTTTGCTATTCATGGCAAGCTTAATTTTAGTAAGATGTCTTAATTTAAGTTATTATGTATACTGAATAAAAGCATTTATTTTTTTTCTTAGAAATTCTATTTGTTTCTTGTTATGTTAGAGAAATGTTCATATAATTATAGGTTTTGATATCCTTGTGCTCGATTTAAATGTCGTGTGTACTCAGTTATATACAGTTGGCTGTGTATTAAATGAGTGTGTGTCCTTTGCAAAACACACATATTTATTTATAAATAAACATTTTCTTGTATTGGTTTTGTGGTTTTTAAAGGAGCTTTATTTATTTTATAAAACATACAAATAATAAATACCAAAAATATGCATTAATGGTGTAATTTAATAAGAAATCTATTTAAATCATGCGCCACATATAAATTACTAAATAAATACGCATAATAGGGTGCAGCAGATTTGAATAGTACGAAACGTTGATCTCATAAAACTAAAAATTAGGAATTTTAATTCAAAAATACAATTTAAAAATTCGAATCCTTATTCTAAATTTGTAAACAAAACTAAAATATAAAATTATTTATTATAATTTTAATTACCTTAATATTATTTTATATTCAAGGGAGTAAATAAAAGGATTACTGAAAATACAATTTTTTCCAATTACCCCATTTTATGAGTGTAAATATAAATGTAATCGATTGGAAACGTATGTACAAAGTTACAAAACATAATAACATTCGTATGCATATGTACATATGTATGCAAGTATGTATAAATATATTAGCAAGTATTTTTATTATAACAAATGTTTATTATTTAAACACATATCACATTGAAATGTCGAAATGTCAAAGGTTTATCATTTTGATTTACAAACTTTGATTCCTTCTATCAACCCAAACATAATCCCCTGACAATATTGAAATGCTTGGGGTGGTGATTTGAAGGCAACAACAAGAAACAGATAAACAGAGTAAAGAAGGTGTTAAAATAAGTATTAAATTGGATTTTTGTTTGTAATTACATTAGATATACATACATACATACATTTTCTATTTCTATATTTCAATCTATTATTGCGCATTTAAATTGCTTTTAAATTAAACCTAAGCAATTGTAAGAAATTTTATTTTTTTAAATAAAGGCAAGAGTTTTTTGTATGTTGTGGTTATTGGTTAAAGGTTTTAAGAATAAATTTTTAAATATCTTTGACTATATTTACTGGAAAATGATTTTATATACCCACCACCAAAAATATG
Organism: Bellardia pandia; assembly: GCA_916048285.2. NCBI lineage: Eukaryota > Metazoa > Arthropoda > Insecta > Diptera > Calliphoridae > Bellardia > Bellardia pandia. The sequence continues at coordinate 116,646,576 of OU696529.1, read as the reverse complement.
GTCATTCCACATCGACAACACATTGATCGTAGAACCAAAAAGTCTGTATATTCTGGGTCCTTATAAGATTCTATGACGATCTAGCCATGTCCGTTCCTCTGTCGATCTGTTGAGTGAGAGTTTAGAACAATGTTTTTTTTTCCCAAACATTTTTTGTTTCACTGAAATGTTTGGTATTGAAAATGGTCAAAATCATTATCATAAACATTTTTCTTTATCCCAAGATTTTCTAATAATTTTCTATAGAAACGTTATTTGTGACAGCATTTTCTATACAACACTTTTTTTGAGATGGGGTTTTTTCTATAGAAAATTTTCGTTTTTGACAAGTGTTTCCGCAGATAAGTTCTTCCCTTTTAGTATCTTGTTCACTGTGTCGCTAATTTTAGTCCGATCATAACATTTTGTATACCGGTATTCATGGCTCTGTAAGAGCTACATTTTTGTCCATAATCATTTTTTACAACCACGTCAAATTCTAGGCATGACTTTTAAAAATTTATTACAAAAAAATAAAAAAAATTATTTCTGGAATTGTTTTTACACTATCTTTAAACCTAGGGGGTGAATGACACAACTTTTTTCTCGAATCACTCTAGAGTACAGGTTGTAATTTTCAATATATTTCGATAAAATTTGGTAACAGATATTTTTTCGACCCAAGGACGGTTGGAATTGAAGTTAGTTAAAATTGATTCATTATTTCACCTAGTCCCCATACAAATTTCCTTTAGATATAAGGGTGTATGAAGCCTAATCACATCTACAAATTTTGTGCAGATCGGTTCATAATTGATCATAGTTCCTATATAAAACCCAGCTCAGAAAATCAATTTAACAACCATAAATCTCTTAAAATGTTGGTATTCACAACAAAAATAAGTTTCACATATACAGAAATCATGACACCCAATTTTATAACGGTCGGTTCTTAATTAGGACCGGAAGATCCCCTTGCAACATTATCTACCTTAACATGTGTAAATCTTTTTAAATTTTATATCGAGATAAAATTAAACACAAAACTATTTATATGCACAGAAAGAACTCAATCCAATAATTTGTTGGTTGATCGGTCCATTGTAGGTCATAGGTCTGTGGCAATCCAAAAATTCTACGTATAAATGCATTCTTGCATACGCATACATAAATTATCAGCGCTGCTCAGAGAAATGACAGGCATAAAATGTCTAGATTTTTCTTCTTTTTATGACCGTCGCCATGTGCACATCAAATGAAAACTTTAAATTTAAAACTTTAAATTAATATATGTAAGCTGATTTATTAAATTAATATAATATTTAGTTTGTATTGGTAAAACCCGCAAAGCTCCCATATAGCTTCCTTTTCTCAAAAACTATTTTTACACATATATGTACATACTGGGCCTAGGGTTATACATATGTATACGATCGGGATTGACCCATTATACTTTGTTTCTTGTTTATGAAATGTGTGTTTGTGACAACATTGTTCATAGAGAAGATTATATTAAAAATTTTTTAAAAGTTTCTTTGTGACACCATCTTCTTATAGAAAATTTTATGTGTAACAATATTTTCGATAGAAAAGTTAATTTGTGAAACAATTTTCTATAGAAAGCTTGCTTTGAGTTAGTGACAATTTATTTTACAGAAAAATAAGTTTGTGACAAAATTATAGAAAAGTTCAGTTGTGTCAAAATTAGATTTACTTACCATGGAAATATTTGTTGCTAACAAATTTTTCTATAAAAAAGTTTTTAGATAAAAATTTTTCTTTATGAAATTTTGTTATAGAAAAGTGATTGTTTTTTATGTGCTATATAGACCTTTAGGTTATAGAAAAGTTTTTTACTGACGAAATTTCATGACAAAAATATTTTTATAGAAAAGTTCGTTATTGAAAAAAAATTTTATCGAAGAATTTATTTTTGATAAAATTTTTGTATCAAAAAGTTTGTGATAAAATTTTTCATAACAGATTTTATTTGTGAGATATGTTTCCTTAAGGTGGATTCACCCACCTTTATCACAGTGCCGAACAATATTTTTTTATATGAAGTTTGACGTCTCTCTTTTTGAGAGAGAGAAAATATTTTTTACGAACTTGAATTGGTTTAATTTTATATTTTTTCTGGACAATAATGAATTGAGTTGCCAATAGGTTGCATTTTTTCATACAAATAACAATGCCTTATGTATTTCCATGGCCATCAGCAAAATCAACTTTCTTTTTTCATTCATTTTGAATTTATATCTGTGATTTTTAATACACAATACTTTAAAATAATTTAATATTTGTATTTTGACACTTAAACCCAAAACAAAATAAATCAATGGCCGCACTTGTAAAACTAATAGATGTTGTTTATCATTCGAAATGGGTGAATCGTGCTGCAAAAAACTCTCAGTAAAAAAAATTTTCTCCGGAAAAATTTTTTGTTAAGAACAAATGGGTGAGTTTTTAGAAAATTTTGTTTGTGCTATAATTTTCTGTAAAAACTTGTGTTTGTGACAGTAGGTTTCTTAGGAAAGTTTGTTTGTGCAAAGATTTGCTACATAAAATTAGCTTGTAACAAAAAGTTCTATACAAATTTTTGTCTGTGACACCATTGTCTATTAAAAACTTTTTGTAACATGTTATGCATATTAATGTTTGAAACAACTAATATAGGTAATTAGCAATTCCAAACAATACTTAATTAAACTCATGAAAATAACCACAATTTACTAAAGTGCTGTTGCTTTTATTATTTAAGCCATCTAAACAAACAAAAACTCCATTTAGCTGAGAAAACCTCAGCCAGATCATAAAATCTTATTATAATTAACTTAAATGCTTGTGTTTTTTTTATGGCCAAATACTACTGCATTCGTTTTTATCTCGGCAGAAAACCACTTACTTACGCACATTTGAACTTTAATAAGGACAATAAAAAAAGCAAACACTACTGAAAATTAAAGCAAAAATTAGGTTAAATAAAACATACGAATAGGTGCATATATTTAAACTACTCAAGTAAGTTTAGTTATTTTAAGATAACACAATTGCAGCTAAAGAATAGAGTTTAATTGTTAGAAACAAATGGAAAGACAATCATAAAATTTGGTTAAAATTACCAAATTCATATTTATATTTTAATATTGATTCGATTTTCTAAAATCTTATTGCTGCAAACAATAAATTCTATGACCGCAGTGGAGATTTATGTTTAATGAAATTCAACGGCATAAGCCGCTCTCAAGGTACGGTCACACATGGCAAATATTTACTTAAAAAAGCGTAACCACTTATTTTAGCACAAATTTGTTTGACGTTGTTTGCTCTTACAAGAGTTTTGCAGGAACAAACAACATTAAATAAAATAAAACTAAATATTTGTTGTGTCTTGTTCTAAATAAAAAAAGTTTTTTTTTAAATAAATTTCGAAAATATTTTATTGTGGTTACGTCTTTTTCGGCAAATATTTGCAAAGTGTGACCTTTACTCATAATCAAAATTAATGGGCATTTTCATCAAATACTGCGACACCCAGATGCTCCTATCGATATGACTGATGTGACCTAAATGGGTGCCATGTTTTTCTGCCTATACCTACAAAGGGTAATTTTTTTTAGCAACTTTCTTTTCGGCAAGACTGTTTTTGGCAGCTCAGCTGTTCTCGTGGAACATGCTACTGTTAAACATGTTCAGCTAGCAGATTATTGAATTTTATTATAAAAATTTATGCTCCATTAAAAAAGAGCATCGTACACTTTTTTCATTTTATGGTCGTATTTGATGTGAAGAGCAGTTAGAAGCATTGCAAGAACTGCCAATGCATCCCAAAAAATTCACTGTTTGATGTGAATTATGGACCGGTGATTGGACCGTACTTTTTTAAACTCGACGAAGGTAGAAACGTTACTGTGAATTGCAAGTGCTACCGTGCGATAATTACAAATTTTTTTGTTCAAAATGGAAGAGCTGGACTTGGCTGAAATGTGGTTTCTACAAGACGTTGCCACTTAGCATGCTAAACAATGGCTTAATTGTGAGGCGAGTTTTGTGAACAGTTTATTTCACATTTGGGGCCGGTCAATTGACTGTCTAGACCGTGCTATTTAACGCCTTTTGAGCTATGTTTAAGTTTATGTTTACAGGGACAAGCCCACAACGGTTGACGCACTGGAATCTAATATTATAGAATTTATTATAGAATTTATTCGTGAGATACCGGCCGATATGTTGAAGAGAGTGTGCCAAAATTGGTTCCAGTGTATGAACCATTAGAGGCGTAGCCGCGGTCAGCATTTACATGAAATCTTCCTTAAACATTGAATTATGTAGATCGCTCTATTGACTTAAATAAAGACTTCATAGATTTTTTGAGGTTTTTTTAATCAAATCCAAAATCTTTTAAAAATCTCTTTTTACATGTAATCTACTCATAATGCAGAGTGGGTCAGAATATAAATTTTAATGACAACATTTAAATATAAGGTTTATGCCAGTTTAAGTTTTGAAAATGGACAGCACAAACCCTCCAGGGACGGAGCTGTGGGGGTTCAAAGTAGGGCACCTTTTACATGTAATTTATTCAAAGGCGTGCAATATATATTTTTCCCCGATTTTTAAGATTTTTATATTTTCAGAAATTTCTTAGTTAGAACTTAAAAAAAACGTTTAAACACATTTCGATTCTATCCCACTGGGTAATGTTAAATTTTTATATGTCTTATCACTTCCAGCTTAAACATTAACAAAATAGTTAAAATGTTTAGTAAAGCATAAAATAATGTTTTATAGGTTATCTGCAGAAACTTTCCATGTTTATGGGTTTATGTTTGGACGTATGTATGTATATACATTAGGGTGGCCCTAAAATAAAATTGCGGATGTTCCCGACTAATATGAAAATTTGATTCATTTTAAGACTACGTTTCTCGATTTTTTTGTCCTGGGGTCAATATTTGGTGAGCTGGATCAAAGGATAAAAAGGTCCTTTTTAGAGGTTTTTTGATTTTTTTTCACATTTCCCCCAAGGGAACTATATGTAATTTTAGTATCACACGAAAGGTCTTTGCGAGGCGCATTCAATGGGTTATCAAAAATTAAAAAACTATTTTTTTCAATTCAAAAATTTTGAAAATTTCAGCCAAAATTTTAGTGTTTTTTTATTTTTTCATAGAATTTACTTAAATAAATTGTTGAAATTTTTTTATTATAAACATCATGCAATTTAACCCAAAAGGTTTTTCCCGTTTTATAGCTTATAAAATTTACGTTATTTTAATAATTAACGATTTGAGTTAACAGAGATTGTCAGATAGGGAAGAATTAAGGTTTTAAAAGAAATTAATAAAAATTTAAATAGCTTGAATTTTAAAAAACGGAAAAAACCATTTGGGTTAAATTGCATGATGTTTATAATCAAGAAATTTCAACAATTTATTTAAGTAAATTCTATGAAAAAATAAAAAAACACTAAAATTTTGTCTGAAATTTTAAAATTTTTTGAATTGAAAAAAATTGTTCTTTAATTTTTGATAAACCATTGAATGTGCCTCTTAAAGACCTTTCATATGATGCCAAATTTGCATATAGTTCCTTTGGAAGAAATGTGAAAAAATCAAAAAACCTCTAAAAAGGACATTTTTATCCTTTGATCCAGCTCACTAAATATTGACCCCAGGACAAAAAAATTGACAAACGTAGTTTTAAAATGAATCAAATTTTCATATTAGTCGGGAACATCGATACCTTATTTTTTCTCCATACAAACGGGGCCACCCTAATATACATATATTTGTTTTAGTAATATACATACATATATTCATTTAATTTCAAGGATATTTTAGAGTTGACAGAAAATAAACGACTGTATTGATAGGCCATAAATTGAAATGGTTTGTTTAATGTTCTTTTTAGTGTTACAAAGTTTAATTTACAGTGTAGAAGAAAACAATTGTAATTAAATAATAAGTTATAATACTAAAAGTTGAAATTCGGTTTTAATTGTGACAAAAAGTAGTTCATTTATAAATTATTTTTTAAAACAGGAAGGAAGCAAGCACAAGCACTTTTAAGCAAAATTATATTTAAATTTTTTTAAACGAGTTGTTTTTTTTTAATCTTTTTAAATGTAAAGCTTTTAGTTTTTTAAATTATTTATAAATTGTATGAAGCGGATCAGATGTTTTCCACAAAAAGTTAAATAATTCAAAATTCAGCGTCAAGGTGATGGAATTACAACAGAACATATTTCCACTGGGGAACGAACCATAGTACAGTGCAGTAAAATTTATATTTTTTGAACCAGTGCAAGCCTCTGGGGAAAGGACCATAGTACAGTGCGGTAAAATTGATATTTTTTGGAAATAAATCTGGCATTTCTAAACGGCTGGTCCTTTCGCATAACCAAGGAGTTTTCGACTTTAAGGACTTAGTTTTGAAGCTTTAAAGTGGTAAGTTTTATAGGGAAAAATATGGGTTAAATTGTTCTCGATATTTTCATATCATATTTATTGTAAATTTTTCTATCGGGCCTTGAAAAATACTTTCAGGATAATTAAGGAATACATGAACGTTTTGGAAAGTGCTTTTGGCTTATTTTTGAACCCCAAAAAAATGATATTGCTTTAAAATATTTTGTGTCTGATGGGAAATTTGATTGTTTAACTAACTAATATTTGAGAAAAATAGATATAAAATTGTGTCTGTTTAAAAAAAAGGGAAATTTCAATTTTAAAATGCTTATAACTCGAAAACTGCAAACGAAATGTATGCTAAAATTAAAATAGTAGCTATAACTTAAGTACTTATAAATAGTTGCATTTATGTTTGTAGTACTTAACAGTTTTGCTCCTAACTGTTAGCATTTTATATGGATTAAATAGTGTAAATATACAACAACTATAAATTATTAAAAAAAATCTCTCATATAAAACTATGCATATTCCAAAGTTTGTAAACAACAATAAATTGTACAATTTATTCTAAGGCACACAAAATATATTTATTATTCAAAGACATACTCGTATATACACTACTCAAGGGTTTAATTTAAATATGTACTTCTAAACTAAAAACCACTATAAAATAAAATTTGTTTTTATAATAAAAATATATGTACAAAACCAAATATTATTAAAGGCCTGGGGTATTCAGAGCTAAAGAGGAAATGTTAAATTAAGTGCAAAGCAGCAATATTTATGTATGTATGTGTTAAATTGACAGCTAAGTAATAGTTAAGGAAATTTTAAAAATATTTCAAATGTTTGTTAATTTTATTTCTTGTCTGTATCTGTGTCTCTGTTTCTAAATATCATTTCATTTGTCAACAACTTTTTTATTAATCATATTATATTCAAAGTGCAACCAATACTCTTCTAAATTAAATTGCAAACAAAACACAAAACACATTGTGAATTACCTTTAGCAACAACAACAAACAACAATAATAAAATGTTACATTCGTACACTACTTGTAGCATCATCAGTTACATCCTTGAAAACGTCCTCGTAACTGGAAACAAACAACAAACAATGCATAAAAGAAATGTTCTTGTTTTTCATTCTTCTCAACGTATTATTGCTCCAATTCACCTGACTAGCAAAGGAAAAAAGAAATAATATAAAATAAAATAAAAATAGAAAACCCCAATATTTAAAAATAAATGAAATTCATTCATGCAATCCCAACAATGCAGTCAAACCAATTATTACAAAAAAAAAAACAAAATAGAAGAAAAAATGGTTATAAACTAAAAATAAAAGTAAAATGAGCAGAAAACGAACACTTGAAATTGTGTTTGACTATAACAAATAATATTGTTAAAGGACTTACGGTTTAAGATACAAATAATATATGTATGTATACATGTAAAGTAAACTAATCAAATTAAAGTAACGAGTTTCTTAAGAGCCACATAGCTTAGTAAAGCAAAGAGTGTTTCTTTAAGAGCTTTCGGATTTGATTTGAAACATAAAGCCTGACATAAAATTTAAAGAAATATATGAAATCTTTATTTGAGGCGACAGAACGTTCTATAATTCAATGTTTAAAGATGATTTTGTGCAAGTTTCATACTCTCTCCAACATATCGGCCGGTATCTTATGAATATTAGCTTTCAGTGCGTCAGCCTATAGATATGAGCTTTAACATAGCCCCACAAAAAATAGTCTAAAAGCGTTAAATCGCACGATCTAGGCGGCCTATTTACCGGTCATAAACATAAAATAAATTGTTCACCGAATTCGACTCTCAGTTGGGCCATTGCCTCTTGTTGGAACCACATGTCAATCAAGTCCACCCATTCTCCATTCACAATAACGTCCATGTCTTCGTCGTATCACAACCAACTAGAAATCAGCTTTCTTAACGTAGCATGAATTTTTATAATAAAATTCAATAATCTGCAAGCGTTGTTTGGTTGTAAGTCGATTCATGGTTGAATTATAGACCTGAACTGTGAACATGTTTAACAGTAACATGTTACACGAGAACAGCTGAGCTGCCAAAAACAGTCTTGCAAAAAAGAAAGTTGTTAAAAAAAATCACCTGTTATATTGCTAGGAACATTTTCAGAAGTTGTTATAAATAAATAATAGCACCCGTTCTGTAGAACGCTGTTGTGATTCTAAAGAACTTCTATAGAGTTTTCAAGCGACTAATTCTTTGACACTAGATATATGTACTCGTATAGGTATATTTGTTCTGGATTAATAAATGGAAATAGTACAACAGTGGGACAGAATCAAATTTTTTGTTGAAATAAATCAGTCACTTCAAAATTGCTTTTCCAAACGAGATAAAATTTGACATAGGCATAGCCAAGTAATATTCGAGTTTAAGTTATGAAAAAGGTGCTTTGGTGGCTCAAATTTGTTCGCATTTTAAATGTAAGATTAAAGATAATATTTAAGATTACTCAACACACTTATCCAAGTCGCGAAAATTGTTATTGTCAAGCACTATAGTATCACTCAGCTTTAACAATAACTTAATCTTCTTTAATTGGCCGCAGCTGAGTACAATTAGGAGCGTTCATTTTTATTACGTCAAACTGATTTTCAATAATGACAGAGAACCAAAATTTTACTGAAAAGTCATGAAGTCTAATAAGAGGCAACAAACATTTCTGTAGGCATTCTTTTATATATGTACATTAGGCCGGTCGATTTGTGGGGAGGCAAAAAAATCGCCCATGGCTCAGTGAAAATCGTATTCTAGGGATCAAAATAAGAAACTTTGCCGAAGGAACCATACCTCTAAAACGAATTCTACTACCCCTCAACTGTTGACTTTTGTCCCGTAGGGTCAAGTTTTGAAAAATCCCACTTTGACCCATTTAGAGTGCCCCAATCGAGTCCAAATGTATGACCGACCCCCACTAACTTTGGAGGGACGATCCACCCATGCCAGTGGCACACCCCCTGTAACTCCCCTGAGTCAACAGTTGGGGGGTAGTAGAATTCGTTTTAGAGGTATAGTTCCTTCGGTAAAGTTTATTATTTTGATCCCTAGAATACGATTTTCACTGAGCCATGGGCGATTATTAAATCGACCCGCCCTAATGTACATAAATATCTATAGTCATATTTGAAGAGGTATCAATCAGACCACAACTGCAAATTGTTTGCCAACCATTGCCTTTTTACCAAATTTATTCCATTTCTGTATTTATATATATTTTGAAAATTATTTGCCAAATATTCGAAATATAGGAAAAGTATTCTTGAATAACAATACATTGCAAAAGTCAATAGTTTTAGTGGAAAATTGAAATTGAAAATTTAAAGCAAATCTAAGTAAAATAAATAAATAAACACTTCAAGAGATTTGAATTTATACAAGTGGATACGAAACTTGAGAATAAATGTACAAACATTTGAGTGTATAAAGCATGGCCAAAAAACTGTGGACTGCAGTAAATATTATATAGTTACAAGAAACATTAATAAATCCGAAAAGCTTAGAAGAATTCTAGCAATACGTTGACTCTCCCGCTACCGTAACGGTTAAGTTAGTTTGCTTTCACACGTCCCAATACTGATTCTTCTCTTTGTGTAAGAAGAGAGAAGGGAATAAATAATAAGGTAAATACTACGTGACGGTACAGTCAATTTTGTTATTTTCTGCGTCTTATTCTAAGCAAAGTTGTTTGCATGTTGATTTGCATGAAAAAATAGATACATGATGATAAAGATTATGCAAATTGAAGATATGTGTGTGAACGAAATGGCAGGTTCAAAAGAGAATTGCACAAAAACTGGTTAGTTAAAACTGAAACGTGTGAAACGGCACTTACATAAAACATGTTCTTTTTCCCTTTTTATTTTTTTAACATTGAATTTGAATAGGGAAAATGGGAAAAGGAAAAAACTCCTGCGGATTTTTTATTCATGATTGGGCTTGTTATAAATATGTATGCTGAGTTTCCACTTAACAGCATTTTACAAAGGCAGTGAGGGTGCTGTAGCTTAATTGGTTAGCGCATTTGATCATTAAGCATAAGTTGGCATTTGTAGTCCGGGTTCGATTCCTAGCCGCTGCCACTCAAACAGCATCAGTTTCTAATAATTATTAGTTTTTTATCTATCATAATTAATATTTATCACAGCGCCCTCCTTCGGTAGTATGGCATTCAAACTCCACCGAAGTAAAATAATTAAAGAAAGGCTATAAAAATCAAGCTTTAAAAATAGTGGGTCTACTCACCACCAGAGGCGCTGCTCATTAACCTCCACAAACAACCATATTGAACTGAAATTTTACACAGATTTGTTATAAGTATGTAAATATTATACTATTCAATCTTGTGAAAGTTGGTCCATAATTGGCCATGGACTCCCATACAACATCTACTTCCGAGTATAGTCTCAGTGTATATATACAGAGGAGATACTTTTGAGGTTTCAAAAAGTCTAAATCAGTTTCTTAGGACTTTTTGGTACTTAATTTATGTTACACGGTGCAAAAATAAAAATAAAGTGCAGTTTTGAAAGAAAAGACAAATACAAACTCTTGAATATATTTAACTGGAATATGCATAAAATTCTTTTAAATATCGTTATTAAAATTAAATTCAACCAAAATAAACTGTAAAAAAATAGAAATTACGGTACTATGTTTTAAGACAATCGCCCCATAATAGGTGATTCGGTAGTGGGTATATAAGATTTAGCATAGCCTCATATAAACTCTTACTTTTTATATTTTATAATAAATGTGATAAAAATCAGTGGGATCATCTCTTTAAAAAATACCTGTAATCTGATATTGACCCCCCCAAAAAATATAAAATTTCAAACACTATAGCAAAAATTCTGAACGCCATATCAAATTCTTCATTTAGGTTTTGAATATTTGTTAACACTTTTTAAGATTCAAACTTCTCAATAGATCGATCTTTGTTGCAAGTTTAAAGTAAATATGTTTTGGTCTTGCCAAACTCACATACAAAGTTGAATTTATAGAAATTACAAATAAATCACAGTATTTCTTAAATTATATTTTCGTCCATATTTGTGTAGCCCATGCATAGGGTGTTTATAGCAACATACAAACAATTTTAAAGATTTAACATTTTCTGGTATTCTCTAAGGATTTACGTACATACATACGTGTGTAAAATTGAGTGTGCGAAAGCGTTTGTGTATGTGTTTGTGTATGTATTAAGGACAACAATACTTTATTACTCTTCGTACAGCAGGCGCCTGGTGTACTTTACTTTACTTATTTATACACATGCCCACATCTACGTATGTACTCGTATATGACAAGGAATATGTATTTTACATTTAGATTTTATATACGAGTACATATACAAATACATATGCTTGTTGGAATCAATATATTTTCTTATACTTTATGTAAATAAATATATATGTACATACATTTGTGTGTATGTAAGTGGCTACACATGTACCTTTATATCTATGTATATATGTGCAATAGGGCGGTCCTTATTCTATACTCTTTGGAAATTTCGATGTGTTACAAACGCAATGAATGACAAATTTAATATATCCCATTTTGGTGTTGAGTATAAAAATTATTAAAAATATAAAATGCATAGAATTTGTTTGTTAAAAACTGTTTCTGTATTCTCTTAGACAATAAATATTAAAAAGAAATTAATAACAGGATTTCCAGCAAGAACTTTATTGTCCAACAGGGAAGTATTGGTAAATTGTAATAGTTGTCAAGCTTCAACAACTGTTACAATGAATTCAATTTCGCTGGATAATCGCATTAAAAAATTAAAAACTGAATATGAAAACATTGGATTTGTGAAACCTACATTTTGTATAACACTGTGGAACAAATTCAGGTTAGCAAAAGTTAGGTTGAGTCTGCAAAGTTCGTAGGTCGATTAAAAAAATTCGAACTAACATAAACAAATGCCGCGATACGGGTCTTCTAATTTAGCCTCTATTTTCACCCCTCACTCTCAGAATCGTCCTTACTTTTGCTAACCTGAATTTGTTTCACAGTGTAATTCTTGATATTTTCGATCAACATAATCTCCCTTCTGAGGCTGTTATTATTAAAAAAAAATGGTCAATAAGTTTGAGTCGACTGGCTCGGCTTGTTATATAGTTATATACCAAACCAACGTTAAACGCAGTGTTGAAAATTAGCCTAATTTGTCAATTTTGCATATGGATTTGGCTTTAGCCTTAAAAGGTGCAATTGAAGTCGTCCGACAATTCACTTCTCCGTAGATTCACAGAATTCATTCATGAACAACCTGCATAAAATGAAGCTCATTTTTATTTGTCTGGTTGAAATTTGCGCATTTGGGCATCTGAAAGCGAGATTTGACAATTTTTCGTTTACTTAGACTAGTAATAATCTAAAAGCAACAAGTAAGAAAGTATAGTCGGTCAAGCCCGACCATTTAATAACCTACACCGAGTATGAAAAGTTTGTTTATAAAAGTATTTTCTATAGAAAATCTTCTGTATAACAGTATTTTCTATAGAAAATCTTCTGTATAACAGTATGTTCCGTATTTTTGTGTATAGCAATATTTTATATAGAAAATTTTATGTATAATAGTACTTTCTATAAAAAATGTTGTGTATGACAATATTTTCTATAGAAAATTTTATGTATAATAGTATTTTCTATAAAAAATTTTGTGTATGACAACATTTTCTATAGATAATTTTGTGTATAACAGTATTTTGTAGAAAAAATTTTGTGTATAACAGTATTTTCTATAGAAACTCTTTATATTTGTATTTTCTATAGAAACTAATGTATCTAACTGTATTTTCTATAAAAACTCTTGTGTATAACAGTATTTTCTATAGAAAATCTTGTGGATAACAGTATTTTACATATTTCTGTGTATAACAGTATTTTCTCTAGAAAATCTTGTGTATATCATCAAATAATATTTGCAACCTCTAAACATTTGAATTTTCATCATTTGGAGTTTAGCATTGCAAAATTTAGAAACATTTTAAATAAGCACCACCCTAATATTTTAGTATCATTGTTGGTTGCAGTCAATGTGTTTGTTTAACATCTAACTAATACGAGTTTAATACATATGATTTTTCTTTCTTCTCGTTTTGCCAAAAAATCTTTAGTTTAGTTGTTTTCACAATTCGACTCGATTCCTTTAATACTTGAACCTTGTAGCATTGCAGAATGTACAAGAACAGAACAAAAAGCGAAATTGTTGCCAGACTGCAAACAAGTAGTGTAAGTATGTACTTACCTACTTCCCTGCAAACATTCGTATATTTCGTAAGACAATCAAGATTAAGTGTTATCAGTGGCCTTCATCACAAGTTTCTTACATTTTTGGCAAACTTTTAATAAATTTCTATTCTATTCTGTTGGGTGCTGCTTTTATTTGTTGGCGCTTAGACGTCTGTAAATATAAAAACAAATAAATTTCAGTAATATTTTCATGTTTATATTTATTTAGTTTCATGTTTAAATAATTACGAATTTAAGCCGCATTAAATAGTGATAACTACAGCATATTAACAGTTTGTGGCATTTAGTCTTATTTTTGTTTGACACTTTTCTTAACATAAATCTTAAGTTTTTTATTCTGTTACAATTGCAATATTATAATAATAATAATAAACTATATGAAAAACATTCCAAATGTTTATTGTATTGGAAAGAGTAAGGTTGGGCAATTATAAATGAAAACTGATATCGGAAAGATGTCCACCATATAGATATCGATTCATTTATTAAAATTTTCAATCTCATTTTGGAAAACTGTCAGTTTTATTTCAGTAATAGTTGGCACGAATTTTGAGTTTTAATGTTTTAATCAATTCCATTTGCTCTGTATAGACCAGGAGTGCCCAAGCCCTCTACTCTTGGTGCTCTTTTGTATTTGTAAAAACTCTTAGCTATAGGCTGTGTGTTTTGTATACTCATTACAGCACGCAGCACTAGCAATACGAAATACACAAACAACTTTGCCTTTTTTGTTTTTGTCGTACTTCACTCTATACACGCAAGCGCAAAGCAACAACACTTTCGTATGCTCTACTGATAAACATTGATGACTGCGATCGTCAATGTAGATTTTGTTTTTGTTTAACGTATGATCCGTTTAAAAAAGTGTGTTGTTTCTTTGTATGTATTGGCTTTTACAACAAAAACTACTGAATAAAAATTAGTTTTTATTTAAATGTACTGGTGTTTGCTCTTACATAAGCAACTTTTGGGCACTCCTGGTATAGACTCTATCTATAACACAGCCTCACAAGTTTTTGTTCCTAAAATTGTGCAGTTTTTCAACATTCTAATATTTTTTTTGTTAGAAATCTCTGCATCTTTAAACACAAACTCCATCTGGCAATTTCACAAGGGCAGATTAAAAATTAAAAATGCAACTATACTTTCTTGCCGCAAGGAATAATTGTGGAAGAAATATATAAATGAAAGTGGTTTAAAGCAAAATATCAGCAACAAAAAAAGTAAAGAAAAAAATGTACGAAGGAAAATCAGGTCGTCAGACAAAGAAATATAAGAAAAAAATAATGGAAAACAAATTTACGTTTTAGTTCATTGGGTGAAGGGCAATAATACACACATGGATGCATACTAAAGTATACGGAAAGAATAATATATACATATGTACACGCTTACTATATACATACATAATAATGTAAGGTGCGCATCAAAATGATAAGGTCAAATATATTTTTGTTACAAATGGCATTGATTGGTATTATCTAAAATACTTGTTGCTCAAGCGTTGTCCAGACAAGAATCATTTATTCTCAGTTGATTATTGGTAGTTCTATTTATAAACCATCAATACTATTTATACCCTATACCTATGGTGGAGAGAGTATATTGGATTTGAGCTGATGTTTGTAAGGCACAAACATATCAGTCCATTATTCACCTTAAGATATGCCGATCGTTTTAGAATCACTTTCTGAGCCGATTAACGATGTCCGTCCGTCCGACCGTCTGTCCGGCTAGCTCGCTGTCCTTGTAAAGCTTGTGCGCAAAGTGCAGGTCGCAATTTTAAAGATATTTTAATAAAATTTGGTACATAATATTTTTTCGGCCTAAAGACAATTAGGGTTGAATTTTTTTCAAGTCCATTATTTCACCTAGCCCCAAAAGAAATGTAATCCCAAAATAGGGCTTTATCGATCATATGATTTATGAACGTGTCCAAACAATTGTCATCACAAATAAGTTATATATAAAACAAAATCATACCTACAATTTTTTACAGATCGGTTCAGAATTTATCATAGCTTCCATATAAGGCCCTCTTCCGAAAATCACTTTAACGTGCATAACTCTCTTTAAAATGTTGGTATCCAAATACACAAATCATTCAGCCCAATTTTATGATGATCGGTCCATAATTAGTAGTAGCTTCCATATAAGACTCACTTCCGAAAATAACTTTAACGATTATAAAGCTATTAAGTATCTTGATATTCAAATAAAATTCAATTAAAGTGATTATATCGCGATAAAATTGTAGACAAACAATATTGATATGCTCTGAAGTCCTGCCACAATATTATTGGATGATCGGTCCATAATAGGGCATGGCTCCCATATAGCGACGATTTCTGAAAAACTATTTTTACACATGGTGTAGGTGCAGAGTATTAAATGTTCAAGATTGACCGACTATACTGTGTTACTTGTTTTATTGTTGGATAAACAGGAACAAAAAGCTTGTGACCTTATCACTTTTACGGGCACCTTATATACCTAATATAATTTATACATGCTCTTTCATAACACAGGCTTCATAAAAAAGCTATACCATATATACAACATTAATGCAATTTAATTGAGTATATAAAGATTTATATGAGAACATTTGTAAGCAAACGGACTAAGAAGTGTTTTAAAATCAATAGGTCTTAAAGTAAGTATTTCAATTATTTTACTAAAACTAAAATAAAAAATAATTTGTTTTAATACGAAACCAAAATTCCGAAATCCCGAAAAATTCCGGGATTTACATTTATAAAATCCCGAATAATGAGATTTGAAAAACCAGACCCGTTTGGCATCCCTTTTTTTAACAAACACAAACTGCAAAGCTTTTTGGCTTATCTGCAGAAAACACCCAGAATCTTTGGCGTGAATCGAACCCGCAACCCTCTGACTGATAGTCCGGCACACTATCGCCTAGTCTATCGGGGCACCCAATGTGACGAATTTCTATAGTAGTCATTATTGAAAATAGCTATCCCTCTGTCAGAAATGTTGGTTTTCTAACAAGTTCATCAAGGACTCTCTTACTAATACTTTTAACAGAGAAGCAGAAGAGTTAATATATTGAAATAGTAGTGACAATTGGTATTAGTATATAGTGGCAATTGTAAACCACTTGTAAGTTATTTTTACAAGCCTTTACTTCTTGATCACATCCATTGCCGACCCGTTTCTTCTACACACGTCAGCTTTTCTCGTACAACTCTGATACGATATTTTCCTAAAAAGGTCTGAGTGTTAATAATGTTTACACTTTAATTAATTTTATTTTAAATTTAAAATTCAAAGTTATAGTATTATAGTTAAATACAGTGGGGAGCACAAATGGCTACATGTTAGTACTTTGTGCACTTGTTAGTGCGTAATAATAAAACATTGTTTTGTCATTTATTTTATGTCCAATATTTAACAAAATATTTTAGAAATCAAAACTAAAAGTATCAAGTTCTAAGAAAAAATACAAACAAAACGGAAACAACCCGCATGTACTCAAATTTACACCATAGTAAAACTTTATGGAATGAAAGTATTTTTAATATTTGATTTTACACGTCTTGACATATTCTCGACCTATCTTTAAATTAATTCATTTCATTCATGTTCGTCCCAATGGGTTAAAGTTAATCGTTATTGTACCAACTGTCTTCTCACTATTAAACATAAATTCTCAATCGGATTGAGGTCGAGATTTTTAGCTGGCTAATGCAGCAAAAAAAAAATTCTGTTCTCTAAGTCATTCTTTCCGGTTTTCGGAAGTGTGCTTTGTGTCACCATCCAGCCGAAAAGTGACTAAAAAACGTACTTAGAAAAAAAAATTACAGCGTTTTTCGTGTTCAGTAGGTCCCAATTAACTTATCTAGGCATGTGTCGTTCTTTTTCAAATTAAAAATTTGTAAAGCTGTGAATAGGTCATAGTTCTCATATAGCGTCTATTCTTGAAAAATAGTTTTTACACATTATATGACTATAATGTATAATGACTATAGTTTCTTACTTGTTCTCATTTATTTTAATGATCTAATAACTCAAACATCTTTTGCTAATTATACAAATTTATTATGTATGAAATCACACACCTTAACAGACCCAGTTTGGTGCATATGACAATAAGTTTATCAGCAAAACATTGATAGAAAGGTACATGTCAGAACTAAACCGCAATGCACATTTATTAAATTTGAAAAGTACTTTTTAAATTGTCGCCTCAATGATAGTAAATATTTGACACTGGCCATTGTGATATGTACGTGCTAATACGAATAGCACATGTAACAAATTTCTCTTTAGTTATACAATGTTCTTTGTATAGTGCAACTAGTTAATGGTTACAAAGTTGTTTACGTCTTATTTTTATGGTTTTTGTCTTTCCAGCAGCCTCAACACGATTACCTTTTTAATACATTAAAGAATGTATTTGTACAGAATGTATCTTAATCCCCCGAGTATTTATGTATGAGAACTTAAAACGTAAATATTTATTTAAACATTTACGTTGCTACTGATAAAATTGTTTGGTTGGCAGACAGAGAAGTCAAAAGAGCAGATATTTGTTTTCTTTGCATATATAAAATATTTTAAACTTGCATTTTACTAAATTCAGTTTTAAATTTAAATATACAGAGGTTCTAGAAGAAGTATCTAAATATGTATAGAATAAAACTAAATTATCTTTTAAAGGAAATTAAATACAGGTGTCCCTCGTATAACGCGGTACTTCCACAATGCATTTTTGATATAACGCGATTGAAAAAAGTTTTATTACAAGAGGGCATACAAGAGGGCATACATTTGGCTGAGAGATTGAAATCTTTTTTTTTAGATAATGATTCATCAATGGAGAGTTCAAGCAAATTCAAGAGGCAAATAGAGATGAGTCTAGCGCCTTATTACGAAATCGAAAAACAGTTAGAAAAAAAGCAAACAAAGGCTAATAACCGATTTCACAATCGCACAATCACTGGAAGAACGTCCAACAAAATGCTTTTTATCAAATGACGAAAACTTTGCCGAGGAAATTTCTTCTGACCCAAAGCGATCACTATTTCGACGTAATATGATGTTCGAAGACTAGTGAAAGCACAAAAATTAAATCAGTTAATAAATAATAATTATTCAGGCATGTGATGGAAATCGAAATCGAAAAGGAATCAGTTTTGGTAATACATTTTAACCCTCCGATGAGTGACAATTCTGAACTTCACAGCCGTGTGAAAAGGTCCCTACGGACCTTTTTTGTAAATCATGTTTTTTTCATATAAATTTTTTTTTTTTTTGATTTTTTTTTGTTTTTATTGTTTATAACTAAATTTTACATACAAAAATAAATTTTTCAATTCTTTTAATTTTTTTTTTTTTTTGCTTGAATTTTCTTAATGCATTTATAATCTAATTTTTAAAATTTTTGTTTTAAGATTCTCTTTAGTAGCCCCATATCTTTATATTTTATGTGATAAAAGTTTTTCGATACAGAAATATTACAAAAAAAATTGACTTCTAAAACTCATTCGTTTTCGTTTTCGATTTCCATCACATGCCCGATTGTTTTTTTTTTATTCATTATGTTTTTTTAATTTTTTTAATAAAATATGAATTTTGATTTTGAGTTGTAAATGTTTAATTTAGTACCTATTTTATTTTGGAAAAAGCCTATTGGAACATAACACTCAAATTTAGATGAAAGCTAAGTCTTCTATAATGCGAATTACATAACGCGGAAATTTCCTGGAACGTAAACACCGCGTTATACGAGTGACACCTGTATTCCATTATCCATAATCCTCTTAGATTTTTATCCATATTGTAGGCCACCACTTATAAAAAGTAATCAATTTTTATTTGTTCCACACCATGTGTTTTGTTTGATTTTAGTGGATTTTAAAATCCTCATCAAATAACAATGACAGTTTAATACGAACTATTTGTGTGAAAAGCCAACCAAAATGCATGTATCTAAGTATATGTGTGGTGCATCAGGCAGACATTCGTCCATTTATTTATTCATTTAAGTAATATATACTTTTAACAAATAATTGAGTTTGCAATAAAAATGTGTTTGTTTTTAATGTGCGGTCAAAAAATTACATGTTCCATAAATTATAAAAGATTTTAAATAAATAGAGCATTAATAATTTACCTAAATTTTTTATAAATCTATTTGCACATACAGTGATGGACATGAGGTTAGCTGCATTTTTTTGTCCGTTGGTGTACCCTATGGTGTGGCCAGTATGCCCTGTCCTGCAATTTATGCTGCACAATAATTTAGAACTTGAAAGTAAATTTATATATTTTGTTAGTTTTTTCGCGGTTAGTTTTTGGTAAATTATAAGTTCTGAAAATATTTTATTTTAAAGAAAAATTGCACCGGATCTATGACGTTGAAAAAACAACCGGTAAAGAGGACTCTTTAATTTACAGAGCCATTACATACCCATTTAAGAGCTCTAGAGTAATTCAAAGTGATTTTTCAACAAAATTTGGTAATGTCATCTTCTGTAGAAATATAAGAGAAAAACTCACTTTGGAAGACTCGTATTGTTCCCAAATTTCTTTTGCTCATGAGCATTTACAAAGTCTAATAACTTTCTGGAGGAATATATTCTCTAGAGTGATCAATTTCAACTTTGTAGGTTCGCATCTTATGGAAAAAGATACGTATGACGTCCTGCAAACCTGCAGCACAACCCAAAGTTTACTTCGAGGACCATAACTTAAGGTCATTTTTCATTTCATAAAAATACTTAATCACTCCAATAAAAAAATGCATCTATACCCCAAAATAAATAAATAATATGCCTCAAAATTTTGTGTTTTTGTAATCTGTGTTTTTTTTATAATTTTTCATTGGGGCCATTTTTCCTGCAGCGACAATTCGAGCGCCTTTAAAAAAAAAACAACAGAAAATATTTGCTTTAATTGGCAATAGTTAACAAGTGTGCTAACCTTATGTCCACTACTGTACATGTGTCTTGGTTTTGTTCTACTATACATCAGTGATGGAAAAATGAATAATTGAAATGGTACAGACCGTCAACAAAAAGAGTACTTTTTTCAACATTTCTGTATTTTTTAGGAAAGATATTTTTATTCAAAAATAAAATTAAAAACACATTTAAAAATAATTCAAAAATAAAATTAATTCAGTTTAATAAATATACTATTATAACAACAAAGTAAAAATTAATTAATTTTGATGTAAAAATATATTTTTCAAAAATTTTTATTTGTTGTGGGTTAAGATAATAAACATATAAGCATGCCTGCATTTTGTTAGTGCTAATGTCATATCATTAATAGATCTTTCACCAATATGTTTGAAGTTTTCAAACTCATATGATACACAAAAAATCTCAAACAAGAAATGAGAATTACAAAAATGTATGAAACATAAGAAATTTAAAAAATTTATCAAAATAGTACCACAAACAACTTTAACTTTTTATGTATCTGTTTACTTTTGTAGATTATCTTAGGGAACAAAGCAAAATAAACAAGGAGTACTAAATATGATGTGCAGCGTTGTCAACTTTGAAATTTCAAAACGCACCAAAATGGAGAAAAAAGCGCACCATTTTCAAAAAAAATAAACGCACCAAGTTAAGAACTTCTTTTTTGTTTCAAATATTTATTGAATTAATTTTAAATTTTTTAATATCATAAATTTTTTTTTTTTATAAAAATTTTTATTCGAAGTTTACTTCTAGTTAATAACAATATAATCTAGTTAATAATAATATAATAAGAGAGAAAATTCTCATTTAGTATCATAAATTCTATAAAAAAAACTTTTTATCAACGATTATTAGTAAAAGTAATAATAGTAAAAGCCAGGGGCCAAATTACCGCATTCGTGATCGAATGAGCTATCGTATCGAAAAATGATTTCGATATCGAAATTATGATAAAATGTACTAAAGTTCTTGCATTTCTTTCGAATGCCATAATCTCAAATAAGAAAATTACGATAAATTTTACTCGATATCGAATGCGGTAATTTGGCCCCAGCCTTTTTTTAATAAATGAGCTAATAAAGATAAAATAAGAATTTAACCACTCAAAATTTTACTCACAATATAATATTCGGAACTAAAGTACTAATTGATAAAAAAGCTAATTTCAGTACATATTTGGTACTTTTTTATATATTTTTGTTTTCTAGTTAAAGTACTTCTATTTGATTTTTTCCAATAAAATTTGTTAGGATTCCACTGGTACTCTAATCCTGGTTGTTCATCTACAGTTAAGTAGATTATACAAGAATTTTTATTTACATGTTTAAAATGTTAATTTGATTTTCAAACAAAGATTTTTGAAGAATTTGATTTCATTCATCGTATAGATTTCATGAGTTATGAATTATTAATAAACTGCAATTAAAAATACACCGAAATACACAAAAAAATTTTGCAGTATTGACTGAAATGGTACTCAAACAGGTGTATTTTATTGTAGAAAGATTTTTTCTCACACTGAAACAAAAAGTTGTGTTGAATTTGCTTTGGTGCCACCAATAATTAAAAAGCGCGCCAAAATTTAAAAAAATAGCGCACCGCGCACCAACTAAAGAATTTTTCGTACCAAAAATTTAAAAAAGCACCAAAAATGGTGCGAAACGCACCAAGTTGACAACGCTGATGATGTGGGTGTACTGTGGTATTTTTGTTATGAAAAAGTACTGAAAATAGTACAATAGTATTGAATTTTTCATCACTGCTATACATTGTATTTAGAGTACTCAAAAAAAACGAAAACGGAAACCGGTTTTTTTATTTTAATTTTGACCAGATTCGAATATTTTTCAATTCTAAAGTAGGTTTTTCTAATACTGCAGGGAAAAAACGATTTTTTTTCAAAATGTCATTTTTCTCACTTATATATAAAATCAGCAATGGCCAAATAATTTTCGTCCGGCACTGGCTAGACTAAACAATTAAAGTTTATTAGATATAAGACTTTAAATACTTCTTGTTAGTTCGTTTTAATGAAAATACAATAATAAACAAAAGTACAAAAAAAATCGAATAACCCAAAAACCGGTTTGTTTAAAAAAAAAGTTGTTGTTTTGAATGCTCTAATTAAAAAACAAAAATTTTCATTACTGGTTTCATTCAAGTGCAGAGATTAAAATGTAATAAAATCTCCGAGTTTATATGCAAGTGATTTAATTGTGTATATGAATAAACAATGTCTTTTTTTAGAGCAATTGATTTTGTAGTCATGAAATAAAAAGGTTTTTAATTAAATTCTATACATAATGATATTGTGTTTATGCCCACTAATTTTAAAGCGATCTATCTCTATCAAATATGGAGTTTCCTCAAATATTATTTGTTGCTCAAAAATGTTTAATATGTTTAATAAAAAATGGTCAAAATTAATCTAGTAGAATCAAAATGTTTGAGAATCTTCTAAAAAATAAATATTTTAAAATGTTATTTGCTATTCTTCATAACTAAATCTTTGTTCACATAAAATCGGGCCATATTTCAAAAGCTTTCTTGTGCTATTGTCAAAGGAAATTTAACACGGAGTTATACTGTAGTTCTTCACAATAAGAAAGTACAGCACAGTTGGAAGAGAATTTTAATTTAATTTTTTTTTTCTTTAAATATTTTTTATAAATATAAAATAAATGAGTATCAATTTGTGATTTAAAAGTCTTTAATCGCTTTCGGACTGGATTGTTCTTACTGTAGTTCTTGAGCAACCAAATTTTAGCGATTTGAACTAAATATGGAGCATAGGATCGAAATGGATTTTTAAAAGAGGAAATTAATTTTTATTTCTACTTTAAGATTCTCTTAAATACTAATAGATTAGTTTCAATTTGTCATTGAAAAATATGAAAAGCTTATGCGAACGGACTGAACAAAGCTTTAAATACCTATAGAGCAGCATATAAAAGCCTCCATATAAAGTCAATTTTTTAAAAATCATTTATTTAGGAGTATTTATATAAATCTTACACTTTGAAACAAATTACATATTCTATTTTGTTATCCGCTCCTGAAGGATTTTTGGGGTCCATCATCAAAATTGAAGCACGAATACTTCTTTGCTATTCTCATGTAAAATTTTATAACGATTGAACCAGGGGTTTCAAAATGTCACATTTATTTCCAAAAAAAAATTGATTCTGCATTTTGCATGAAGTCATCTAACTAATTGGCATACTACCAACCAAAAGCCTGCACAGTGAAATGGCTAAAGCTTTCCAGGCCACCTCATTGTTTTCCCACAATTCATCTAAATTTTGCTGGTTTTCCCTCCAAACTTTTCTCAAATTCGTTCCACAATTTCTCACTTGTATTGAGAGCAGACGACTATGCTGGATATTTCGAAACATTTATGTTTTGTTCTTCCGAACAATGCTACACAAGTTGTGAAGTGTGTTTGGGATCATTGTTGTGCATACAATTCTACAGTGGCGGCAAATTTTCTTAATATATAATTTTATATAAATTTTTAAAGAAATTCTGGCTATTGAACCATTCCCTTGCCGCAAACCATTACATTATTACCGCCGTGTTTAATTACTTTTATGGTATACTCTGGATGATGTTGATGATTAATCCATTAACAGTTTTTTCCAAAAACTTATCAGTTTTTTTTTTAAATTATCCTTTGCAAACTGTAACCTTGATTTTATATCATTTTTCGAAACAAAAGAGTAAAATAAACGCACTCATACTGCCCTACACTTTGTCCATTAGCAACTTTTTTTTGTAGTTATATTTACATTTGACAAGAATGAAGTTTATTGTGCATATTAGTGTATTTTTGCGTTAAAGTTATTATTAAATTTAAAATTTGCTGATAAAATGTGTTATTTATTTTTATATAAAACTAGCTGACCGCCCCGGCTTCGATCGGTTTTTACTAATTTGTATTTCATATAGAATGAAAAGGAGGCTTAGTGTCAGTTCTTCAAGTTTCTTCAAAAAATGTCTCTTATTAAGAAAAATGTGAAGTCAAAAGGAGGAAATATATTAAAAACTTGAAATTTCCCAGTTTTACCAGGAATTTAAAAAAAATTTTTTTTACAAACCATCTCCTGAAAATTTTGATAAAAAAAAATCAGCCAAATCGCTCCAGCCGTTTTGACGTGATGACATTACATACCATTTCATTTTTATATAATTAATTTAAAATAAAGTTTATTTCATTTTTAATACGTATGTATGCATGTATAGTTAAAACAAACAAAACTTATTCATACACACTATTTTCGTTTTAATTAAAATATTAAATTCTCTTCTAACTTTTATAATATTTCAAGCTACTAAATGAAACTGTTCCTTGGTTTGCTAGATATTTGTTTGTTGTACTTCATCACGTATGATTAATATCCGTATGCAAGTTTTGCCACAACCACAATATTAAGTATACGCCATGACTGACAGCCATCTACTCACAGTACTCTCGCACATACATACATACATCTACAGTGGGTGGTCAAATTATTAGTTACACATGCAAAATTGTTTAGTTTGAAGCCGTATAACATTTTAAAATAGTGGAAATTTATCCTTTTATTTGTTCTTTTAGTTAAATTAAGTGTTTCTAATTCAATTAAAAATAAATTCTTTTGTTTTAAAAATATATATTTGAGGAAAAGAAATATTACAAAATTTTTTGAAAAAAAAATCTTAATATTTCGTAGAACCTTCTTTGGCATCAATTACAGCTTGCACCCTTTTTGGCATGCTCTGAATGCATTTTTGAACATTTTCTTTTAGTTATTCATCGTGATGCCAGACTTTAATCAATTTAATCAAAATTGCATATTTCACACTTCAGAGCAGAATGACAGATAATGATCTACAACTGCACTCTAATGTCACCAATCATTGTTGACACTGCACAAAAGATTTAACTGTATTAGCAGAATTAAAATACGAAAACATCTGATACAAGAAATAAATTTATATACGTATTAAAAGCGGTTGAATCTTAATTAATAAGTGTAACTAATAATTTGGCCATCCACTGTATTAGAAAATAATAAATACATGTTTTAATAAAAAAAAAACATTAAATATTTGAAACCCACTTTATTTTGTCCGACAGTGTATATAATAATATAATATTAATATTCAATTTTAATTTATTTGATAATGTTTGATCTTACAAAACACTTGCAAGAGTAAAAAATGTCAAACTAAGTTGTGCTAAACATGTGTGACATTATGAGTTTAACATACCTAGCTTTAGGCATATTCACAATCATAAATATAACTAAACCGATTATTTGATTATTTGTCTTATAAACAAACATCTTTTTAGTATTTAAGTTAAATTAAATTGTATACAACAAAATATTTTTGGGAGGAAATTTTAGGTTGACTTGTTGCTGGTTATGCGAAAAATTATTGGATTTATAATATTATATTAAATAGTATACTAAACACGACAAAAGAAATATAGAGATACAAGCCATATCCGGTTGAAGTCACATGAAATCAACAAAATGGTGAAATGACACTATTAAATTATAAGTATTATAAGGACCAACGTATCAGTATCAAAAAGATGGTGAGATTAGCAAAATGCCAATACGAGTAATGGAAAGAATAATAAAATATTAAAAATCAATAATTATTACACAAATCTTTTAATGATAGACAACCCAAAGATTCTCGAATAAATATTAGCCGCTGCTAAGGATAAACATATTTTAATTATCTTCGAGGAATTCAAAGCAGCATTATCTTAAGTAGAGAGAGGTAAGGTACGCTTCTTTCACCACCTCTACTTCTTCAACTATCCCCTTTCCAAAGAAAGTAACGCAAGTATATATAAACATATTATTTGCCTGAGCACCCTCAGTGGTCCAAAAAGATACCACATCCCATCTTATCATGAAATCTTT
This sequence comes from Bellardia pandia, assembly GCA_916048285.2. NCBI lineage: Eukaryota > Metazoa > Arthropoda > Insecta > Diptera > Calliphoridae > Bellardia > Bellardia pandia. The sequence continues at coordinate 116,619,993 of OU696529.1, read as the reverse complement.
AGTCGTCTGTGAACATGAAGGCTATTGTCATAAGAGGATCTATCTGGTAGAGTTGTCATAAAATCTGGATCAAAAACGAGTTCAGGAATCATATAATCAACAGATTCTTATTGATAATACCTAAAATGTTAGCAATACAATAATATGACCATAACCATATCTGTACGAATGTATAATTTTATACAGTATGAGAAATTACAAACAGAATTACAAACTTATCGCTTAGTGGTAAATCATATAAAAAATATGTCTACGTTATTTTTTATCTTTACAAAATTGTGAGTAAATAGATTTTTGACTGTAAGAAATTAAAGCCTAATTATGATGATATAAATTGTATAAAAACTGCTGAATTTATTATATTCAGCAAATGACCAAACTTTAAAAAATTCAAAATACCATTTCCTTATTCACACAAAGTCAAGGATACAAAAACAAACGAAAATTTAATTAAAGCACAAACACAAGTTTGGACAAAGCTGTATTTATTAAAATTTGTATGTATGTACATTAGGGTGGCCCCGTTTGTATGGTATCGATGTTCCCGACTAATATGAAAATTTGATTCATTTTAAGACTACGTTTCTCAATTTTTTGTCCTGGGGTAAATATTTGGTGAGCTGGATCAAAGGATAAAAATGTCATTTTTAGAGGTTTTTTGATTTTTTTCACATTTCTTCCAAAGGAACTATATGTAAATTTGGTATCATATGAAAGGTCTTTGAGAGGCGCATTCAATGGTTTATCAAAAATTAAAAAAACAATTTTTTTTTAATTCAAAAATTTTGAAAATTTCAGACAAAATTTTATTTGTTTTTTATTTTTTCATGGAATTTACTTAAATAAATAGTTGAAATTTCTTGATTATGAACATCATGCAATTTAACCCAAATGGTTTTTCCCGTTTTTTAAATTCTATCTATTTCAATTTTTATAAATTTTTTTTTAAACCTAAATTCTTCCCTATCTGACAATCTCTGTTAACTCAATTCGTTAATGTAATGGGTATTAAAAAATGTAAATTTTATAAGATAAAAAACGGGAAAAACCATTTGGGTTAAATTGCATGATGTTTATATTCAAGAAATTTCAACGATTTATTTAAGTAAATTCCATGAAAAAATAAAAAACAAATAAAATTTTGTCTGAAATTTTCAAAATTTTTTAATTTAAAAAAAAAATTTAATTTTTGATACCCCATTAAATGCGCCTCTCAAAGACCATTCATATGATAACAAATTTACATATAGTTCCTTTGGAAGAAATGTGAAAAAAAACCAAAAAACCTCTAAAAAGGACCTTTTTATCCTTTGATCCAGCTCACCAAATATTGACTCCAGGACAAAAAAATTGAGAAACGTAGTCTTAAAATGAATCAAATTTTTATATTAGTCGGGAACATCCGCAATTTTATTTTGGTGCCACCCTAATGTACATACATGTTTTTTATACAAAGCTTTGGTTGTTTCCTGTTTTTAGTTTTTAGGCCTTAAAAAATTTTACAGATACCAAAACACAATAGAGAACATTTAGCCTTTTGTGTAGCTGAATTTATTCATATAAATTTCCATGATTTATGATGAATTTCTACGTTTTCTTTCGTTTTTTTTACAATTTAATTTTTCTCATCTGAATGTCTTTGTCAGTACGACGAGTATAATGTGTCATGACATTAAAATGTTGCTTCTCATACGACAAAAACGCGCAAACTTTTTTTGGTGAGCACTTTTAAATACGCGGTTACAAATTTTTGCCATATATTGTTTTTTTTCTGTTTGTTGGTTCTTTTTATTTTTAATTATGAAGACACATCATTCAAATGCCGACAAAAAATAATAAATATAAATGTAGGTTATACTTTATACTGAGTAGTGCTGCTACTGAGTGTAGTGTTGTGGGTATTAATGATGATGATGATGATGATACTCTCGTATAAGTAAATATGTTTGGTATCGTATGAAAATTTAGAAACAGATATTTTTTCTACCACAAAGAACAATTTAAGAGCGTATCATTCATTGTTTATTTAAACATGACATGTCAAGCAGCAAGAACAACAATACAAATACGAATGACATCTTTTAAAATTGTGTAGTGTATTGTTCTTAAACAGTATAATAGTATGCCAAACAGTGTGACACATAATAGTTTAAACGTGATTTCAAATAAATTCAAAATTATTACCAGTTAAGTTGGATCTACAAATTTCTGAAGCATTTGAGAAATTTAAAAGCTTTAACCAGTAACTTAATGCTAGAAACACAACTGGGACGAACGACGAATTTCGCCAAACACTACAAATTAGTTGGAGACAATTCACTGTGTAAATTTATCGTATGAAGCACAATAACGACGAAACAAATACAGCTGTTATAATTGAAAGCTATGTACATGACGATCGTCCCATAATAAATATTAGCTCCCATGTGAGGGATTCGAAAAATAAAATAACTTGTATAAATGTCGTTATCGATACAAAATTAATTTCAAGTATGAATTTATTGCTCTACTGGTGTAATGGTGGTTCGGCACAACCGAATAAAAACTCTTACTTGTTCTTATTTCTTTATTACTTTAGCTCTTCACATTTTCCTCGCAACTGCTATGCTTCCATCTTATTCAAGCCTTTTTTCACAATTCCTTCGTTCAAGTAGATTCTATTTAATTACATTACAGGTGCAAACATTTGGTTTGATATGAGTTTCTTTTGTTGCTGTTTACACAAAATATTACATTCATTGTTTGAGAGATAAAAAAAACTTATATTTTCCAAATAATTCAAAACAAAGGCTTTTATTATTAGTTTTTGCTTAGAAATGCCCCTGGTGATCTCATTTATATTTTAAGTAAAGTGAAATTTATTACATTTGTTTCACATAATCTTTGTTTATTTAAGAGGAGCATGTGAAAAACTGGAAAAATTTAACAAAATCTTTAATAGAGGGTGATTTTTTAGCAACTTTCTTTTTGGTACTGTTAAAAATGTTCAGTTTTTGCTATAATTTAACCATGAATCGTCTTACAAACGAATATAGCTATGTATAGACGATCGTCAGATATTACAACGTTGTCAGATCTAGCAATGTGCTAGCAATGTACTGACATTGAAAAATTGTTAGCAAAAGGTAAATTGTCAGTTTAGACAACTGTAAGAAAACTAACAATTTCATTGGCACACAATTGTCACACAATGAATTTATCTGTCAACCGAAATTGTTTTTCCATTTAGAAATAATTTCTTTGACAATGCTGCCATTGGCAGATGCATAAACTTTGCACATATGACAATGAAAAGTGTTTGACAATTGTCTTAAAACAATGACAATGGCAAAATTGTGTGTTTACACGATTATTAGATGTCTGACAATATTTTTGTCTTCCAATGTTGGAAGACAAAACGTTTAAGTTAACACGGTTGCTAGACATTTTTCGGACAACGTTGTAATATCTGACGATCGTCTATACATAGCTTAACGCTTGCAGATTATTAAATTTCATTATAAAAATTCAGTTGAATGAAGATAAACTTTTCTGTCGGAAAATACGTAAGCAAAAAATTGGTGTTAAGAGCAGCCAGAAGCATAAGCAAGAACTGCCATTGCATCACGAAAAATGCACTGTTTGATGTGAATTATTGGTGTCATCATTGAACCCTAATTTTCCAAAACGACAAGGCAGCAATGTTACTTGCTGTGAGCGCTACCGTGCGGTGATTAGATATATATATTTTTGTCCAGAAAGGAAGATCTGAACTTGGCAGTGCCACATGCCACACAGCACAGGCGAAACAATGGCCCAATTTAGAGATGAATAAGGTGAATAATTTATTTCACGTTTAGGGCCGGTGAATTAGCCGCTTAGGTCGTGTGATTTAACGCCTTTAGACTATTTTGTTTGGGGCTATGTTAAGGAAAACAAACTGGAAGCTAATATTAAAGAATTTATATCGGCTGTTATATATTGGAGAGAGTATGCCACTTACACTTCTCTAAATTTTATGTGTTTTTTTAAATCAAATCCGAAAGCTCTTAAAAAATCACTCTATATTTTAGAATTGTTATAAAGAACATTTTATGTAAAATTAGATTACACACGTTACGCATACATACGTTTGCATTAAAGCTCCATACATTTTAGGTATTTTTCATCAACTTGAATTATTCTAAAGGGAAATGTAATTAGATTGTTATACAAACAAAACCTTTTAGCTGTTTTAATGAAATGTGCATGTTTTTGTCATTTTAAAGCATCTTAAAATTGACACGTTGTGGAAATTTTTGTGTGCATTAATTACACAGTGGGACGAGCTGGACACAAGATAAATCTAGTTATGGTTTTTCTTTTACACTAATGAAATTCATAATTTGCCACATCAGCCATTTTTGGTAGCTGTAACAAACAATTTGAACGCTGTTTTTCTCTTTAGTAACTAATATGTCAGTTTGTACATCTCTGTCATTTACTCCCACTTAGTTATTGAACAGTATAGTGTTATATCTGTTCCTTTAAACTCCTACAAGGAGCATAGGGCCATAGTGTTAACAATAATGTTTTTTTTTTGTTTGCTTTAAAAATGTCTAAAATGTTTTGTGCCATCATATGCGGGAAGTTTAGCTTTAGTTCTTTAATTATAAAAAAGTGTCAGCGAAGCTTATGGTGAACGTTTTCCATAGGTTTCAACAGGCGATGGATGGCCCACGATGTCGAACGATAACGTTCGTTTAGATAAGACTTAAGACACAAACTTGATTGTGGAATAAACAAGCTTGATTGAGTAAAAAAAAATAGATACGATAAAAAGTTTGTATCTTAAGTCTTATCTAAGCGAACGTTATCGGTCGACATCGTGGGCCAGGGGCTAAAAGAATTAGAGACATTATTCCATGAAGATTATTGCCAAACTCAACAAGAGCTTGTAGTTTATTGGAAGCTATTCAAGCAGCAATTTTAAAACGTTTGCGAGCAGCAAAATTCATTTAAAAGCTGGAAATGTCGCTACCATATGAATTGAAGACGACAGACCTTGAAAGATGATTTTGCTTCACCGAAATCCTACTTAAACTACTTCTTAATGAATCAATTACTTAGCGTAAGAGATAGTATATGAAGCCCGTTAAAAGAATAAAAATAATGCTAGTTTTTCAGTTCCTACTCAATTAAGGGATGGCCAACCCTGAATTATTTGCAAATAATTCAAACTTACCGCAATGCAATCAACCACTGCCTGAGCTCAAAAGAGTATGATGAAACTATGCCGACAAATATATTTTTTGCGCGCGCGCAGTTAAAAGGCTTTTAGCAGATCTTAACATAAATAAGTCTCCTTGGCCAAATGATATACCAGTACTGGTCTAGGAGTAGTGTTCTTCGAAACTAGTTCGTCCATTAGCTAACCGTTTCAGCACCTTATACCGTGTCGGTATATGGTTGGAAGGTTGCTAATGTAACGCCAATTCCTAAAAAGGGAGCGGCTACCAACCCTGCTAATTATCGGCCAATAGCAATTTGCTCTGCACTTTCTAAAGTTATGAAAAGTATAGGGAATTATCATTATGTGGAATATCTAAAGTTCAACAATTTACTTAGCCATCGCCAGTAAGGCTACCGTAGGTGACGCTCTACGGAAGACTTACTAGACTTTCTATCGGAAAAATTGTGTCGTTCTATACATCGCTTAGACGAAAGTTAAGTGGTGGCTCTAGATATTTCCAAGGCGTCCCACAGAGTCAGGCATGGTGTTCTTTTACTTATTGCTTTTGGTGTCGATGATAATTTCTCTCGATTTATATCGTGTTGACACGCACTATACTAGTTGTTATAGATGGGATCTCATCAGACGAGTTCAAGGTTGATCAGGGATACCGCAAGGCTTAATTCTTAATCCTACTTTAATTCTTATTTCTCTGAATGAATTTCTGCATCAAAACTCCAAGCCTATCTATTCTTTTGCAGATGATAGCAACATTTGCCATTGATATTCATTCAACTACAGACAAAACATGAATGATACACTTAACTGAGATCTTGTGACAATCTCAAAATGGGGTTGTGGGAATAGAGTCGCTTTTAATGCACGTAAGACTCAATGTTGTATGGTAACACACAAACGTACGACGAAATATGCATTATTAGGGACAATATGGAAAACCTACAAACCTATTCGAATAACGATTCTTATCGTTCCCTAAAAATCCACAATATTTAGCGTTGGAAGAAAAACTTATTGCAGAAATTTCAGCTTGGCAAATCTATGTAATAATCAACTGATTCGCAAAATAGTTTCAAATAGAGAACATTTACATGCTTTTAAAACGTTTAATGGAATGAAGATAGTAGTGCATAAAATAACAAAACATTAACACTTCAACCATAACAGACACCAAAAACAATTGTAGATTTTCATCTAAATTTCACATTTCCACTTTTATTCTCAACTCTTACTGTTAAATCTATTAAACGACTCAATAGTCTCTTTTAATTTAGCTTGCAGTTCATTCTTAACAGCTGCCAACATAATTTATTCTGTATGTGTGTTTTTTTTTTCTCAACTTTGACATTCTAATGCCCACATTATAATTTAATGTTTATAACTGTTCTAGAATAGAAGGAAAGTACAAAACTAAAAAATAAATGATTCAATGAATCACAAAATAATTTCAGATTTAATAAAGAACACTATAATTTTATTTAAAGTCATATTTTTGCCATGATACGAATATTACAACTTAATGTCGCATTTTATTTCTTTATTTATTTGTTTTATTGTGTGGAAAGAGGCATCATGAAGTTGTTGAAGTGTAGATGGGGACTTAAAATTAAATATTTATTAGTAGTAAAATGTGAAATAGGACTTTTAAATTTGAACAAAGTTTATAATTAGTGTTTTTTTTAGATGTATATAACTTTAAGTTGACAACACTTTTTTAACTAGCGGTCATTTTGTCAACTGTCAAGTGTTTTTTTCTATAGTTTGGTTTGGCCTTTCCACATGAATAGACTGACGCCTGAATAACGCTTCCAAATTGTGCAAATTTATTTTAAAAATCATGGTTCTGCGTTTTTTTTTAGATGTATAGAACCTTGAAATGGAATAAAACAAAACAGGAGGTCCAATTTTCAATGACTTTTTCCAACATTTGTGACCGTATATCGGCAACAACGGAGCGAATGTTGCCCTCCACGTTGTCAATCGTTTAGGGCTTATCGCTGTAGACTAGCGACGTCAAACATAAACAACTGGACAGCTGACAAAATGTCCGCCAGTTAAAAAGTGTTGCCAACTTAAAGTTCTATACATCTAAAAAAAAAAAACACCCTATATAAGCGGTATACTATTAGTTCTGTTTTCATCATTGGTTGGAGCTGCGATGTTTTACAGTTTTTTCAAGTTGATTTACAGTGTTTATGCGTCGTAGGCAGAAGGGCCAGTGGGTATCCTCTCAAATTTTGTTACTTCAAGTCTCAAAATCGCTTAAAAATTAATTTATGATTCGAATAAGCAGAAATTTTAAATCTCTATCAGTCCAGAAGTGCCGGAGTTAGAGGGAGTCAAAGTTGGAACATGTAAAAATTTACACGAATCCTAAATCGTGCGATTAAGGCCTTTAGAATATTTTTTTGTGGACTATGTTAAGGCTAATATCTATAGGAACAAGCCCGCAACGTTTAACGTACTGCAAGCTAATATTGAAGAATTTATTCGTGAGAACCATTTGAAGCCTAGCCGCGTTCAACATTTACATGAAATCATCTTTAAACATGAATTATGTATATAGATCGTTCTATTGACTAAAATAAAGATTTCATATATTTCTAAATTTTATGTATTTTTTTAAATCAAATCCGAAAGCTCTTAAAGAATCACTCGCTATATACCACATAATCACCCGCATAAACCAAACAAATAAATACAAGCTTGCAACGAGTGGAACTACATCTAACCATGTCTTAATTTCACTCATAAAAAATTAAACCGACAAACTGGACTGTAAAGTTAAATACAAAAATCTTCAATGACTTCCTGCTCCTCTACTTCTACAAGTAGAAATAGCCAACGAACTAAAAAAAAGTTTAAGTAAAAATGTTTAAAACAAACAAATGATATTGTCGTAGCTGCAGCAGCTTAGTTTACTACACCATTTCCAATTGTATTTATTTATTTATTTAATTAAGTCTATGGATACAATCCTTACAGACTAAATATTAATTAACAATTTTCTTAATATAACTCAAATTACACATTCAAACTTAATATAATATTGCGTTTAATAACATCAATATTTAAAGAAAAATCTATAAAGTTAAACATTTCATTAAAACAACAACATAATTTCCTAAACGGATCTGCCATCTCATAGTTTGTTCGAAAAGTTTTAACATATAGTGGGTTATTGAATCGTAATGTGCGTTGAGGAACATTCAATGATATTTTACTTAATAGAAAATTTGATGAAACATTACCATTTAAAAGATTTACAAGAAATGAAACGTTAAGCATAATTCTTCGGCTTTTTAATGTTGGTAGTCGAATCAAAGCAAGTCGTGATGAATATGATGGAAGCGCAGAGTATCCTCGATAAACATCTCTTAAACAAAAAATTAAAAACTGTTTCTGAACAGATTCGATAAGATTAATGTGAACGTTATAGTAGGGGTCCCATACAATTGAGCCATACTCTAAAATCGGTCTTACAAGTGACGTGAATAATCTTTTAGTGATAAAGGGGTCCTTAAATTCTTTTGCCCATCGTTTGATGAAAGCCCAGATACCTCGAGCTTTATTAACAGCCATCGTAATATGTTGTACAAAGTTTAATTTTCCGTCCAACAATACACCAAGATCCATAATAACGCTTACTGACTCCAGTTTATGACCACTGATATAATAGTGACCAACAGCGTCACGCCTTCTCGAAAAAGTCATGTGCTTGCATTTTTTGAGATTAAGTTCCATTAAATTAATGTAACACCACTTATAAAAATTATCCAAGTCCTTTTGGAGATAACAGTGATCTGGTGAATGCTTGAAGCTTAAAAATATTTTAACATCGTCTGCGAACATCAGTATATTAGAATAATTTATTGCCTCAGGCAAATCGTTGATGAAAAGTAAAAATAAAATTGGGCCCAGGTGACTTCCCTGCGGAACGCCGGATTTTACCAAAATATTTCTAGAATTTGCAGATTTAAATTTAACGGACTGTGTTCTGCATAACAGATATGACTTTAACCAGCTTAAATAAGTATTATCGAAACCCATTTGATCCAATTTTTTAAGCAGAAGTTTGTGATTAACTTTATCAAAGGCTTTACTGAAGTCAGTATAAATGACATCCGTTTGTTGACCACTAGTAAATCCTTCATTAACCAAAGTAGTTAATTGTAGAATGTTAGTCATAGCTGAAGATCCTTTACGAAAACCGTGTTGACAGGGTGTAAGTAAGGGAGATACTTGATGAACGAGAGAGTCAGTAATACATTTTTCAAATAGCTTTGGAATAGCGTTCAATTTAGCTATGCCTCTATAATTTATTATATTTGACTTATTGCCAGATTTGAATAAAGGAATAAGAAACGATTTTTTCCAGATTTTAGGGAAATAGCCATATTTTAATGAAGTATTAAATATAATTACTAAAGGTGTTGCAATAGCTAGTGCACAATTTCTCAAAAGACAACTAGGTATGCCATCTGGACCACACGACATTGAGGATTTGAAGTTTTTTAAACATTTTATTATGTGTGTAGTGTCAAGTAATGGGATTGATATTGTTTGAATAGAGTGAACATTAAATGGATAGGGTTCATTATCATCGAATTCGGCGTTAGAGTAAGTAGCGGCAAAAAATTCAGCGAATAAATTGCTAATCTCTGACTCATTGCTTGACTCTGTACTTAAATATTTCATAAATGTGGGGGTGCCACAATTCTTCCTTCTTGAGTTAACAAACGTAAAGAACGATCTCGGATTATGTTTCATTTTGGGTAAGTAGTTTTTGTACAGTTGAGCATTTAGCAAATTGTGTTCTGCACGAAGAACAGAGTATTTTCCGTAATCAAATGCATGGCCATATTTCTTGTATTTTTTATAATATTTATTTTTAAGATTTTTTAAGGAAGATAATTGTTTAGAGTTCCAGGGTGGACCAGTTTGAGAACGTGGTGTAGTTTTTGGAATACATTCATCCATATATTGGTACATGGTTTCATAAAAAATTTTAATCATTTTATCAACAGAATTCGCCAAGCCATTTGGTATAGATAATAATTGAAGCCAATTTGTATTATATAAAAGATTGTTAAAGTCGGCGTAATTTGTACGTTGAAAGCAGAATTTTTTTTCCTTTTTGGTAACATTTTTAGCGAAATTTAAACCTTGAATATTACAGCTTATTTCAATAGTGGGGTGGTAACGATCTTCGGGCAGTGTAACTGGATCAACACGATTCACTGTACATTCATTAGGTACGTTTACAAATACCAGATCAAGCAAATTACTACAAATGTTATAGACTCCGTTGATTTGGTGTAGGCATAGATTTGAAATATTATAAAATACATCGGCACCATTTTCATCAGATCTTATGGGTATGTAATTATAATTCTCAGTGGAGAGTTGCCAGCTAATTCGAGGTAGATTAAAATCACCAATAACAAAAATCAGATCATCACGATTAGTCTTTAAAGAAACCATTTTAATTAAAGCAATGTGCTGCTGGTAAATTAATAAATCTGATTGCGGAGGAATATACGAACAGGTAATAAAAACTTTTATGTGACTAATTTTCATGACCACAGCGATAAATTCAATGTTACAGGCTATATCAAATTTTAATTCCTCAGCTGAAAAGTTATTAGAGATCGCTATTAATACACCACCCCCAGTCGTATTTGTATTTCTATCTCGACGGAAGACTTGAAAATGATTGCAAAAAATTTCCGTATTTAAAAAAGTATTATTAAGCCAGGTCTCGGTGAAGCAAATAATATGATTATTAAGGTCGAAGCTGTCTCGATATAGTTTAGAGCATTTACTTTTTAATCCTCGAACATTTTGATATATAATACTAAGCTGAATATCTCTAGTGTTAATTAGATATTTTAAAAGTTTCTAATTGTATTGCAGAAATTTATACTTGTATTCCAAAACTTTCTAATAGAAATGCAGAATAAATTTTCTGAATCTGAAATACAATTGAAAATTTCTGAAATACAAATGGAAATTTCTAAAATAAAATTAGAAAATTCCGAAATACAATTGCAAATGGTGTAGTTTCCTACTGATGAAAAAAAATCAAAAAATACACACTCTAAAAATACTGTTACGCCATGTTGGCTTTTGCCATATTTACAGGAAACAAAGATTCTCTACAAATAACTGTATAAATCACTTAAATGCAACAAAGTGGGTGGTTTCGATGAATTTGTGAATTTTTGGGTGTTCCAATCTGTGTGTCTATGTATGTGTGTGTATTTATTCCAAACATTCTATATATTTTATGTGGGTTTCCCAGCTAATATTATTCAATAATTTTTTATGCTGCTTCTACATGATGCTATTCACTGGATGCACAAAAGTTGTATTTGTATTATGTTACACACAGTGGGCTTCAGCATAAAAAATACAGAAAATTGTTTAAAAACTTGATGAAAACTTGACTCTTTCGTTTTTTTTCAGTGATTTGTTGTTAAAAGAGGTGTTCACTTTGTTTAAAAAAACACAAAAACATAGAATTTATATGAAAACTCAACAAATGTTTATTGTATATGCGAGAGAGAGAGAGAGAGTTGTGTTTGACAATTAAGAATGTAAAATTTTATCTAACGGATATCGATATGCAATCTATTTGATTGGCTTGTTAGACTATGTTAAAGATAGAGTCTATCACACCAAATATCAAATCTTGTAATTACTAGTTTTAATTTAAATTTTTCGAAACCCATCGTGCCTGCATAAAATAAGCTGTGACGTGAGAAACGAGCATTTTTTGCAAAAAATTATTTTTGTTTGTTAGTCTATAATTTTATTTTTTAAATGACACGAATTTGTTTTTTAAGTTCCTGTTCTCCTGCTTTTTATGCAGCTTTGCATAAAATAAGCTGGAAGCCAATTTTCATAGAGATCTAACCATTTTTATACTCGTTTCTTAAATTGTGTTGAATAAGGAAAATTTTTGTTTTTTTAGCACCAAATAGCCACTGTTCGTTGCACATTTGATATGATATTTTAGTTGATTGTGTGTATATGTCTACCTGCAGTTGTTGTTTCTCTTTCATTATACCCTACACCACCATAATGGGGAGGGTATATTGGATTTATGCTGATGTTTGTAACGCCCAGAAATATTGGTCCAACACCCACCTTAAAGTATACCGATCGACTCAGAATCACTTTCTGAGTCGATTTAACGATGTCCGTCTGGCTGGCTGGCTGTCCATGTAAAGCTTGTGCACAGAGTACAGGTCGCAATTTTGAAGATATTTCAATAAAATTTGGTACGTGGTATTTTTTCGCTCCAAGGACGGATAGGATTGAAACTGGTGGAAATTGGTCCATTATTTTACCTGGCCCCATACAAATGTCCACCCGAAATTGGGGTTTACCGATCATAAATGTTTTAATTATGCAAGTATACAAACAAATTTCAAAACAAATGAGTGGTAAATGAAGCCAAATCACATTTACAAATTTTGTGCAGATCGGTCTATAATTACTCGTAGCTCCCATATAAGGCCCACTTCCGAAAATCACTTTAAAGAGCATAACTCTCTCAAAAATGTTGATATCCAAATAAAATTTGACACAAATAAGTTTCTTATATACAGAAATATCGACACCTAATTTTATAATGGTCGGTCCGTAATTATTCGAAGCTCCCGTGTAAGACCCTTTCCATAATTCAATTTAAGCTCCATAAATCTTTTAAAAGTATTTATATCGAGATAAAGTTTAACACATATAATATTTATATTCACAGACATCATGACTTTAAATTTTAAGTTGATCGGTCCATAATAGGTTATATCTCCTATATAACGCCCATTTCTGAAAAACTATTTTATGCATATACTGGGTGTAGGATATTATATGGTCGGGCTTGACCGACTATATTTTCTTACTTGTTTTAGTTTGTTTGTGTTTTTGTTATTCTTTCACCGTGTTTAATACTTAATCAACATAAACAAATTAAATTTGTTTGTCTGTAGCATCCACTCTTATCGTGGCAGCAACTTGTTGTACAAGTACATATAACTTCTACTACAACTTTGGAAATTTGTTCTTATAGAAGAATCAACACTTGCTAGCATAGTCGTACCCCGTACATTTTATGGGTGTGTGTGTGTGTTTTTGTTGACAACAGAATTTCTATAATTTATTAAATTTTCACTTTTAAATTTAAAATTCATGGCAAAATGCAGTTTATTTTATACATCTAGAGCAAGAACGTTTAGAATGTAGAGGATAAAAAGACAGACAATAAGTGTGCAGGTCAAAAGCGAATTTAAAATACGCTACGATGTTAAAGTGTCTAACGTTTAATTTTTATTTTAAAGTGTTCGATACTCAAATTAAGTTTACAAAATATTCTCAACTTGAAATTTCAATTAAATTAACAATTTACTATTTTCATATAATACATATATAAAAAATTATTTCCGTACTGTAATTAAAAGTCTTCATTTTGAACTATAAACGACAGAAACTTATTAAATTAGGTTTGTTTAAAGTTTCAAATATCTTAAATTGATGTGTGTTTCTTTCAATATTGTGGCTTAATTTAAATACCATATGCAAATATACTTAAAAACATTATAGCAAACCTAATACTCTCTATCCTTAGCTAGGATTCCTCACCATTGCTGTACACAATCTAATATTGTTTAGAATAACCAAATTGAATTTGCATTTTTTTCTATTATTGTGTCCTTAATAAAAATTCAATTTCAATTTTAGCACTAAGATATTTTTTATTACCACACAAAAATTATTCAATGTAGGAATAATTTATTTGTGTAAAAAAACAAAGAATTTAAAAGAAATTCCTTTAATTTAATTGATTTGAATGTTCAAAGTTGCATTGGCAATACAAATGCAAATGAGCAGCATTATTTGTAAAAGAAAAAAAAAAAGTTACGGTTACGGTAATATTCGTTTTTCTATTGTCATTATGTCATTTGGCGTTAATTTATATACAATTTGTGTAAATGAAATGCAAAGAAAATTTTCATTTCACAAAACTGAAAAGTGAAGTGTTCTATTCGGATTTGATTTAAAAACAAATTAAATTTTAATAAAAGTATACATACTATATATTGTATATATAGTGCACTCGGAAAAACGTTTACGTCAACATCCCAAAATGTCAACCCCTTTTTTTTACTTTGCCTACTCTAAAACGTCAACCCAACCACAAAGCTCTAAAACGTCAACTCTGAATATAAAACAAATTTTTGAATATACACACATTTGTACACACACACATTAACCCCCTGGCCCACGATGTCGAACGATAACGTTCGCTTAGATAAGACTTAAGGCAGAAACTTGATTGTGGAATAAACAAACTTGATTGAGTAAAAAATAGATACGATAAAAGTTTGTGTCTTAAGTCTTATCTAAGCGAACGTTCGACATCGTGGGCCAGGGGGTTATTTTATGAAATAAATACAATCTTCCAAGTATTGGAAAGAAAAAAATAGCAGAAAAAAATAACAGATTTTTTTTAAATGCATATGATATAAAAATATGATCTCATTTAAAATGTATTCTTTTGGTTCTAGTTGTCTTCTATGGTTCTAGTCAGGTTGAATGCCTTTTTTGTTTTCTTTTTGAATTTATTTATGTTTGGTTTTAGTTTATAATCAATAAAAACGTTTAAAAGCACATTATCGATATGTTTTTATTTAAATATTTTACATTCGTTAACGTCAACAATTTGTTAAACGTCAACACCCGGTTTTAATTAGTTGACGTTTTCCCGAGTGCACTGTATAATTCAATGTATAAAGATGATTTCATGTAAATGTTTTAACGCGGCTATAGCTTAATTGGTTCATACACTGGGTCCAATTTGACACACTTTGTCTAAAATATTTACTGGTATCTTACGAATAAATTCTTCAATATAAACGTCCAGTGCGGCTTGTCCCTATAGATATGAGCCTTAACATAGGCCCACAAAAAAAAATAAACTATTCACCAAACTCTTCTCTCAATTAACCATTGTTTTGTATGATGTATGGCATGCGACACTGTCTTGTTGAAACCTATTGTTAGCCAAGTTCAGCTGTTCCAATTTGGGTTGGATAATTTGCAAAAAGTGTTTACCTCATGCAATTAAATTATTTATTATTTATTTACTATTACAATTTAAATTATTATAAATCTATTATGCAGCACTAGCGACAAAGGCTATGGGCATAGGATTAATAAAGTTTTAAAATTATGTACATAGTTCCCTTTTAGATAAATTCAAACTTTTAACAGATGTTAAATTACATGTTGAATATTCAAATGACTGAGAAAAAGATTAATTTTATTTATATTGGCTTCCTAAGGATTTTGAAGTAGATTAATGATGTTGTCGGTGCCAAAGCGTAAACGAGCTGTATGTAAGGATGTGCAGGTTGTAAAGATATGGATGATGGTTAGGGGCGAGTTGTTGCAGAAGGAACATATGGTTGGGGAAGTAGATGTTGGTGGGTGAATTTTGTGTGAGTAAGTCGCAGCCGAGTAAAGCATTTATTTTTAAGGCAACTTGTGGAAATGGAAGTTCCAATGCCAATTTACATGTATTTAATTTTTTAAATAGAGGTGTTCATATTTTCCCCATTTTTTCAACAAAACTTTGCTATAAAACTTTTTGAGGGAGGGATAAATGTTAATGTGGGGTAATGGTTTATTTTTATTATTTTTTTTATTTATGATTTATTTGCTAAAAATTATTATTTTCCATTTTGTATCTTTGATATTTCTTTTATTTTTGGATCGAGTTCATTAAATTTAATTTTCATTAAATTATTTTTACTGAAGGTAGGAATTGTTACATGAAAATTATTATTAAAATTTATTGATAATTTTTCTTGGCTTAGGATTCGAACCTGGGTTGTTGGTTGAATTTACATTTACATTTTGTATTGTAAATTATTTTGTTAATATGCTTTCAAATTAGAAAAGGGCTTCAATCTGACACAAAATCAATTTTTCATATAAAATTTCATACGTCGCAGCTATGTATGCCAAATCGCCTTAAATCTGTTGTAGATAATATCAAATTAAATATTAAATATTAAATCGTGTAAATGCCAGCTTTAATTTCTAGTTTTAGAAACCCATACGTCCCTGCATAAAATAAGCTGTGACGTGAAAAAACTATTTTGTTTTGTTTTTTTTTAGTTTTAATATATTGTTTATTAAGGTATGGTCACACATGGCAAATATTTACTCAAAACGCGTAAGCACTTGTTTTAGCACAAATTTGTTTGACGTTGTTTACTCATACAAGAGTTTTGCAAGATCAAACAGAATCAAATAAAATAAAACTAAATATTTATTGTATTTTTCCTAAATAAACGAAGTTTTTTTTATATAAATAAACGAGTTTAAATATATTTTAGTTAGTGATTACGTCTTTTTCGGCAAATATTTAGCTGTTAAACCTTCTATTTCTTTTATTCTTGAAAAAATAAATATAGTAATTATGGAAATGCAATCTAAAGATGCACGAATATGTATACATATATGTATATATAACAAGGTTAACTTTTGGCAAATAGCCCGATACTTCATAAATAAGAATATTTTAGATAATCGCAATAAATAAACACAAATATGTATAATATAATATTCTTGAATATTTAGAAGTAGCCGTCTAATTAACTTTAAACAAATACAAGCAGATCCCAAATGAAGATAATTTACAGGTCTGTTTCTTTGCATTAAAATAAAATTGCTAGACTATCCTTTGTTAACTTTCTTCCTGGAACACTAGTTGCATATCGTGTACAAACGCTTTATCTGGTAGCATTTTCCAATAGAAACCAGTTTAACAGCATTTATAATATCATCCGAAATATTCTTTTTTATAATATCAATCGAGTATAAAATTGTAATATTATTTTGTTGCATTAAAATATATCGAATTTTCTATAAAGTAAGTTTGCGGTTAAGTTTTATTATTATTTAACAAATATTGAAAATGGTACCGTGGAGGTCTAAAAAGTACATTTTATTTATATAGTTGGTACGAAATCCAAAACCCCATTTTCCATCACTGGTATGTACATATCGTTGATATGAGCCAAGTTATTTAAACATATGTATTTTAGTGCTGGCAAATTCTACTACTTTCCATTACTCAATAATACTCATTACTTTTCATTTGGGTACTGAATACTACTCGATACTTTTAACGGAGTTTTTGAAATTGTAACGCATAGTTTTTATCTACAAATTGAAGTACTTTCTTCAAAAAATAAAAATAGATCTTCAACTATTATTGGTTTTGTATGTATTTTATTATTAAATCAAAAATAAAGGTAAAGCTAACTTTTAATTCAACGTTAACAACAACTTAAGAAATAATTAAAATAAATTCTTTGGAAAATTATTGAATTTTGTAGCTTACACATTGTTGTCTTTTTATGCAGTGATGTATTTTTATGCACTATTTTACCCACTCAACTTGCTTAAAAATACAACTCAGAAAGTATCGAGTAACTACATTTGAGTATTGAGTATCCAAAAAAAAGGGCAAATACTCGGTACTCGGTACCCATTACTCAATACTTTGCCAGCACTAATGTATTTACATATAAAATGTAACATATTGCGCGTATGACTATTATTAATTGCCTGTAAAAATTATTTCACAAGTATACGCCTTGTGTCCTGTGTGACCGTGTGAAAAATTAGCATCAGAATTTGAAAAAAATTATTTAGGATAATGTATTATTCACATAAAATCCGTTCGTATAAATGTTGTACTATCAGGCATGTGATGGAAATCGAAATCGAAAACGAATCAGTTTTGGAAATACATTTTAATGCATTTATAAACTAATTTTTAAAATTTTTGTTTTAAGATTCTCTTTAGTAGCCCAATATCTTTATATTTTATGTGATAAAAGTTTTTCAATACAGAAAAAATTGACTTCTAAAACTCATTCGTTTTCGTTTTCGATTTCCATCACATGCCTGTATTTCTGTAACATAAAAAGCGTTTGAATATTTTGAAATCACAAGAAAGTAATTTCCTAATGTAAAAAATCGTGTCTATGTTTTGATGAATTGCATAAACTATTGTCAAACATTTCATTCCAAACGCACTGCATACGAAGTGTGACCGTACCTTTAGACTATCAGCCCAATCATGAATAAAAACTCCCGCGGATTTTGTATTCATGATTGGGCCGTATAACATTTTTTCTTTTAAATGACACCAATATCTATTTTACGTTTCTGTTAGTTTTTTTGTTTTTATAGAGCTTTAAAAACAAAAAACTCCACTGCATAAAATAAGCTGCGAGCCACTGTATATTTAATAATAGTTTAAAAATAATATCTAATTTAGCACATAGTCTACAACTAATTTTAAATATTTTTGAAATAATTACAAATATGTTAAAATCACTACACTAAATTGCATGTATCGTTATTGCCTGCTTTTTCATGGTCTTTTTTTACTCATACTTATTTATTAGTTATAAATACGCCCTTATTTAGATACAAAGCAAACTAACCAAAATGTTTCTCTCTCTTTCTTCTATTCTGTTTTTAAAAAATTTTCTTTTTCTCAATTATTCATAATTATATTTAGCAAAAGCTTAAACCCAATAAAGAAAACATAAAACAAAAACGTAGAAAAATCATTTATCAAGTAGAACTGTATTAATAATCAAAAAATAGTTTTTATTCAACAAACACTGGTGATAAAGAAAAATAAAACAAAAATACTTAACTGCTGCTTACAACTGAAACAAAAATATTAAAGAAAATCAGAATCAAATTAACAAACCAAAAAAAGCACTTGATATAAAACGGGCAACAAAAGCCACACAAAAAAAAAACCGACAGTGCAACGTTACGAAATTGAATAAATTACAACTGCAATTAACTTTGGTTTAGAGAGACATTAATAGCACACATATATACATACACACACACACACATACACATCGCACACAAACTTTTGAATTTCCCTAACTAAATTTACACCATCAAATTTCTATAAAAAAAGCACAAACATTTTCAAAATAACTAAAATACACCAACAGACTAAATCACCTACACCCTGTAACATAGAAACGACACCAAACGCAACAGAAACACTAGCTGCATCATTAACTTTAACTACATTCACAACATCGGTAGCAGCACCACAACAACAACAGCACCAACTACTACTACAACTACTACAACAAAAACAACAACAGCAAGCCAAAATTACGACCACAACGAAAAAAAACAACCCCAACACCTCTGCACCGCATACCCAAAACAACGTCATGAACACGAATAAAGTGAAAAAACGTGACACCGATTTATGACTGGTGCGTACCAAGGGTGTCCTGGGCTTGGGCACTAGCAGCGGCAGTCGCTATAAAGTGAACGCATGCTGTGTACCGGAAGTTAGTATAACATCGCCCGTAACAACACCCACAGAGAGTCTGTACGTTTGTGGCAGTGGTACTAGTAATCGTAGTAGTAATAGTTGTTGTAGTAATAATCATGCAACGGCAACAGCCCCATCATCAACCATCATACAGTCACAATCGCAACAACCAACACTACCAACAGCAACAACTTCAACCACTACTCCATCACTTAGTTTCTCACAAGCCCAGTATTTTAGTTTTCCCAACAACACAACCACCAACACCAACACCAACAACATTTACAATAAAAACAACAACTTTAAATACAACAACAATATAACCAATAATAATAAAAATTATAATAACAATATCAATAACATCAAGAATTTGAAGAATACAATAAATCAGACAAACAGTAAAAGTAAAAGTACATTTGATTGCTTGCCCAACCATAGAAACAAAACTAATTTCACAATTTTATCCTCAGGAGCGACTTTAGTAGAGGAGGAGGATTTCAATGAACTTACCGCCGTACCCACAACAACAACAACACAAGCAACACCAGCAACAACAACAACAACAACAACGCCAGCAAACATTGTGATAGCAGCCAACAACACTAGCAGCACCAGCACCAGCAACAACACCACCACCACCACCAATAACGACTCGATCAAAGGGAACAATCGCAAAGTGTCCAGACATTTGCCGCCATTGAAACTACAAAGTAACGCGGCCAACTTAATAACGCCGTCGTCCGGTCAGGGACCCTGTTCGACAATTGCAGCCACAGTAAGAAATGTGTTGCAACGTCAACAGGCCTCTGCAACTAGTCCAACGCAACAAACTAAATCAAAACGTACGACAACGACGTCAAATATAACCGCCACAAAAGACGACGACCTCAATACACAAACAAACGAACATACGCCTCTGTTCACGGACCTACCAAAAGCTCAGCAACAACAGCTAACGCAGACGCAGACGGAGACGGAGACGCCTACATCGTCTGCCTCGTCAACAGCTTCGCCCAACTACAGCATAATTGCGAATTATCAAACGAACGTTTTAAACACCACCGTTGCTGCCTCTACTGCCATTTCCAATTACAACAACAGCTCAGCCAACACAACCACTACCAACAACAACCACACCTTCAGTACTACTGCTGCTACTACTGCAACTACTACCACCTATTCGCACAACTCGAAGACAACACGTTCCTGGCCCGTGATCTATCGCAATCCCCATCACTACGACTACGAGGCTCTCTATGCCCCCAATGCCAATTTGAGAGCTAATTACCAACAACAACAACAACAACAACAACAGCAATACGCAGCACCGTCAGTTACATTCAAACAGAACTGCTATTCAAATCAATTCAAACAGTCGATTGTCTACTCGTCCAGCAATGAGGACTTGACTACCATCAATGAATGTGCGTCAGCGGATGGTGTGGTGGCAAATGGTAATGGTGGTAGAAGCAGCAGTGGCAGCAGCAGCAGTATTTTTGGTGGTGGCAATAGCAATCTCAGTTGCAGTAACCTGCAG
Source organism: Bellardia pandia (assembly GCA_916048285.2). Taxonomy (NCBI): domain Eukaryota; kingdom Metazoa; phylum Arthropoda; class Insecta; order Diptera; family Calliphoridae; genus Bellardia; species Bellardia pandia. The sequence continues at coordinate 116,598,843 of OU696529.1, read as the reverse complement.
AAACTCAATCAACAACAACAACAACAGCAGCAACAGCAACAGCAACAACAAACGACTTGTTACTACTTTTCACCTTCGCGCCACAATAGCATTTATGAACATCCATCGGCTGTTGTTGCCAGCTCTCTGCAATTCGATCCGCATACCTCGGCCGCTACAACAGCAGCTGCGGCCGCAGCGGTTGAGTCTATACGACGCAGCAATAGTATTCTGTTGCGCAACAGTAGTTGCTCCTCGAAAATTATGCATCAATCAAGTGGCGGCGGCGGCGGTGGCAATCTAGACAGTCCCACCTCGCTTAATTCGGCCATGGATGTTACCAGTAATGTTGGCTCCTCAACATGTTGCTCAAGTTGCTGCATGGGCCCGCCGCCTGTGCTCTTCCTTTTTGTCACACTGCTAATGACTACCAGTGCCACAGCAATGCTATGTGCTGCAATTATGACCGATCATTGGGAACATGTCAAATGGGATCGTATTAGTCTGGATCGTTATTCGAATCGTTCAAATTTACAGCTCGATTGGATAATGGAGGATAAGGTGGCGATGTTGAAACCGGATAAGCGAGGTGAGTTAACCAAACTTATGGCTAATGTATCAAAAGTATAGCATTTATATTACTACATACACATCTACCTAGCGCACACATACATACATATATGTACGTATGTCCCCAGCAAGCCATATGAGTCCGAAAAGAATCTTTTCTGACACCTTTTTCGGAGCGTTAACGCTCTTTATGAGCCCAGTCATAATTGCTCCGAAAACCTTCAGAAAAGAGGGTCATTACATTCGAAAATGGTCCGTCAGAAAGAGCTCTTAGATAATCTCAGAAAAGAGTCTTTTATGAGGGTTTTCTTGGGCTCTTAAAGAGCTCTTAGATAATGCCAGAAAAGAGTCTTTTATGAGGTTTTTCTTGGGCTCTGTGTAATCTTGTTTTTATCATTCTTGTGTGGTACAGCTATGTTTTTTTTTTGTTCAAAGCACAAATAACAGGACAACAACGCTTTGGTACACACATAATTAAGTGGAATTTCTGAGTCATACTGCGTGCCGACTCAGAACAGTAACAAGCAAATTTTTCTTTCGCTCCGAAAATGCTCTTTAGTTAGACTCTTTTCTGACTTCTTTTTTCGGAGCGCTCCGAAAATGCTCTTTTGTTGGACTCTTTTCTGAGTGGAATTTCTGTGTCATACTGCGTGGAATTTCTGAGTCATACTGCGTGCCGACTCAGAACAGTAACAAGCAAATTTTTCTTTCGCTCCGAAAATGCTCTTTAGTTAGACTCTTTTCTGACTTCTTTTTCGGAGCGCTCCTAGAATGGTATGCTGGGTCGTTTAATGTTTAGCTCCTATTTATTTTTTTTGTATTGTTAAATGGATTTTGATTTTAATCAAAATGCCTCAGCATAGATCACTTGGATCCTGGCGCCTGAGTGTTTCAGGTTGACTGAATGTTGCCTTAATGAAGGTATGGATTTTAATCACATCCAACCTCGATATACAGGGTTTGTCAGTAATTATTTGTTGGCCGAGTATTTTCTGTCTCAGGTTTCCAAATTCGGGACAGTGACAGAGAAGCTGTTCTTTTTTCTCGTCATTACAGCTTATCTCCAACCTTTTGGCATATATGTAGTATATCCGTAGGCCAATGATCGATGATGACCACCACTATGTTTTTTTTTTTTTAGATGGAATCTTGGCAGATTGATCATAAATCTGGTTCTCTGTCCAGAATTAGTTTAATTACTAGATTTATAAGAAATTGGATGAAAAAATTGCACGCGTTTAAACAAATTACATATCAAAGGTTTTGGACAGGTTTTTTAATCCACCTCAGGTGCGGCCTTGCCGGTGCGTTATTATATTTTGCAAGTTTTTTAATAGCATATTGACAAAGTTTTACGTCTGTTCCGCCTTATAGATATACACATACGGCCTAATCATGAATAAGAAATCCGTGGGAACTTTTTTTAATATTGAATTTGGATAGGAAAAATGGTAAAAGGGGAAAAAATCCCGCGGAGTTTTCATTCACGATTATGCTGATAGTTAAAATACGTTGTTTGTATCGCAAGACAAATAGCTCCGACGGTATTCTGTCGGTTCTTAGTTTTTTTGTTTTGACTATGTATGAAAACACTCTCCTACTTCGTTATCTGTAATTATGTCATCAAGAGATGTTCTACCTATTGCCTTTGCACCATTCTTATCCGTGCTGGAGAGGAGCCACATTGATTTTGTTACCTCAATATCCGATTGTAAAAGTTCCGTCCTCTTTTCTCTCCTCATTCTTCGATGACCTCTTCACGTTCAGCACATGGATTACTTCAGTGGATACTGCTAACATCATCTTTAATCTGTCCTACTTCGTTAAATGTAGTTGTGTGAGCAATTACTAGTAACTGTATAAAATGTTGTAGGCATTTCCTTTGCACCCCTCCCATCCTAAGAGGACAAGCTAACCCAATCTTTTTATTGATAGGGCCGGACATTGGCAGAGGAAATGGGTGATTGTTTCATCTTCCTCCTCGTTATGACAGCTTCTACAGTAATCGTTATACTGTAGACCTAGTTTTCTGGCGTGTGCTCCAAAAGTACAGTGACAATAAGCCATATTATGTTGCGACGAAAACTGAGCACTGATTTCGTCCTTCCCATTAGGAACTAGCAACTGAGTGAAATGTTCTAGCCATTTATTTTGAAGCGTTCTCATCATTACAGAAGAGGATGCCCATTCCTTGTTCTTACAATTGTATCAATATCTTTCCAAAATGATTCCTGTATTCCTTGATTTTCTCAAACTCGTTCAGTAGATTCCATTTCGCTATGAATTCGATTCCACTTTGTTATTTAGTAATCCAGCTAGCAATTGAATTAGATAAGATGTTAGAAACATGTTGAAGAGTTTAAGAAATTGTATTTCTACAAGAGTTTTGTATATTATTTGGTTTATTATTTTAGTGCTATTTCACACGTTTCAGTTTTATCTTTCTACTTTGTCATGCAAATCAAGAATACAAAAGAAGAATACCAAAGGAAATAAGAAAATTGACTAGTACCGCCATTCTCTTTTCCCTTCTCACCCACAAATACTTGCCTTGAATAGTCAACAGATTTTCGGAACTTTAAGTTAGATAAACTTCAAATTATCACTGAGCTGTTTGCTCTAACTTTGTGAAATGTAAAAGAAACATAGTTGTTATCTTTTCTTAAAGTAATTTTTCATTATTTCACAAAACATCCTTCCTGTTAATGCTTGAATAATTTCCTTAAACACACAAAATGCTATTAAGCTTGTAACTACATAGAATTATATAAATATAAAAGCTTTTATATAATACTTATGTACTTTGCGTATATATACATATGTACCTAGAAATTTTTGAACATGCAACATTAAATAAACATTAATGACTTTCTTATGCTTTTTTAGTTCTGTATGAAGCATATTAAATCGTCATTATGCAAGACGTCAAAGTAACTTTTATCCAAATTCTTTGGAAAATAAGAAAAAACTAAATAAACAGAAAACTAAATCGTCAAGCGCACAACCTTGACCTTATTCCAAAAAGAGACATGTAAGACATTTACTCGTGTATATAACCACTGTATACAAAGTTATTCACATTGCTATCTTTATAAATACTTACATACATACTTATACTTGTCTTGTTTAGTCTAAACTCTAAAAATACAGTGCTTTAACCTTTAACTGGGAGGGACATTAATACTTCTACTACTACTACTGTTCAAAACATTATGCCAGTAATGCTAACTAATTATAATCAAACTCCACTGCGCTACACTTCCAAACCCGTTAAATATTAGAGTAAGGTTATATTTCTTTTAATATAAATATTTGCAAAGTAAATATTCATCTAATTTTAAGTTATTTAATTGATCCCAAGATAGCATATCGTTGGTCTCATTGCGATTCCAATGCATTTAACGCAAATACACCTCCTCACAAAAATTTATTGCAATAGTGTAAAAAATAACGCTTTTATAAGCAGTTGTACAAAAAAAGTTACATGTTGAATATTACAGTTTCTATTATGTTTTTACCTTCTCCTGTAAAGTTTCAAATATGCGAGTTAGGGCCTTTCTACATGAGACCATCGATATGAAGTATAAAATTGCATATACATATGTATGTATGTAGTCGGTTTATTGAAGAAAAATACTCCCAAACATGACCAGATTTGCATCAACTCTAACGTCGACCAGATTGCCTTTATAAAAATTGTGCCAAAAATGAAGTATAGTCGGTCAAGCCGGACCATATAATACCCTACACCCAGTATATCATTATGGACAGATCATCCAAAAATGTAGTAGTATGACTTCTGTGAATATAAATTTAATGTATGTTATACTTTATCTCGATATAAATACTTTTAAAAGATTTATGAAGGTTAAAGTGAATTGCGGTTAAGGTCCTATATGGGAGTTTCGACTAATTATAGACTGAGCGTTATAAAAATAGATGTCATAATTTCTGTTGAATTTTATTTGGATACCAATATTTTTAAGAGATTAATGGTCGTTAAAGTGATTTTGGAAGTGGCCCTTATATGGGAGCTATGCTCAATTATGACCGATTTGCACAAAATTTGTACATGTGATTGGCTTCATTTACCACTCAATTGTGGTGAAATTTGTTTGAATACTTGCATAATTCAAACACTTATGATCGTTTAACCAATATTTCCGGAGGAAACTTGTAAGGGGGCTAGGTGAAATAATGGACCAATTTCTTCAAAATTGCGACCTGTACTCTGCGCACAAGCTTTGCAATGACAGCCAGCCAGACGGACGGACGGACATCGTTAAATCGATTCTAAGTCGATTAAGGTGGGCGTTGGACCAATATTTATGGGCGTTACAAACATCAGCACAAATCTAATATACCCTCCCCACTATGGTGGTGTAGGTGACTGAAAAAAATTATCTTTTATGTTATTTTTTTTTTTTAATTTAAATGTGGATGGCGGAGAATTAATCTCACAAATCACAAAATTGGCAAGTTATCCTACGTGGGTTCAAGTACACCCCTAGTCAACCTATGTCTTCATATAGGAGGCTTGAATTTTTAAACCTTTGAATATATCAAGAGTGTTAATGGTACTCCACCAGTTCATTCTTTGAGTTGTTAAAGTTGAGTTTTTAACGGTCTTTACCAAATTAAAAGACACGCGGTTGGTTTAAACAACGTAGAACCGTTATACGACACTGAACAGTACACACGCACCAAAGCGAGACGCAAAATTGTTGAAGGCAAAAAAAGAAATAATCAGGCATGTGATGGAAATCGAAAACGAACGAATGAGTTTTAGAAGTAAATTTTTTCGTAATATTTCTGTATTGAAAAACTTTTATCACATATAATATAAAGATATTGGGCTACTAAAAAGAATCTTAAAACAAAAATTTTAAAAATTAGATTACAAATGCATTAAAATGTACCTCCAAAACTGATTCGTTTTCGATTTCCATCACATGCCTGAATGACAACTAAATCGCTCTTAAGAAATAATGACAATGACGCGCGAGTTGTTAATCAATCCAGACCTAGTTTGCGTCTGCTTTTATGTTATTGAAAAGCGCTAAATTGACAATGCTAACTTCTTCCTTTAGCCGCTCTCTACAATAAAAAAAAAAGTTAGCAAAAGCAGAAAATAAAGTGAAAACAGAAAACTAAAAAACTAAATAATATTGAAATGAACTTCACGTTTTTAACAGAAAAGTTTTGTTTCCATTTCAATGCTGGTTGCTTGAAAGACAGGCAGGCGAAGCCATAGGAAAAACTAGAATGTAATACCGTACGTTAAATAAACTACTACTTACTATTGAATTGAGGATTAAGTTTTATGCTTTAAGGAAATACAAACTTTTACGTACATAAAAAAATACGAGTAATAACTTAATTTAAAGTTTGTACTGGTATTTATCTGTACATAGTAATGTACATTTTATGTGTTTATTTGAAGGTTAGTAATTACATTAGGTTAGAAATTACATAAAGTTTTTTTTAACCACAAGCAGTAATACAATTTGATTCATTGTAATCTTCCACTGAGTTTAAATTTCCCATATTAGCAGAAATATTTTGTATAGCTGAACAGTTTTGTAACGATCCAACCAGCAGTTTTAATACTATCCAAAAAATACACACAGCATAGTTCCCTACATCTAGTATTAACCAAAAACTGGTCGCATCTATGCCAAATCGTCATAAATCTGTTGTTGTCAATTTTAATTAAAAGTTTTCGAAACTCATACATAACTGAATAACATAAGCTGTGACGTGACAAAACGAGCAGTTTTTGTTATTTTAGTTTTAATATATTAAAATGTACATTTTTGCAATAAATAATTTTTCTTTGTTAAACTAAAATAAAATGGGAATAAAATGTTTGCCCTTAATATCAAAAGTATTGTAAAATCTAAAAACATTTCAAATAAATATAAATTTATTCCTTACCTTATCATTGAGTTATAAAGAAATATGTATGCATACTTCACATACCACAAACAGAAACTTGTAACATTTATGTTGACGATATGACGATTTCGGTGTCTTGATAATTGTTAGGCTATAAAAAAGAAAAAAAAAACAAAGAATATAATTAAAATATGTAAATAAATAAACAAGGTTACCAAAATAATATTAGAATTAAAAAAAATAACCATTGATATTTTTCTTTCTTTCATTCTAGCCGATCATCGTTTTCGTCGTGATAATTTGTTTTTGGTGCCAATGCATGGTGGCATTTGGACATTATGTATAGATCTTCCTTTACATGAAATACAAGAACTAAGACGACATCCAAAATTTCCCCGGAGCGCACCGACATGCCTTAACTATTTGGCCGGCTCAACGGAAAATGCCCGCGGCGAGGAGCAGCGCAACGATTGGCAACATAGTGAGTCCCAGACCCCATTGCAGCCTCATTTAAGTACGTATGGTACAATCTAGGTGTAAATTTGTTTGTCTATATCTCTCTCTCTCTCTCTATATACATATATATATACATATTTCTCTCTCTCAATCTAATTAATTAATTTTACTAACCAAAAAGTAACACACATACACTTTGATATACTATATACTGTGAGCGTCAAAATAAAGGCAACACTACCTACATATTATTAAAAGAAAATCTTAATTAATAGTAATAATATTATATTAGTTATTTAAGTAGAATTGATTTCACAAAAAAACAGAAACAAAAGCGTATACAGATTTATTGTTAAAATAGACCAATTTTTAATCATCAAAATAAAGTAAACAATGGCATCATCATTCTTATGCAAAAAACCCGTCATTCCAAAAGTAGCAGCAATTCTTTTAATCTTTTTTGTTTGATAGTACATATAACGGTAAAGTGCCGTTCAAAATAATTGCAAGTTTCATAACACTATGCGACAGTCAAAATCGGGATGGGATGAAACCAACGGGAAATGTTATATCGGTAAAAAAGAAGTTATACATGTCCCGGCGTTTCGCTTTCGATTTCGTCATAACTCGAGAACCACTAGTCCGAATAAGCTGAAACAAATTTTAAAAAAATAAGAATTACAATTCCTTTAATCTGTTCATATAACGTTTCGCTACATAAGTAACAGTTTCGCAGTTTTAATTAAATGTATGAAGAAAAAAACCATTTTTTGCCTAAAAAATTTAATTTTTTTATTTTTAATTCATAAAAAATCCAAAACAGTAAAAAAGTATCAAGTCGCATAAACTATGAACAAAATGAGACATAAATCATGAAAATCGATGAAATCGGTTAGAAGTATGTTTGAGATATTTGAAGTCAAACCCCCCCCCCCCCCCCAAAAAAAAATGGCGAACCCAGAACGAAGTCTTTCGTAATAAATATGTTACAAAGACGGTAAAACATTTCGCCGGCTCAGAAATGTCTTAGGGTTGTATGACGGCATCAAGGGTCGGTAAACCAACATTTATAGAAGCTACAATGAAAAAGGAAGATTATCTCGACATTTAAAAAAAACAATGTAGCCCCTAGTGTTAAGAAATTAGAACAAGTGCAGAACTGGATTTTCCAACAGGATAATGATCCTAAGCATATCTCCAAAATTGTGGTTGCTGAATCATTGGCCAAAAACGTTACTTTATTTTCCTCAATCAAATTGAACACCTGTAAGAATATACATATGGACAAAAAAAAATCAGGCAAAGAAATATTTCTTGCAAGGATGACACAAAGGCAAATTTCGCCTGATTTCACTAAAAAAATCTCGTTGATTCTATGTTCTATGTTGACAATCTATGCTAAGATTGTCAGCTGTGATAAAGGCAAAAGGACCACAAAATATTAAATACACTGTTTTACATAATTTTGATATACCTGTTTACTTTATTTTGACGCGAAAAAAATGATACTTTTCCGTTAAAATTTATTTATTTTTTTTTGTGTTCCTGACTTTTCTAGTTTTTAAATATTAATGAATTACATATATTTTGCTTAAGATACTTATGAATTATGCAAAAGGGCGAATTATTCATTCCGATCCGCAATTGCGGAAAGAAATTTTTTGTGCGGAAGCATAATTTGAAATTATTCATTCCGTTGCGCTATCATCTCAGACAGTATTGCGGCATGCCGCAGGAATGACTACTTATATTTTACATATCGATCAATATTTCTTTTCGCATAGTTTTTCTTTTCGTGCGGAATCAATAATACCACACAATATATTTGGTATTATATTTGTACTTGTAGTAGGGTAGAGGGGGGCACGTTTATACCTGGGGCACCTTTGAACTATGTTGATAAAATCTCAGTTTAACATTTTTTCCGACCCTTAACCGAGTTTTTCACATGGCAACCTTGTTTTCTAGCAACGTTAACAACTTTTGCTAGTTTTTTCAGTCGTCGACCGAATGTAGTTGGGTGAACAAGTTTTCGCAGTGCCATTGTAAATTTTTATTTTTTTTTTTTTAAGAGTGTAAGAAGTATTCAGTGATCGTTTTCTTTCAAGAAAGAAATTTATTGCAGTCCAAAATTATTTTTTATACATTTCCGTGAAATGGCATGCCAGTTCATGTGAACATGTTACCCCCTGGCCCACGATGTCGAACCATAACGTTCGCTTAGATAAGACTTAAGACACAAACTTGATTGTGGAATAAACAAACTTGATTGAGTAAAAAAATAGATACGATAAAAAGTTTGTGTCTTAAGTCTTATCTAAGCGAACGTTATCGTTCGACATCGTGGGCCAGGGGGTTAATTTATCAACCGAATCATGATGCTTTAAAGGAAAATGTAATGTCACCTGAAATCGCAAGGCCTTTTCCGTCTTAATAATATAAAACTTTTTGATCTGAATTTTTTTTATTTTTTAATTGTTAATGTTTATGTTTTTCCTAATAAATAAATCGAATTTATTATATATATAAAAAATATAACTGTTTATGTTATTTTTGGACATAAGCGCTACAAGAAAAAATTGCCGTTCAAAACTGCCCCAGCCTAGTTCAAAGCTGCCCCGTATGGGGTGCACATTTGACACAATGACTTCATCCATTAAAAAAGTAAAAAAAATATAAATCGAACTAAAAACAAGTTACTTGTAGACTTAAGCTAAAGTTTATTTCCGTATACATACATATATTAGTTAAATTATGTAAAAAGTCAATAATTCAAAAATATAAATTTTTATGTGGCTTGAAAGCAAAGTGTTCTAAGGTGCCCCCCTCTCCCCTATATATAACAAAAAAATTTAAACAACATTAATGGCGTTTTCTTTTCTGGCAAAAATGTTACACGTTTTTCCCATTTCGCACCTTTTTCATTTTTTTTGTGTTCTTTTCTGAAAAAATGTCAACACTGCTAAAGTGTAGTGTGTTCTTTTCTATAAATGTCACACTATAAATTTAAAAAATAGCGCACCTTTCACACTCTGTATTTTTAGAGGGGGAGAATCGCACGATAAAACAGCTGATATTTGTTTTGTTTATGAATGTGTATTTGTGTTAAGAAAAAAAAAAAAAAATACAAAATGGAAAATATTACTACTTTTTTATTTGCTGAAAAAATTTTGGATGACTTGTTGGATTCATCTTCATCATCTGATGATGATGAAATATTTTATATGATTATGGAAAGAAATCCACAACCGCGAGTGAAAGGCTTTTTAGAGAACGTAATTAATGAATACTCTGAAGTTGATGTACATATGTAAAATTTCATAGGACAATATCTCCTACTTCTTATACATATATGTAATGTATGTTTATATATATAATTTTTATAGTTTAAGAAAAATTTGCGTATTAGTCGGGAAGGTGACATTGGTCTTTTTGAGAGATATTCATTGTCGTATTTCAAGTGATCTTACCAGGGAGCTATCTGCTTCTTCTTTTTTAACAAAAAATAAACAAAACCAGCTGTACATGAAAAAAAAGTGTTACACTGTTGTAATTTTATGTTCTATTCTGACCATTAAAAATGCGACATCTTTAAAATGTGGGGTAAACATTATAAAAATGTACATAATAAAGGTGTAACATTTTATTTCAGAAAAGAAAACACCATAAGTGTTACTTTATATTGACGCTCACAGTATACACATACATATGTATGTATGTAACTATATACAATGTACCTATATATTTGGCGTACTATGCAGCCCAGCGGGAAAATAAGGTCTTTGCTTCATTTCTCTCTATTAAAACCTAATTAAGACACATATTCTTTTTTAAAAATCCAAGTAAGGTGTAGTTTGTTTGCAGGAATTAATTTTCTACTACAATCTTTTTTACAGGTTATATTTAGCAAATTTAAAGTAGATATAGTGGAAAAGGTGTTCTTAGGTGCCTTTGCAACTAATGAGTATCTTATGCGATTAGCAGGCCTTGTCTCTATAAAGTAATACATACTTCTTTGTTGATTTTTCCCCGCTGGGTATGTTACTTCTTGCCATAGTATGTGTAATTTAATTGTGTTGTAAAATCTTAAATCACATTTTAAATGTTGTGTAAAAACACTCTACTAAATTGGTAAACAATTTATAAGCCCATACGTAAGGATACATGTAATAGAATGTGTTTTCAATTTAAGTTTAAACATTTGTACATAAAAAGTATATTCTAATTAAGTTTCAACAATTGTTTCAAGTGCGAAATAATTAATATACATAGGTATATTTACGAAAAGAAATAATTACGTACTAAAGATGTAATAATATAATATATATCGCTAATATACTTCAAAACTGTAAAATGCGATTTTGGTAATTTCAATTTTAATTGCAGCTTGCCTAAAAGAAGATGATTTCTGATTAAACGCCATCATAAATTCCTTCCGTTTTGTGTTAACCGAATCCGAGTAACATTTTCATTTTTTAACACGTAATTTACTCATTTTACTTTCAATTTACAAAATCGTGTAATTTGCAAAATCGTCAATTCAAAATTAATACTGAATATTTTGACGATGTCAAAATAAATGAAAAAGTTCATGAATACGAAGAAAAGTTGGTTAGTACAGTTGAAAATGGATAGCCGGGCACGTCTTACGCCAGGGGGGTACCGTACAATTTGTATGCTTATCGCATCGCATTTGCTTTCGCATCGCAATAGAGAGTAACCCCCCAGACCAAAAGGCCTGTTTTTTTATCTCTCAATTACAACAACGAGCGGGATAAGCGTACAATTTGTATGTTTATCGCATCGCATTTGCTTTCGCATCGCAATAGAGAGTAACCCCCCAGAATAATTTAATTTTTTTAAATAAAATACAAAAAACAAACAAATAGAATTGGATATCGGAATTTTTTATTATGTTCCAAAAGAACAATCTCTCACCTGCATTGCTATCAGTATCTCGCGAATGGCAACCTTTCTCAGTGAAAGAAAAGGGGTTTTTTTGTTATATCAAACGATCTATTCGGACAGTTGACAGTTCCGGAACGCGAACTTAGCTGCTCACCAATATGATTTCTCAATAATGCAACGTAAAACCTTTCTCACAGAATGCTGATTCTCATAATATAGAAGAGACGTTATTGCGATGAGATTATTTCCATGATGAATTGCCAAACAATACTGAATTAAATTAAAATGACAGTATGAAACGGGTCACTCTAAATGAATTACCTCTGCACAGATAAAACAGATTACTGATGGCAATCGAATGATTCGATTATTATCCATAAATTTATTCGATTCTAGCAATAGTCTGTCAGTTAACAAAAAAATATTACGATTAATGGGTCGATTATGTATATCAATCTTTAATCTTTTTTTTCGAATTTTGGAGTAGAACACAAACAAACCACTGAGGTTCGGTTGCCATTCATAATTGACCCATAACTGTTAATTAGTAAAGCTATAGTGTTCTCTTTTTTATGGTGTTCAGAGATTACTTGAAAACAGTTTGTGAAGATTCAGAAGAAAGGGTTTCTCCATTGGATTCAGCCTGTGAAGGTCGATAAGACTTGGTTTCTCCGCTGTGTATCTCTAAAGGAAGATGAAATTATCGTGGTCTTTTTAATACATATTCATATAAAATTACTCCTGTGACTCATTTTCCATTCCTGTCACTAACCGACAAATCGTTTTGTAGGATTATTTATCCATAAGCCTGGTGGGTAGCACATACAATGTCATAACATTATGACACGCCAAAAAGTGTCATACAAGTCTACCGACATAATGACACAATATAATGTAATTTAAGCATAGTGCCACATAGTTCACAAGCATATTGCCACGAAGTCCATTGATTGCAATATGTGATTTTTTATTAGTTCTATATATTTATTGTATCTTCATTAAAGACAAACTAATAATAAGTATTTCAAATCTTATTAATGAATTTTAATTATTTAGTCCAGGCAGTGCCGGACGAAAATTGTTTAACCATTGTTGTTTATATGTATTAAGATGGTATTCTTCCTTCTTGTCTATGGCTCAGATCCGCTGTATCCATGCTTCTTAGTTGAATATAGCCACCATTATTTAATATGTACTTCAGGTGTACTTACAAGTTTTTTCTGCATGTCTTTGGATCTCAGTTTTTTCCGTAGCTGTTCCCATAGCTGTATTCCATACACCAATTAATTTGGATTATTAATTTCAATTTCATTTGAGTCCATTTTGCTTTTATATGGGATTTCCATGTAAGGCGACGATCGAGATATTTAACTTCGGATTGGTGTGTTATTGCTTGATTATTGATATAAATAAAAGAGCATGATTCTCAACACAATGATTAAATTGTGCATTTCTGCTCATTAACTTTTATCCTCCATTGCTTTAACCAATTTTGTAATTCAAGTACTGAGTGGAATTATTCATTCAGTTCTGCGATTGCGTAAAAAAATTTTTTGTGCGGAAGCATAATTTGAAATTATTCATTCCGTTGCTGCGGTATTTTACCTTTTTGCGGTATCATCTCTACAGACAGTATTGCGGCATGACGCAGGAATGAAGGTACAAGGTGGCGAAAAAGTAATGCTCCTATCAGAAAATGCTATAAATTTTGCGAGGCCCCTAATGACAGTTGTGTTTGGACATTTGTGTAGTAAACACATGCGAAATACACGTTAATAAACAATGTTACGCTACACTGCTCCAGAACGCAGAATATTGGTGACTATTTATTTGACCAATAATCGGACAGCCAAAAAACATCGGAAGTTTACTTTTGCGCCACCTTGTAGTATGATGTGTTGTCTAGACTACAACACAACATGCATTTTATTAAGACTATGCCGACAAGTATTGTGAATCGTTTACAACATACAACATCAAAATACTTAGTGTTGTGAACGGTAATCGGTGCCGAATAATTACATTTTACATATCGATCGATATTTATTTCCGCTTAGTTTTCCTATCCGTGCGGAATCAATAATACCACCTACTATATGATTTTGTAAGTAACGAGATGCTTATTGAGGGTTTTCAAGAATGCATAGAATAGCAGTGTCATCAGCAAATGTTTGAAATTTGTGAGTACGATTGTTTGTTGGCTTATCAGATGTCTTTTTATTCACGATAGGGGTGATTGATGATTCGGAATACAAATTCTCAATTAAAATCGGATATAACTTGTTCAGGACTATCTGCTTCGATGTATTCGACAATAGGCTGACGGGTATGTATGATTCTACTGGCTTGCATATTACAGGTCTTTCAAGACTTTTAGTGGCTCGCCATAATGTGGAGTTGCGTCCAGATTTTCTAGATATTTATTTAGTAGTTCAGTTTTGCTCTTTTTTACTCTTACAAGAGTTTTACAAGATCAAAAATCACCATCAAATAAAATAAAACAAAATATTTGTTATGTCCTGTCTTAAATAAAAAGTTTTTTTTAAATAAACGAGTTCGAAAATACTTTATTTAGTGGTTACGTCTTTTTCGGCAAATATTTGCTAAGTGTGACCGTACCTTTAGATTTGAGTTGATCGATCTGTGCAATTGTCAGTCTCTTCGAGCTCTTCTTTTTTCATTTAAGTGTATTCACTTTTTGAAATGAAGCCAAAATTCAATTTACATTAATGTTATAAACTATTCATCCGACCAAAGGACGTCATTTCCTGGAAACTATTGCCCCTATTACGGTTCACAACTTTTTTAATAATTTGGTCGTCTTTCATAAATCGGTATTGCCATTCACAACTTATATGTAGTAGAGTTAATGTAGAGTTAAAGTCGGGTTGACTGACAGACGACCAAACTTAGTTGAGTTGAGAACGGCAATAGGCGCATATATTTCAATATTTTTCTTAAATGAAAATGACATAACGCCCATGGTCATTACGACACTTTTTTGACATTGCAGATTATGACACGTCACCTCCCTGGTGCTGCCGACTAGCGAACTAAGGACCTTATTCCTATTTCTCAATTTTTGCATGAGTGAGAACTGATTTAATTTGGGATAGTTATTATCAAATTAAAACATTTTGTTAAATAAGCGTTTACTAATCCTGACTTACTTATTTCGAATAGATTCTCAAATTACGCAATTATATTCATAGATATACAGAAAGTAATGCTACGTTGATTTTGATAAGTAATTTTAATAAAAATCTTTATTTAAATATTTATTTTTTTATACGCTTAATAACTATTTGTGTAAAAATATGTATGTATGTATGTATGTTCTTCAATTTAATGAGTTAATGGAGAAATTTGCATTATTTTGCTTAAATAAAACTATGAATAATTTTTTATAATTATAAAAACCAGAACACAAACAACAAACACCGTTTTTTAAGTAGCAAAATTAAAAAAAAAATCTAATGTATATTTCCATAATTTAATTTAACTTATTTAGTATCAATGGAAATTACAAAAAAAAACTAAACACAAATAGGTCATACAAAGATATTACTGGTAGGAAGGTATGCGCAGTTAATAAAAGAAATGAGAAAATTATATATTTTTTTTAAAGAATAATAAAAAACTAAAAAACGAACTGATTACATGAGGTAGGTAAAAGGTAGAGAAAGGTAAATTTTTACAAAAAAGAAATAATTAATAGTTTTTTGTATTAAAAACTTAAAAGAAAATAAATTGTTCAAAAAAACAGTGAAAGTTGTTCCAGTAAAATGAATAAGTGTTTAAGGAAAACTAGAAACAAGAAAAGTATGGAACAATAAATATATTATTATTACACAACTGGAATGCAGTTACTTGTGTGGATACATATTGTTTTTCTCTCAATATACAGATGAAAATTAATATTAATAAAATAAAAGAAAACATACACAGACACAAAAGCAAAACTAAATATTTATATTGCAGGACGTTTAGCCGATGAACAGGCAACAGCAGCTTCGGCTTCTGAAGTTGGCTCTTCTGGCTTTTTACGCTTAATTAAATGTGAAATATCGGTAGGTTTCGACGATGATGTTATAGCAGCTGGTGAAGAGGATGATGACGATGACAAAGTATCATCTGTTGTTAACGTGGAGGCTGCTGTTGCAGATTTCGATGAGCCAGCATCTACATTACCACTGCTGAGTGGTTTAATGTAACTATCTAAAGCAGCACGTACTTCAGCAATGTTCTGCAATGAAATTGTAGAGAAGAAATAAAGCACAATGCCAGATATGAATATTAAATTACAATTAATAGACTTTCGTTTGTACAACAATCTGGTCTAGTTGTCGTAGTATTGTTGCAATTAGTATGATAAAATGGCGTCGTGGATTTAAAAAACAAAAAATGTGTTTCAATGTTAATTAATTACAAAGTAATATGCAGCTGTGGGGGTCGATTTTTAACGTTTCTTAAAAAGGCAATTGATTAAAAGCGTAGATTATCAATTAGGTTAGTTAGTTGGATTAATCAAAATTTCTAGTATCATGTACTATAGTTACATAGTTATGTTAAGCAGTGTTCAAGATTGTTAAAACGGTCTTAAACTCTTTATATTGTCCCATAAAATTGTTAAAAACCTATTTGTTATGTCGATTAGAACATAAGAAAACATATTTAGGTTTTAGTTAGTTTCTTCATCTTACCTGTGCCTGTGTCTCTTCAATTTCTATGATTTTCGCTTCAATTTCTTGCTTCGTTTCCTCCATATCTTGTATGGTGTTTTCATCCTGTTTACTGAGTTTTGTTGCTTTCTTTATTTCATCAATTTCTCCTGCTATTAAATTGCAGGCCTCTTTCAAGGAGGCAGCTCCCTCTTTGTTTTGATGTTGCATTAAAAAAGTCAAACCGATTTTATAGTGTATCTCGGCCATAGCACGACGATAATTATTGGGCAATTCTTTGTAAATAGTTAATGCTTTTTCTAAAAATGAGAAATTTAAAAAAACAGCACAAGTATTTAATAAAAGTAATTTGTGTTTTGAGTTGTTAGCTAAACTCACCATAATCATCACGGGCTGATTCTAAAATGTTATTTTCAAATTCAATGTTGGCCAATTCAGTTTGAACTTCAGCCAAATTGGCTAGACCACGTTCACCTTGGCGGGAAAAGATTTTTGCAGCCAATTCTAGAATTTCCCAAGCCAATTGAAGGTTCGAGGCCTGAAAACGAAAATAAAATAATTTTTAGTGAAAAATTTTCAGGTGAAACAATAATAATTCTGTCAGTGAAATGTTTCTGGTGAAATAATATTTAGTGAAAATGTATCTAGTGATTTTTTTTATAATTTTCAGTGAAAATGTTTCTGGTGAAATATTTTTCAGTGAAATAATTTTCTGTTCAAATAATTTTCAGTGAACATTTTTCTTGTGAGATAATTTTCTGATGAAATAATTTTCAATGATAATGTTTCTGGTGAAATAATTTTGCCGTGAAAAATTTTTTCAGTGAAATAAATTACATACTGGTGATATAATTTTCTAGTGGAATAATTTTCAGTGAAATAAATTACTGGTGATATAATTTTCAGTGAAATAATTATCCGATGAAACTCAAATCATATTTAGTAAAACTGAAATATTTTTTTTTGTTGGAACACAAAAAATTTAGTTGAAATTTGTTGGCGAAACTCAAATAATTTTCAGTAAAACTGAAATAATCTTTTTTGAAAATATTATGGTGAAATTAAAA
The DNA here is from genome assembly GCA_916048285.2 of Bellardia pandia. Lineage (NCBI taxonomy): Eukaryota > Metazoa > Arthropoda > Insecta > Diptera > Calliphoridae > Bellardia > Bellardia pandia. The sequence continues at coordinate 116,581,283 of OU696529.1, read as the reverse complement.
ACTTGCAAAAAAGGTTTTTAATACAATTTTGGGTGAAACAAAGATTTTGATTTTGTTGGTTATTTAAAAAAAAAAAACTTTAATACAATTTATTCTCTAAACTCACTGCTTCATTGTCTTCATCATCATCTTCAATGGTCGTGTCACCATTCGATGTTGAGGGTTTTTCACCATCATCAACGGCAATGGAGGTTTGTGGCTTCTCTTCTTTGCCATTTGCTTCGCCATTTGCTTTGCCATTTGCTTCGCCATTTGAGGACTTATTTTCTTCTTCTTCCTTTTTCTGTTCCAACTCGTGCTCCTGCTTAGCCTTGTTATCAGCTGTACTGCTAACTTCAGAATCTTCTTCCATTTTTTCCGGTTTATCTTCCGAAGATGCCTCCTCTTCTTTCTCATTTTTAGCGGCCTCTTCATCAGCTGCTGCTGCTGTGGAATCAACCTCAGCATCTTCTTTTATGTTATCCATTTTTGTGCCATTTGTTGCCGACTTGCCATTTGTCGCCTCAGCAGCAGCCTCAGCATTTTCCTCTTCGTCCTCCTCATCATCATCATCTTCTTCCTCGTCGGGTACATCGATAACTTTGTTTTCGTCTAAAGCCAAAGCAATAAGAGATTTGGCATACAACAAATAGGGCATACCCAATTCATCAGATAACTCGCCATGCAGCTCTTCATAGATGGCACAAACTTGACTTAATTCATCGGCAGCTTCGGCAAAAGATTTAACCAAAAAGCTACGAGAACCATGACTGTAGAGCTCTTTAGCTTTCAGTATCTTTTCAGAACGTTCTTGTTCGACAATGGCTTCAGAGGAGAGATTTTCCATGGTGGAAGGAGTGGTAGTTGTGGTTTCTTTGGAGTTTTTGGTGACAGTGTGCTCTTCAGTTGGCATATTTGTGATGCTTGTAGAAGATTTTTCCAAATAATAACGAGGACTAAAAATATTTAAAAAAAAAATAAGAAAAGGATTAAAAATGTATATGAATTAAATCTTAAATCGCATTAGGTAAATGGTGTGGAAGTTTTTTTATTATGTTCTTTTTTAAATATGGATTGTCACACATTTTATTACATGTATTCACCATTTTTAATATGTAAGAAAGCAAACACACAAAAGTATAAAGATTTTAAAAAATAAAACAACATATTTCTATCAACATCTTTTTCTCTTAAAGGATTTTAAATAAATATTTATTTTAAACAGAAGGCAATAATCACGTAGGTTGTACCGCAAACTCTCATCAAAACATGTTTTAATTAGGAACCATAAACAAAATCCAAAAAAATAAAACTAATTTAAATTATTTCTTCTTTTTAACAAAATCAAGATGCATGCGCTTCTTTGCCTCCTCTTTCTCTCTATTCATTTTTGGCTTATTGTTTAGTTTTAGCAATGCGTGGTGTTGCCTTGCTTTCAATTAAAACTAAAAAACACACACACTTTACAATCAACTTGACTAAATAAAACAGAAAAAAGGAATAAAAAAATAATATATAAAGCGAGTATTTTTTCGAACACGTATAATAAAAGTTAAAAGTTTGGCATTAGTTAAAAAAAAGTTTTGTTTTTTTTTTTTTGTGTTTAATTCCCAATCCATCATTTGCACACTCTTCTCACACGCATAAAGTTGAATTTAAAATTAGTGTAAATTACAATTAAAAAGTTTTTTAAATGTGTTTTTGTTGAAATTATTTTAATTACAAATAAATATGTACACAAATGAAAGAAACGAAACAGATACAAAAGTTACAAACAATTTAAAGGAATTTGCTTACCTTACACACATACATACATATGTATGTATGTATGTATTTAACATTTAACCCCAGCAGTGTGTTTAAAGTAAAATTGTATTTATTTTATAGGTACATATTTATGTATATTTTAAACAAGGTCACTCATTTCCGTTTCCTTGCTGCCGTTGGCAATGAATACAAATTTAACAAAAATTTAACAACTACTATATGCAAAACACACACTACAGCCAGCCAGCGTGCCCTTAAAACACGTGCTTTTAAAATGTTTATATCCGTTGAGGCTTGTTTCAGCTGGCGTCAGTAAAATAATTTAAAGAACATCATAAATATAAAGACTTTAAATTGCATTTATTTATAATCATATAATTGTAAATAAGGCAATTCAAATGCCAACAAGAATTAATCCTAAAATAAGAAACAAATCTTAAATTTTCTTAAGCAGTTTAAACACAAAATTCTTTAGAGTATTATGTCACAAATCGTTTACTTCATTAAATTGCTTTAGATTTGTTTAACTTAACAGATGGCTTTGTGGCAAGATTTACTGTGTTTGCTGTTACATGACTTACATGGCAGATACAATTCTTAAGCTCCCTTGATTGAATTAAATTGTGTTGTGTCAAACTTAACTATGTATGTACCCCTATTTATTTTTAAAGCCAAAAAAAAAAGAACTAAGTTATTAAATTGTTAAAGAAAATACAAATTTTCAGTGTTATAAGGATATGAGGAAACGATTTTTTTCCTTATTTCAATTTTCTTTGGAATTTTTTTTAAAATTGCGGTCTTTTTTATGGCAGACATATAGTAGTTGAAAATATAAAAAAATTTATTTAAAATGTCTGTTCCTCACATGGATAAAATATTTGACTAAAGGTTTGAGATAGATTTGAGAATAATGCTGAATGATAATACATTGTAAAAACAACATTTACAAATTGATCTTCAGATCATTTTATTGAGAAACTTTGGCCTTATCATTACATACTGTGAGCGTCAAAATAAAGACAACACCATATATTATTAAAAGAAATGCTAAATTATCTTAATATAAATAATATTAAATTAGTCCGAATTTACACGAAGCAATTTTTTTGGAAAGGCTGATACAATGTTTACCTTGAAATGTATTCGCTGTTCACACAGCACAATTCTTATTGCTTAAATCGCTCGTATTTTTATTTAAAATCCGAAAACTTTAAATCATCCTTCGCAGTTCTCAGACCTCAACCCAATCGAGGACCTTTGGCAATATCTGCATATAAATTAAGCAAAGAAATATTTCTTGCAAGAATAACCTAAAGGCAGTAACACAGGATGAATGGAACAAAATTTCGCCTGATTTCACAAAAAAAAAACTCTTTGATTCTATGTCTAGAAAATTGTCAGCTGTGACAAAGGCAAAGATCTACAAACAAAATATTAAATACAATTTTTTACATAATTTTAAAAGACCTATTTATTATATTTTGTCTCCAAAAATCTGGCGCCAAATTACCGCATTCGTGATCGAATAAGCTATCGTATCGAAAAATGATTTCGATAGCGAAATTATGATAAAATATACTAAATTTCTTGCTCGATATCGAATGCCATAATCTCAAATAAGAAAATTATGATCAATTTTACTCGATATCGAATGCGGTAATTTAGCCCCAGGGGCCACTCACAAGTAGGTCAAAAGCCAACTAACAGTTTGACGAATATTCAGTTTCGGATTAGGCAAACATTCTGGTTTCGTCTTTGTTTACATATAAAAACATTTAGACAGGAATTTAAATGTTACCATTTAAACGATTTAACTTGTAAAAAAAAAAAAACAAAATTTGTCTATGCATATTTAAAAAATGTTATTAAATTTAAGCACTTTGCACCACATTCTCGCTATATTTCAAAAACTACCATTAAATAGATCCCCATTAACAAATTCTCTCTTAAAAACTTTTTATTAACGCTATAAAACATACATGGCTAATTTATGCTATCCTACCTCCTAAAATTTGTATCCTTCGAACAACAAAAAAAAAAAATAAATAAAAAAACAATTTATCTTAACAACAATCATGTACACATAGTAAAAATATTATGCTTATATTTTTGGCAACTATTATGAAACTAATTATGTTCTCCATATGCATATAGTCAGTCTCCTGTTCATTAGTATAATTACCACGTCCAATACTATGATGTGCCTGCCTGCCTGCTAAACGAACAATCAAAAGACTTAAAACGGAATAATGCAGTTTCTCATATTGTCATGTAGAACAAGCAAAAACATTTCATTTTACATTTTTGATTATACTCCATGGAACAACGACATTTTGTTAAATGTCAGTGCAAAAGGAAAACAGTCAGTAACATGTTCGAAATGATGGTTAAAACATCAATTATGAAACCAATTAATCTCTGCACATTGTTTGTGTAACCACTATGTACAGAAATGATATTTAAAATAGCTGATTTACATATGTAGGCTGTTTTCTGTTCGTTTCTGGATTATGTATGTAATTGGATTTCAACTTATTGTATTTTTCGTATTGTATTCCAGCTGCTGGAATAGAGATTTCAGTATCATTGTCACTTAATGTCAATCAAATAATAAATAACCTTTTTTAAAGGGTTTAACAAGAATCAGCCTCTTGTAAAATAATGAAAATAAACACAAACACACATTGTACGCAAGGATGCTTTGTTAGTCTTTGATGACATATCACTTATACATATTAGACTAAACGAAACTGATTCCAGAAATGTTAATTTTACTTAATAATACCATTAATCCGTGCAAACATGTTAAAATTACAAATATTCCATTGTCGTGGACCACTGAAAACAATATTTTAGTTTAGAAAACAATTTTCATGAAATCAAATACAATTAACAATAAAACAGTTTTCTTTTTTAAATTACTGAATGCCTGCAAGCAAAACAAGCAGATTGCAAATAGATCATTGGATAACCATCGCTTTATTGTAGGTGGTCGCCAACTCTTCAGTAATCTAAAATAGCATTTAACTATTAGAATCTTCATCAGTTTTCAATTAAATTTTATGCAGCAAAACTACCAACTACATTTTTGCAATGTGTATGAGTAAAACTGTCCCGTTCAAAGAAACCCGACATTCCTAAACAAGTCGGAATATGCTGTACAAATCAAACATCAAAAATATCTGCTAATATTTAATCATATTGCTGCAGTTTATGACCTTTGACCTCAGCATTAATAAAATTAAAATATCACGATTTCAGTCTCAATACTGATACTGACTAAAAATAAGATGTTAATGACAAAAAAAAAACTAAATAAATCAGCCATTGCTATAAATACCTTACAGTTAAATAAAATTTACTTTTTAAGCAGCGGAAATTAAAACATAAACATGCCATTATTTTAGTTGATTATATTTATGTATATTTTGCACCTAAAATTTATATTTATCACTATCACTTTTACCACGCTTTTTAGCACTTATGTTTGCATTTTGCTTTTATTGCTAGTACGTGTTGAAACAATTAATTAAATTATAAAGTAACAAATTAAAAATAATATTCCTAAAAAAGCAGTAAAAAAATAAAAAAAAAGATTTTGAACACTCTTGGAACCTTATGAATGTAAGGTAATTTTTTTTATTCTTAAAGGATATTTCATAATTTAATGTGATCACCTTTGACTTAATGACAATCTAAAGCCTATCTTGCATACTGTTAATTAAATCTTAAAATAGCACTTCCAGAGTTTGTGGCACTGTCACATAATTCGATCGGAATGGTTTCAATTCCGTATTTGCAAATCGATCGTTTTTCTTTGCGGTCTCTAGATTCCGATCGATTTTGTTTATGCACTAAAAATTTTTAAATCTCGGTTTTTAACTTAAATATGAATATTTTATTTAAATATCAATGAGATAATTAAAAAAACAATAAAATAATAAAATTAATTATTTAATTGTCATTATAAATTAGTAATATGAGTTTTTTTTCAGTATAAAATCATAAAAAATAACAATTCCACTTTAAAAATCTAAAGTGGTTTCATTTCGAAAAAAAATAGTTTTTTGTTTTCTAAAGACACAATTTACGGAAACAAAACCAGTTTCCATCGGAATTGAGTTCTGGGGGGTTACTCTCTATTGCGATGCGAAATTAAATGCGATGCGATAACCGTACAATTTGTATGCTTTTCGCATCGCATTTACTTTCACATGGCAATAGAGAGTAACCCCCCTGTAACATGGCTGATTATTTGATTTTTTAATATATTCCACAAATTTTCAGTAGGTCTAAGATCCGGTGATAGTGTTAATATTGCGATCATCAAGCCATTCATGGTAATCTTAGGCCTTGTAATTTGCGACATTATCGTCCTTAAACCTGCATGACAACCAAAGTCTTCCAGACTGGGCAGATTGGAATCCCTTAAAATGTCTATATAATGTTCTGCTTTCATTATGTTCTCAATTTTTAGAATGATACTTAACTTTTCTCCTTTAAAGCAAACCCATATAATAAGAGATGCTACAATAAATTTCTATGTATTTTAAATATTACGGGATGTGATGCCTAACTTTGGGTCATACCAGGACTATACGCGATCATTAGAGCCTAACCGGTTTATTTTAGTTATGTCAAACCATGTTGCAAGGTAGGATTTAATAAATGTGCTTAAAAGGCGTCCAAAGGGTTAAGTTTTACTTTTTTATTAACTAATATATAGACAATTAATTAATTTATCAATAAATTATTAAAATATTATTAAAAAAATCAATATCTTTAGCAAAATTTTAATTCATTTATTGTTTAACTTCTTGCCGGAGTAGGCGACCTGGCAGACATATTTAATGCATAAATAATAAAAATAACATCTAAAATGTAAAAGTTCGTACATTATTAGAAATTTGAATTGGAATGACACGCTAGTATTAAATTCATGAATTATTCACCAGAATTTGCAGTCATTCAGGTTTGCAAGTTGTGGTGATTTAACAACATCTTTTCACACTTTTTTTGCTTAAATATTTGCCATGTATTCTCCTCTTTACACTTTACACAAACTCACACCACAATGCTTCTAGTACACATTTTCTTTTGTTACAACAAATGCTATCTATATATTAACACCAGTTTTTAAGCAAGTTTTTACTATACAACTTTAATGTTTCAAGATGTAAATAAAAATAAAAATTTGTAAAAGGAAATGTTTAAGAAACACAATATTTTTCATTTACAGGAATGCAAAATTTGTCAATTTCATGTTCTTTAGTGTGCCTGATAATACTGGGCAGTGCAGCTTTAGTGGGAGCATTTGGTGTATGTCAAAGACAAATAAGTGCCATATTGATAACAGGTGTTATGTATTTATTGGCAGGTAAATAAATAAATTATTTCAAAATGTGTATGTGTATATGAAAATAAAGATTTTTTTTTACTTTCAGCCCTATTTGCTTTATTTACTCTAATGATAATACATTTTAAAAGACAACAGGGTAGACCCATGTTGGATAGTGATTATGATGGCACGGTGGATGGCATAGTGGCCAGACCAGGAGGTCCAGCTATCATGGCCAAACCCCTATTAGGGGCTAGAATATTTTTAACTTCATGGAGTTTAGATTTGGGCTGGGGCGGTGTGGTACTATGTGCCATTACCTCAGTACTCTGGATATTGTTATCGAAAATCATGCGTTATAATCCCTTTTCCACGTTAATGATATAAGTCAATAAAAGTAAAGTAAGCACCCCAAAGGGGAATTATTAAAACAATTTCATAATAAACGGTACCTAAAAATGTTGTTGTAATACCAATTTAATAAAAATCTCGTACATATTATATTTTTTATTAATCAAGAATTTTTACCCAATATTAATACTACATACATACATACATTCATATGTACAAGGTGTTGGCAATTAAGTATACATACATATGTATGGCTTATTTTTCTGTAAACCAATTCATATTAAAGTTTGACATAAAAGTACCTTGAAAACAAACTACAAACACAAATGGGAATAAATTTAAGCTTTTAAAATAAAAAAAATACTGTTGAATAAATTTAAACACAAAATAATATTACAATACAATTGAAATACTTGTAGAGAAATTTATGAAATACATACAATACGTATTAAAAATGGTAACAAAATAAAACCGAAGAGAATATGAAAAAAATAGCCTGATACCCAGAGAAATTACATATGTATATTGTAAAAATTTAACCAGTTTAATAGCTAATTAAAACCAAAACCAAAAAAGTAACATATTTTATACAAGATTATTTTTGAAAACAAACAAATAATAATTTTTAACTATAAGTTATGAAAGATTTCATCAATTGGAAAACAAAAATGTATGTATAATGAAAACAAGAGAAATTAACAAAAAAAAAAAAAAAACACAGAACCAATTATGCTTAATTAACTTTTTGAAATATATATCATTATATGTATCATTCATTTGCAGTAATTAACTAAACTTTGACAATAAGTAAAATCTCGATAATTAAAAATTTTATTTGTCTGCAAAAGAAGTTTCATGAGATATAAGCGATAGGGAAGAGGAATTGTCATTAAAATGTCAAAGATTCTGAAGATTTATGGTAGCAGATAGCAAACGATTGCATCTTGCATTGAAACCAGGTTGTTATTTTGTAACACGTTTCGTATGAATTTGTATACTTTATACATTGTATTCCGATAATGTTTGCTTTCGAATCGAAATATACAATAATCCCACCCCTCCAGTTTTATTTTCAAACCAATGAACGCTTTCAAGTAAACTAAGCTGATTATTGATATATTATTGGACAACGATCGGTCTATTGTAAGCGGACGCTAACTCTTCAGTGCACGAACTGTCAAGTTATAGTGGCAGCAATGTCACAGAATTGTATCTCATTCCATTTTAAACTAACCTTGCAAACGTCTGTTAAAAATGCTTGACTTTGTACTACCACAACCATTTATCTGTGATTAACTAGACTTGTGCAAATTTGCAAGACTAAAAACTATTACAAAGAACACCTAAGCAGATTAATTCTTTTAAGTTTTTGGAATGATTCTTAGTCTTGTTAATCTGCAAAGTGTAAATTTGTAGAGTTTGATATATTTCACATATTTGTTTTTTAATTTTTACACAAACTATTCTTCTTATTGTTAAATCTTGTAAATATAAAAAAGGAAAGTAAAAATTTTCCATTACAATTGCGGGTTTTGTAGCAAAAACGGAGCATATTTACTACCCTTGTATATATACTACGAACAGTAATTTCCGCTTATATTAATTTTTGGCAGGAGTAATTTTTCAAATAGGCTAATATGATACACCTAAACATATGAGTGCTTGGTTATTGTTCTCAGTTTAGTGAATTTACAAAGTCTCATATAATATAATGTCCAATGAAAGGCAAAAAAACTTGACGTTTAGAAGTGGTTCTCATTCAACATGGGCCCTTAAAATTTAACCACCCTTTATATTTTTCTGAAATAGCATTATCGAGGTTTTAAAACTTATTTTATTAATAAGGTTTTTTAAAACTTATTTTATTAAATTCATAATAAAATGTATCACATTAGATTTATTTACGATTATTGATATCAGTTAATTTTCTTTCATACAAAAATCTAAAACAAAATTTTTTGGAAATAATTTATTTTTCTATAAAAATTATCTAATTTTATTAATTTACATTTCGTTATTTCAAGGATTAAGTTATGGTGTAATTATACAAGGTGAGTGCAAATCTGCAACAAATACAACACAATACCGAAACAATAGACAGTATGTTTGTGTAAAATAATGTGCTACTGTCAAAAACACTTGAAAAAAAGTATTACTTTTGACATAATCAAATTGAAACCAAAGTAAGTCAGCTGTGCTACTGCACTCATCTTGTATAGTTACACCATGGATTAAGTTTTTGCGTTTTAAATTAAACTCAATGCTATTACAATAACTTTTAACACCCAAATACGTTAAGTAACCCAATGACATTATATTATATTTTTAAATCACCACCACAAAATCATTAAGTAAAGAATAGGAAAACATTGTCTAAACAATTTCATTAAACGATTGACAAATTTATTTTCTTATTAAATTTTCTCTGAATATTATTTTTATTGCATTAATCCATTTAATGAAATAAAATGCCTTGAATAAATTACATTTAATTCTACTATAAAAAAAAAGAGACACACAAAAAATTAACTTAAGATTACATTATTTTATTTAAATACTCAAACTCCCTAAGAAATGTTATACAATTTATAGTAATTTTTTGTCATTGTATCTATATTATCTGTATGTATTTTTACTATTGTCTTGTTATGATACTTATGTTTGCTTAAAGATCTAAATTTATTTTTGTTACACAAGCTTAAATTTACAAAAAAAAAAACCAAATACAAGAACAAAACCCAAAAACAAAAAATCAAAATGGCCTTCATATTCTAAAGAAAACCTAAATCTATTTTATCACTATATAATACTTATTATTACTACTCGTACTCTAAATTATACAAATTAACTATTCACACCACTAAAGATATAAAATAAAAACTGCATAATCCTTAAAATAAAATATGTTAAATAAAATAAAAAAATAATTAAGCTAAAATAAATATAACACACACACACACCAAAATAAGAGGAAACTGAAATTTATTAAAAATTTACTATTTGTTACAAAAACAGCATCGAACATTTTAATTTTCAACATTACATACATACATACGCTATTTATTTGTAATATTGCCATCATATTAAAACATTTACCATTTTTAAGTTTGAACTAAAATTGTATTAAAAAATATTATGAAACTAAAATTTGAAGAGAATGCAATGCTTTTATTGCTTTTAAATTATATTACATATTATTTATATAAAATATTCAATATTAACAACAGCAAAAATTAAATAGTATATTAACAATATATTAAAAAATTAAAAAAATGTATTTTTATGTAAACGCTTTGCCTTAAGAAATAAACAAAAACAAACCAAAAAGAAATCATAAAAAAAACAAAAATATGTTTGAAATTATCTTTTGAATAAACTGGAATTACATACATAATTTCATTTAAAGCTAAATCATTAGATGTTTTCTATTAAATACTTTAGTAAGAAACTAAAAGGTAAGATTTAAAGATTTTTTTTTCATTTTGATTCTAAAACCTTTCGTTATGTTTTGTAAAATCACGAATAAATGCCAAACGATTTTCAGTTGAACTGACGACATGCTCAACATGCCTACCCTAAGTTATAATGAGCCAGTTTATATTGATCTAAGGATAATGATTTCCAGAGAGATACCACAAGAAAGTATTCTATCTCCCCTGCTGTGTCTGTTAGCTGTTAACGGCATCCTTATACGTTTCGAGAAACGTTAAAGAACGATGGTTGCATACGCAGATGCTATTGTGATACTGGTAATGGGAAAATTTCTTCCCATAATCAGTAAGACCACAATGGTTTGAATCAGAGAACAGAAAGAGACCATTCACATTTGCTAACCATTCGCAAATTCATTGCTTTTGCATTGCTTTTACTCGACAATAATAAAAATGTGCATGTATTTTACATATGTACTGTCAAATTTTCAATCTGTAAAGGTGTGTTCACATTATGTGTATTTGGCATGTGGACTGTCACTTTTTCGCATGTCAAATTTGCACATATAGTCTGAACACCTTCAAACAATATCATGTGTTATTTCTCTGTGTACAATACACATGACATTTTTTTATTTAGAACGAGTTCTATTTTCAAGTGACAAACCATCTGACATCAGCTGTTTTTTATAACACAAATTTTGTGGCGGCAAAAATTAATTGAAATTTTATAATATAATTTATAAATAGTAAAACAAAACTACAAAAAAAATTTTATACAAATTTATTATTGAAAATGGAGGGAAAAATTGAAAAGGAGTTAACAAAAGTAAGTACATATGTATTTTTTATTGCAATTTTTATAGTTATATTTATGTTGTTCCAGTTTGACTGGTGCAAAGAAGCGGTTCTACAGTTGATCGAAATGTGGCAAGAGAAGGAATGCTTGTATAACCCGCGGAATAAGTTTTACCATATCAGCTGTTTTAAGATTTTATTTTTGATAGGTTATGTCAAATGTAATTGACATACCAACATTTGAACATGTAAATTATAAACCGTATGTGAAACTCAAATTTTGACATACACATGAAAACACATGTGGATAGAAAAGTGACATTCCACATGACAAATACACACAATGTGAACACAGGTTAAAAGTTGTACACATCGTGTGATACATATGAAACTTTGCATGTGTAAAATACATGTGGAAATACATATGTAATTTTTTTCGATTAGAATACGCTCTATTTTCCTGTGACAAACATAAACAAAACAGCTGATTTGTTTTGAAACAAAATTGTTTGAAAGAATATATTGGAAAGAAAAATTAAAGAAAATGAATTTTTCGATTTTTAATAAATTAAATTATGTATATTTAACTTGAAGGCAACTTCGATTAAAAATAAAAAAAAAAAATAAATAAAAAAAAAATACATGCTTCGCTCTCTATTCATGCTTCACACCCCAATCTTTAGTGAAACAACTTGCTTCACCATACAAAATTTTACGAGCGAATCAACAAATAAACAAACAGAATAAAAAAAAACAGAATTTACACTTTGTGGAAAATAATTGAATCTACTTGCGAAGCCCGAATAATTGCACTCTTCTCTAATTTTTATCGCAGGTTTATCTGCACTAGCTGTAAAAATTTAATATTATTGTAAACAAAGCTAATTATTTTCTTGTTGCTGGAAGTAAAGAAAGTAAATACGTACGAATGTGTTTTTTTTTCAAATAATCTAACTAATTTGCACTCACTTTTGTTTGTACATTAAAAAAAATTATTTTCCACAAAGTGTAAATTCTGTTTTTTTTTTATTGTTTGTTTATTAAAGACAACTGTCAAATCGAATCAAGTTTATTAGTCATGTAAACAGCATGATTCATAAACATGATTCAGAAGGCGAAGCATGTGATTCAAGTCGTCGTGGAAACATAGTATAAACGTTAAAAAGGCAGATTTTGTTTACATTTATAGGTTATGTCATACGGAAAAACATAAGCACGTGTGATAGCAAAAATTATGAATGAATTTTTATAGCAGGTTTATCTGCACTAGCTGTAAAAATTTAATATTTTTGTAAACAAAGCTAATTATTTTCTTGTTGCTGGAAGTAAAAGTAAATACGTACAAATGTTTAGTTTTTTTTTCAATAATCTAACTAATTTCCACTCACTTTTGTTTGTCCATTAAAAAAAATTATTTTCCACAAAGTGTAAATTCTGTTTTTTTTTTTTATTCTGTTTGTTTATTAAAGACAACTGTCAAATCGAATCAAGTTTATTAGTCATGTAAATAGCATGATTCATAAACATGATTCAGAAGGCGAAGCATGTGATTCAAGTCGTCGTGGAAACATAGTATAAACGTTAAAAAGGCAGATTTTGTTTACATTTATAGGTTATGTCATACGGAAAAACATAAGCACGTGTGATAGCAAAAATTATGAATCGTATGTAAAATGGAAATTTTGGCATACATACGGAATTACATATGGGTAAGAAAAGTGACAGTACATATGTAAAATACATCCCGTCTGATAGCACCTTTACTCATTCCTTATTACTGTTTGCTATTTTACATTCCCTTTTTGTTATGCCATTATACATCAAGCAACGAAATAATTCAATGTCACATAAAAAAACTAAAAACATTCACACCGTCCAGTATTCGTTCCTTTCAGTGAATGAAAACATAAAGAAAGAGCAAAAACAATACAAAACCTAATGAGAAAATAAATATTTTTGGTTGTTGATTTATGTGCGGTTTGTTGACAGTAAACTAAAACACAAACTGCGAAGCTTTTTGGCTTATCTGCAGAAAACATCCAGTCTTTGGCGGGAATCGAACCCGCAACTCTCTGACTAATAGTCCGCCTAGTCTATCGGGACACCCGATTCCTTCTTAAAAAGATTTACGATGAATCTATCTTCGAGCTGCTAAATTACACACCAGTTTGTTGCACCTTTACATCAGATATCAAAGGGTTAATACCATTAAAGTCTTTGATCTTTGAAAAGTAAATACATATGTATGGTGCCCAAAAAACAAAAATGTCAAATGAGTTTATTTGAAATAAACAAAATTTTAAGAGATCAAAACGTGTTTCACAAATAAAATATTCATGGCACAATATAATTACAAAAAAAAACAAAGTTCAATAACATTTTGAGTAAATAGAATGTGAAAATTAAAATATGAACCTTTTCTCTGCCAACAACTCAATTTATTTGTTTAATTTACATGCTTGTATTATTTCTTTATGCATACAAATAATATTTACAACAATAGCCCATAATTTTACTACAGAAATGAAATAAAGAATTTATGAAACATAGTTCTACTAAATAATTGAAAAATAAATGGCAACCTCGTTGATTTTTCATTAATAAAAAATTAACACTAGAGAAATGGCGCAAAAAAACTAGTGACACATACTGTACTGTTTTTTTTTTTCTTTGTTGTTTTCTGTCTGACATTTGTTGAAGATTTCCAAGTATGTAAATATAAATGTAATAATACATAATTATTGTATATTAATTAAACAAGTATTTGTACAGCAAAATAAATAAAACAAGCCACAAAAAGTTCATTCAACTTACAAGACAAAAAAAACGAGAATCAAGTCCGTAGACATCATCGTTATTATTCGCAAATAAAATTCTACCTGCATTTGCTTCCCATATATTTACTAATATTTTATCGAGTATATAATTTTATAAAAAGCATTTCTTTGAATTTTTATTTTCACGCAATTCCAGATTTCTTAGTTGCCGGATATTAGTGCTAAATAATATTTACTTACCTTGGTTAACAAGTTTTATAGTTCTCTCTTTTATATATTTGTTTTATATATTTTTGTAATTTTATATTTTATATTTTTTTTTTTTTTTGTAAGAATTCACTTTCCTTCAACTGTATTCACGAAATGTTTGCAACGGAATGCGTTTATTACGATTTTTCTTTCTTTGTAAAAACAACTGAAATGTACCGCATTTTTTTTATCAAAGCAAAGTAAATCTTTTTGTATCCTTTACTCTAAAGAGTTTGTGTGCTATATGTTTTGTGTAAAAGAGATAGCTATAGAAATGGCGTAATTCGCGTTGTCAAAATACTAAAACAGACATGTTTAGAGACAAATTGTATATTTTTCAGTGCTACCGTACCAATTAGATTGCAAGGATGACCAAACTATTGAAAGTCTTTTTACAATAGATAATACTTTTTAGACAATATCAGATTAACAGTAGAAACACAAGTCAACTGAAATCGCACAAAATTTATTTTAATTTCATTACAATTTCTCTAAAGCTCACATCTTTGTACTCTCACTTAGAGTGTCTATTCTTTATCTATATTTTGCGAACGAAAATCGTGTTTTTTCCAAATGGTAACTTTAAGAAATACAAAAATTAAAATACGGAGGATTACGTATGTAAATGTAATAAAATGCATTATTTTATAAAAATATATGCATATAAAGACATTTGCAAAAAGAACTTTATTTTCCAATATAGGTATGTATATTGAAAATGCGGTTACGACAACAGGACAATGCCAAAAGACACACAGCCACCGAAACAATAAATTTATTGCAAAACAAATTTCCCGAAATTTAGCCCATCCTGTGATTTAACATATTGGAATATTTTTTATAGGGCTATGTTAAAGATAGAATCTACATAGAGACAGTTGAATCGATCACAGTCTTAAAATTTAAAGTTCATGATTGGAACTTTGTTTACATGTAGAGAAATGTTGCAATACACATGGTAAACATATTGCTATATCACTACATAATTTTAAGACGATCGGTTCAAAAATTTTCACGTTCCCACAGTTTACTTCATAGTACAAAAACATTAATTGTGAATGATGACTGAAAAAATACTGGCAGCACTGCATACGTGGTGAATTTCATGAATTTCCAACAGCTGACCAGTGTTATGCAAACGGTTGTCAATTTTGACATTGCTTTTCTAATACAAGTATTTAGAATTTAATTTTTTCGTAAATTTAATTGAAAATTAGAAATCATGTCATTATTCAATGCATTCTCAAGGTAAGATATATTTATAAAAAACAAATACTTTAATCAAACACCGATTGGATTTAGATTAAGTCTTCAAACAACAGCGGTGCTGAGACAACCCAATGCCTGGCTGCATTCTACACCGGTCTTGTGTGCCGAACCTTTGAAGAAAAAGAGGAAATTAGATCCACAAATTATTAAACAACGTGAGGACAGACGTAAAAAGAAATTGGAAAAACAAATTAGACGTCTGGAAAAGAATGCCAGACAATTGAAACCAGTCGAAGAACTTGAAGTACCCTTGGATTTGATAGATGAACAAAAGTGAGTAAATTAATTTAAACAAAAGATTGAATATAATACTGGATATTGTTGTTTTTTTATTTTTAGACAACGTGCACGCAAATTAGCCCCCCTTACAGAAACCGAATTGGAACATAGAGCCCAGTTGAATAAACAATGGGCTCGTTACAAACACGAGCAAAAAATGCAAGATTTTCAAATTATTGACCGTTTAATGCAATCACAACGCAAAGCTTTGGAAGAGTTACGTCTGGAGTCTGAAGAACTATATCAAGAGGCCATACAACCCGACATGTCCCTAATGCCGGTAACTCTAAAGGGTCCGGTTGCTACACCACCTATAAAAGATTATGAATCACCTGATGGTGAATATATTTTAGAATCGAAACAGTGGGATTAATATAATAAGAACTTTTCCTATTAGAAGTGAAATAAAGCTACTACATAAATTTTAATGTTGGTTTTTTTAGAAATATTCCAATAAAATAGAACAATTTTCAAGAAATATGTATTTATTATTATTTATTTCAAGTAATATATACAAGCCTTACTAGGCCAAAAATTAAAAATATTACAATGTAAATTCCTGAATAATGCATAATACATGTATTAACTTATAGTATATGTATAAATACAAAATTAAATTTAAATACATACATACATACAAATAAATAGAGGCCCTCAACCAACATATATTATATTAAATATATGTCCCAGAGTAGTAAGAAAAAGGAAAAAATAAAATAGTAACCCCATTAAAAAAGTTATACCTAAAGCGAATGCTGAAAAATATAGCAAGATTTAACTAATACCCGAAAAATACATTAAAAGTTTCAATCGAAAGGCATTGTTAGAATAAGAAAAAATATGAAGATCCAAAGGCAAGAAATTCCAGATTCTGGCCACTTTTACAATAAAAGAATGCTAAAAAATACTGCACTTGATCCTAGGAATAGTAATCTGAGAATTTCTTTTAGAGTGAGAAAAGGAAAACTGAGAACAGATATTATAAGGTAAGCCAGATCGAATAACCTCATAGAAAAGCATTTATTTGCAAATATCAACAAATTGTCTAAAACAACAACCAAAAAAGTACTGTCATATTCAGAAATATGTATCCATCTTCGAACTTTATAAATATAGCGCACAATAACATTGATTACACGATTAATTTAGCCAAAATACAAGCCAGATACCTCTTCAAGCCCATAAAATAAATGGGGCATTAAGAGAGCATAAGCTAATTTATATCTTATACGACAAGGCAGA
Organism: Bellardia pandia; assembly: GCA_916048285.2. Lineage (NCBI taxonomy): Eukaryota > Metazoa > Arthropoda > Insecta > Diptera > Calliphoridae > Bellardia > Bellardia pandia. The sequence continues at coordinate 116,563,803 of OU696529.1, read as the reverse complement.
TATACACTGTTAGAATAAATTTAGCGCAATATACCAAAGGTTTTAACAAATAAATTATTAGTATGACACGCAAAATTAAGTCGATTATCCAAAAACATATATCCCTAAGCATTTAAGGTTATCAACAAAGGTAATTTTCTGACCATCAATACAGATATTCAACATAGGACCAGAATTACAAAATGTACAAGTTAATTTTTCTCCGGTTTTTAAAAGAATTTTGTGCATATCTCGAGCAAATTTTTGAAATTCATACCTTTACTTAATTGTGAATAAAAGCGAAACGCGTTCATCGATTTTCATGATTTATGTCTCATTTTGTTCATAGGTTATGTGACTTTACCTGAAAGTAATAGGACTTGACACTTTTGTTTACCGTTTTGGATTTTTTATGAATTAAAAATAAAAAAATTAAATTTTTTAGGCAAAAAATAGTTTTGTTCTTCATACATTTATTTATAACTGCGAAACTGTTGCTTATGTAGCGAAACGTTGTATGAACAGATTAAAGGAATTGTAATTCTTAATTTTTTTAAATTTGTTTCAGCTTATTCGGACTAGTGGTTCTCGAGTTATGACAAACAAAAGAGTCACGATTGAAAAAAACGTATTTTATTGAATATATGTACATATATTTAGGTGTTTGAAAGTTGATTATTTTATGTAAAAAAATAAGAGTGCGAATTTTTAGCAAACTTTCAAAGGATACTCCGTAAAGATTATTGGCAACAGAGGAAACATGATGTTACGGATTTAGAGGGACAATTTTCTTTCGCTCTAAACCTTGTTCCTTCACCCGCACCCAACATAGCATGTATGTAGGTATATAACCGTATTCTGCTTATATACCACGTACCCATTACATTTACGCCACGGCATGTTTGAAATTCCATCTCTCATTTCAGTTGACAACAACTTCTTTTTTTTATCGTTGGTAAAAATTTGGATGTATTTACAACATATTAAGAATGTTCTAGAAAAGAGGGAAAAGAAAAATGTAACGTGATTAACGTGCGCATTCATGACCCATTTTTTCTCTCGTTCTCTCTTCATCAAGAAGAACCAAACACTATCATAATTGCGTCGCGTGTTTAACATATGTACACAACAAAAAAAAATTGTGTAGAGATTTTTTTATCATCATCTATGCTCACACACAAACACCTTTGTTACGGATTTAGAGGGACAAATTTCTTTCGCTCTAAACCTTGTTCCTTCACCTGCACCCAACATAGCATGTATATAACCGTATTCTGCTTATATACCACGTACCCATTACATTTACACCACGGCATGTTTGAAATTCCATCTCTCATTTCAGTTGACAACAACTTCTTTTTCTTATCGTTGGTAAAAATTTGGATGTATTTACAACATATTAAGAATGTTCTAGAAAAGAGTGGAAAGAAAAATGTAACGTGATTAACGTGCGCATTCATGACCCATTTTTTCTCTCGTTCTAAGAAGAACCAAACACTCATAATTGCGTCGCGTGTTTAACATACACAACAAAAAAAAAAATTGTGTAGAGATTTTTTTACCATCATCTATGCTCACACACAAACACATTCTTTACATTTTTGGCATTCCACCGTTGTGTATGTTAAACACGCGACGCAATTATGAAAGTGTTTCCCTGCCAGCAATTGGAAGTTTCTTTCATCGTCCATCGTCAAAGGCGTTACGTCTTACTCACTTCCAGACGTTAATTGGAAGATAACAATAACAATTTACATTGCAGTCGTCTTTTAATCATCCAGACGACGTTTGGAAGATTGTTTGTTGTTTACAACACCAGCCGAAAATGACATGTCCCGTTATAAAAGAAATGAAAAGAATGCAAAAAAGAAGTTTTCGACATCATCGAAATTAGTTTTATTTTGTCATTTGCTGTGCTCGGTCAGTGGTAAAGTGTGGTTTCGATTTGTTATTGTTGTAGTTTTTACATATTTGTTATCCCATAGTCAATATGAGTGTATTATCTGTAAAGGCAAACAAAAATCAAAAGCAAAAGAGAGACGAATAAAATAACTTTTGGAAGTTACGCTGAAGTGACTTCTTGAAGTTACGCTGAAGTGACTTCTGGAAGTTACTTCCGGGGGGTACAACTTCTCAATACGGAAGACGCTTCTACGATCAGAAAATGGTATCGCAGAAGATGAGTTTCAACTTCTTAGCGTCACTTCTGAGTCACTTCCGCAATAGAAAATGTTGGCAGGGTTTGGTTCTTCTTGATGAAGAGAGAACGAGAGAAAAAATTGGTCATGTATGCGCACGTTAATCACGTTACATTTTTCTTTCCCCTCTTTTCTAGAACATTCTTAACACGTTGTAAATACATCCAAATTTTTACCAACGATAAAAAAAAAAGTTGTTGTCAACTGAAATCAGAGATGGAATTTCAAACATGCCGTGGCGTAAATGTAATGGGTACGTGGTATATAAGCAGAATACGGTTATATACATGCTATGTTGGTTGCGGGTGAAGGAACAAGGTTTAGAGCGAAAGAAAATTGTCCCTCTAAATCCGTAACAATGAATCCATACACATACAGTCAGAGACTAAAGTTTAAATACACCTCAAAAATTGATTGTTTAAAGAAAAGTAAACGCTTCAAGAAAACTTAAAGTATACAGTTTTATTTAGTTTTATAAATAAAAAAATATAATAACAAAAAATATAGACTTCATTACGAACATAACGGAAATTCTTACAAATACGACAAAATTCACTAGACAAAAGTTTAAATACATCTTGCAAAACAAAGAACTCTCTTTCATTTCTCAAAAACAAAGTAAGATTATACTTTATGTTTCGGTGAAATTATGTTCTTACAAGCCAGAACTTGTATTAGTAGTCTTTTTTTTTTTGTCAGCATTACAAGTTTTGTCGAAAATTATGGGCAAAGGTAAAGAAATTGAGTCCATCATTAAACATTTAATAATAAAACGTTTCAACGAAAGAAAATCTTATCGGGAAATAAGAAAATTATTAAATGTGCCATTTCCAAGTATCCAAAATATAATTAGAAAATATAAGGAAAGTGACTCCGTAGCAAATATTCCAAGAAGCGGTCGTCCAAAAAAACTTACCAATCGTGATGTTAACCACATCGTAAAAGAAGTGAAAAAGAATCCAAGAATAAGTGCACCAAAACTTGCAGATGATATCGCTAATAACTATAACAAAAATGTTCATCCAAGAACTGTTCGAAGAGCATTGCGAGAAAATGGATATAAAAGCCGAGTTCCCCGAAATAGGCCACTAATAAGTGAAAAAACAGAAAACTTAGACTGGAGTTTGGACATAAGTACAAAACAAAGACGCTGAGTTTGGGAAAAGAGTTCTTTTTACAGACGAGAGCAAATTTTATTTATTTGGAAGCGATGGCCGTGCAAAGGTCTGGCGCAAGCCAAACACTGCCCTTCAAACCCAAAATTTGGTTCCTACGGTAAAACACGGTGGTGGCAATGTAATAGTTTGGCGAGCGATTGGAGCAGCGTGGGTTGAAAATTTGGAGTTTATTGATGGGATCATGAATCAACATACTTAAAAGAGTATATTGGAAAGCAATTTGCAAGCATCCGTCGACATCTTTGGCCTTGGATCCCGTTTGATGTTTCAACAGGATAACGATCCCAAGCACACCGCACTTTCTGTGAAAGAGTGGTTGCTTTATTCTGATCCCAGACAGCTCCATAGCCAACGTGAATCGCCAGACTTAAACTCAATTGAGCACGTTTGGGATATAATGAAGCGCAAATTAGTAGCAACTTCAATAACGAGCAAAAAGTCGCTTAAAGAAGCTCTTAAAAAAATCTGGTCAGAAATATCGCCTTCTGAAACAGAAAACTTGGTACTTTCTATGCCACGCCGCTTGCAGACAGTTATTAATAGCCATGGCGGTCCAAAAAGTATTGAAATGTTTTCTTTTTTAATTTATCTAAAAAGAATTTATTAACATTCCAAGATGTATTTAAACTTTTGTCGAGTGAATTTTATCGTATTTTTAAGAATTACCGTTATGTTCGTAATGAGGTCTATATTTTTTGTTATTTTATTTTCTTATTTATAAAACTAAATAAGACTGTCTACTTTAAGTTTTCTTGAAACTTTTACTTTTTTTTAAACAATCAATTTTTGAGGTGTATTTAAACTTTAGTCTTTGACTGTATCTTATTATGTTATTGAACAAGACATTAAATTTTATCATACCAACTGCGTCACAGCTTCCAAATATTTCACACCCATAGATCAGGCAAGGAATCAAGTATGATTTAGCAAGTAAGGCCCTTATTCTTAAGGGTGTGAAATATTGTGTGGACCAGAGAGCACGTAACTTTGCATAGGTTTGACAACCAGCAAATTTACATGATCAGTCCAGGTCAAATTACCATTGAAAATGTTACCAAGATTTTTTGCTTTTTTACATTTCAATTTTCTCGCCATTTAAAAAAATGTTTTACATACATATACATATATTTATATATATTTAAATATATGTATATGTATGTAAAACATACAAATAAATTTCAATTTTCTCGGCATTTAAAAAAATGTTTTACATACATATACATATATTTAAATAGTTTAAATTTTATTGAGCCTTTTTTTTAAATAAAAGTATTTGAAACAAAAATTAAAAATTACTTAAGACTAGAATGTATTATCTTAATTTACAATAATTTGTTTAAAGCACCAAGCATTAACATTAATATTTGTGTATAAAAAATATCGTATAAATTTAACAGAAATGTAAATCTGCCCTTGCTCCCGGGGCTAACATATTTGAAGAGGAAATCTCTTAAAATAAACTTAAATCTAATAAAAACAAAAAAAAAATACAAAATTTAACATAAAATTCTCAAAAGGGCACTTTTTTTAAAAAACCCGGTGACTTAAGTTTAGATTTACATCAAAGCTAAGAATTTCTTCATTTAAAAAACCGCTAGGTGAGAGATAGTTTGTGTTAACCAACTGAAAACTCTTTGCTCATTAAATATTTCGTTAATATAATGATTTTCGTGTATTACAAGTCTATTTAAAAATCTTCTCAGAATGTCGCACACATACAAACCGATTGGTGTTATTTTATATATATATTTATGTATATATATTTAAATTAAATATCGGATTTAAATATATAAATATGTGTATATGTATGTAAAACATATAATTAAATATCGGATTTAAATATATATAAATATATAAAACCCTTCGTGATCGAATGAGCTATCGTATCGAAAAATGATTACGAATGCCATAATCTCAAATAGGAAATTACGATCAATTTTACTCGATATCGAATGCGGTAATTTGGCCCGGGATTTCATATTGAATGTGGCTGTTGTTTTTATTCAAACTTCCACTTGGAGGCTGTTCCTTCTAATAAAAGCATTTTCATCTGCATATGTAATTTAAATTAAATTCTTAAATAAATAAAAAATGTGCTTATAGGTTAAAATTTAACTTTCGTTTTCAATATGAATGAATTTATTCTTCTGTACTTGTCTCATAGGGCAACTTAAAATCCAATGTCAATGCCTTTTCAGTCAAGGTGATGTATGGATAAAGATATAGACAGACACTGACTGTGAAAGTGATGGAAAATGAGCAATATTATTTACACCATTTACAAATAGTATGCAAAATCTTATCATAGGCATTTTGATTTGTTCTTCATGAAATTGAAATTTTCAGAGGATCAAAATATTTATGTACAAATTAAATATTATTGATGGTATACATACTTACATATGTATACAATAATCTGTTATAGCTGTTCTGAATTTCTGACAAGTGGAAATAGTTTAATAATAGTTGCATATCTTAGACAAAATTCTATTGTTTTTTTTTTATTTGTTTATGACCCTTATACGACTATGAACGTACAGACATATATACATACATATTTCATATTTATTTATCGTTATTTGAAAATCTTATTCAATACATTGCGGCTGTGTCAAGTAGAAATATGTACATACATATATGGATTTTTTTTTGCTTTAAAACCTAAAAAAAAAATTTTGTTGCGCTTTTTCTTTTGGCCCATAGCAGAAAAAGTATCAAAAAACATAATCATAAATGACCACATTAGTTCTCCTGCAACGGTCTTTTGAAACACATCAATACCTTAATTATATACTACATATTTGTATTATGTCACTACAATTGCAAATTGACAAACTTAAGGGCCTAGACAATTATAAAGCTTGGTCAATGACGGTGCGGGCCTATTTGGAAGTCGAAGATTTGTGGACTGTTGTGGAGAGTGGTCCAGATGGTAGCGATGAGGTTGGTTCCTATACATTTTTGTTAAACATCGTTTAAATTCACTTTCTTTTCTTTAAATTTAGAGTCTGCAAAAAGATAAACGTGCCAAATTTATTATACTGTGTTTAATTGAACAGAAACTGTGCCAGTTTATGGTCAGCATACGTACCGCAAAGGATTTATGGGCTTATTTGAAAAAGCAACATTCGTTACGGTGAATTTTTAAACTATTAATTATTGTAGTTGTTTAAATAACAAAAATAATAATAAAATCTAAAATTACATTTTAATAAAAAAAAAATATTGAACATTTTCTCTTTTGTTTTAAGCGTAGAAAAACTATAAAAAAGCATAGGTTTGTTTTAATTTTAATGTAATATGGCAAATCTTTTATATATATTCAAATCCGAATTTCTTAAACTTTTAGACTTATTCACGGGAAATATTTAATAAAGGCTGTTCATTTTCAGGATTTGTTAATACTAAACTAAGCAAACAGCGAGTAAACTTAAATCTTTTATTACAAGATTTATGGCTACATTCACAGTCTTTAGTTAGCTAATGGCAAAGGCTTTACTAATGATTCTTTATTCGCAATGCTTAGTTTGCAATTAGTTAAACCCCCAAACGTCGTTGGTTAACTATTAGTCAAATAACAGCTGTTGCTATGAAAATAAAGTTTACAATTGTTTTCGGCGACAAATTGTAAATATGTCTTACGAATTTGAAGAATAACTAAATTCACCGTCTTAATAGTAATAGTTAAACAATAGTTACTATTTTAGTTTATCAATGGTTAACTAATGACCGAGAATTCGGCCATTAGAGGTCCGTCCAAGTTATATGTATGTTGAAAAAATTCCTAATTTGTTTCGAAAGTGAACTTTTTCAAATTATGTATATTGTGTATGTATATAAAAAAGTTTTAACATTTCTGTTGTCATTAACCCTAAAAATTATAATGCTAGTCATCTCAATAATTCTTTTACGATGTTAAAATTTTAAATAGTATTACAGTGGCTCACAGCTTATTTTATGCAGGGCATTATTATTGTTTTCAAAGCTGCATAAAAAGAAAATTAACAGGAACTTAAAAAAGAAACCGGTGTAATTTAAAAGAAAAAATGTTACAGTCTAACAAACAAAAACATTTATTATAAAAATGTACATTTTAATACATATATTTAAAATAAGAAATGCTCGTTTTTTCAAAAACTTGAAATTAAAACTGGCAATAACACGCTTTTATATTTGGTGTGATAGTCTTTATTACATATATACAACAGATTTAAGGCGGTTTGGTATAAATGCGACCAGCTTTTGGGTAATATTCGGCGAAATATGCGGCCACTCCATGTGAACGGAGCGAATATGTTAAGATTAGATTTATCGGCGAAGATGTCCGGATTCCAAAAAATTTGTTTTTCGGGTTTATACACGGTTTCTTGCATGCAACTCGGCAACTCGACAGTTTGCCCAGGTCAGCTTCAGTTGTCAGGGCAGTTGTGAAGCTGATAGCCTTGGATTTACCATTATTTTTCTTAAAATGTGCCGCTCATCATGCTCATTGAACATTTTATTTGGTGCCTTTCTGCCTTTGTTATCGATTTTCATGGAAGAAGTGCTCAATGATTTTTTGGACGAAATAGTAACCGTGTGTATTATTTTTCACTGTAGAGGACATTTTGTAAATGGTTTAAAATCAATTCTCATTTGGACAATTTTAAATTGATACTTGACGTTCAAAATCAGACTCACAATTCGACAGAAAATATTGATATACATACTATGTAAAAAAAAACAAGTAAGAGTGCTATATTCGGCTATGCCGAATCTTATATACCCTTCACCTTTGTTATGTATGTATGTATATATATATTCTATTGTTACGTTTTTACCTTTTAATAAAAACGGTGGTTTATTTCTTTTAAATAAACCGGATTCTTTTTAAATGCAAAATAAAAGCGTCAAGTAGTTTGAAGAAAATATAACGAGTCTTTATTTATTTAAATGTACACAAACCCAATTTAAAAAAAAAATTCAAAAGTCCGGAGTTAAATACCTAGGTATACACCTCGTTCGTCACCTTTTATGGAAATTCCATATGGTTGCAAAATTGACTGAAATGAAATTGAAATTCATTCAAATGAATTGGCTTATTGACAGAAACTCTAAGCTTATTATCTTAGATTATAAACTTCTACTATATAAATGAATCATAAGACCGAAATGGTGTTGTGGAATACAGCTATGGGGAACGGCATCAGCTTCATATGTAGACAGCATTAAAAGATGCAAAAACAAATTGCTACGAATGATCACAATTGCCTCTTGCCCTCAACAGACGGACGGACATGGCTAGATACAGAATATAAAGACTTTTTGATTCTACGACCAATACGATGTGTTACAAATTGAATGGCAAACCTAATATACCCCCCATATTTTTATAAAAATGGTATAAAAATGTCTTCCATTAGTCTATAAATAATTGTAAATTATAATAAATATCGTTTGCTTAGTGTGCAAAAAACATTTAGTAACCTCTCTCGCTTTTTAAGCATGTAGAAATTCCATAGGAAAAATATGGGGATTACGACCGAACGTAGTGTATGATTGGTAAGAGTCTATACAATAACAGCATAAACAATTTACAATATTTAATCAGGGGTTCTGTCATTAGATCAAGTCCTTGGAATTGTGCTATTTCAACAGGGTGATTCCATAAATCCTCTGAATATATCCAAGATGAGCTGGCTGGACAGTTAAATATGTGGGGATGTTATTAGGAACCTGACATGCTTGACATAAGATGTACACGTCACGGTCTCTGCGGTACTAGAAGGCATTAAGTCTATTGCTCCATCCTGATTTCAGTTGTGAGTAGCAGAATCTTCTCGGTGTCTGCTATCGATGGTGGGCGACCTCCAAGTACGGCATTCAAGAGGTATGATGCAACCTCGAAATTTATGGTCTCTATGAATGTCGTTCAAAGCTGATATACGAGCTGCGATCAAATGTATATACATGCGTAGGTCCTAATACGTCGAGAGTATTCAATGAGTTTGGACATCCCAGAAAGAACTGTTGCGTCAATATTGTATTCATTGAACGGCCTCCTCATAAATAGCTGAGTGTCATAGGTTCAGAGATGTGTCTCGCTTGATATTACTGGAGCAACAAGAAAATCGATTGATATAATTTTGCACCTACTACCTACTACGCGATGGAGAGGGAAATAGGTATGTATATACCCCAATAGAGATTCAGGATAAGGAAGCTTTAAAGAACTTCCACAGATTACACGATTGTTATGCGGTATTAACTGACCGATCTAAAATGGAAGTAGACACAGGTTTTGATGGGTACGTATTGGAGACGGACACTAAACTGTCAGACTTTCAGATTAATGTAGTGCCTTCCAAGCCTTAGATCTTGTGAAGGAAAACGTCACATGTGGAGTTCTAGCCATTATAAATCAAACCAAAACATATATATTAACCTCATTTCAATACTTCTTGAACCACCCTCGTTATATTTTGGGTTTATTTAATATTTATTTAAAATGTTTTCTAGTTTTTGTTTCTGAACTACCCTTGTAAACCATAGATTTCTTGCTTAGTTTGCATTTCTTTCAAACATTTTACTACATGCGCCTCGTTTTGATGGTAGGTTTTTTACTTAGTTTATATTTCCATCGATTAACAAGAACTATAACACTTTTGTTATTGAAATACGTACATATGTATATATTTAATTAAAAATAATAATAAAAATGTCTTTAATAATTAAAATAGACAAATTGAGAGGTCGGGAAAATTACAATGGTTGGTCAAAGAAAGTGCGTATGTATTTGATATCGGAAGGCCTCTGGAGTTCTGTTAGCTCAATTAATTCATTTAATGAAAAGGTGAGTAATTAAAGGCTAACAGATTTGAAATACAATTTATATACATAAATATGTATGTATATATTTTTTTTTAGAAAAACAAACGTGTAAAATTTATTTTATTGTGTTTAATTGATTATGGACTATTTGAATTTATTGAACCGGATGCTACACCTCACACAATATGGATAACATTGCAAAAACAATGCACTGAAGCCGAAACAAAGTGAAATTTATTAAGGGTCGGTGTGTGAGTGTTAATAAGCAACTTGAAATAAAAAACATGTACTTTTAAATTTAATAGAAAAATAAATGTATTCACAAATAAATGTGACATTTAAGAGTTTTTAAAGAATTCAATCTTATTTTGTGACGACTTTAATTTTTCCTAGTTCCCTAGAAGGCATTTAAGGGCATTTGTACCGATTTATCAATTGAAATTCAGTTGAAATCAATTTTCTAAACTAGTGTTTAATACACAACTAATTTTGTATAATTATAACAAACAATATATTGTTACGGAATTGTATTTCAATTTAAATTTAACGATTTGTAACGGCTGATATCAACTTACAGCATGTTTAGTATTAGTATGTATATAAATAGACTAACCGCACCACTCCATACAGTGAGTTTATTGTGCGTCACTGTTGAATAAACATTAAAGTGTTCTTAAACCATAATTTAAGTATGTGTTAAAGTAAATTGTAAAAGAATATTATAAGATAGTGATTCATAAATTATTCTGTACATTTGAATAAAAAAAGACTAATTTTCTTAAAACTACATAGGTATATACATATTTTATATATAGACATACATATTTTCTTTAAACTACTTGACGGTTTTGTTTTTACAATTAAAGGAATACAGTTTATTTAAAGGAAATAAACCACCGTTTTTAAAAGGTAAAAACGTAACAATATAAAATATATACTGAAAACGTACCCGTTTATTATATAAAAAAAAATAATAGTAAAAACAAATCAATTAATTCTTTAAAGTATTTTATATATAATACGCCTGACAATAGTTTTCATTTAGTATGTATTTCTTGTCTCTTGCAATCCATTGAGCGAGCTATTATATAGTGTGCCTCATCTCTTGAATTTCTTTTCAAAAACGTCAATACACTAAAATAGACCAATAAATTGCATACAGAACGAAATAGCAAAAAATGTCTTTTGACTTTCAAATACACAATTTAAAAGGACGACAAAATTATAATGAATGGTCAAGAAAGTTGAGGTCCTATTTGGTGTCTGAAGGTTTATGGAATATAGTGCGTAACGGTAGCTCATCGGATATAGTGGTAATAAACAAAATTCTTAAATTAAAACCAAATAAAAATATGAAAGATATGTACATGTGTATATTTTAGAAAATCAAACGTGCCAAATACATAATAATATGTTCAATTGAAGATGATTTACTAGAATCGATTGATGTGGACGCTACTCCTTATACAATATGGACAGCCGTACAAAAGCAGTGTACTTCACAAGCAACATAAAGGTTATTTAAATCTAATTACATAATTTTAATTAGATACAAAGCGTTAAATATATACATATATATATATATATATATATATGCCTTAATATTTATATATGTACAAGTTTATATTCTTTCGTTTGATTATTTATTAAAAAAAAATATTATCTATAGTGTTTATAGCAACAACAAAAAACAATTTTAATTAATTGTTAATTGTAAAAAATATTATTTATATTAAAACTTAATGGAAATTACAATTAATATTGTAAACTACGTTTTGTGCAAATATCATCTAAAATTTGACGCAATTCTTCATCCTCAAAACGTCCCTCTAAGGAGGGTATTAAAGCTTTGGCTTCTTCGGGTGCCTCCGGACACAAATTACCTAAAGCAGCCAATTCAAATTTATGCAATTTCTTTTGCATTAATAAACTGTAAAGAATAAGTTCAATAATTGTTAAATAATATAAATATACATATATGTTTACTGAAATGTATTGAAAGTAATTTCGATTTTATATTCGTAAAATTATAGCATTTGTCTAATTAATTATACAAGGTTTTTCCTAACATTTGTAGTTAGTAAGAAGAAGATTTTAATGTTTTTATATTAAAATGTTCTTGGGGCCCGATGTGATAAATGGAAACGAATGTCAGAGATAGAAAATTCCCATTTGTGAGTCACTTATTTAAAGCAAACCAAACTGTTGTACGTATAAAGGCATCTAGCCATCTGAGAAATTATTTGGCATTTGATTGCACTAATTATAATTATTATAGAGCTCTAATTTATGGCGTTTTCTTTTCTGGCAAAAATGTTATACGTTTTTCCCATTTCGCACCTTTTTTAATTTTTTTGTGTTCTTTTCTGAAAAAATGTCAACACTGCTAAAGTGTAGTGTATTCTTTTCTATAAATGTCACACTATAAATTTAAAAAATGTTGCACCTTTCACACTCTGTATTTTTAGAGGGGGAGAATCGCACGATAAAACAGCTGACATTTGTTTTGTTTAGGAATGTGATTTGTGTTAAGAAACAAAAAATATACAAAATGGAAAATATTACTACTTTTCTATGTGCTGAAAAAATTATGGATGACTTGTTGGATTCATCTTCATCAGCTGATGATAATGAAATATTTGATATGATTATGGAAAGAAATCCACAACCGCGAGTGAAAGGCTTTGTAGAGAACGTAATTAATGAATACTCTGAAGTTGATGTATATCAAATTTCATAGGACAATATCTCCTACTTCTTATATATGTATACATATATGTATATAATTTTTATAGTTTAAGAAGAATTTGCGTATTAGTTGAGAGATATTCATTGTCTTATTTTAAGCGATCTTACCAAGCTATCTGCTTCTTTCAATTCTATACTTTTATTTTCTTTTTTTTTTCTTCTTTTTTAACAAAAAAAAAAAAAAAAAAAAAAACAAGTAAGAAAGTATAGTCGGTCAAGCCCGACCATATAATACCCTACACCCATTATATCAATGAAACCGTTTTTCAGATATGGCAGCTATATGGAAGATATTACCTATTATGGACCGTCCATACAAAAATTTAGTGCCATAACTTCCGTGAATATAAATATTATGTAAAAACTTTATCTCGATATAAATACGTTTAAAAGATTTATGGAGGTTAAAGTGAATTACGAAGAGGGTCTTATATGAGAGTTTTGACCATTTATGAACTGAATATTATAAAATTAGGTGGCATCCTATTTGTGCATAAGAAAGTAATTTTTGTTAAATTTCATTCAGATAACAACAATTTTAAGAGATTTATGGTCCTTTGACCATAAAGCAATTACTGCTGTTACAACAACAACAACCATATTATATGTATATACACGAAACATATTTGTGTTCAATATTATTTGGATACCAACATTTTTAAGAGAGTTATGCTCTTTTAAGTGATTTTCGGAAGTGGGCCTTATATGGGAGCTATGACTAATTATGGACCGATCATCATAAAATTCTACCATATTATATGTATATACACAAAACATATTTGTGTTCAATATTTTTTGGATACTAACATTTTTAAGAGTTATGCTCTTTTAAGTGATTTTCGGAAGTGTTCAATATTTTTTGGATACCAACATTTTTAAGAGAGTTATGCTCTTTTAAGTGATTTTCGAAAGTGGGCCTTATATGGGAGCTACGACTAATTATGGACCAATCTTCACGAAATTTGTATATGTGATTTAGCTTCATTTATTACTCATTTGTGGTAAAATTTGTTTGCATACTTGCATAATTCAAAGATTTATGACCGGTAAACCCCAATTTCGGGAGGACATTTGTATGGGGGCCAGGTGAAATAATGGACCGATATCCACCAGTTTCAATCACATCCATCCTTAGGCCGAAAAAATATCACATCCAAATTTTATCGAAATATCTTCAAAATTGCGACCTGTACTCTGCGCAAAAGCTTTACATCGACAGCCAGCCAGACGGACGGACATCCTTAAATCGACTCTGGGCGTTACAAACATATGCACAAATCAAACATACCCTCACCCACTATTGTCGTGTAGGGTATAAAAAAAAAACAGCTGTATATGAAAAAAAGTGTTACACTGTTGTGATTTTATGTTCTATTCTGACCATTAAAAATGCGACATCTTAAAATGTGGGGTAAACATTATAAAAATGTACATAATAAAGGTGTAACATTTTATTTCAGAAAAGAAAACACCATTAGTTTATCTAACTAATTTTAAATGCACTTTTGCAGTTATATAAAACACGAAATTACTTGTAAAAATATATTTAAATATATACCTCCTCACTGCTGCTATGGTTTCTTTATTTTTGAATTTACGAAAACTGTCCGTATACGCATAAGTTTTCATAAATACCTCTGAAAATTCTTGTTCCTCATCGGCCGATTCGTTTTGTCGCTTACGATGATCCAGCAACATGTGCACTTCGGATATAAGTAAAGTTTCAGCATTTTCAAATTCTTAAACAGGCCGAAAAATAAAAACAGAGAATATGTTTAAAGTAATCAATATTTTAAGTAAATAATTAACTCATTAGATATTCAGCCCAACCATGAATAAAAATTGCGCGGGAGTTTTTTTCCTTTTTATTTTTTTAACATTGAATTTAAACAGGAAAAATGGGAAAAGGGAAAAAAACTCCCGCGGAATTTTTATTCATGATTGGGCTAATTATTAAACAATATAATAACAAGCGCCTTTTTGAGAGTGTTAAATCAAAAAAAGAATAAATAAATTTTTCATTTTGAAATGTTTAATTTTTTATCGACCTTTTTCTATATTGATTTTGTTAAATTTCTTACTAGAAATTTCTAAATTTTTCAATTTGGTTTATTAATATGACCGTGTTCTATAAGAAAATCATAAATTTGACGAGTCTTATTCACATCGATTTTAACTAAACGCCGGGCATCGGCCAATCGTAAATGTCCCACTTTAGAGTTTTCGGCCACTAAAATATTTTTGTAATCTAAATATGCCTGCGGCACTATGCGTGCCACACTGCACAGTTTACGTTCATCTTCATTGAGTTTGGCAAAGCCGGGTAAACCTTTAAAGAAATAATAATAAAGAGAAAATATAATATAGGTAATTGTCATATAATAGAATAATCGAAGAATCTTTCTTACCATACACATCCATGGGACCTGCTTTCTTACGGGGCATTGCATTCGTGGTGGGAGTTATAAAATATTTTCCACTTAATGTTACCACTGTTGTATTACCATTTGGTATCAATTTACGCCAATCGTATTGACAACGTATCCGTTCATTTTTAGCACGTTCCCGTTGTTCGTACATGCGTTTCTTTTTCAATTTAAAGTATAAAGAACCGCCAACCATGGTACGCACACCATTTTGCCGTAGTTCATATAAACTGAAAGACAAATGATATATATATATATATATATTAATATATTAAATTTTAAAGAGTAAAGTTGATCGTGCTACTCACCGAAATATAGTCTTTTGTAAATCACTAAAATATTTCAAACCCTCCATTAACAAATCAAATTTGATAGGTTCACACAGCTGCATAAAAGCCAGAAAACGTTTACAATTCTGTTCTGAACGCAAGGCATCTGCATACTTTGTAATCCAACCCATACAACGATTTGCCATTATTAAACCATGATCGCGCATAATTTTATAACGACGTTGACGCTCCCTAACAAAAACCAAAACATTTAAGATATGAAAGCTATTTAATTAAAAAAAAAAAACTTACCTTAAACGATGATTGTAGGATCTTACTATAGCTAATTTTAGTTCCTCCACACACACTGCCGTCTTTTTCTCTTCCGCTCCTTCGATGGCTGGTATATTACGTAGACTGTTTTCTGATTCTAATATAGTGGTTAAAAGACTTTCGGCTGTTATATCGTAGGGTGTGTCAAAGTCGCCACGTGCGCAGCGATAACCACCCATCATTTTAAATTGCATGGAAGTAATATCATCATGCCTGGGTGGATCTACCGATCGCATTTTTACCACATATGGCATAATTTCTGGCATATAGGTTTGAGTTGCGTGCTGCAATCCCAATAAACGCCCAAATATGTCACCAAAATAATTATCATGATAATGCTGGCGACATTCTGCCGCCGAAAAACGATATTGCAATGATTTAGCCACTGCCTCCCAATTGCCATAACCTTGAGTTTGTAGACTATTTAACAGTATGCGTTCATCTCGTGCTGTCCAATTGCCAGGACCGGGAAATATTTGTATATCATCTTTTATTATAGTATACGCATGATTATTGTAATGTTTTATGGTTTCTCTGCCTTTAGCAAAACATTGCAGACATAATTCCGCTGAACAATCGGCACATTTTACGTAGGGTTCTTGCAAGGCCAAACGGCAACAGGCACATTGATGAGCATGGATATAGCTGTCCTTAAAGTCTTCTACAGTAGTTGTATGTTGCATTTGCTGTTCCAAGCGACTGTTAAATTGTTGAGGGTTATAGGAGACAACCAAATGTTTAGTGTCCGGTGTCACCAAAGCTTTTATTATTTTATTTTTACATTTCTTTTTAGAAACGGCGCGAGCTGCTTCAAGTAAAATGCAAATTATTTATTGGTAATCCTCATAAAGAGGAGTAAGTGAAAAAATTTAAACAATTTATAATATTTCTCAAAATGCGCTTGTTATTAGTTGAACATGTTAAAATTATTTATTTTTCATTACCTTTGGGAAACTGCAAATCGGCAGCATCTTCTTCCACCATATCAACTGGATTCATAAAAGACATTTTGCTAAGGTTTAATTTAGTTCTGTTTTAAAAAGTTAATAAATAAATCAAGATTTTTAATTGAAATTCTATTTCATTAAAAATTTTCACTTTTCGCCGAAAAACGAGTGCAACTTTTTAAGCGTCTTTTTTTTTTTGTTGGCATAAAGTGATGTCAACTATTATAAAGGCTCGTTTATAGCAAAATTAAAAAAATATTTTTTCACAAAGAACAAAAGTTACACAAAATTCAAGCATATATAATTTCCTAAAAAGAACACCAACAATATTTTAAAAAATATTAATTAAAAGACCCAAATAAAAAACATTTTATTATATATACAACATTATTTTGTCCGTACTTATTACTGTCAAGTTAACATCACTATTTCCAACCAAAACAAAAGTTATCGATTACACTGTTGTTGTTTGTTACAGGGTTGTTTTAACAAAGTACTTGGTAACTACAGCTGTTTATCTATTGTGAATGATTTTTACGATAATTAATTTAAACAATTTGTAGTGTGTTTGGCTAAAATTAATTAAATTAAAATTATTTATTGTAGTCCAACAAATGTCTTTGAACTTGACATTGCCTTTAGAATCAGAAGCTGTGAAAAATATCGAAAATATACCAAAATACTCAGATTTTTGTAAGTTTTTGTTAATTGAAGAATTGTGTTTGGAAGACGACTACCGGCTGTTGCACTATGGCAAATGTAGTGTAATTGGAAAAATACAAATAACTACTGAAGGTGATGTTTTATTGGAAAATGTACGCGTAACTAATTTGCCAATGTAAGTATAATTACGTTTTTAATTGGTTGTTATATGTAATATTTTTCTTTATTATATATATAAGTACATATAAAAAATAAAAAAACATAATTGACAACATATAGAATTCCTAAGAAAGATATGCAGTATCAATTGCTTTATTGGTTTAAATTATTTGCAAATCGTTTGATATAAATATTAAATTTTATAGCATATAGAATTCTTAAGAAATATGCATTATGAATTGTTTTACTAGAATAAACTATTTACACGTTGTTTTATAGTGCTTTGAAATTGTTTCCATATATGTACATACATTCATACTTATATACATATACAGTAAAACCCGCATAAGTGCCTTGACTAAAATTGACAGCATTTTTAGGTACTTAAGCGGGTTGTGTACTTATAAGGACCCGTTTTAGTACCTCAGGTTGGGTACTTAAACAACCCCGTTTTAGAACCTTCTGTTGGGTAATTAAACATTTAATAATTTTAATTTATTTAACAAAAAATATTTTGATTACATATTGATTAAAAACGTATTTCATATTGCTTAAAAAAATCGTTTGAAAAAAGGAACATTTTGTGTACATATGTATTTTTATGAACTTAATATTTTCCCGACGTTTCCATCGCCATAGCCAGCCATTTGTTGGCATAAAATCGGAATGCAATTTTGCTGCGAAGTCTCTCGCTTGTTGGAGGATTTGAGCATCGGTTAACACAGTATTAAGAGCTCTTATCTGGTCAAACCAAAGAGCTTTTTCAATATCATTGTGCGGACTCGTACGTAAACGTTTACGTCGCAAACAAGTTGCGTTTGCGGCCTCTTCGACTTGTTGTCGGTTTCTCCAAATTCTATTTACAGTTGATATGTCGCACCGAAAATGCTGCGCAATTTCATTTTTCGATTTTGCTTTCTGATCAATCAAATGAAGAATTTGTATTTTTTGCTTAATTGTCAAACTTGTAAGTTTTCGCCCTTTGCCAGGCATTTTTACGAATCGTTTATGTATATCTTGATTATGATTTATTTTGACAGATATGTATGTTAGTTTTTCGATAAATTAGTAATTGTATAAATAAACAATCGATTATAGAGTTGCCGTTTAAAAAAAAGAATTGTACACAAAAAGGTACTTAACCGAGGGAAAATGTACATAAAATTTTATTTAATGCACAACAAATTACGGTACTTAGGCGGGTTGAGTATTTAAACGGGGAGGTACTTAAAAGGGTAAATTTGTTCGATTTTTTACAAAAAAACCATAGTGTCTACAAATGTTGGGTACTAAAACGGGTTAGGTGGTAAAGCGGGGAGGTACTAAAGAGGGTTTTACTGTACGAGTAAATATAACTTTTTTGTCTTGAAATAAAAACTACTCGAAAAAGTTTTATTTTGCACCAATAAAAGTGAGTTTAAGCGACTATTTAATTGAACTAGATATAAACAGTTGTTTCACAAAAATTTTAATTACTTCAGGTCAAGTATTTGTGGTGTTTTATTTACTTATTTTTCCTATCTTTTTAAGCTGGAAAAATATACATAAATCGATAGAACAATTTTGAATTTAATCGTTCAACAATTCTAAAAACATAAATGTTTAATAGGTATATGTAGGTATAAAATAACTATGAAAAATACACAAGTTTATAATTTCTTTTTATTTTCAGCGAATTCTCACTTCCCGAAGGAACCTTAAGTATACGTCTATTAACCTTTTCATATTTTGGCACTCAACTGCGCAACAATAAATACGTGGAAGTAACTGGAGAATTATTTCTGTACAATACAAAAAATTCTCAAGATAATCATCATACATTTTTGACTTCCAAAGGCATTGTAGAACAATTAAACTCTACCACAAACGACGAGGAGCACAACAAGCTATTTCAGTATTTTCATGACAATTACAGCCCAGCCATTAAAGTTTGGTTTGTACAACCAGTAATCCGGGCTGGTGACTTAATACAACGCAATTTAGAATTAAGAATGCTGCAGCAGCAAATGCTATAAAAAATGAGCCAATATTTTATAGAATCCAAACAGCCAATATTTTTTAGTTTCAGTCGAATTTTCCAAAACCCAGAAAGTGGTCTAGATTTTGACTTGTTTATAAAAGATTTTCAAGAAAATTTTGAAGTAGAACAGCAAGAAAATTGGAACAAATTTTGGAGTAAACAAGGTGAGGCACAAATACTTCAGACATGGAATGAGAAATACAAATATTATCTAAAATCGGAAAAAGAAACTGAAAATCTAGTTGAAACAGATTGCCTTAAAGAGTCCAACAAGGATTATGTTGAAGAAAATTCAGCTAAAGGAATTGAAAATTTAGAGACACCCCAAACTGAGGCAGACACAGTACCAGAAAAGTCTTGGGACGATTTGTGGCATGAACACAGAGAAGAAATTTACTGTGAACAGTATTTAATATTTACCACAATATATTACAATTATTTTTTGGACTTAAAAAAATCTTGTGAAAATCCTCAACCCATTACAGAAGATCTTGAAGAAGTTGACGAGGAGAAAGTCGAAGAAGTTAGTGCAAAAATAACGGAAGAATTAAAACAATTACAAATTTTAGGTTTACCAACATCATTTGGTGGCAGGCCACAAAATTCTAGCAAAAAACATAAATTATCTAACAAAACTATACACTACAGTGATTTTTTCTCAGATTCCGAAATGGAAAATGAATCTAACGACAGTGACTTTGATATTGAAGATTGCGATCAAGGCTTAACTCTTAGCACTAAAGAAGATGAGAACTCTTTACACAGTGTGCAACAGAAATCAATAAGCAAGCAACAAAAGAGAAAAAGAAATCGTAAACTTAAAAATGTGCCCACCTTTATTATGGAGGAAAAGGGTCTTTTAAAATACTGGCGCAAACGTTTCAGTCTTTTTTCACGCTTTGATGAGGGCATACGACTGGATCGTGAAAGTTGGTTCTCTGTAACACCAGAAAAAGTTGCCAAACATTTAGCCGAACGTCTTAAGTGCAGCATAATAGTGGACGGCTTTTGTGGCAGTGGTGGCAATGTTATACAATTTGCCTTAACCTGCGATAAAGTCATAGCCATTGATATTGACCCTGTTAAATTAGAAATGGCTAAACATAATGCAGAAATTTACAAAGTTTCCCACAAAATCGAGTTTATTTTGGGTGATTTTCTCCAGCTAGCTGCCGCTGGTAAACTGAAAGCTGATACAGTGTTTTTAAGCCCACCCTGGGGTGGTCCGAAATATAAGAATAAAAAAGAATTTGATATTGAGAAATATTTATTACCCGTCAATGCTACAGAACTGGTAACTGCAGCCAGAAATGTATCCGATAGCATTGCATTATTTCTACCGCGCAATTCGAGTGTTAAACAAATTGTTAAACTTGCTGGCATTGGTAATCGTTGCGAAATCGAACACAATTATTTGGATTCACGTTTGGTGGCCATTACCGCTTTGTATGGTGATGAAATATTGACCAAGACGCCCACAACTTAAGTGCATTATAGAAAAATTTTAGTTGTTTTCCAAATTTACTAACTTAGTCTATGTTAAATCATTTTTGATAAGGTTTGTATGGATTATAACTTAAACTAAAACTTCACATTTGAATTAATTGCAGATTTACTTATATATTTATACAAATTTTTGTTTGTTTTTAATTTTACTTTGAATAAGACAGACACA
This sequence comes from Bellardia pandia, assembly GCA_916048285.2. Lineage (NCBI taxonomy): Eukaryota > Metazoa > Arthropoda > Insecta > Diptera > Calliphoridae > Bellardia > Bellardia pandia. The sequence goes on along the minus strand of OU696529.1, from coordinate 116,542,398 downwards.
ATTTTTTAATCAATTATAATAAATTATCGAAAACCATTTTTTTCTCCATTTAAAAATAAATAATTTTTATTGTCAATCAATAAAATTTATTACCTACATATTTATTTTATCTTCTATTATATTCGCAGATATAACAAATAGACGAAATATTGTTAGAAATAAGAAAACTTATATATATGTAATAGCTTTACGGGAAATCAAAAAGAGATCTGAAATACAAATTAATTGTCAAAGTAAGTGTAATTATGGTTTTTATACAATTTTTTTATATTTTTGTTAAAAACAAAGCACACATACATAAATACATAATAAAGTTAAAGTAAAAAGAAATGAAAAGAAAAAAAAAACATGACTACATACTTATTATGCGACTACTATTGTAATTCGATTATTATATTTAAATACATCAAATTTTTCGAATTATTGAAATGTTTCAAATATTTAGTTTTTCTCTTCATCAAGTTGTACCTGAGATGTTTTTCATCTAAAACTGTATTTAATAACATTACTTATTAACAGTTAGGGACTTAAGTCTTTATACATACCCAAAATATAATACTTTCGTCAATAAAACAGCAAAATAAAGCAAAAAATGCAATTCTATTTTAATTACTATACGAATAATCATTAAATAAAACTTGATTCCAAAAATCAATGCCTTTATTTAAATGTGTTTTTGCAAATTCGAGCCGATTTTTTTCAGATATCACTTGTCACTTTTCTTAAAATAAAACTGACATATCGCATGTAGAGTTCCTTTGGGCTTCCTGATCTTGGCTTGTTTTCTACAGAGCCTGTGATTTTGAACTTTTTGATTATTCCACTGAACCGTAGCAAAAGGTTTACTAAATGCGCGGCAAAATTTAGCTTTTTTGTGTTCTTGAATAATAAGATTTTTTTATATCGACACTCATTTTGTAAATTTGTAACAACTTATTTGACTGGTAAACTGCTAAAAAGTAATTCAGCAGTCACATAAACTACCTGAATTGCAAAAAACTAACGGTATTTGAACTGCAACTCTTTTTTACATGTACCGTTATTTTTAAAGAAACCAAAATGTTTTGCTCTGAAAGAGTAATTGAAATGGAATTGAGTTGTTTCATTGATTAGAGAATATATGCAATTTTGGGGATGTATGAAGACATAAGTCCCTAACTGTACATATTAATATCACGCTCTTTGTATATTTGAATTTAATTATCAGCAATGTCATCAGATTTTTAACACCACATTTATCATCTCTGTAGAGGATGGTTCAATCAAGTGCAACGTCCATTTGTTTCATACCATAACTTTTTATCAATAACATTCAGAATAACTGTTTTCTTAGTTCATATTTTCATTAAAACATAACAATTTTAATAATATTTTCCCAACATACTTTCGCATTTCGGACACCCTGTAGTATGTGGATCCTATTTAAAATCTATTTCAAAACCATTAAGACTTTTTTAGAATTATAATATTTTGGAAATAGACAACAAAATGTACTATTAAGAAACTCTAAACTATTACGAAATATTCTAGAAAATAATTTTCGCAGATCTGTCTTTAGAATTTGTAGCAAACTATTTTTTTTCTAAATCTATCGGAAAGTTTAATATTTTAATCGACATAATCTTATCTCAACAAATCCAGAATACATTCATATATCTAAGAATAACAAATATGCTTAGTTTCTTTTTATTATAATTTAAATTTGTTAAATTCTTTTCATTACATATTATAAATTTCATTATAATCATTATTAAATTTATTTATTTTTCAAAATCCAATCAACAGCTTCTGAAAAATTCTCCAGCAAGATGGTGGGTGGTGGATCAACCACAACATCGGGCAAATATTTACCTGTTTTTACTTGTATACCCTTAAGACCGACTTTCATGGCACCAACAATATCATCTTTAGGATCCTAAATCAACAAACTCATAATTAGCAATAGAATAACGAAAAACTAAATCAACACTAACATCACCAATCATAACACATTCATCCATATTAATGTCATCGGACAAGGCACTTTTAAAGAAATATTCATTTGGTTTACCAATTAATATGGACTTTGTTCCAGTGGCATATTCCAGACCTTTGACAAAACAACCGGGACCTAAAGCCAAACCATCATTACGCTTATAGTATTTGCCTTCGTGTATGGCAATTAATTTGTGATCCTTATTGGACAATAATATGCTACAAAAAATATTATTTGCATGTTTTTTACAAAGGTAAGTAGAAAAGATAAAAACTTACTTAAAAGCTTTATTAAGATTTTCATAATAAAATTCATCGGGGGCCAAACCCACAGCCACCGAATCAAATGGTTTTCCCTCATCACTGTTTGGAAAATCTGTACGAGCATCTTTGCTAAGCAAATAGAAAGGATTTAATTTTTCTCGCTTAACATATTCTACAGCAGCACTTAGAGAACTGTGTATTTCATCTTTACCCACTTGAAATCCTATAGCTTGTAAACGATTTAATAATGTTTGACGCGACTCTTTAGTGGTGTTGGTGACAAATTTAATAATCACATCAGAGTCACGCAATCTGTAAGAGAATTAAAATATTTTTAGATGTTTTTCGTATATTGCAAATTAACTAACCTTTTTAGGGCATTGACAGCATCAGGAGTTGGTTGGTCTTCCACATGTAGGGTACCACTTAAATCAATTAAAGCTGCTTTAATCTGCATTTTACGTTTAACTAAACAGTTCCATAAATGCTTATAACGACAAATTGTTAAAAATTGCTGTTTGTGATGTTGGTTTAGGCAATAGGCCGACAAATATTTTGTACTCATTATTGTGAATGATTATAAATTAACCCACCAAACTGTTAACTTGGGTACTACGTAGACCATGCAAATTCCATATATGTACATACATACTATGTATATGGATAAAACATTACTAAAATCGTGAAATTTAATTTCTATTTTGGACTATAGTTTCATTCCATTATCTGTGGGTATTATTAGGGTATTCAATTAATCGGGACTTTAGTTTAATCGGTTAATCGAGCAAATAATTAATCGGGTTGAGATTTAATCGGTTAATAATCGGTTAATTAAGAATTATTCGGTTAACCGAACAATATAAATTTAAATAAATAGATTGGTTAATATTAAAATAAACACTTATTTTATGTTTAGAATTTATGTTTTATTAATAAAAAAAAACAAATAACACGTAACAATTCATAAGTAATAAAAAATTAAAGTAAATGGGATCCTTCTTTGTACATATGTATATGAGTTAAACTAAGGTTTTAAAGGGATCTTGTGAAATAATCTTTTAAAAAAAAAATATTATTCAAATGTATAGCTTTTAAACGGGTTTTTTCTTTATTTTTTATAATACTTGACTTGGAAAAAACTCTCTCGCTGATTGTGGAGAAATCGAAAGTAAGGCATTATAAAGAATATCCAATTTATCAGTTCTGTTCTTTGTTTTTCTAAGCATACAAAATCATCCATTATACTATTGAAGACCTTTTTAGAATTTTTTACATTTTTAATACTATTAATAGTTTAGATTAGTTCTAAAAAAAAGACTATTTTCATTAATGTCAGAAGTTTCTTCTATTATCATGTCGTCATCCGAGTCATTATGACAAAGTTCATCATGGAACATTCTAGAAAAAAGTTCATTTCCAAATTCCTTAGTTTCAGTTTTAGAGCTATATTTCAAAAAACTATTGCTAGAAGGAAATGTTCCTGAGTTAAGGAATAAAATAAGCGTATTTAAAACTTTAACTCGTCTATCATTAAGTCTGTACTTTAAGCTTTCAATTAAATCATTTGCAATATAATTGTTGCAGAATCCTTACTTAGCTCTTTAATAGCGACGTCCAAAGGCTTTAATATTTTAGATAAGTTTTCCAAAACTTGTATTTCTAAATTCAAAAAAGGAATCAAATTAAAATCGACTAGTGCATGGTTTACGCATTTATATATTCGAAGGAAGTTGTCTATCATATTGGACAAGGATGACCAGCGATGTTTAACATCATGTGTAAGGCGAATCTCTCTATTTTCTTGCATTAAAATATTAAAATATTTACAAAAAAGATAAATTTCGGTTAATCGGCACAAATTAACCGATTTATTTGTTATTTGAAAATCGCCAATATCAAATTATTCGAACAGTTAATCGACCCAAATTAACCGGTTAACCGATTGAATACCCTAGGTATTATACATTTGTTTTTCTAACGGACGGATAAGGACCCAGAGGGAGTCACACTAAGTCGTAATGGAAAATCGTGTCTTTGAAAACCGACATTTTATTATAACCATCCACGCTAAATATAAGGAATTTAATAGCATATGAAGAAATGGTTAAATTAATATACATATATCCTTTATTGGATGTCAATGTCTAAAAGACAGCCTACAGCTATATACATAGCTACTCTCTAAATATCACCTCTTAAAAAACAAAAAAAGTTATTTACACGTAATTTTTTAGCAAAAAATGTTTTGTAATACTTATGTATGTACGTTCATCTATATAATGTATTTGAATATTGCACTCTTACTTAACCTTTCTAGTATACATTTGATGATCAAATTGTCTAAGCAACTATTTAAAACACGATATTTGTATTCCTTTGATGTTATAATTTTCCCTAGAATTTATTAAGTTTTCTCAATTATGTGCGCTTAACTTAAAAAAGGGTTTAAATGACAGTATTCACATTCTTACCTACATATATTTTTTGCTGGCAATGAACATTCCAAACATTTAAATGCCATATTCGTTTGTAGCACAGCAATACTGGGGGAAGCTAATGACAACCAACCCTTTTCCGTTTCATTTCACGGAGTTATGCTAATGTTTCCAACTTAAATAACTTATTGCCTGTTTATTTAAACTAATGATGATATAATTATTTAACTCGTACTAAATATACTATGTACATAAATTGAGTTGTAGTAATAGTAAACAAGATATTTTAGTTTTTTTTTTTTATTATAGCAAAGTATAATTAAAATTCTTTCTATGAAAAGATTTAGTACTCGTACCATGTTATTTAATATTGTTGAGATTGCTGTTTTGTATTTAATTAAAAATATATAAAGGCCACAATTAGATAACTGTCATATTAAAACATTTGTTTCTGTCTGATGGTCACTTGTTATGATTTATCTTTTTGATTATTATTTTTTTTTAATACAAGTTTTGTTACAGCAAAAGCAACCGAAGACATTTTTAATATCATTCATGTATGTTCAAACATTTTAATCTCTCTAAATTGGATTAAGTACTTTTTAAAAGGTGATTCTTTGTTTTCAACAAAAATGTTATTTTAGAACCCACACAACATTGTTGTAACTCTTTCCCATTTAATGTACTCACATCATCTGTCAGGATTTGCATGTCCATTTTGTTGACTCCTCATGCTTGCATCATTGTTATTGCAAATTAAATCTTTTTGTTTATTTTTTCTTGCTTTCTAAAGTTTCATTTGGAATTTTGTGATGTAGTTTTTAAATTTTTTGCAGAGCTTTAAAAGATTTACTTATTGGGCGTATTACTTGCGGTATTTTTTTTTTTTAATTTTTAGCTCTTATTTTAAAACATTTGTACAACATAATTTTATTTAAAGCATTACCCATTGTTAGCTATGAACTTTCCGGCAAACGTATGAATTCCGCGCCAAAATAACTGCGCATTAGGGTTATGACAAAAAAAAAAAAAATTATGAAACCACTTGCAATCGAGGAAGTTTTTTGTGTAATGTAAGAATATTAATTGCATTTTTGTGTTTTTTAAAAAAAGTTCCCCCTTTCATTCGGATGAAAAAAAGTGAAAAATTAATTTTTTTAAAAAAAATTACATGTTGTTTTTGGTTTATTCAAAAGATTAATAGTAAAAAATTAATAATATAAAGCAGTTAGTAATAAGTACAGAGTATACAAAAAAATGTTTAAAAATTATTTTTTCCTATGAACTTTAGATTCAGAAATTCAAATTTTTTCGAGTTCGCATGTAGTTCCTCCATCAGTTTTACAGCACGTTCAGCATTTTGGTTAGATCTGGGAATGTCAATTAATGACTCTTCGACCGACCAGTTCGTCTTCAAACACTTAATTGTCTTCTTGCATTTTGTCTAGGTGAGTGAGGTTAACAGTTCATTGAAGGACGCTTCGTTGTAGTGTTGCGACTTGAACCAAGCATTTGCCCATTCATAGCAGATGAAGTCGCATGCTGTACCGAGGATGCAGCGCCACTCTGGCATCAGAAAAAAGGCATATATTGCACGCGAGTTCCATCTTGCCTGGTGTAAGTTTGGGAGTTTCTTCCAGCTGATTCGTGAAGTTGTTTTGTACTGACGATATGTCTGACATAGTTCATATAAGAACTTTAAATCATCTCGCCATCCAGGGTTCTCGTCTGTGTTAACATCATCTGTCGCAACTTGGTGGTAATGAGCCTGAAGAGAGACATAGTTTTCTCTTAATTTGTCAATGAAGAAGTACTGGTTTGAGCTTGAGATATTGATAGTCGGATTCGTTTTCTTGGGTGGATTGATTCCAAAGGGGCTTGTTTAACCGTTGAATAACCAACCTTACCTCCACTCTCAACTTGACTCTGGTAGAACTTTTTATCTTCCGAGCTTTTCCATTCTCCATTTACGTTGGTGACATCAAATAACTGAGAAAGTGTTGCAGTGAATTTGTCAGACGGTTTCTTTTTGTTTTTGTCATTTAGATCAATCAGCCTATTGAGTTTCTTTCTGATGAGTGCGCTGGATAAAAGCGGAAAGTCTAGAGTTTCCCTCCAGAGCAATTCTATATCCGTAATCATAGTTTTGATTCGATCCAGTCGCCGTTTCTCGCTGTTGAACAGAAAAGTGAAGTTTCCAAGAATGTGGCGGTTTGTCGGCATCCGTGTGAGATTGGAGAGCTTTTCAACAGATGGAATGCTTGGATCCCTTTTCTGTTTAGAAGAGGAGGGTAGATTCTTCGTCCAAATAGACCTGTTTGCCTTTACACTATTGCTGGAATTTCTAGAAGGCATTTTATGGTGGTTTAAAAGAGATTAAATTACTTTGCTGAAGACTGGAGCCTTTTCCAGTCCCTTTTTTCTACAAGAAAATACAAAATTTTGGTTTATAGTTTTTTTTGTGGCAATTTTTATTTTTAATTATATGTATGCGCTACTGATGCAGCGAATCCAAACGACAAATGGCTACTAGTTAATAATAATTTTGGCAGTGTTTGCATGCCAGTGATCGTCCAGAAAAATAGCAAAAGATCAATTTCTTGTTGTATTCAGCTACGATGATGGCGTGAGTGTTACAACAACAATAGCGAAGGCAGTGACTGAACAATGAAACAAGTGAGTGAGGCAAAAAACAACGATGGAGCGATGACGACTGCACAAGCAATTGATGTACGAATGAAAGCGATGAGATGGGCAATGACGACTGCGACGATTACTTATTGCTTTGGTGCTTTGGTTGTGAAATTTGTTCAAGTGCTCGAAGGTGGTTGATTGTTGTTCTCTATTTATAGGGTGTTTTGCAAAGACGATGAGCGATATTTGGACTTGAATTTTGAATAACTGTTTTGTGACAAACAAATAATATTCATCAAAGGGCAGACAAGAAGGAAGAATCAAAGTATGCTAAAAAAAAACGTTAACCCATTGTGAAGCAACGGCTGAACAGACTTTTTATTAGTAAGACTTTCACTGAAAAGATTAAAAAAAATTAAAAATGAAAAAGGAGGAACTTTTTTAAATTTTTTTTTTATTTGATGTTACTAATGCCATCTGAATGCAATTGTTCCTCGAATTTGAGGGGTTTTATTTTTGTAATGTAAAATAATAAAACTAGTAATAACCCTACTGCGCATTCTTTGAGGCTAAGAATGAAGTTCTGGGGTGAAGCGTATCTTAGAGAAACCGTTCTACGTCGATCGAAACAAATAGTATTCGAACGAGACAAGGTCGGTCCTATAAGGCGGGTGAGGCAAAACGCCCCAAGCACTTATTATTAAATAGTTTTAACAGGTATTGCAATATATGTCCGAGCGTTGTCATGATGCAATATTACGCTTTCATGTCTGGCCGTATATTCTGGTCGTTTTTCGGCTAATTCTCGCTTTAAAGGAATCAGTTGCATTCGGTACAGGTTATCTGTGTTGGTCTGGCAAAATTTCAGCAGCTCGTAATGGATAGGACACTTTTGGTCCCACCAAATACAGAACATTATCTTAAAGCTATGAATAGTTGGCTTTGGTGTCGATTCGACTAGTTGGCTGGTCTGCACATACGATACCTTACGCTTCTGGTTATCGTAATGGATCCATTTTTTAACGCAAGTAATGATAGCGCCTAAGCAGCATTTCGAATATGCAAAAATCTTTTAGGGTCGCACGGCTTGAATTCATATAGTACCCATTTTCCTGTTTTTGTATGACTCCTGCTGTTCACAAACGTTTTGAGTAGCTTACAAGGATTTTGCAAGCTCTTGCTGAGTTTAACAACAATCCACATGGAGTAATGTTTTTAATACTATACTGGATGCCAGTTGATCTAATGACCAAGAATATCGTCATGAATGTCTTCCCGAGTCGGCGGCGTCTACATTCAGGAATTTGGAATCAGGATGTCTTTCAGAATTCCAAACGGATGTAGCATCCTCCAGTCTGAAATATCAGCAGCTAATTGGATCAGTTATTACAGAATATCGGGAAGAGATATACGTTTATACACTGACAGTCAAGCTGGAATAAAGTCTCTGACAGGTGTACATACTACATCAATCTTGGTCCAGGAATGCCGGACATCCTTAAACAGAATAGCGAGACATTCAACAGTCACACTCATATGGGTGCGTGGATATGGAGACATAATAGGTAACTGTATCGCAGATGACTTGGCAAAGAAAGGTACCATGTTACCTGACGATAACATTGACCGTCTCTGCGGCATTCCGCTATCGAAATGTAAGCAAATAGTCAGCAACTTTCACTATGAGCTAGCTCAAACAAGGTGGGGAAGGGAACAAACCTGCAATGGCAATGGCTGTCAATTTACATGGACAGCCGGACATCTTTTAATTGACTTAGAAGTGATTCTATGTCGATCGGTAAACGATCGGTCGATGTGTGTTAGACTAATATTTATGGGCGTTGAAAACATTACCACAAATCCAATATACCCTCCATACTATGGTGGTGTAGGTTATAACATTGAACTTGTTAACAAGTCAAAAGTAGTTTAACTGCCAAAACAATTGTAAGAATTAATTCAATTTCGCTTGAAAATTTAATATGTTTCTGAAACACTAGTTCGAAAACATATTCGGTTCCATAGCATAGGCAGTAAAAGTTTCTACTTTTTAATTGCATCTTACTAAAAATTTAGAAGTGATTCTGATAATGCTAATTCGATAATTAGTAACATTACAACGAACATAGACGTTTTTAAAAATGAATCAAATATTAACCCTTTATTAATGGCTTAAGGCAGTTATCTCTAATTTTTGTACATTATTTCAATCCAAATATTCTAATTAAGAATAATTTTCAAAATAATTTCATTATTTTTCAGTTCTGAATTGTTTTCATTGCACCACATTTGGAAATTTGTATTATGTTCATATATACGAAGTATGTCTGAAATATGTATGTATGTATGAATGTAGTACATTGATTAAGTCTTTGCTTGGTAACTGTTACCATTTGGCAACCTATTAAAATGACCAAAGGTTACTAAGCTCAAGAGATTACTCATTTATGGTTTATTAAATGTTACTCACTGTTTATGTTTTATTATATGTTACAATGTAAGATACACAAAGTTTGTAACAAAAAATTTTGTTTAACTAATTTTGACAGAAGCCATGGGAGAATTAAAACAATGAATTAAACGTAAGACAAAATTGTGAGTTGTATTTTTCTATACTGTCTATTATTTACTTGGCTGACTTTGTTTTTGGTTTGTTAAAAACGTATGTGCCCTTTGTAATATTAAAATGATTGAAATTTAAAAATTCCAGGGTATCTAGCGAAGAACCAATTGTCACTACAGTGTTCCTAGGTTATCTAAAAAAAAGTATGTAGCAAGAATGTGAAGGGTGATTTTTTTAGCAACTTTCTTTTTGGCAAGACTGTTTTTGACAGCTCTGATTTTTAACAGAGCTGTCAAGTTCAGTTTGGTTTATAATTAAATCATGAATCGATTTAAAAACGAACAACTCTTGCATATTATTGCATTTTATTATTAAAATTATTCGCTGGCAAAGTTGGATGAAGATCTCCTTTTTAATCGGAAAACTAAATGGATATGTAAACAACCTACAAAAATTTGGTGTGAAGAGCATCCAGAAGCATTGCAAGAACTTCCAATACATCCCAAAAAATTCACAGATTGGTGTGGATTAGAGGCCGGTACTTTTTCGTACTTTTTCAAATACAACGAAGGCAGGAGCGTTAATGTGAATGACGAGCGCTACCGTGCGATGATTACAAATGTTTTTTTTTTTTGCACAAAATGAAATAGCTGGACTTAGCTGACATGTGGTTTCAACAAGACGATGCCACACAGCACATGAAACAATGGTGCAATTGAGAGACGAGTTCGGTTAACAGTTTATTTTACGATTGGGGCCGGTAAATTGGCCGCATAGATCGTGCGATTTAACGCCTTTAGACTATTTTTTGTGGGGCTATGTTATGGCTCATATCTTTAGCGACAGGCCCGCAACTGGAAGTTAATATTAAAGAATTTATTCGTTGGAGAGAGTATGCCGCGTTCAACATTTACATGTAATCATCTTTAAACGATGAATTATGTATCGCTCTATCGACTTCAATCAACATTTCATACATTTCTCTAAATTTTATGTGTTTTTTTAAATCAAATCCGAAAGCTCTTCAAAAACCACTCTTTAGGTATTAGCTTCCACAACTAAATTATTGCAGAGTCTATTGTAGCTTACTTCGCAGTAATTCTTTTTGTCAAGACAGCAGCTATTATGCAAACCTTTCAACAGCTTTTTTTCAAATCTGCTGAAATGCAGGATTACCGAATCCACAATTGAATAGAAATAGGGAATCATAGACATAAATACGATACTCAGAAAAATGAGTTCAGTATATTTAAAATTGTTGCCTATGCGGATGACGTAGTGCTGTAAGTCTCTGAAATCACCTCTAGATATGCTCTTTGTGAGATTGAAAATGGCACTTAGGATGCAAAGTGACTAATTGTAAACCCAACCGAAACGGAACTTAGATTCCTTATCAAATGATCCTAGTCTGAACGGTGTCGTACTAAATCTGGTTTCCTATGATATTTAAAACTGTTATTGACGTGGAGGTGTCGGACTATTTTCAGGTGAATACAAGATTCTTTACTAAATGTTCTTAGTCTGAAAATAACTCTCTTGGATAGTTCAAAATACTTAGACGTCATAATAATAGCAAATTCTAACTCATTCTAAAAATTCAATATACAGGCACATAATGGTGTTGACGGCAAAATACAGTGAGCGTCAAAATTAAGTCAACACCACATAATATTTAAAAAAAGCTTAATTATATTAATTTGTATAATGTTATATTACAAAATTATATTGTAGTTTTATATTGAATTGAATTCACAAAAAAAAGAAGCAAAAACAAAATCTTTTACAAATTTAATTATTTTATTGTTAAAATGGACCAATTTTTATGCGTCAAATACTTTATTTTGTATAGTGGCATCATCCGTATACAACAAATGCCATTCCAACAATTATATTAATTATTCTTTGTTTGAAAGTATAATGGTCGTCCAAAATAATTGCAAGTTTCATAATTTATCATTAACACAGATTAAGTTGTGAAGGTTAAGTTGTGAAAATTTTACAAATCTTAATAGACTTACATAGAAAAGGTAAATCCCTGCGTGAAATAGGAAAAATCGTTGGAAGTCATCACTGTACAATAAAAAAAATTATAGACAAGTCTACCAAACACAATACCGTAGAAAATGTTCGTGGTGCAAAATGACCAAAGCGTCTTAGAAAAACTCAAGTAGGAGCTACTGTAACATCTAGTGCTGCAAAAGTAGCTAAAAATGTTACGAAAACTTCTGAAAAACCTGTAAGCGCGAGTACGATTAATATAACTTTGTATAAAAATGGCCTACATGGTAGAGTGTCACGTAAGAAACCCTTTATATCAAAACAAAACCAAATTAAACATTTGAATTTCGCCAAAAAAAATTCCACTTTTTTTTGGTTTCGATAGTTCTTGAGACGCTCCTTCACGTGGGGAAAACTAGAAAGTCCTAACTAGCTTAGAAGTGTACTAAAAATGTAGAGAAAAAAGAGCACAAATGAAAGAAAAACAGAATTTTATTGAAAATCCAGAATCAAGATAATAAATGGAATTGAAAAATTTAAAAACAGGATTGAACGCTGCAAAAACACAAACGAACTTAATCTCATTTATGCTCTTTTGCCTTTTTTTGGTTGCCTTTTGAGCATGACTGTTCATAATGCAAAAGAAAAACTACTGACGAAATGCATTGTTTATATTTAACGACGCAATTTCTTTTTTGAGTTTTGAGTTTTCATAGGCCGGGTCACATATGACGAACCAAAAACGAAGCCTTTAGTAATAAATATGTTATATGTTAGACGGTAAAACATGGCCGCGGCTTAGTAATATTCTGGGGTTGGTCTTGGTCGGTAGTCTTAGATTTATAGAATCTTCAATGAAAAACGAAGAGAAAGAAGAATTAGCGCAGAACTAGATTTTCCAACAGGACAATGATCCTAAGCATACCACCAAAATTGCGAAAGAGTAGAAGCTCAATCATTGTCCAAAAACTTTCGATCATCATCCGCAGTTCCCAGACCTCAATCCGTTTGAGCACCTGCGGTAATATCTGGATAAAAAAAAATTAGGCAAAGAAATATTTCTTGCAACCATAACCTAAAGGCAGTAATACAGGATGAATGGAACTAAATTTGGCCAGATTTCACTAAAAAACTAGTTGTTTCTATGTCTAGAAGATTGTCAGCAATCTTTACAAAGTTTTACATAATTTTAATATACATACGTGTTTACTTTATTTTAACGCGAGAAATCTGGTACTTTTCCGTTAAAAGTTAATTTTTTTTTATATTCCTTATTTTTCTAGTTTTTGTTAATGTGATATATTTTGCTTAACCCTTAAATACCTGAAATTGAAAATACGTTCCAATTGCAGAAATAAATGTTTGTTCTAGCATGTATTTCATCTACAAATTACGAATTTCAGTTCCAATTCAGAAAAAAAATACTCCTGGAAAGGTCCAGGACAAAAACAAAAAAGACAGTCTGTAGACGGTCTTAGTGGCTAAACGGAAAAAAACGGGTTTTTTAATACTCAACTGATGACCGTCTATAGACGGTCTTAGGCATTAAAGGGTTAAGTTACTTATTAATAATGCAATATATTTTGTTTTAAATTTGTGCTTGTAGTACACATAATAAAACATTTTTTTAACAATATGATGATTTCCTTCGTATTTAAAAACAAAACGAAATTATTGTTGATCACAATAATTTCAAATCAAATCTTTATGATAAAATTAATTAACTTGAATCTATCTAACCAACTAGATCAGAAAAAGGTTCGTAATTTTTTTTAAAGAAAAAAAAAAAATATGTAACCACACAGTTCGACCCCTGAAATAAAATCTTATTACTATTATACGCACAAATATAGAAAAATAACCCTATACATTTGTTTACTTTAATAATAAATTTGATAATATGAAAAACAAATCATCATATTCATGGTTAATTTATGGCAATTAATTCCACTTAACTGCATAAAATAAATTACATCCAATAAATTCAAACGGACTACTTTTACACTGGCAGATACATAAGTATACAGACAGACAGACATGCAGACAAAAGAATCAAAGTCATAAATCCCGGCAAAAATTAGCCAAAAATAATAACAGGACGGACACCTGTGCTGGAACAAATTTCAATGAAAACTTATTGAAAACCAAAAATCATTTAAAGCGCACCAAATAAACCACCCTTCAAATTAGGACAATCTTCATCTGTACACACGTAGACAATAACTGGTAAAGAAAATAAAGTGTGCACTGTTAGAAATTTTCTTTTCACAATAGATAATTATCTTTCTAATTTAATTTTTAATATAATTTTTTTCAGTGTCTTTCTTTACGTCTAAAGAATTTCACATAAAAAATTACGGCAATGGGGGGAAATGAGATCAAACGAATTGTCAAGATGAGTTGAGCAAATAAGCTTATAAACAGGAATTTCTTCCTATAAGTAAGTTATGACAAACAAAAAGAATACAAATGTAATAATATAAAAAGAGGAAAGATCGTAAAAAATGAAATGGTTTTTATATATTTTGTAGTACATAGTACTTTTTAAAATGTCCTAGTTGTATACACATTTAAGTACAAAAGTTGTCATTAACAGCACATTATGGTGGTATTGTTATAATCTAAGGAGTAATAGATTTTTAGCGCAAGAAAGCTAATACATAAAACAAATTTAAACATTAAATTTAAATACAATGTAATGGTCAATTTGTGGCCTCTAGTTGAAGAAAAACGACTTTTAGCGATGAAGCACTATCTGTTAACAGCTTCTAAAATCGTGTTCAATGAAGATATTAAACAGATATGGACTGTTCCAAAAGATAGTTGAAAATGACAAACATTTTTATTTAATGTTGTCCAAAAATGTTCTATACGTTCATTAGTAAGATAGACAATGTAAGCGTTCTTCTTTTTTAGAGAGCTTCAATATACAGTGAGCGTCACAATAAAGTCAACATCACATATTATTAAAAGAAAGCCTTAATTATATTAATATAATTAATATTATATTAGAAAATTATATTGCATTTTTATATAATTATTTAAGTAATTGTAATTGAATTCACAAAAAAAGAAACAAAAACAAAAGCGTATATATAAAATAAAGAAAACTTTGGCATCCTTATTATGAAAAAAATCCTTGTCGTTCGAAAAGTAGTGACAATTTTTTTAATTTTTCTTTGTTTGAAAATATAACGGTATAGTGTCGTGCAAAATAATTGCAAGTTTCATAATTTATCATTAATAAAGATTAAGTTGTGACGGTTAGTAGTAAACAATTTACAATTGGAGACAAACATCAAGTGAGACTTGGAAAATTGTTATAGACGTACATAAAAAAGGTAAATACCAGCGTGAAATAGGTAAAATATGTAGTTGGAAGGCATCACTGCACAATAAAACAAATTATAGCCAAGTATACCAAACACAATACGATATAAAAATTTACTTAGTGCAAAACGACCAAAGCGTCTTACACTAACTAAAGTAAGTGCTATAGTAAGAGAAGTAAGAGCAAACCCAGCATCTAGTGCAACATCATTAGAATAAACCGATCTGGATTTGCAAGGTTTTCTTAATTACAATTGGAAATTTCACAATATCAAATTGCAATTATCAATTTTATTCAAATTCTAAATTTCTACTGGAATTTGCTCATTTAAAAATTGATATTTACTCGAAAATGGTGGTAAAAGCTACATTTCGTGATATTTTCGGTCAACTTAATCGTCCTTCTGAGAATGGATGAATAGTCGATAAAATTGTCTTCAACAGCAAAATTCGTAAGTTTCCGCAAAGATCACAGAAAAAGTTATATCGTCTATAATAATAGTAGGGTCACAATTTATTTTTGAGAAAATTGCAGACGAAATCTTAGATAGGATATATATATGTAGGTATACCAGAAAGGTGAACTTATGCTAGGCAATTTATTTTCAAAATGTCGCCAAGAAAACTCATACACAACAAACGTATTTGTTTAACTTTAATTAGTGCTTTTGAATTTGGTGGATTATTATATTATTTATACAAAAAAGAATACCACAATGCAAAAAAATATGACGCCAGTTTTTTTAAAAAGAAAAACCCGTGGTGAATTTATATCAGGTGAGTGCAAATCGGCAACAAATACAACACAATACAGAAACAACAGTCCTTTTATTAGTAAAAAATAATGGTACTACGTCAAAAACACTTGAAAAAGTATTACTTTTAACATAAGTAAATTTTAAACAAAGTCAGTCAGTTGTGCTACTGCACTCACCTTATATAATTTCACCATGGAAAACCCAAAGAATTTGTTTATTAAAATTGCAATCAGCTGTTTTCTTGACTGTAACTTGAAACACGTCATTGGAACGAGAATTTAAAAGCAAACTCGTATCAAGTTTTAAAAGTATGAATGTATTAGTTAAAAAGTGTGAGTGTATTAAAATTTTAAAGGCACTTGATCGTGTAACCCCCAAGTAGGTTGTATCGAATTTTCGTTAAAGTGAGTTTGTCGTATTACCCAACAAATATTAAAAATGGTAACGTGGAGGTCTAAAAAGTACATTTAATTAATACATATACATAGTTGGTACAAAATCTAAAAGGCCGTTTTCCATCCCTGCTGTCAACTCTTAACACTCGAAAATTGTTAGTGTCGTTGTTGCTGCGTTATTACATTGATCCTTTGTAGTCAAAATAAAAAGAAAAAAAAACAATAAACTTTTTCTTTCCCTTTTTACTCTATACGTTCGTCATACCTTAATGTTACGCTTATTACACCAGAAATTACAAAATTAAATACCACCATCATAAAGGGTGACTTCATTTGTTTTTCCGCTACCAATTGCCCGCAACGGATACGATTTAAACGATTACGAGGTAAACGAGAAAAGTTGACAGAATTCCAATACGACTTTCCAAATGTGTAACAAGCATAAAGGGGTTGTCAAACGGAGACACTGCCGAGATGTATTAACAGTTCTGAATATGAATGTTAGTAGGGTTTAAAATAAACACGTGTTTGTTTTGTAATAAAAAATAAATAAATAAAAGTTGAAATCATTGTCAACGTTATTTGTTAAGATGTGTATTACAAATTACCACGTTATCCTTGTATTTTATTGTTCATTATTGTATTTTAAACAAATAAAATGTCAATTACCCGACAATAAGGTTGGCATTAGAGCTGTTAACGACGTCGATGACAACGCTGATAATGATGAGGATGATGAGAATGGTAAAAGTGTTTAGGAGTTTTGTTGATGTTAACGATGATATCTGTGGCGACAAGTGCCAAGCCGTTTAAATATATCTATGTATGTACGTTTAATGTTTATATTGTTTTCCTTGTTTTGCTGGCTGAACTTTTTAATATTGAAAATATATTGAAAAGATTACAACTGATAGAGTAGTAACACGTGTATTTTTTGTAATAATAAACTGATTATCCATCTCAGTTACTTGCATTGATGGGAAATTGAGTATGTTAGTAGATTTAATAATATATGTAAAGTGGGCGTCGATTTGCGCCAAAATTCACCATTTTTAAAGTGGTGTCTCGTTTTTAAGGGAATATAATTTATACAATGTTTCTAGGTTTATAAATTATGGGGAAATCTAATGAAAGTGTAGATATAGGTAGTTTTATTCATTTTAAATATTGATGCAATAGTGTTGTTCAAGAAGTTTTTTTTAAATAAAATAACAGAGAATTTATATGAAAATAATTCAAATTTTTATTGTATTGAAGTATGTAGTAATGTTTGACAGTTATAAATGAAAAACAAGTAAGAAAGTATAGTCGATCAAGCCCGACCATATAATACCCTACACCCAGTATATGTATAAAACAATTTTCAGAAATGTGCGCTCTAACCTAATATGGAGCGATCATCCAAAAACTTAGTGAATATAAATATTATGTATGTTATACTTTTTCTCGATATTAATACTTTTAAAAGATTTATGGAGGTCAAAGTGAATTACGGAGAGAGTCTTATAAGGGAGTTTCGACTAATTATGGACCGACCATTATAAAATTAGGTGTCATAATTTTTGTATATACGAAACTTATTTGTTTGAATTTTTTTTTTGATACCAACATTTTTAAAAGATTTATGGTTGTAAAAGTGATTTTCGGAAGTGGGTCTTATATGGGAGCTACAACTAATTATATACCGATCATCATAAAATTGTACAGAATGATTTGTATATTTGTATATAAAACACTTTTGCGTTCAATATTATGTGGATGCCGACGTTTTTCTTTATAATAATTTTAGGAAGTTGGACTTATATGGGAGCTATGATTAATTATTGACCGATCTGCACAAAATTTTTTGATGTAATTTGGCTTCATTTGCCAATCATTTGTAGTGAAATTTGTTTGAATACTTCAAATATTTATGATCGTTAAACCCCTATTTCGGGAGGACATTTGTATGGGGGCTAGGTGAAAAATTTCCACCAGATTCAATCCCATCCATCCCTGGGCCGAAAAAATGCACCCAATTTTATGAAAATATCTTGAAAATTGCGACTTGTAGTATGTGCACAAGTTTTACATGGACAGCCAGCCAGTCAGACGGACGGACGGACGGACATCGTTAAATTGACTCAGGAAGTGATTCTGAGTCGATCGGTATACTTTAAGGTGGGTGTTGGACCAATATTTATGGGCGTGTAGGGTATAATGATAATTTCGAATCACAGTTTAAGGCTGTAATCGTTTCGATTGGTTCTTTTTAAAATTTATCTTTAACATAGCCATACGAAAAGTAATTCAGTTAAATCGCATGATCCAGGCTGTGTGACGTTATCCTGTAAAAATCACTGACATGTTATTTACAGTGGCTCACAGCTTTTTTATGCAGTGCATTTTTTTTTTGTTTGTTTTTAAAGCTCCATAAAAAGAAAACTAACTAATCATTGAACTTAAAAAAGAAATTGGTGCCATTTAAAATAAAAAAATGTTCTAGCGTAGCATACAAAAATAATTTATTGTAAAAATGTACATTATAATATATTAAAACTAAAAAAAAAAAACAAAAAAATGCTAATAAATGACACAAATTTTTTTTAAATTCCAGTTAGTTTTCTTTTTATGGAGCTTTGAAAACAAAAATGCGCTGCATTATATAATTTGTAAGCCACTGTACATATCAATAATATAATTAGTTGTTAAATAATTTAGTTGTTAAAATCTCTCGGTAGCGTGATCCATTGTCCCAATAACTTTTAAAGACCACACAGCGCATCATAAAAATAGATACATGTTCAGCATGCTAAGGCTTCTCAACAATTGATCTGAGATTTACAGAAGCCCAAATGCTGCAATTTTATTTACCAAATTCATGATAACGGTCTCAGAGGGACGATAATTAATAGGGAATGTTTTTTACAATTCATTGTAACAATTGTCAAAGCTAATATATAGTAGAGTGATGCATTTAGATCTTTTTTATATTAATTTAATCTTATTTTTATTCAGTATTGTTTAACAAATTATCATGTAAAGGCTTCTACCGCAACAACGTCTCCATATTATTCAGCTATATTACAAAAATTTATATGTAGTTCTGTGAGAAATGTGAGATGTAAACAATGGCTTTATGAGAACTTGTTTTGGATGGCAGCTAATATTGCGATCCGTATCTCTCAACTGCCGCCTAGAACGTGTGCTATCACAAGTCTTGTTTTTTGGGGGGTTTTGTGAAGTGAAAAATCGTGATTTTAGAGACTCCGGTAATAATGCTGGAAATAATTGTAATACACCAGAAACCGGTAACATCACTGGAAAGAGTGATCAAAATTTGGGCCTTCCAAATGAATTTAAAAGTAACAATCAAATATTGTTCTTTCGGACATTCAGTTCAATTTTAAATGTTTTATTTACAATTAAAAAAGATCTAAATGAATCATTTTATACTACTGATATGTCAACACGGAAAATGTTAAAACTTTCAAGTGATTGTTAGAAAGTTCATGTTATTTGTTTTGACACTTTAAGAATTTACAAAATTTAATAGTGACTCAACTCTGTGATATCATTGCAAACAAATGCATGCCCAAATAAAATGACCAGTCAGAAACCAGTGAAAATCTGAATAATGCAATTATTATCATGACTAGCATTTTAATTAAAAGCCAATTACGCGGATAAAAAGGGCTAAAATATAATTGCAACAATCACAAACATGTTACCATAACAAATCTCATCAATTGGTAACAATGAAAGGAATGGCTGATGATGATACAACCAGGTTCTAAACCAACAAATAACAAATAGCAGCAGCAAAAACAAAAAAAAAAGATAACTAAAGTGTAGTCAGTCAGTCCACTTATATAAATGAAAATTTTGGTAAGGCATTTATTTATTGGCAGCATTCAAAAAACAGCAACAGTAGCGGCAACAACAACAATTAAAAACAATATTGCAAATTAATTTTTTGTTGCTGTTTGTTTGTTGTTAGCCACTTTGCTACATAAATAGCACTTATGCCTGCAATTCAAATGAATAAATGAATAACTGCTGGGCTAAAAATTCTAAAACTAATTTGAAAATTATTTGTTGTTACATCCATGATTGTTTTGTAACTGATTTAATTGAAAAATATTATTGGCCACCACTTTACCCCAATAAACCCAGTGAAAGCAACAATAAGAACATTTAAATAGGAGAGCAATTATAACAAAATCTGTTTTGGTTGGCAAAACAGAAACTAATTTGTTGCATTTTCATTAGCGCATAATTGTTTTTTTTTTGCCAGCTATTTGTTATTGTTGTTATTTTATAATTTTCATTCTAAAGTATGCGTGAGTGAGTGAGTGTTTTTTTCTGTGTGTTGATAATTGGTAAAAAGTTATAAAAATTTTGTACAAATTTTAATTAAAAACAATAATACCGTTGCAATTTTCATTAGCTAGGATTTGAATAATTTCATTACTGCTAATAGTGCTGTTTCAAAACAAACCTGGTATGAAGGAATGTTTGAGGGTTTTATGTATGTCATCATCTACAATTACTAACAATTTATGATTGAAATATTTTACAACAATAAATAATTAACTGCATATGAGAGCAATGTGAATAGAAACAAGTAAGAGTGCTATATTCGGCTATGCCGAATCTTATTCACCTTTGTTGTGGATGCATATTTATATTATATACATACATACATATTATACATATATTATATTGTTACGTTTTTACTTTTTAAAAACGGTGGTTTATTTCCTTTAAATAAACCGGATTCTTTTTAATTGCAAAATAAAAGCGTCAAGTAGTTTGAAGAAAATATAACGAGTCTTCAAATGTACACAAACCCAAATAATAATGAACACACTGTCTTTTTACACAATTATATTACGGTTTAAGAACACACTTAAAGTTTTCGAACACTTTGATGATTACGCAACAATGACTCATAATAAATTTGGTTGGTTGGTGTTAGTCTATTTATACAGCAATCATAATTTCTGGAAGGTTCGAAACTAAGATACTAGAATGTTCGTGGCTGCAAGTCTAGAATGTGTCTAGAATATTCAGCCAAAGTCGTTAAAATTAAATGTTGCCATATTGAATCTGATTTTATATCCAGGTTCTCTGCGCTGTACAACAAGTTGTAATTCAGAATCTGAAGGTACTTAAACTTGTTCATGGTTGTTCCAACAAATGTTAAATTCCCAGTACCACCAGAAGACATACAGACCCAAACCATGACACTACCACCACCATGCTTCACTGTAGCCTTTAGGTTTTCTTTGCTGAGTTCTATATTTGGTTTCCATCAAACATACGACATGCCATCTGAACTGAATATGTTACACTTAGATTCATCGGCGAAGATGACTGAATTCTAAAATGCAGATTCCTTGTAAACATGTTCTTTGGCGAAATTTAGACTGTACAGTCTGTTTTTCGGGCTTAAAAAGTTGGCGCAATACACGAAGAACTTCGGAGGCCAGTTGTGTAGCTCATGCCTTGGATTTACCATTTTCTTCCTAAAATGTGTCGCTCATGAGCATGATGAAAAATTTATTTGGTGCCTTTCTGCTTTTGTTATGGACCCAATTTGTATGGATGAAGCGCTCAATGACTGTGAAAACTTTAATGTTAACCATTTTTGCTATTTGAGTGGCATTTTGGAAATGATTAAAAACCAATTCTCGTTGTTCCATCGCTGAAGGCGGACTTATTTGATTTATTTTAAATTGACACTTTACGTTACAAAATCGGACTAACAAATCAACAGAAAATATTGCCAGAAGTAGAAGAAAAGAAAAACCAAAAACTCTGCATTGAGCTATCGGTACAGTAGAAATTGACTGCGTAAAATAAGCTGTGACGTAAAAAAAAGTATACCGATCGACTCAGAATCACTTCCTGAGTCGATTTAACGATGTCCGTCCGTCCGTCTGGCTGGCTGGCTGTCCATGTAAAGCTTGTGCGCAGAGTACAGGTTGCAATTTAGGGGATATTTCGATAAAATTTGGTACGTGAAATTTTTTCGGCCCAAGGACGGATGGGATTGAAACTGGTGGAAATCGGTCCATTATTTCACCTGGCCTCCATACAAATGTCCTCCCGAAATTAGGGTTTAAAGATCATAAATGTTTGAATTATGCAAGTATCCAAACGAATTTCACCACAAATGAGTGATAAATGAAGGCAAATCAGATCTACAAATTTTGTGCAGATCGATCCATAATTTATCATAGCTCCCATATAAGGCCCACTCCCGAAAATCACTTTAAAGAGCATAACTCACTTAAAAATGTTTCTTATATATAAAAATAATATCGTATAATTTTATGATCATCGGTCCATAATTAGTCATAGCTCCCCTTCCGAAAATTACTTCAACGACATAAATTTCCTAAAAATGTTGGTATCTAAATAAAATTCAACACAAATAAGTTTGATATATAAAGAAATGATGACACCTAACTTTAAAATTGGCGGTCCATAATTAGTCGAAGCTCCCATATAAGAGACCGTAATTTACTTTAACCTCCATAAATCTTTTAAAAGCATTTACATCGAGATAAAGTTTCACATACATAATATTTATAGTCACAATCATGACACTAAATTTTTAAATAATAGGTCATATCTCCCATATAGCGCACATTTCTGAAAAACGTTTTTATACATATACTAGGTGTAGGGTATTATATGGACGGGCTTGACCGACAATACTTTTTTACTTGTTTAAGTTACAGTTAGTTTTCTTTTTATGGAGCCTTGAAAACAAAAAAAAAAATGCATTACAGAAAATAAGCTGTAAGCCACTGTATATAAATATTCTGAAACTTTATATGTATGGGCACTGATCGAGCTCTTCAGATATTCTACGGCCCAATAGGATTAATACTTAATCATATTCTTGTGCATTTTAATATTGGAAATTAGCAAAAATCGGTCCATAAATAGATGAGTCACACAAGATACCTCGACTAGATTGTTTTTGACATATCTTCAGCTATATCTTTATATAGTATAAATAATATTTAAGCTATTTCAAACGAATGACAAATTGGGAGCTACAATAAGAAAAGGAATTTTTTTCATTAATATATAATTAATTTAATATTTTATATTCTGCAACAAGTACATTAATGTCCTGATAGCAAATTAATATTAAAAAAATTTTTCCTCCATTCCTTGCCATTGAAATTATTTGTCATACACCTGCAAAATAAATAAATGCACATTCAAAAACAGGGATGGAAAATACCAGCATAATAAACATAATTCAATATTTTGACTTTTATAATGGATTATTATATGGTTTATTGATTCTGTACAATAACTACATCCTAACTAACCATACCTAAGAATTTACTTTGGTAATCATAACACCCTCTAAAAAGGCCAACCATCTATAGTCACAACAACAACTAAAGAGCAGCAATAACACACATTTTATAAACATACAATATACTATTACGTATTGTGTACGAGTATATATAAAAATGAAAGATTTTTTTATTAATAAATATGAAAAATATATTTTTTGGTGGTTGAATGGAAACTTTTTTTATATATTTTAAATACACACAGACAATTTAATACCCACACATAAATACAAATATAAAATACCAAAAATGTTGTATAACGAAATGTAAATGGGAGTGTGTTTATTTTATATCGTATGGATTTACTGTGTGGACAGTGTGACAAAAATTATGTACAAGTACATACATATTTAAAAAAATATACTTTTTTTACTTACATAAAAAGTAAAATTTTTAGCGTTTTGACACACATCACTGTCCTTGAGAATAAACCAGCTATTCTGTAAGCAGAATCCCAGTAACGTTTTCGTTTTTATAAAATAATAGTTTGATTTTCTGCAAGAAAATATGTTCAATGTAAAGAGTTTTTCTACTAGAATTTTGTTTTTCAAAATAACATAAAACAAATAATTTATAGGAAAACCATTTTAATTTGTATTGTATGGAAAAGAGTACGGTTTGACAATTATAAACTAAAAATCATATCGGAAATACTGTGAGCGTCAATATAATATAAAAACCTAATACTGTTTACTAAAACGTTTTATTATATATACTACAAGACAAAATTAAAACAAAATATATTGCAAAATTCATAAGTAACTTAAGCAAAATATAACTCATAAACAAAAACTAGAAAAATTAGGAACATAAAAAAATAATTAAATTTTAACGAAAAATAACAGATTTTTTTTATTAAACAGGCAATTTAAAATATAAACATTATGTAAAACATTGTATTTAATATTTGGTTTGTAGTCATTTTGCTTTTATCACAGCTGACAGTCTTCTAGACATAGAATCAACGAGTGTTTTAGTAAAATCAGGCGAAATTTTGTTCCATTCATCTTGTATTACCTTTAGGTTATCATTGCAAGATTTATTTCTAATTTGGACTGCGGAGGATGATTGAAAGTTTTTGGACAATGATTGAGTATCCACTCTTTGACAATTTTGGAAGTATGCTTAAGTTAATTGTAATTGTGTGCTAAATCTTTTTTTCTACACTAGATCGAGATATTTTTCCTTTTTTATTGAAGATTCTATAAATACAATATTACCGACCCCTGAAAACACCATATAACCCCAGACCATTACTGAGCCGCCGCCATGTTTTATCGTCTTGGTTAGCCATATTTTTGAGGGGTTTTAGACTCCAAATATCTCAAACTTACTTTCATCGGTGAAAAAAATAATAATCCAAAAAATTTGAGGCTCATTTATATATTTTTTTTCCATAATTCAAACATTTGCTTTGCTTGTTCTCTGATATAAAGGGCTTCTATAGGCCATTTTGATGTAAAGATCTAATCGTACTCGCTTACAGGTTTTCAGAAGTTTTTGTAACATTTTCAGCTATTTTACAGCATTAGATGTTGAATTTGTTGTTAGTTTTCTTACTAAGCTCTTACTTCAGTTTTTATAAGACGCTTTGGTCGTTTTGACTCGGCAAATTTTCTACGGTATTGTGTTGGTATACTTGTCTATACGATTATTGAGAATGAGTTTACCTATTTCACGCAGCGATTTACCTTTTCTATGTAAGTCTATTATGGTTTTCCAAGTCTCAATTGATGTTTGTGTAAATTTTTCACAACTTAAATTATTAAACTTGCATTAGTTTCAACGGCACTTTGCCATTAAACTTTCAAACAAAGATAATATAAAAGAATTGCCACTATTTTAGAAATGACAGGGTTTTTTTTTGCATAAGGATGATGCCACTGTTTACTTTATTTTATTTTAACATTGATTTTCAGAAGCCCAAATACGGCAGTTTTTGCTTGCAAACGTATAAATGCAAATGGGCTTCGTTTAAAAATTAAAAGTGTAGTGTTTACACACCCACAATTGTCACAGCGAATTTTTAATATTTTATTGCAATTTTCGAGCGAAATTGAATTGATTATAACAATTGTTAAAGTTTCGACTACTAAACTTCATACTATTAAAATAAGCCCTTGTCGGAAAACAATATTCTTGTTGATAAACCTGTTAAGATATCATGGGTTTTTTTTTTTCAAAACATAAATTTCTCAATAATTCGTTTTTTAAAATATTTCGGTTTTGAAATCATTAAATTTAAAGAACAGGAAAATAGTTTGGTGCTCTGTAAATTGAATCCACATTTTTTCACTTTTTAGTTTCGTGCTGTTTCAAAATACCACATCGTCGATCAGGTATTCCATACGTTTTTTGAAAACCTTTTGGTTTGAATTTTTACGATTTACAGAACTTGAGTTGTTTTAAACGACTTAAAAGATTTAAATACTTATTTGAAATACAATACACATACATGCGACAAACATTTCGTGACATGACAGGTTATTCCAGATTGGGAAGACCCTCGATTTTTAATAAACCGCGATAGATTTCTTCATAAATAGTGGAACAAAAACCTAAGTATTTCATCGTGTTCTGTAAATTAATTCCGAGTAACTTTCTACTAAACAAATTTATTTCAATGTGCAAAACCGAACGATTTGCTTAACATCATTTTCGTTTCTAGTCACTCTGTCAATCGGGATCCATGCAAGAAGTATGAGTTTATAGTAAAACCAAAAATATGTATGATGATAAGCTACCGAAGGACGTAAATACAGAAAAACACATTTACATACATATATTTACATAGTTTTCGGCTATACATTCATTCATATGAATAACTGCATATCCTTTCATACACACAAATATTTGTAAATGTAAAGTAAAATAATACATATGGAATGTTTTATGGATGCGGTGGCTTAAAGCTTTTTGATCTTTACAAACGAATGATTTTTAATAACCGTAACAAATAAAAGAATGCCATAAAGTTGCTCCCTTATTTAAAAACAATACATACACACATATAAGCATATATAAACACACAAACACATATATATTTTTTAAGTTGATAACTATGTATGTTTAACCATATAACTGTGTATTTGTATATGACCATAAAAAAGTTATGAAGTCAAGGATATTTTGTTCGAGCTCATCAACATGGACAAATGAAAGGACTTTTAATTGGTAAATAGTGATTTTATTATACCCTTTTTATATCTTCTTTTAATATGGTAAATCTTTTTTGTAACAATTACAACAACGGGTTTGGGGTAGCAATTTTTTGTAAGTTTTTATTATTGGAAATCAAAGCTGCAAGAGTTGAACTATGAGCGTTCGAAATATGTATATATAATTTATAATATAAATAGGTCTTTTTTATACACTCATATTTTAGCATAAATGAATACATTATTATTTCAACTTCCAAAGAAAGTCTTTATATAGTTATATTTAATATTCAATCGCAGGTTATACTTAAGCAACAATCATTGTTCTTTATAAAGTTCTATTTTCATTTCAATCCTTGGTCGTTATATAATATTTTAGCTCCAATCGAAGGTTTTTATACAGTATTTTTTTTTAGCTTTAATCATAGTTCTTCATACAGTCATATTTTAGTTTCAATTACACTGTGCTAGTTGAAAAATGTGACAAACGGGGCACCTGGCGGGTTAACCTAATTCGGGTACGCTGAATCCAGTGGTGCTAACCGTTTTTTTAGGTTAGCTCGTTTTTTCGAAATATACCGTTATTTCGAAAATGGAGGGGGTTGCACAACATATATTCGCGTAACTCAAAAACGGTTTAGTTTATTGAATAAACTAAAAAAACCGAAATTCCGCAATGAAATTTTCTTTAAGTAAGGTTAAACTTTTTTCCAATATGCGCAGTCGTTGTAGAAACATAATTTTTTTTTTACCAAAAAAATAGTTTTTTTTAGCAAAATTTCAAAAATTTTGTTTTTTAAAACGGCATAAAACGCAGCTGTGCTTCTAATTTTTTCTGCAGGTATAGCAAACGAAGTTCCAAACAAAACAAGACATAAATAATTAAAATCTGTCTACAACTTTTGATTTTATTCACAAAAGATGAAATATATAATAACCAGACGAAACTTCAAAAATTAAAACATTTATTTTTGTTGTTAATTAAAGTTTAAGTTTTTATTTACAAATTTATTCTTCTTCCTCCTGCAGATTCCAACAAATATCCCGTAATAGCGAATCAAGTTGTTTGCCACTATATCAGTATTCGAGTCTGGCTGTTACTTGGTGAAATCTCTCGCCATGTTCATCAGACTCGGCTGGTGATTGTTCATTAAATTTTTCTGCATGACAATGCAAAAAATGTATTTTCAATGACATTTTGACGTTTAAGTTTTTAAATGCGGTTAGCATATCTCCAATTAAAATTCGCCAATTTTCAGACCGATGATTTCCTAATACATTTTCTATTACTGATGTCACAGAATTCCAGCCCAATAGCTCCATATCATTCAATGCAAGTTCAAATTGTTGGTCCTTCATTAGACGACGAATGTCCGGTCCATTAAGAATTCCTGCAAAATAAAAACATTATGATATGAAATATAAATCTAATTTAATAAAGTAGCTAGAGTTCATACCTTATTTTACTTTCATGCCGCTTAATCGTGGAAAAATTCGGCGCAATTCGGTAAAAGCAATTCCATCTGGGTTCAATGCTTTTATAAAATTTTTTACAATACCCAATTTGATGTGGAGTGGAGGAAGCAAAATCTTTTCTATATGACATTCAAGGGGTTGAGGAACTCTTATTTATACTGTAATTTTTTTTATCAAAGTACCTGTTAGCACCACTGGATTCAGCGTACCCGAATTAGGTTAACTCGCCAGGTGCCCCGTTTGTCACAAAAAAAAAGTGTCAAATTCTAGCACAGTGTTAGTGGTCGTTTATCAGTCATATTTTACCTTCAATCGTATGTCTTTAAACTTTTATATTTTAGCTTCCATCCTAGGTCTTTATACAGTCTTATTTTAGGCCGAAGTTGGGCTTCGACCTGATTTCTTCGGCATCGATTCAATACAGCTTTTGAATAATGACCATAACGTTACTCAGTGAGTGGTGACGTCTTATAACAACAGTTAGTCAACGTTTTTACAAGCATTAATGTACAATTTAAATTTTAAATATCCAAAGTCGTGTTTAAAGAGGTGACAAAAGGTGTGCTCTACAAAACGCAACATCAAATTTCTTGCCAAAATTGTTCATTTTTAAAAAACAAATAAAAAAATATTTATAAGACAATAATTAAAATTTTTATTGCTTAGGAAAGAGTACGGTCTGACAATTATAAATTAACAAATTGCGATTCTTTGAAAAAAAATTATCATAATTTCGATATCGAAATGATTTTTCGATACGATAGCTCATTCAATCACGAATGCGGTAATTTAGCCCCTGTATTTGCCGCGAAGTTTCAAATGGATCAGCTTAAGAGATTTTTTTTATAATTTGATCTATCTTCTCTTATGTTTATTTTTCGCTGTGCAACATTTTTACAATTTTGTATATTTATTTTAAATTATATAAAGTAAAAACTAAAACATTTAAAAATTAAACGAAACATGGTCACCCCGTTTATTCGTCCTATGTCGGCCTAATAAATAGAAACAAACGTATTTAAGAGTTCGCCGCGTGTAACGAATCCAGCCGACGCCATTATTGTGACTATTTTCATATAGAGAAATATGTTTTATTTTCGACTACGAATATTCGCGACCAAAATCGTCGTTCGTCCCAGTTGTGTTATTAACATTATTTTACAAAATTAATTGATGATAATTGATGAGGAATTAATTGCTTAAGACATAAAACAGAAAATTATTATGTGTGTGTAAAGTAAAATTACAAAAGAATTATTAAAAATTTTAAATTTTGGTGAGATTAGAATTATGTTTTAATTATGTGGCCACCGCTGTGTATATATATCAAATTATATGCCAGCCATTACTTAACTACATATATGTAATGCAGATGGTATGAAGTAAAGGTATTGTGACCATACCATGACAAATATTTAATAAAAAAAGTGTAACCACTTGTTTTAGCACAAATTTGTATGACGTTGTTTATTTACTCTTACAAGAGTTTTGTAAGATCAATCAGCATCGAATAAAATCAAACTAAATATTTGTTGTGTAATGTCCTGCCCTAAATAAACGAAGTATTCTTTTAATAATATCAAATATATTTTATTTAATGGTCACGTCATTTTCGGCAAGTATTTGCCAAGTGTGACCGTACCTTAAGTTTTTTAGACATTATAAAAATTTTTATTAAAATGAAACGTCGAAAACTTAATATTTTTAACAAATTATTAAGACCATTTATAAAAGGAGTACTCATACATATATCATAAAATTGATTAAGACCTGCAATTTACTATGAACATATGAATATATATGTATGTATGCGTACTTGTATATTTTAATAATTAATATTGACAATATTAATTAAATTCATGAAACTGTAAAACTATAACAATATATTAATGAAAAAATGTTTTTATTGTGTGTTTTATCAAAGATTTATTTACAAGCATAAAGCTTACTTAGTAAACCACCCACCAATACATTTCATTGTTTCCTTTTCCTTTTACGTTTCCGTTACCCCCCCTCAACTATGACTTTGGCTGACATTTTCCTACTTGCTGTTTTTTTTTTGTTGTTGTTAAATTTGGTGTTGTATAGACTGTATGATTAAGAAAATAATGTTAGCAAAATGAGGGATTTGAGTGGGATGGAAGAAGGGAAGGAAGAAAGGAAGACAATCCGTGAGATAGGATGGGTGATTGAGAGTGTGTGTCTCTGTTTGAGTATAATGATGGTAATTTTGCTGCATACAAAAGAGCTTATGGTATGTAAGGAATTTCAATTAATTCCCATAATTTCCCCAACAAGTGTATACTAAAATATGTGTGTGTGTATGTATGTGCTTGTTATTTACCGCTTAACCTGAACACATACATATGTATATACATTTACACACAGATATTTGTGTATATGTATATTGTAGAAGAAATTGTTAAATGTTAGTTAATGTTGGTTATTAAGCTAAAGCATTTCATTTACACATAAAAACACACACAATTACAGAAAATAGAAAACTTTTAATGTTAATAAATTTGCTTTATTAGCTGAAATTAAATATGTTAATACATATGTATTAAAAACAGGTTAGAGTGCTATATTCGCCTGTGCCCTCCATCTATATTTAATGTGAAGTACAAAAACTACACTGATGTTAGGACTTATTCAGAGCATCTTATTCAGTTTTAGCGCAAATTTTGTTAGTATTTATTTAAAATGTTTTAAAATTTTAGCTTATTTGAACTATTTATAATTCATTTAATTACAAATTCTTATTATTGTTTACAGAGTTTGTCTGTTTATCATAAGAATCTTGTATGCAATTTAGCCTATTATAAAATTTGAGATTGGATTACATTAACCGATTTCAATATTTTTCCATATTCATAAGTATAAGTTAAGGAAAGGAGTATAAAAATGGTAAGAAGATAAGGTGAGGCTTATTTTGATTGAACTTCATCTCAATAAAGTTAATTTTAAGAGTGTTTTATAGGCGTATTAGTAGAACTGGACCAATAATGGACTAATAGCTACAAAATTCAGTATCCAGTAACGTTATTTCTAACCCCCTTATTCATAAAAACTTACAACAGGTTTATAACAGGTTTAAAAAGCAAATTTCCATACAAAATATGCTGAAATTAAATTGAAGTGTTTTATGAGTGTTATAGTAATACTAGGAAGTGGAATTTATTTGCGAGCTATGGCCAATTGTTGACTGACAGCTACAAGTAGTATAATTGGATTTAAGGATTAATATTACTAATCTGGGTGCTATTCCATAAACAACTTATCAACTTTGCTCTTATCAAATTGCAATTTTTGGCAAAGTGATAAGTGTTTCTGTTCCACAATATCCTTTTAAATCTCACTTTGCAGAAAGCAATTATATAATTGGTTTTAAGGATTAATATTACTGATCTGGGTACTATTCCATAAACAACTTATCAACTTTGTTCTTATCAAATTGCAATTTTTGGCAAAGTTGTAAGTGTTTGACATTTCTTTTTTGCATCTTCTTTTCTCTTGTATTAATTCAATTCATTTACCAGCAGTGTTGCCAGTATTGTTTCTTTACGAATACCATGTACTCGTACACCTAATATATATAACGAACCTTCAAATATTCCCCTTTAAAAGTCCCTAGACCACAAAATAAAAACTGCTGTATGCTAAAATATATTATTACACATACTTTTCAAACATTTCCAAAACTAAAACCAAAGTCCTATATGACAACACATCTGCGAATGAGCAAAATAGGAGAAATTAACAATTTAATGTCAAAATGTCTCAAGAATGGTGCAACAAATGTTTCATCGTGTAAACAGGCGATGAATTTAGAAGGGACACCAAAAGAGAATGTCAGCAGAGTCGCGGCGACACTCTAAGTAATTTTTGCTTTGCAGTTTTTGTGGAACGAAAGTTTACACTTTGCATAAAAGAACGTATGTGAAACAGAAATTGCAAAAAGATCATAAAAATTGCAAACATTTTCAATTTCAACTTATCACTTATCAAATTTTATAGTTCTGAGGAACATATTGACGAAAATGACATAAGTGTAAAGTGAAAAGTTGAACAGTTATTTTGTGGAACTGGGACCTATGTATATAGAATGTTAGATCGACATTTATGTAGGTCAACTTGTTTTTCGGAAGTGATCCTTATGTGGGAGCTATTACCAATTATAGCTTCGTTCTTGGGTATTCCTACTTTTGGGTGAAGCTTTGAATCCAAATATCTCAAACTTCCTTTCATCGGTGAAAAGAATATTATTTCAAAAAATTTGGTGCTCGTTTATATATTTTTTTGCGAAATTTAAACGGTTGTTCTCTGATATAAAGGGCTTCTGACGTGGCACTTTGCCATGTAGGATATTTTGATGCAAAGATATTCTAATCGTACTCGCGCTTACAGGTTTTCCACAAGTTTTCGTAACATTTTTAGCTGTTTTTACAGCACTAGATGTTGGCTTTCTTATTTCTCCTACTTTAGTTTTTGTAAGACGCTTTATTCTTTTTTCACCAGGCAAATTTTCTACGGTATTGCTTTTGGTATACTTGGCTATAATTTGTTTTGTTGTATCGTGATGCCTTCCAACGATTTACCTATTTCCCGCAGGGATTTACATTTTCTTGTCAAGTCTCAATTCTACCTACTGTAACTTACTTTTTCACTACTTAACGTCACAACATAACCTCTTTTAGTGATAAAGTATGAAACTTGCAATAATTTTGAAACGTATTTTACCGTTATACTTTCTAACAAAGAAAGATTTAAAGAATTGCCAGTACTTTTGGAATGACATGGGTCTTTTTGTCATTGTTTACTTTATTTTAACGCGTAAAAATTGTTCTATTTTAATAATATTCATAAAACTTACAACAGGTTTATAAGAGGTTCATAAAGCAAATTTTGTATTGAAATTTGCTTTATAAACCTGTTGTAAGTTTTAATGAATAAGGGGGTAAATCAATTAAATTTGTATACGCTTTTGTTTTTTTTTTTTTGTTAGTAACTAATTTTCTAATACAATATTATTTATATTAATATAATTACACTTTTCTTTTAATAATATGTGGTGTTGACTTTATTTTGACGGTCACAGTATAATACAATAATAAGTTATATTTTATTGTCAACATTTTTAAGCATCCAGTTAAAATTGTTCGCTCCAAAAATCTTTTCAGTTAAAGATAAAAAAGATTAATAAAGTCCATAATGCAGAGCAACTAAATATTAGGCCTAATAATAATTTTTTGCCAAAAAATCCGCTTACGGTCAGACTACAAGATATAGCCAGGCCATCGCTCAAATTCAAGCCGATCTATGCTGTAGTCAAGAAAATTATAAATCTTGAATAATATTCTGTAATCGCATTATATTCCAAACAAAAATATTAAAAAATCTGTAATTTCTAAAGAGAAAAAAAAGCGGCAATATTTTGGACAGTGGTAAAATAATTTTGATCCCGCCTAATGTGTACGAGTATTTATGTAGTCGGTTTTATTTAAAACAATAATATTTTATTGTTTGTTAAAAAAGTTTTATTAAATTCTTTGAATTATTTTTATTAAATGTAGAAAAATGCATTAAATAAAAGAGAACAGATTATATGCCTAAAAATTCTTTGCATTTGAAATACATAAAAAAAAAAATTATTAACATAAACGAAGTTTTTTTTTTTGTTGTTGTTGTAGATGTTTTTTATATAATATTTTTTTATGTACAGTACATGTACTATACACATTTGTTCACAAACATCAAATAGAAATCATAACAGGAAAAATGTTCTCAACTATACTGTAATTCTTTCAAACAAGGTAGAATTTTTAAAAACATTTTAAAATTGTATTTTTTATGTACATTAAATAAAATTCCTTGTTGTTTATTGGCAAAAAGTCAGAACTTTTTATTAGGATTATGACAGAAAGTTAGCTTTCTTTTTAATTTTGTAAAACAGATAAACTTAATACCCTACTTGTATCAAGCGTGATGTATAAAATGTACAACATTATTATAAACATACCACAAATGGTCTTTTTATATATGTAATTTCCATTTTTAAGTTTTTATATGTAATATACATATATGTATGTATTTATGCTATCCTCATATTGAAGTCCATTTTGTATTTGAATAACAACAATATAATGATGATAATTCCCTTGCTGCCGTTGGTGATGATGCTGCTGCCGTTTGCCCTTAAACAAAAAATTTGCAGTTGGAACACAACACTCTGCCTAGATAAAGAACACAATTTTCAGTTTACATCCGTTATTATAAGGATATTAAAATTAAGGAAATAAAAAAATTACCCAAACACATTCTACTACATAATCATGCTCCATTCATGTTGATGTTGCTTTTTATTTCCTATTTAGCATGAGTTGGAGAAGCAGTAAAGTTGAAAAATTGTTGATACATTTTGTTCTTCTTTTATTTGTTTTTTTTCATACAGTTTTTTGGAATGTTTTCTAGACGTAGTGGGGGGGAGTGAGGTTGTTGTATACATTTATGTATTTGTATTTATTTTTTTTATTATCTGTGTATGTGTTTAATCATCATCTCATTTTTTTCTTTTCCCTCTCGTAGAGCACTCGTATTTATTATGAAGGGTAATTTTACTATATAAAAATTATGTTTTTATTTGTGTCTGTTGTATGTAGGTAATGGCGCTCAATAATAAAAATTATTTTTCTTTAATAAGGCGGTGCTTCATATACACACACCACAAGATGAACAAAAAGTTTGTTTCATTTTTGTTATTTATGAGAATATTGTAGTTATTACAATAAATCCACTACATATACAAACAAAACCAGGGGCGCACTGTAATATTTCCGAGAAAAAAAATAAAAAAATGTAATACTACCCAAACAAAAACTTAAAACTTACTACAGTAGAATCTCACAAATTAGTACTTTCACAAATTAGTACTCTCACAAATTAGAACCAACCATTCCAATGTATTGTACGATCTGAAATTACAACCTGTAGTTCAATTTCTGGAAGTTTTTTTTATTTTGTTTTGTATTTTCACTACAAATTAGTTTTTTTTTATCATTAAAGTAAAAATAAAACCGGAAATCCCCGAGTTATTCGTGGTGAGTACAAAAGGTTAGCTTTGTCAACCGGGTATGTGAATGGTTGGTCATTCTTTAAAAGAGTAGGAATTGAAGAACTAGCATTATCATTTATTCTTTTAACGAATGACCAAAAGCTTTTACTGCCCCGGGGAGCAGTAAGAACTTTTGCACGGAGGCGTTGCTCGTGTAGAGATTTTTCACGCCTCAGCACTTTGGCACACGAAGAACTCGCTCGTTTGCGTAGCGAATCAGTTTCGGCGTTTTTAATATTTCGCCAAATTCTTAATGCTTCCTCTCTGGATCTGATTGCAATTTTGCACTTCTGATTAAACCAAGATGTTTCTTTAGATTTAATTGAAATTTTCTTTGATGGTATGAATTTTTTCATCCCCATCATAATTATATTTTCGACCAAGGAGGCGGAAATGGTGCAATGATCCGAATTACCAAGTGGTGCAAGAACATCTACCTCATACTTATTAGGGTGTGAGGTTAGAAAAAGGTCGAGGGTGTTGTTTTGGTGTCCATCAACGCATCGAATATGCGTTGGTTCATTCACTAGTTGCGCAAGGTGATTGTGCGCTGCGAATAACTCAACATATTGGCCTTCAGTAGTTGTATGGCTTGAATGGCGAAGCCCCGAGGAGTTGTGAACATTGAAATCACCAGTAATAACAATTTCACTGCTAGGACAACTCTCGAGAATCTTTGTTATGGAATTCGGTCACATACATGTGAAATTTGATATGCTTGTACAAATTTGGGTTAGTTAATGACTGAAGGTCAAAGTGAAAGTTGTTACGTGTAAAAGTTAAAAAAAAATGCCAAATAAACGTAAAAAAAACCTTATCTTTGGATACTAAAGTTAAAATATTAAAAAGACTTAATGAAGCCGTAACTTGAAATCGTTTAGCTTAAGATTTTAATGTTGCAAAATCTGCCATAAGCTATATAAAATCAAAAAGACAAGAAATAATGGATCTATCACGAAGCAAAAAAAATCGTTACACAAAGCTAAATATAAGAAAATGGAAAAGTGTCTTCACAAGTGGTTTTTAAATCAACTTGAAAAGAAGAACACACTGACAGAACCCGTATTAAATGCAAAAGCTAAGTCAATTTGTAGTGAAGTGTACCCCGAAAAAGGTGAAAACGCATTTACTGCAAGTGATGGATGGTTTATCAAATTTTAAAATTTAAACCCGTCATAAAATACGGTTTTTAAAAATTGGTGGTGAAATACTTTCGAGTGATTCTGGTGCGGTCACTTTATTTCTACACAGATTTCGTTTATTGGCAACACAAAAGTGCCCAAAGATTTAAAATTCACAAAGAACGCGTTTCAATTTTGCTAGGCGCGAATTCTGATGGCTCACACAAATTAAAACCATTAGTTATTGGCAAAGCTAAGAAGCCAAGATGCTTCA
Source organism: Bellardia pandia (assembly GCA_916048285.2). Lineage (NCBI taxonomy): Eukaryota > Metazoa > Arthropoda > Insecta > Diptera > Calliphoridae > Bellardia > Bellardia pandia. The sequence goes on along the minus strand of OU696529.1, from coordinate 116,505,540 downwards.
AAGGATTTGATAACCCACTTCATTATGACTTTTCGAAAAATGCTTGGATGACTTCCCGTATTTTTCATCATTGGTTTCACAAGATATTTATCAAAGAATTAATTAAATATTATGTACCTATTAAATAAAAATAGTTTTGTGTAAAAATTAAGCTTACATAACTACAGTATGTAATAATTGTACAGCTCATTGGTCCTTTTGTGTTATAGGAATTAGTTATGCCACGGCATTTTCTGCCTTAACAGTGAAAAACCTTATATAGGTTCAGTTTAAAAGAAATAGTTCGAGAGATATGAATTCTTGATTTTTTCCCACATATCGTTTTTAGTTTTTTATCCCGCTCATTTGTTTTTTAAGATTTCACAAATGTGATTGTAATGGCCACACCATAACATGGACAATGTTTTGCTTAAAACGAGTCTTAACTAGTTTGGATGCATGCTTTCTTCTCTGGCATATGGTAGCATTCCATTTTGCAGCATTTCTACGTTCAAATTCCACAGCTCAAATTTGTTCTATCTATCCAATAAATTTGAACGATACCAGGTAAAAAAAACAAGCACATATCATTAACAGAACTACTTTGTTGGGTATACCGGGGACTAACATATTTATTTTGTGCCCTTCGAATGAAGGTTTTGCCAACAGAACCAAACAACTTTATCTTCGCTTGATCTGACCAAAGCACATTTCCAGTTTAGATGTTTCTTAGTAAAAAAAAGGTACCTTTCTTGGAATATGGTATTTGAATCCAGCTTCCTAAAGGCTATTTATAATTGTGCGACTAGCAACTGATGTACATCAATTAATTTCGACCAAAATGGGTTAATTTTGTTTTTAAATCGTATCGTTGTTTATTGTTTCCTGCCTCTTGTCTTTGGTTTTACTTTTCTGTGGACTACTTGAAATACCTTTATTTTGGAACAACCCATCAATTTTGCAGTTAAAAACATAAGCGAAGATAGAAACATGGTTTAAACAATTTATTATATTATTTTCCTGTTGAAATTAAATTCAATGATATAGAATTTTAAATATCATTCATCTTATTTTTTCCAAGAAAAATAAAATTTTCCATAAATATAGGCATTTATGCATCATTGAGTCATATTTTCGGAAGAATTTGTATGGGGCCTAGAATAAATCACAAAACTGTTTTAGGTTTTGTTGACCGATAACTCTGGTTCTACTGTAGCAATTTTGCTGATTTTCAATATAAATTCAATGATAAACTTTTCAATTGCAGTCCTGTTATGTTTGGTTGTGTATTTTGGACATGAGATTGTTTTACACAGACAAACAGGCGGACAGAAATACTAAATCGACTTAGATTTTCATAATGGTCTAGAAAATATATAATTTGTTGGGTCTTAGATGAATATTCATCAATGATACACACGGAATAACAAACTTATACCTATATATACACTCATTCACCACTATTGGAGGTGAATGATATACAAAGAATAACGTCTAAGGCAAAAGCCAATAGCCCTTAAAATATAATTATATAAAGGCAAAATTCTCAACTTTCATTCCATTATCAACTCTTGAATATCATCGTAAATATGTATATCTTTCAAGATTCACTCCAGAACTCCAAGTGTTTATCATCACTCAACTTAAATGTTGTTTATGTTAATGCAATTTACTAAATTCTCTTCCTCCTCTGTGCTCAACGTTTCTGACGAACATTTAACACAATCTTGCAACAATACTCTTTAATTATGTATACGAGTATGTATGTATGTAAAGGGTGTCCCAACTAGAACGTAATTTTAAAATTTGAAATAAAACACAGATATTTAAAAAAAAAATCGTGAAACTTTATTATACGTCACTGAAGAGGATTTTATCGGCAAAATCAGCATTTTCAAAACTTTCACCATTTTAGTAAAACAATTTCACAATGAGAATGCGTTGTTCATTCGTGTAGCGCTCCATTTTTACTAACCTCGTACCTTCTACTAGCAAACAATAACAATTGTTCAAATGCCAAACAATGACACTTCGAATGGCGCCAAATTTAAAAATTGCGTTCTAGTTGGGACACCCTTTATATAAATATGTATGTATGTGGATTTAAGAGTATTTATTTTATCAACAAATTCTTTACATAATAATTCATCGTGATAACAAATAAATAACAACAATGAAAAAAGTGTTTACCAACAACAACTACAACACTAACTATATCAAAACAAAGTTTACCTAAACGTTGCTACAGCCAATTTATCCCACAAACAAGATGAGAAAACCTCGAGAGAAAAAAAAATAATAATGGTTAACGATTTGTTTTATTACAAAAAAAAAAACAACAATAAAAAAGAAAATATGGATTTAAAATAATGTAACAAAAAGAAGCAACTTCATCCTTTAGTGTACATCGTTTTGAACGATAAAAACTTACGAAGTTTATAAAATATTAAAAAGATGAAAATAACAATGGCGTCTCTCGACCCAACACACAAACATACAAATAAATAGACACATTTAAAGGAAAACAATAACAACAAATACGACCTCATCATGCCAACAGCAACCAGCATAACGGCAAAAATAATAAAAGCTACCATACTCACAATCATACTAACATGCAGTGCTGCCAGAGATATTCAACAGAAAGTTATAATATGACCAAAGAAAAATCTAATTTTTTAAAAAAAATCTTCAATAATCTTCAATTTTCTATCCGTTTCGAGATAGATTTTCACTATATTTATTATAGTAATTCATAAAACTATAAACAAACTAGAACACGAGGTAGATTTTTATATTTGTAGCAGATATGTATGTATGTATACAAAAGTTTTGAGTCCTTATAAACTTCTAAAACGACCTAGCTCTGTCTGTACGTCTATCTGTTGAAGGCACAATAGCGCTAAATGGGAAGCGCCTAGTGAGCTGAATTTTTTCCCGCATATACTCTGTTTAAAGAAACTTGTAGTATTAAAAATGGTCAAAATCGGTATAACAAATAAAATTTAGTAAAAAGTCCGTCCCTTTAACTTTGACACAAATATTTATTTCTAATAACTAACTTATGTTTTCAAAAATTAACTGAATCATTTGAACCGTTAAAACCATTTTTATACAAAATAAAAAAATCGTAGCCCGCTTTACTTAGATTATTTACTGGCAAATCATTACAAATTCAAACCTAACTGAACAAAATAAATTAGTAGCTTAAACCAAACATTTACTTATTTTTCGAGATATAGTATGGTCAAGTTACACAAAATAAATATTTTTTTCTGTTATATTCTCGCTATGCCGAATCTTATATAACGACGACCAATATAACAGTAGTGTGATTTATTCCTACTTGAAACTAATTTTTGTTACATTTTGTATCCAAAACGATATTTATACGAGTTATTTTATTTTTCCTATGAGGCTTCATAAAATATTGTGCCGTAATTTCTATGTATTTGAGGCTTATTTTAGTTGTATTTCATTTAAATAAAGAGTTTTAGGGCATTTCAGTAATTCTCGGATGTTGCTATTATAATAATAACTTATTTTGGACGAAATTTGTTTGGATACGTATATTAATCAAACATTTATGACCGCTAAAGTCCCAATTCGGAAAGATATTTGTATGGGGGCTATGAGAATTATGGACCGATTTTAACCAATTTCAATCTCAATTTTATCACAAATATCTTCAAAATTGTGCTTTGCGTTAAATCGATTTAGAAAGTGATACTGCATCGATTGGTATCATTTAAGGTAGGTGTTAAACTAATATTTTTAACGGCAGATCGGTTAATAGACTTCATAAATTGAAATTAATTGTGTAGGTGGTACGTATACTTGTTGTGGCAAATCAATATTACTAAAGCTAGATTTACACGATTGAAATTTTCTTCAAAATTGCTCTTCAAAATGCTTCAAGCTCGTGTAAACAGCAAAAATTCTTCAAAATTTATTTATTTAATAGTTATTAATAGTTATTATATAAACAAATTTTGAAGAAATTTTGCTGTTTACACGAGTTTGAAGCACTCTGAAAAGCAATTTTGAAAAAAATTTCAATCGTGTAAATCTATCTTAATACTTTCACTTAATAATGAAAATGTTTTACTTTCAAAATTATTCTGTTAATGTGTCAAATTTGGTACATAATTTTAAATTACAAATTGATACTCATTTATTTATATTTAAAAAAAGCTAAAAAAAAATAAACTAAAATTAATTTTCTCTTTTAAAAATCCGTGTTTTTGTTTTGATGGATTAAGCATTAACTGTTGCACAACATTTCGATTCACCTGCGCTGTCTACTATTCCAAATCCTTAATTTTTTTTATTGTTAGGAACTGCAGTACCACTCCGCTTTAACTTTCCTTTGTCAATAACTCGACTTTATTCAATTGGCTGAAGATGATGACAATTAGAAGGTTCATGTATTTTTCAATTATATCGACCTGGTTTCTTCGATCCAATGAACTAATATTTATAGGCGTTACAAACATCAGCACAAATCCAATCTACCCTCCCCACTATGGTCGTGTAGGGTATAATTAAAACGTAATAATAAAATTATATTAAGAAAAAAAAAACTAATAAAAAATAAATATTCAAGATAACTATTTTGTTATGACTAAAATATGCAACAATAAAATATAAAAAGCAAAATATGCACTAACAAATTAATGCCGAAATCTTAAAATTGTCAGAAACAAATAAATACCTAACTGATATCGTTATACGACACACAACAAAAATACTGCTACAGCATATTTGTAAATGCCGTGGTAATAACTAATACATATAACTCATGCGTCGATATATATATAACCGGTCCGCCATCTAACGTTTTTTTTTATTCAACTAGTGCGTATTTCATGTCTGATTTGACAGATAATTAGTTTTATCCTTCCGCTGAACGAATATGGTTGTGTATACGCTTGAAAAACGCTGGGAAATATTGCGACATTACTTTGAAAATCATGGTAATATTGCAGAATGTGTGCGAAAATTGCGTACGGATTTTGGAAGAAGAGAAGCACCGTCAGCTCCGTATGTTCGTTATCTTGTGAAAGAAACTGGCATCCTCATCGATAAACCAAAGCGTGAAAAGCCAAAAACAGTGCGTACGAGAATATTGCTGCTGTGACAGAAAGTGTGCGTGAAGCGCCATCAACATCAATTCACCATCGTTCTCAACAATTGAACATTTCGGAGACATCATTAAGACGAATTTTGCATAAAAACCTTGGTATGACGCCATACAAAGTCCAACTGGTTCAGGAGTTGAAGCCAACTTACCATCCAATGCGTTTTCGCTTCGCTAAGTGGGCCTGCGATCCACTTACAGAAGATGCCGATTTTGCAAAAAAAAAAAAACCTCTTTTCAGATGAAGATCATTTTGATCTTGGCGGGTATGTAAACAAGCAAAATTGTCGCATTTGGGACACAGACCCGCACGCATACATTGAAAAGCCAATGCACCCAAAACGAGTCACTGTTTGGTGCGGATTTTGGTCCAGAGGCATAATTGGGCCATTTTTTCTTCGAAAATGAGCAAGGAGGGGCCGTTACAGTCAATGGCGATCGTTATCGGGCCATGTTGAACAAATTTTTATTCACAAAAATTGAAGAGGCGGATATTGGAAACATTTGGTTTCAACAGGACGGCGCTACGTGCCACACAGCCGAAGCTACAATCGATGTTTTGCGCCCTGTTTTTGAAGATCGCATTATCAGCCGCAGAGCTGATGTCGTTTGGCCACCTCGGAGCTGCGATTTGACACCGTTGGACTTTTATTTGTGGGGTGCCGTCAAAGATAAGTGTTACGCAGACAAGTCAGAGACAATTGACGCTTTAAAGGACAATATTCGTAAAGCTATTGGTGAAATACAGCTGCACTTAATCGATAATGTGCTTAAAAATTGGACCGATCGTGTTGGCTACTGCATGGCCAGCCGAGGCAGCCATTTGAATGAAATTATTTTCCATTATTAACCGGAAGGATTGTACTTTCAAATAAAAAAAGAAATTTGAGAAAATATTAATTTATAGCATTTTTTAAAAAAAAAGTTATTTGGCGGACATATATAGTGTTTTGACATGAATTTTTCCTAAAGTTAAACTAAAAATCAAAAGTTGTTTTCATTTTTTCTGGTAACTATGGTCTACAATTATTTCGCACATATTATAATAGTATAGCATATGCATTGGCGTTAAATGAAGCATTTGTATGTGTAAATGTGTATGTATATGTATATCTCCTTCTACATTTGCACAAGAGCAACAAAGAGAGGGATATTAATATTGTGGTAAATATAACTGTATAAAAAGTATTCACCACAATTACAATAAACAAACAGACAACAAAACCCACCCATCCTCATACACACAGCAGCAAACTTACAACATAAACAATTTATTTATTTAAGCCATATTTTTATTTTAGCGTGAGTACAACGAAAAATAAATTTAAGCACAGTTTTTTAAAACTTTTTAAACACATTTTTTTGTTTTTTTTTTTTTTTGTTTTTGGTTTTGTTAAAAATCTGAATATTTGTACGATTTTTAGTACGCTTTGTTATTTATGAGAGCGAGAGAGATTTTTTACTCGTTATGCGCATTTGCATGGTAAATCTTTGCTCTCCAATCTGCTGCAGCTGCTGGATATGGATAGATAGGTTTGTAGGTATTTAAAGACCTTGTAAGCTAAAATGTAATCAAGAGACCCAGTTAAAACACCCCCTAATATTTGTGGGTACATTAGCACTAATGATGATTGAAATGTATTGTTTTTTAACTCGTACATCTACATGGACTCATATTTACACACCCACATACAAATACATACATATGTACCTACATGCATATATAAAATATTTATGTAGTCTTGTATTTATATATAGGTACGTATGTATTTATGTCTGTAGTTTAGATTGTTGAAAACGATTTTTTTCATCTGTAACCTTTTCCTGTCAGTGAATGGGTGGGTGGTTGGTTAAATGGGTTGTTATTGGTTCATATTTTTTCAACGTCTCTGTAATGGAGTTTATCTTTTTTATGTATTTACATACATACATAAATACATGCATATATATATGAGTTTTAATAATCTACATGTTATTTTTTTAGTTTTTAATTCATATTTTTAATGACATTTTTATACACAGAACATTATTAATGAATAATTAAATACATACTACATTACTCCGTAGATTTTAATTTTTGTTAGAATATTTTCATATGAGCATTTTCGAGATTCATTGTTAGTATTAATGTTTAATTTTTTAATTATTTTTTTAATTCCTCTGAGTTTCCCTAGATAATAAATTTACATAAAATATTTTTTAAGTAATTTTCACAGATCACTAGTGTCTGGTGTAGGGTTTGAGATTTCCCGGACTATTTTTTCCCCGGAAAACGGGAATGAAAAATTGCATTTCTCGAGATTCCAGGGAATTTAATTATTTTATAAAATTCTATTATTTTATGAAAGATCAACAACACATAAGGATGAATGCACATTTTAAGATTATGTGTCGCTAAAAAAATAAAATTATATTTTATAGAAATAAAAAATTAATTTAAGTTAGTTTAGCAAAATTATTTTAATGTGCTTTTAAAACCATTACATCTTACAAAGATTTTTTGTTAGATTTACATATCATTCAATGACATCAATATCGTTCTTTAACTTTACATATTTTGGTAATGATATACATATAGATTAGACCTCGCCTCAAAATTTTTTTTTCGAATTTTGCATTTGGGGATTGGTTAAATATGCCATTTGATGTAAAAATTAATGTGGTAAAATTTGAAGTCGATCAGAGTGTGCCAACCCGTGCCACGCTGAGGTCAAAGTTCAAAATATATAGAAAACAATCATTTTTTCATTGATGACAAGTTATTTATTATAAAAAAAACATGCAGTTCATATAATGTTTTCTTAATTTGCAATTTTTTATATTCAAACATTTCATTAACAAAAAAGAAGAGAATTAATATTATTAAATTATTATAAAAGCGACGATTTAGTATATGCTGGGAGTTCCTTTCGGTAGTTCTTAACAACATGAAGCAAGTACTGCTTCTCTTCTTCGCTATGTGTTAAGGACCGGTTAAAATCTGTAATAAGTTTGACTTTTCTCTCAGCAGCATCATTAACAACATTAATATTTTTCAGAATTTGAACGCCTTTAATGTATTCTGCTCTTGAAGGATCCAAGTTTAAAAAATTTATGTCTATTTCCAACTTTGAAATCTTCCAACTTAAAAGTGTTCCATTCCCGTGAAAAACGTTCAAATATACCAACTTCTGGACCACTAGATTTTCCAAAATATACCTAAAAAACAGCTCGCAGTAAGATGCCTGCACGGTAACCACATCCAACTCCGATCTAATTTTTTCTCCAGCAACATTGCTGCCCTATTATGTTGACCAGTGTTGGTAGCAGTTGTGTCAAAGCACACCATTTCTAATGAATTTATCATGTTCATTTTTGTTAAATAATCATATATTGATTGTGCGATTGCTGCTCCAGATCCAACTTCAATAATTGTAATGTCAATTAACTTTTCAATTTTTTCTGCAGTTAAAACAATAGCTAGGCGGTCAACTTTTTCTTTTCCAGCCATTGCAGAAAGTAGTTTACCATCCCAAGTTAATTGTCATTCCAATTATTGAAGTTGGATCTGGAGCAGCAATCGCACAATCAAAATCAAAAAACGGTGAGTTAAATAGATGATGTTTACAGATTGATCGTGGACAATGAAGATTGCTGATGACGCCCTTGGCAGGGTATAAAATTAATTTGAAGTTATTAGAGTTTAAAATTTTAGTCCAAAAACTTTATTCTTGCTGATTTTGCTTTGTATATTAATATTTACAGCAATAATAACTTATCATTAAAATTTAACTTCGTTAAACTTCTCAAAAAGTCTAATTTTTTTAATAAAAAACGCTAAAACGACAAAATTTTAAATTGCCCGTAATTTTAAATTTTTTCCCGGGAATTCCAGACCATTATTTCCCCAAATTGCCGGACCCCAAACCCTAGTCTGGTATCTTAGTCTTGTTTCACACTCTTTTCAATTCTCTTTTGAACTTACCATTTCATTCACACACGTCAATTAAGTTTACGGCCTTTTTATTGCAAATCAACATGCTAAAAGAAAAAAAACAAAAGGAAATAAGAAAATTGACTAGCACCGTCAGATTATTCTCTTTTCCCCACTCATCCAAAATTACTTGCCTTGACGAGTCAGAATTGAAGAGTATGAAAGCGAACTTACTGTCTTTATTTTATTGAGTATTGTTTGGCAATTCATCATGTACTGCAACAACCCCTTATTTTTTAGCTCTATTACGAAAATCAGCGTTCTGTGGAATATACATATGTATGTGAAATAAACAATGGCTTGGAAAAATTGGAAAAATATTTTGGTGATCATGAAATTTGTGAAATTATTTTTAAAAAGAAAATGTCAAAGATTGTTATTTCAACAATAATAAAGATTCCAAATTGCAATACTATTTTAAGTGATTTATTTAAAATAAACAAGTAAGATTTTATACATACTTGAGACTAATTTGTGATATGTAATTAGTTATAGTTTATAGCTAAGGCCAACTGACGTTCACGAAATGCAATAGTAAAATTTTTACTTTCATATCAATGATCTGTGTAGAATGTCAATTTAATTTCGATATTTATAAGATATTTAGATAAGTTAATATGTTTTTCGAAAGTGGTCCCCATTGGTATTGGTGTTATGACCAGTTATGGACCGATCGCCATATACATAGTTCATTACGAAAATTTATATATATACCTATACAAACATATGTTGATTATTTTTATCGAATTTCAACTTGATAATTATGTTTATAAGAGATTTAAATTGTTTTCGGATGTGGTCAAATATGGATCGATCGTCATAAAATTGTATATGCCGAATTTCATCTTGATAGTGATTTGTATAAGAGAATTATGAGCATTTATATGAATATAAACAGATTCAAACAAAATATCGTTTTATGATTCTCTCTCAGTATCAATACTACTTTTCTATAGGCATTTTTACACCATAAAGCCAAATTCCGTTAAGACATTTGTATGGTAGCCATGAGAAATCTAGGTGCACGATTTCTTACTATGTATGTATTTTCAACCGGACTTGTCCGTCTATAATAAAAATAAAGTTTGCATAATTTCATGATATTAACTGCATTATATTAAAAGAAAATAGCAAAAAATATTTAAAAAAAAAATATAGAGATTTCTGAAACTTTGGTCTATAACTTGATCGTTTTAGAATCTTTCAACATCAACACAACAACACGGATTTTTATTATAGTGAGTTAAATTTTCCTTATACATATACCAAAAAATTAGTATCAATTTGTGGTACGCATTTATGCAAAATAGAAATTGAAAAATCGTTCCATAATTAGTCCTACTTACCACAGCGGTCTTAAAATCATCTCAAGTCTTATACCTATAGTTGAAAGAAATTACACCAATAAATATTCAAGAATCACAATATTTTTTATCTCCAGTCACAAAGGCTTTCATTTTAATAGAATTCTTTCATTCTTGAATTAATTTAAAATAGTTTTTCAACCTTTGATTGATTAATTTTTTGTTAATACTAATCTAATAGAAATTGAATTGAATTAATATTGTTTTGTTCTTGTATTAATTAAAGCTAAACTATAATGTTATGAAGTAAGCAGTTCAGTTCGATATCTACTCTTAATGATTCTATGGTTTCTATTATGATTGCCAAATATGTGGCTCATTAATTTAGTGCTCTGGTATCTCTGAATAGTATATTGGATACCGTTCGACTCAGAATCACTTGCAAAGTAGATTTTTTGATGTCCGTCTGGTAGGTCACAATTTTGAATATATCTTGAAAAAATTTGAAATTTATATATTAATATATTTTTCTAAAGGTTATTCGTGGGATTAATAGCTAAACAATTAATTTATTTAAATAAAATACAAATTAAATGCAAGCCAATGTAATAACATGTAATTAACGGAAATGAAATTACATGCTACAAATTCGGATCAAAGCTAAACTCGTACACTTTTAATAATAAAATATTATAAAAAAAAATACCAGTATTATCCATCTCTAACTTGCTGTAGGCGTGCATTCCACATTCTACTTTTCCCATTCCTCTGCAAGAATTCGTTTTAGCTTTCGTTTCGTGTATTGAAAATGGTTAAACTAGCCTCCATAAATTAGTCATAGCTCCCAAATAAGACCTACTGATGGTATCCAAATAAAATTCAACACAAATACTGATGGTATCCAAATAAAATTCAACACAAATAAGTTTCGTATACACAAAGGTGATGTCACTGAATTTTATAATGATCGATCCACAATTAGCTCATAAATAGCTCCGATTTAAGACTATTTTCTGAAAATTTCTTTAAAATGCATAAATCAAATAATCTGCATATGTACAGAAGTCATGTTACTAAATTGTATGATGATGGTTCCATAATAGGTCACATATAGCGTCTATTTCTGTTTTTGCTTATACTATATTCTGTGTAGGGTTTTATATAGTCGGGCTTGACCGATTTTACTTTCTTACTGTTTTTATTTTATTCTTAACGTTTTTCAATATGTTGTATAATATTTGGAAAGTTCACTAAAGTAATAAAATTAAATACCGGATCTAGGAAATTCAAAAAAAAAAAATCACAATTGTGAGTAGCCTAAATAAATTAATTGACTAATTACAGATAATTAAATAATTTATTTTTTTTTCTCTTTAAACAGACTGCTTTAATATAATTACAATTTTATTATTGTAATATACTCTCCATAAACATAATAAAATTGTCCAACACACACACACAGATAAAAACATAAATAAGACACACACATTGACATAATTACATGCGTAAATGTGTGTGTGAAAGTAAATTTTCATAGGTTTATATTCTAAATATGAACAGGATTTTTTATAACATCTTCTCACAGGGAAATCTGTTTAAACGGGGTGAGTTACAGGTTCCTTATTGTTGTAGCTGTTCTCGTTATAACAATATGTATTGCTGGCTGACTGGCTGACTGGCGGGCTGGTCATCATACAGTTTGTTGATAATGATGTTATCACATTATAATCAACAGCAAAAACAACAAAGAATTGAGAGCAACAATTTTATATGAATGTTTGTATGTATGTAAGCGTATGAAAAAAAGTTTAATTTTGTTTTTTCTGTTTTTATTTCGGTACAATACGTACACCCACCCCTAACGAAGGATTCTTTTTCTATTACACATGAACTGGCGTACAGACAGACGGGCAGGCGACTGGCATGCTATGCTATGTTGTATGTAGTCGACGACCGACACTGACTGCACTTGTTCCATATGATGCTGCCTTTTTAACAATGAGCACAATTTTTAATCGTTTCAGTTATAAAAGTCATAAGCTCGCGTTAGCATGTTTAATGTTTGGCAAATAAAACAAAACGGAAACTGTATATTTTAAATAATTCTACAACGGTTTATTTCTCTGATGTTTTTCTTCTATTTTTAATGGAATATCCGACGGTGTGTTAATATTTACTAATATTAGTTACATATTTACATAGAGAAATATGTGTACATAAACCAAAAAAAAATCTAAAAAAAAAAATTTATATTTATAATACGTGTAAAAATTTATTAATATTTAAAAACAACTAATTAAACAAACTAATTGGATTAACCTTAAATATACTGGACTTAATTTTGGATAACAATAAATCCCCTTAAAGGTTTGTATGTTAAAACTAATTACAATAATTTGGTAATTAATTTCTTACAAATATATGTAATTTTAATAAGCTGTCTAATTTAGGCTTTTTCGCATAAAAAATTACCAATTTTGTATAAAAACTAATTAAAATTGTTTATAAGCCTTTACAGTGTTGGAGAAAATAATAAGAACGATATTTCACAATTCCTTTCTGTTAATATTTCAATAATAAAAAAGTACATATACCTATACTGAATTTGAGATTTAATCAAAAATAAATGTTTATGAAACCACTCAGTTAAAAAAAATTCCTAACATTTTTCTAAACATATGTTTGTCCATGTTACTGAAAAAGACTAGTTTATAATATGTACATATATAGGGTGTTTTTTTGAGAGATATAGAACTTCGAATTGAAATAAAACACAAGAAAATCGTTTTAATGACCATCAATTTGGCTTTAGTGGAAGGATAATTTTATGCCATTAATGTTTAAATATGATTTCAGGCATGTGGCCGCCGCGGCTGGCTCGAATAAAGCCAATTCTACAGGTCCAATTTTCAACCACTTTTTCGAGCATATGGGGCCGTATGTCGGCAATAATGCCACGAATGTTGGCTTCCAATTCCCCTAACGTTTCTGGTTTGTTGGCGTAGCGACTTCACATATCCCCAAAGAAAATAATCCAATGGTGTCAAATCACACGATCTTGGTGGCCAATTGACAGGTCCATTCCGCAAAATTATGCGCTCATCGAATGTTTCCTTCAATAAATCGATTGTGGCGTGCGCTGTGTGGCATGTAGCGCCGTCTTGTTGGAACCACAACTCATCCACATTCATGCCATCCAATTCGGGAACAAAATAGTCGGTTATCATGGCTCTATACCGGTCTCCATTAATTCGGGTCCTCTTCAACACTTTGCTCTACAACGGCAATTGTTTCTTCGGTGCGCACTGTTCGACGTCTCTGCGGATGCGTATTATCACATAGAGTAAACGTAGTGCGAAAACGATCCATGGTTAACCGAATTAATTGCTCTGATGGACGATTATGTCGACCATAAAATGGACGGAGCTTGCGGTAAACTTCGCGAACTGAACCGTTATTTTCGAAATAAATTTGCACGATTTGCAAGCGTTGTTCTTTTGTCAACCTGTTCATGATGAAATGGCAAACCAAACTGAACATAAATGACATTAGAGTTGCCAGATTTGACCACAAAATGACAGTTTTATCTCTTTTCGAAAAACAAACCTGTAAAAAAAACACCCTTTACATACAGTGTGTAACACATAGTGAAAACCAAGCATTATTCATTATCAAGAGAAATTTGTTTTTCATTCAAACATAAAATTGTAAAAACCAAATAAAAATATTTTTTTTCGGGAAAATCCCGAAAAATTGTAACAATGTCCATTTTTGTTTAGATAATTCGTTTTAATAATTTTCATCACAAATTCCAGGTCATAAAAGTAATTTGCATTTGGAAATCCTAGTGAATTATGTTGGGTTTTGTTTTTTTGTTGTTTTTCTTCATTGTGCTTGGAATCTTTTAATGTTTCTTTATTAAATACGTATCATGTATTTTTCAATTCTTTTTAGTAATAAGTTTGTCCATATTGTGCGCAGGTATGAAGATCTTTGCATTAAAATTGTTGGAGAGAAAATATTTTAACATTTCCAAAGAAAAAATTATTCTACAGCTTTAAAACAAGGACAAATAAGTTAAGAACATATGTGATTTTATTACGTGTTTCCCTTTAAAAACGGTGGTTTATTAACAATTATAAATGAACACTATGGCCCATAATCATAGTCATAGAAAAAGCATACTTTATGCAAAAGCATGCTTTTGTTTTAAATTCAGAACAAAATTTATATGTTTTTGTTGTTTAAAAGTCTACTTTTACTTAAAGTATGCTTTTTCTATGATTATGATGTCTTTTACACACTTACATATATTACAGTTTAACAACACACTTGAAGTTTTAGAACACTTTGATATTTACACAACAATGACTCACAATAAATTGATTAACTTGATTGGCCCTGATAGTCTATTTATACACCAATCATAATTTCTTGAAGGTTCGGAGCTAAGATACTAGAATGTTCATGACTGCAAGTCTAGAATGTTCGTGTCTAGAATATTCAGCTGCCATATTGCTCAGCTATGTTTATAACAGGGTGTTCTCAATAATGTTTATAAATTAAAACTACTTCTACTTCTACAATTTATTAAACAAGTTGTATGTCGATAAACATACCATCTGTTGACAAAGATGTTGTATGTTGATAAACATGCTATATGTTGATACCGACATTTAAATTTAAATTAAAATACAATTTCGTAAAAATATGTTTAGTGGATGTTGTCAAGCAGTCAACAATTTAATAAATTGGTTCCGCGACTAGGAAGCATTGAAAATTTACCACAGAATGGTTGTCCAAAATCGTTGAACGCAGGCTAGGAAATACATGGAATGCCCATGTAAACCGGATACATTTATTATTTTAAAAAGAAAATCTGTTAAAAAATGATGACAGGTTTTGGTTCAAAAAACAGAAAAGCAATTAAGGACGGTGAATTTCGAAAAATGGAAAGAATGCTCTTTTCGTGGTTCCAAACGCAACGAAAAAGCCATATCCAATTGACTGGCGCTATTTTGCAACACAAAGCCAAAGAGTTTCACAAACGATATTACAACACGATTCTGAAGCAAGATCTCAATACAAATTCATATAAATTGCATTTATTTTATTTATTACTTTGTTTATAATTAAAATAATAATAATAATAAAGGCATTGTCCAAAAAAATTTAGAGTTGTTATTTCAATAGTTTTTGAGTAAACAAACTTTGTCATAAATAGACTCGGTTTAACGAATTTTTCAATTTAAGGTTTTATCTTCGTTTTATCTGACCAAAGCACATGTGCCCCAATTTTTTTTTGTGTAGATGATGTCTTACATACAAAATAGAAAACATTGTTCTTATTATTTTTGTCGATCTAATTCACACTTTTCATAAAATTTAGGCAATTAACTTATGGTAATTAAAAGAATTTATAGAAAGCTTACTGCTTATTTCATGCCGTGCATTTTTTGTTTTCAAGGCTCCATAAAAAGAAAACTAAAAGGAACTTGTGTCATTTAAAAGAAAATATATTAAAATTGAAACTGTTCGAAGTGTCTCGCGCCAACGTGATTTTAATGGCCGAGTTCCACGCAAGAAACCGTCTATACATCCGAAAAACAGACTATGCAGGGTAATTTTGATAAAGAACAACGAATCTGCATTTGGAATTCGATCATCTTCGCCGATGAATCTAAGTTTGAGACAATCTCGGATTGGGGTTGTGCGAACAGAGTCGATTTTAACGCACGTTAGTCTCAGTGTTGTTTATTAACGCACAAACGCACAACAGATCATGTTGCTTCATCTGTTTTTATGGGCGATATAAATATTAAGGAACCAGACGCTCTTGACGTTCTAAGCATGAGAATTCAGTGTGATGTCCTTTGGACAAAACACATTTTTCAAGTGTCAAAAGAAGCGCTCAAGTGCCTCGGCTTTTTAAAACGGTGTAGAAAATACTTCACTCCATCTGATCTTCTTACTATTTACACCACCTATATTCGGCCGAAAATGGAATACAACTCTCATGTATGGGCCGGTGCTTCGAAGTCTATTTCGGAGTTACTTGACCTTGTACAGGAGTGACAGTAGGGGATCCATCGTCGCAATGTGGGTTGTGTTTCACTGTTCTATCGATACTATAATGGAACGTGTTCTGCTGAATTCAGGGAACTTGTTCCTGAAACACGTAGTTTTTTACGTAATACATGTTCTTCAGTAAGGGCTCACCCATTTGTGATCGCTTGGACAGTTGATCGCACAACACACTACAGGAAAAATTCGTTCTTTAGCTGTACTGTCCGTATGTGGAATAAACTACCAGCAGAAGTATTCCCTGCTACTTTCAATATAGGAAAATTCAAGTCAAATATGTGAACATTTGCTCACTCTATCCTCCCTCCCATAACCTATTTTCCTAGTTCCAACTCAATGCATTGCATAAGTAGGGGTCGTCTCCTGAGTGCTGGTCCAAGAAAAAAAAATATTTGGTTTAGATGGCATGTCGTATGTTTGACGGAAACCAAATACAGAACTCAACACGGAAAACCTAAAGCCTGTATGTCAGCTGCTGGAAATTTAACATTTGTTGAAACAACCATGGACATAAGATCAGATCCAAAGATAAGGTAACGATCCAAAGCACAAATCGGATATTGTGCAAACATGGCCACAGACCGTAATGTTATCGAAAAATGTGGACAATTTTATTGATTAGCATAAAGAAACACAAAATTTCTAACAAAAACAATTTAAAAAAAGCGCTACTGACGGAGTGGTCGAATATATCGCCGAGTATTACCCAAAAAATATTGGCATCTATGCGAAATCGTAAAATAAATTTCCTTATAGCAATTGTCTGTATTACTACCACTAGCATTATCGTTTGATAATGCTTTACTTTTTATTTCATCAAATATGCTTTTTGCTTTTGTCTGAAATGCCATTAATGGTTTTATCTGCGCCACTTGATTTTCAATCTCAATAGAAAGCATGGACTCCATACGATCATTAAAGCACTTCTTGTACGGGTCATCGTTTTACCATCTAATGATGTTTATTACCTTTATACAGCAAATAAATCTTATTATATTTAACAATGTCAGCAATATTCATTCATAAATTCATTTAAAGATAAGTATGTCCGGACACCATTCAATTATTAAATGCACTTACTTCCGTCATTATTATGATACAGCATACTTAAGATCCTAAACATATTAACACTTTAACAGAGTGGGGGGCTGGTATGTAGTTAAATGCTTAAGACTCGGACACATTTACATACACGCAGAATGTCATTTGATAATTACTATTTTACACATTAACGTATTATGTATATTCAAGTAAGTTGATATTAAAGTTAAACTATTGTCACCTTCTTTACATGGGAGTTTACTAGGGAAACTTATAGTGTATATGTATGTTTGTATCTTCATACTTACATATGTGACTAAATGTGACCATTAGGGTAACCCAAAATAACTGGTCATATGGAATGAACAAATTTCGAAGCTTCCGAATACTTTACATAAGAAAAAATAGGTATGATTCCATGTGTCTTTTAAAGAATTTGTATGTGTTAGCAAACTAACATTAGGTTCTTTTGGAGCGCATGCATGTGAATTGAGTTTTTGTCTTTTAATCTTTGCTTTTTGAATCATTGCTAACTTTTTTGGTTCCATGCAATAGAGGGCCCTAATGTTCATATATGTATGTATATGTGTGTGTAATCGTATTTACATCTATGCAAAAACTGAAATAAATGACTACGTTGGCCAAACCACAACATTTTGTTGTTAAGTCACTCAAGTGTCCTACGATATTCGTACGTTCTTACATACAAATGTTTGAGTTTGAGTGTATGTGAAATCTACAGTGCAAATACCTCTTGAGGCACTTGAAGATAGTTGATGTTGTTGTTTCTGTCTGGAGAACTTGCTACTATGTACAACAAGGTGTTGCAATTGAATTACTTGTCATAAAATATTTGAGAAAATGGAATTAACTAAATGAAGATGCATTTAGCTGTGCTATTTACAAACTATTTTCATACACGTAAGTACTTATTTACACATGCTTCACAACTACATATCATTAGCTTGGGTTTGCAAATGTGCTAAGTCCATTTTCATTAAAGGTTTTTTTTAAAATACAGTTAGCTTTAGTGTGTAAATGTGGTTAGTCACAAATTTCCCAGGAGACACTAAAAGTTATGTAAAGTTATTTGTTTTAAACATTTATGAAATCTTTTAATTCAGTTGTTGTCATAAGTCCCAATTTACACGAAGCAAATTTTTAAGATAAGCTGATTACCTTTTAGATATCGGGATGAGGGGAAGATAAGACAAGTACCTACTTGATTGTACTAACAATTCGTATTACTCTGTTATTTTTATTAAATATGTGTATACAAGTGCCGGTAAAAATAATAGCACAATTTGCACAAGAACATTTAAATTGGTGCACTAGTAAATAGCGAAATATTTTATGGACGGACGAGAGTAAAATCATTTTATTTGGTGGTAAAGCTCCTCGTTCATATGTTAGACGTCCCGCAAATACAAAATGCAATCCACAATTCACATCTAAGACGGTAAAGCATGGAGGTTCTAGCACTATGGTATGGGGATGCTTTTCATTTTACATAGCATACAATCAACAATGGCTCAAATTGTTTACGTTGATATAATATTATGCTTTCCTATGTCATGAACGAAATACCATTGCTTTGGGTCTTCCAACAAGACAACGACGCAAAACATACAATCAGAAAAGCACGTCAGTGATCATGGAGTGGCCAGCGCAATCACCTGACTTGAACCCAATAGAGAATCTTTGAGCTGACGTAAAGAAAAGTATCTCAAATAAAACCGACTAACAATGAGCATCTTTGTGCTTTAGTGAAGGAGTTGTGGTCGAAAATACCTAATGAAAGATGTTAAAACTGCGCCGCCGTTATTGCCAACAAAGGCCATGCAACAAAATATTAATATGTTATTTGTTTTATCAACATCATTTTATTTGTTTTTTATTTTATTTATTTGAAATAATGAATAGTGCTATTTTGATACTTCACCTGAAATTGCCAATCTTTTCAATAAAAAGTCAATAAAAGTTGCACAAATCTTTTTTACCTTAAATAAATGATTGACATATTTCAATAATATGTCACAGGAATAACTAGGGAACTAAATCGAACATAAATTCATATGTACAGTCGAATACTGCCGTCAGTGCTATTTTTTTTTACCGCAGCTGTATATACTCTCAAATGAAAATACGAGCGATTTAAGCAATAAGAATTGTGCTGTGTCAACAGCAAAGAAATTTCAAGGAAAAAACTGTATCAATCTTTTCAATAAAAATTGCTTCGTGTAAATTGGGACTAACAGTTTAGAAGAATGCCGTTGGTGACTTAGAAGTAATGTCACATTTTTTCACATTTTCTATCACTTATTTTGTAATCTCTTTTTTATATAAGAATGCTAAAAATTGTTTAAAAAGAAACCAGGAATAAAGAATAAAGCAAACTATGCAGTAAAATTTTGACCCGAATTAGCTGCCCGTAATTATTCAAAAGCTGCAATAAATTGCTGTCGAGAACATCATAATTATTTCCAGTATCCAATATTGGGTTTTTGTCAAAAGAAAGTTAAAACGAGTTAAAAAATTTTACCGATTTGGAATATGTATGCAGCGCAAGTGGATCGAAATGTTCGGCAACAGTCAATGCGATCCATCAAAACAAAAACTCAGTTTTTTATTACAGTAAATTAATTTCTTATTTTCTTCTTTTAGCTTTTCTTAAAAATTAATAAATGTGCATTTATTTTATTTATTTTTTTTTAAATTATATTAATATATACATTTTTATTAAATAATTTTTAAGCTTGAGGTCACTTTTTTGTTTTTTATAAAAGATTTTTTAATTCTTATATATAATTCACTCAATATTTCGATTTCCTTTGGAAATCTTCTTCAGGAGTTAATTTAATATTATAAAAATTTTCTATGTGTAAAAATTTTTTGATATAAGTTTGAAAGGGGTTGACAAAATTGAAAACATGTTTTACAGAAAAATAATTTTAAATTTTCGATAATAACATTGAACAGTAAAAAATTATAACAGAAATATAGTAACATTTTAAATAATAACATTTTGGAATTATAACATTTTTTAAATACATAAATTGTGTTAATTTCTCCTATTGTTAATATTTATATTTTTGTTCAATAGGTGTCTGTAATTTTGAGCTAAGTTTTCTGTGTCTTTCTTAAAATGTATCCTTCTTTCTGATGGTACATTATTTATATGTAACATTTCTAACATGTATCTTCGTTTTGTATGATTTTCTGTGTTCAATATAGATGTGTTATCAAAATCTGGGTAGTGGTTAAAATCTCTACAATGGGTTGATAAAGCTGTTTTTTGTGTTGAATTATAATTTCTATATTTCTGGTCATGTCTATGTCCTGCTAATCTAGTTTTAAGTTTTGTCCCTGTTGTTCCTATATATATTTTGTTACATTGCCCGTTACTATTACCACCACAAGGAATTTTATATACTAAATTTGACATATCTGTCTTTTCTAATCTATCTTTAGTTTTGGTCGAAGAATATAGAATAAAATTATTAATATATACATAAATAATACTGTTTGAAAAATTATTTTAAACAATACTATTTTAAAAAATACATATTATATACATAGTTATTTCAGTAGAATTAAATTCACAAAAAATTAAACAAAAACAGAAGCATATTCAAATTTAATAGATCAATTTTTATGCGTCAAAATAAAGTAAACAGTGGCATCATCCTTATGCATTAAACACCTGTCACCCCAAGAGTAGTGACCATGGTGCAACTATACAAGGTGAGTGCAAATCGACAACAAATACAACACAAAACAGAAACAACAGGCATTTTGTTTGTGTAAAATAATGTACTACTGTCAAAAATACTTGAAAAAGTATTACTTTTGACATAAGTAAATTGTAAACAAAATCAGTCAGCTGGGCTACTGCACTCACCTTGTATACTTGCACCATGGTAGTGACTATTCTTTTAATTTTTCTTTGTTTGAAAGTATAACGGTACAGGGCCGTTCAAAATAATTGCATATGTCATAATTTATCATTAAAAGAGAAAGTTGTGACGTTAAGTCACCAAACACAATGGGAAGACAAACATCAATAGTCTCAAATCATAATAAACTTCCATATAAAATCTGAATCCCTGCGTGAAATATGTAGATAAAATCGTTGGAAGGTATCACTGTATAGGTACAATAAAAAAATTATATGCAAGTTATACACAATACCTTTGAAAATTTGCCTAGTGCAAAACGATCAAAGCGTCTTAAAAAAACTGAAGTGAAAACTAAGAGAAACTAGGTGAAAATGTAACAAAAACTTCTAAAAAAAAACTTCTGTAAGCGCGAGGACGATTAGAAGATCTTTGCATCAAAATGGTTTAGCACAAGTTTGTTTGAAGTTGTACACTCTTACAAGAGTTTTGCAAGATCAAATAAATTAAAATTAAATATTTGTTGTGCTTTGGCCTAAATAAGAAAAGTTTTTTGAAATAAATAAACGAGTTTAAATATGTATATGTTATTTAGTGGTTACGTCTTTTTCGGCAAATATATGCCCAATGTGAACGTACCTTTAAAACCAATAGTTTTTATTTACTCTGAATATGCAACACCCAAGAATGATAAAATAAAGATTACGCCAACGCGCGTGAAATTTTAAAATGTTCTGCGCATTTAGGCCCTGTGACGTCACACATTCTGTGTTTCTATTGGCTAATTTTTTCTCACTTGTTTTTTTTACTCATGTTTTGCTTGCATTTGCTCACTGCACTCTTCATGTTTATATTTTTTGTTGTTTTTTTTTTGTTTGTTTTTCTTTTTTAAACAGATTTTATTTTAGAACTCTCAGAGATTTCAATTGCAATGTTGCCAACTATCACATAAAACACACGTTTTTCGCAAGAAATGTTAATTCTAACACATGAAACATTATTGGTAACCCTTAGAATGGCCCTTCTACGTCACATAACGGGAAATCATGCGCATGGCGTAATCTTTATTTTATCATTCTTGTGCAACACCTAATTTCAAATAAACAGCAGACTAACAATAATCCAAGCCAATCGATTGCTGTTAAATAAAGGTACATATGTTTTTATGTATTAAATGTTTAATACCCTCTTTTAGTATAAATTCTTCAGCAGCATTTTTTATTAAAAATTCCACCAACTGTTCCTTAAAGCTTTTATTAGACATTTTATTTATTAATAAAATGAGCTGTCTTGCAATAAGTAGTGCAAAATAAATTAAAAAGATCATATATGAGATTACAAATATGCATATACATATTTGTAATCTCAAATACAGAAGATTGTGAATAGAACTTTAGCATATCTTTAATATTTCATTGCAATTTTCAAGCGAAATTTAATTTATTGTAACATAACTACTGATATGTCAACAAGTTAAATGTCAAAACTTTCATATTTTTTTTTAATATATCCCTTTTGGAAAATAAAATTCAAGTTGGAAAATCCGTTACGTGTGCAAAATCAAAATACCGATTGCTATAAAGGAGGGATACACTTCCACTCGAAGACTAATAGTTCATTGTAAATCCCTTCAAAAATATAGTTAGAGAACGAAGTTAAATCTATACAGATAAGATAAGATATGTACATACATATGTATGATACACAATAAAAGTTGTGGATCAATATAAATACACGAACATTAACATTCGTTTCCATACATATATCATTTCATTTTCAAATGAATGCATTAATCTACTTTATTTTGTCTAACATTAGAGAGGAAAATTAACGGAACTTCTTTCCCAGTCATAGAAGTTTGAGCACCTAACTTCATTTATGTGTGGTAGGTCATGCAGTAAATTTGAATCTAGTACTTGATCATCATGTAACCTAGATGCTACTGAAAATACTTTGGTAAAATCACACTAACTTTAAGTGAAGTTGTAAATAAATTAAATGGTACGGATTATTATAATATGTTATATAAATACTTAGAAATTTGTTTAAAATATAGAAAATTAATAATTAATGAATTTGTTTAGCTGTTTTGTATTATAAAACAATATCTAATGTGATATACATATGTGCAAATGTTAATAATGTACTAATTTTTTAAATAATCAAAACTTTGTTAAAAAGAAATAATTTGTAAATAAAATTAAACGTAAATATATAAATGAAATTGATTAAAATAATGTGAAATTTAAAATTACTTCAAATGCAGTTTTAAATGCCAATCTGGCTCTCAACTATTTAGTTATGCCAAACATAGATAATAAGGAATACTTAATCATTAAGATTGTAATATATTTTTATTATATCTATTAATAAATAATAAAATAATAAATAGAAGTTTTTTCCTTCTGTTAGATTATATGTACATACTCATTTAAAAATAAATAATAGTAAAATTTCTTTATAATTGTTAAGTTTATAAAAATGTCTATGACATTTTGTGACATTTAAACATATCTTTCCACCTGGTTTAAGTTAATTGTCTCCATCAACAATTGCATATCAAATATCTTTAGAAATTGTCATCCAAAACAATAGAGTCAACAACATACATACATATACCTATAATCGCCACCTTAGTGAATTTTAGATTGATAAACTTAAAACTTAATTGTGTCTTCTTTTCCCATTTCGTCTCATTATAGAGTATTTGATGTGCTTTTTTCAAATGCAAACCATAAAACGCACTATACAAGACCATTGACCGTACCGGACTACAACTCCCATTGTTTGAGGAAACAAAAACAAACAAAAAAAAACACACATGCAACAGAAACAATTAACCAAAGATTGTCCAACCAAAGGTATGAAGATAATTTGCTGCGAGGCTTATATGTAAAAGTGACATCAAAGTGCCAACATCGTATACTCTTACTAGTAGGTAAATCGTGTGTTTATGTGACAATAGCAGCAGTAAGATAAGGAGACACTTTATTATTAACTCTAGTGGACAGCAACAGGATAACGGTCATACCAAGAATGCTACAGAAATATCATCCAAATCCATTGTCACATTTTCTGGCGCTACACAATTCGCAAGCAACACACCACAATGTTGTTGATGCTCACACTTTGGCCTCAACCCTTGCTAATGGTCATGTACAATTTCAGCATCATCATCATCAACAACAGCAGCAGCAACAGCAACAGCATCATACCAACCCAGTCTTGTTAGCGAATCATCACCCACAAAATACACACAATCACACAGCAATTGAATTGGCAGCTCAGCATTTGAACTCTCATTCACCAGCACATATACAAAGAGACCACCACCACCACCAACCTCATCATAATAATCATCAGCTACTTCATCATCATAGTCATCGTAACGCACAAAACCACCATCATCATCATGCACAGCAATTAATTGAAGCAGCAGCGGCAGCCACGGCAAATACAACCCTTGATGCTGGCAAGTCTTTTACAATAGCCGCCATTTTAGGTTTACAAAAGAGTGCCATGGAGAATACGAGAAAGGAATACACCAACAATGTTATTAACCTATCGTTAAACTGTGCCAGCCATCACCAACACCACCCCGACAACAACAACAGTACACAACAACCACCCACCAACACAACACCACTATCCGATGTTGATGACGAGCAACCCCATGAACAACCCCATCAAGCACAGCGCGATTCTCTTAACTGTAGTAATAACAATAACAATAGCAACAACAACAATAGAGTTGTTAGTAACTTGAATGCAAACAAGTCAAATATTTGCAATAGTTTCAATACTACGAATAGCAACAACAACAACAACAACAGCATTAACATTAACACCACCGTCAACAATTCTGTAAATAGTTTCAATTGTGATAATACTAATGCAACAGCAGCCAGCGTTTTAATGAATCGTTATTTACCGTCGGCCATGGCAAATGTGTCTGGCACAAATGTGGTGGTCTCAACACCTTCATTAGTCTCGTTCGCCTCAAGTCCCGTCATGACCCACCAACAGCATGCTCGAGCAAATAGCTTTGTTGCTGCGGCAGCTGCTGCAGCCGCCGCTGCTGCTGCTGCCAATGGTGCTCCATCGGCCTTGCAAAGTCTACAACAATTGCATCAGCAACATGCCCATCAAACGAGCTTGAGCTTTCAAAGGGATAAACTAAAGTCTGGTGAGTTTTCGAAAATAATCGTAATCATGTTGTGAAGAAAATTTCTCGTAAAAACTTTTATTAATGTTTAAAGAGTTCAAAGGGTTAGGTTAGCAGGCGGTTATAACAGTACACAGCTCACTTGAGTTCATATAACTGGTCCTTTTGTGTTGAAGTTGCTCAAGTTTTAAATATATATTTTTAGCTATCGCCAAAAAGATCCGGGTATATACATATATCTATTTTGTTATACCGTTGTTTGTATCATCACATCGAAATACTGGTTTTAGATCCTCAAAAGTTTAAATTTTCTAGATATGTACTTATGTATACAATTCTAAAACGGTTTAGCAATTCTCTCAAATCTGTTGAAAGCACGGTAGAATGTAGATGGAAGGGTCAAGGAATTGCAATTTTCCTTAAATATTTTTCTTTAATCAGAAAGAAATATGCATGTTGTCTGTGTACAATGTTGTCTTCAAAAGGCTTAAGTGAAACTTAGCCGTTTTAATTATAATTAAATCAGTTTTTTAGAACCTTGATTGAAATGATTATGTGGCATATTCAATATACATGTTTGAAGTTCTTTCCTGCCTTGTATTTGGAGAAAAAATAAAAATAAGTTTCTTTTGTTAATAGTCTGTAAGAATTTATATTCATAGACTAAATAAATAAATAAATAAATAAAAAAAAGAAAAATGGCTTAAGTTTTAGTAATAATAATGGCTAATTTTTTTAATTTTAAAAGTATTGAATCCTTTAAGAATTCATTCATTATTGAAACATTCAAGAATATTACATTTCTTTAATTTTTTTTAATCCCTCAAATTGCCAGGTTATCCCACGATCGATTCAAGTAAGTCCCAAGTCGACCTATACCTTCATATAGAAAGCTGGTACGCTTAAATCTTGTATTAAAAAAAATTTAGCATGTGACTAATGCACAACTTCGAAAAACCGTAATGCGGTACAGTTAGATGAGGCCAAGCATTAACCAATGCAAAAGTGAGACGCAAATCTCTCGAAGGCAGCGAAAAAAGGACGGCCTGATTGCTCTTAAGCGATAATGACAATGACGCGCGAGTTCTTTCTCCACCCAGAGCTGAATTACGACTCCACATTTCTTAAATGATACATTTTTTCTTTAGTTCAAATATTATGTAAATACAGTGGCTCACAGCTTATTTTGTGCAGTGCATTTTTTGTTTACAAAGCTTCATAAAAAGTAAACTAACAGGAACTTAAAATAGAAATTGCTGTCATTTAAAGAAAAAATATTATAGACTAAAGCTAGATTTACTCGTGTAAATAGCAAAATTTCTTCAAAATTTATTTATTTAATAACTATTAATAACTATTAAATAAATAAATTTAGAAGAATTTTTGCTGTTTATACGAGTTTGAAGCATTTTGAAGAGCAATTTTGAAGAAAATTTCAATCGTGTAATCTAGCTTAACAAACCAAAAAAAATTATTGCAAAAACGAACATTTTAATATATTAAAACTAAAAAAACAAAAAATGCTCGTTTCTCCACGTCACAGCTTATTTTATGCAGGCACGTATGGGTTTCGAAAACTTGAAATTAAAACTGGCAATTACACGATTTAATGGTGTGATTTTATTACAACAGTTTTAAGGCGATTTGACATAGATGCGACCAGTTTTTTGGGTAATACTCGGCAAAATATTCAACCACTCCTTCAGTAGCGCTTTTTTGAAATCGTTTTTGTTAGAAATTTTGTGTTTACTTATGCTCTTTTCTTAAACTGACTATAAATTTAAAATTTCAATAAATTTTTGATAACATTAAGGTCTGGCGAGGATGTCATCAAATGTGGGCAGTTAAATATTAGCCACGTTTGCACTATATTCAATTTGGCATCGTTATCCTGGTAAAATTGAAAATATGATTTTATATCCAGGTTCTCTGCGCTTTCCAACAAGTTGTCCTTCAGAATCTGAAGGTACTTAAAATTGTGCATGGTTGTTTCAACAAATGTTAATTCCCAGTACCACCAGAAGACATACAGACCCAAACCATGACACTACCACGGCCATGCTTCACTGTAGCCTCTAGGTTTTCTTTGCTGAGTTCTATATTTGGTTTCCATCAAACATACGACGACCGAATATGTTAAACTTAGATTCATAGGCGAAGATGACCGAATTTCAAATGTAGATTCAAAGTTCTTTAGCGTCTGTCTGTTTTTCGAGTTTATAAACGGTGTCTTGCGGGTATTTCGGCCATTAAAATCAAGTTGGCGCGAGACACGCCGAACATTTTCAACAAAACATGGTTTGTACTAGTTAGCTTCAACTTCGGAGGCCAGTTGTAAAGCTGATAGCCTTGAATTTATTTATTATTTTTTTAAAATATGGCGCTCATCATGCTCTTTGAAAAATTTATTTGGTAATTTTTTGCCTTTGTTATAGACCCGATTTCCATGAATGAAGCACTCAATGATTTTTTGGACTGTGGAAGATTTAATATAAATCATATCTGCTATTTTTCGCTGTGAGTGGCCATTTTGGAAATGGTTTAAAACCAATTCTCGTGGTTCTATCGTTATACGTGGACTCATTTGAACTACATATTTTAAATTGACACTTGACGTCACAAATCGGCTTCACAATTCAATAAAAAATATTGCTAGAAATAAAAAAAAAAACGAAAAACCAACAACGCCAACAAGTTCGTTAGACTTTAACATTTTTTCTTTTAAATGATACCAATTTCATTTTACAGTTCCTTTTAGCTGTGAGCCACTGTAATTAAAAATAAATTGAACGAAGAATCCTAAATTTAATTAATAAATTCGTAGATCTGATTATATTCTTTTAAAATACTATTTAAATATTAAAACCATATATTATTTTTTAACTTATGTATATCCGTAATTTGAAGCTGATATTTTCCTTTTTCATCTTTTAGATCACAATGGCAAAAAGTCCTCACTCAAGAATAAACGTGTACGTACGATTTTCACTCCCGAGCAATTAGAAAGGCTTGAAGCCGAATTTGAACGTCAACAGTATATGGTTGGACCAGAACGTCTCTATCTGGCGCACACACTACAACTAACAGAGGCTCAAGTGAAAGTGTGGTTCCAAAATAGACGTATCAAGTGGCGAAAACATCATTTAGAAATAACACAACAGCGTTTGGCCCTGCTAAGACAAACACAAATTACCACCAATCCAAATGGAACAACTGAAACAGACACCATTAATATCGATACCAACGACGATGAATGTGATGATATAAAGCAAGAAGAATTAAGAGAATTAAGCGAAAGTCGACAAGATACAGAATCAGAGTTATCAATTTGCAACGATTCAATGGATGCTGAAAGTATTTTAGAGGGAGAAGATGAAACATAAGAATAAATTTTTCTGTTTTCTAGTAAGCTTAAATTGTAAATACATAGTATGTATGGTTTAAATTAAGATATTTAAATAATAAATGTAAATATGAAGTGAAAACAAAATATTAAATAAAATTTAAAAAGCGTTAAAATAATCCAATAGTGCAAGTTCCGTTTCGTTGGTTTACAAACAGTCCGGCACTCCAGTCACTTAGCATCCCGAATACAATTTCCAATTTCCCAGAGAGGATATCTAGATAGATGTTTTAGATTCATATTCCTGAGTAGCGTATTAATTACTATGTTCTTCAAGCGAGGCAAAAGCATGTCATTATCTGCCATGTCACAGAATTTAATTCCGTTCGGAAGTGAAATTAATTCCGTATTTTGCTTCTATAGAAAAAGTAAAAGGAACAATTTTTTCGGAATGAAACCTTGAAATTCTTAAAATTAAAAGTAGTTTCATTCCGAAAACATTTTTCGTTTTGCTTTTTCTATAGAAGCGAAAAAGGGACCTAATTCCACTTCCGAACGGAATTAAATTCTGTGACATGGCTGTATGTTTCCAATCATTCTGAATACAATTGTATAATTTTTGAACACGAATTAATGCTGCGAGAGAGTGTAGTGACGATGGAAATTTTTAATAACGTTTCCAAAGTTTTCAGCGGAAAAAATAATGGAAAAAAACAATTGCTTCAATTACGATCAGGAAAAGTGGGCATGATAAATAACCATGGCCTGTGGATCACCAGGAATTATATTGTGATAATTGGCTATAAATGCTGAATTAACAGAAAATGTAATCATTTACAGGTTGCTTCAATTACGATCAGGAAAAGTTGGCATGATAAATAACCATGGCCTGTGGATCACCAGGAATTATATTGTGATGATTGGCTATAAATGCTGAATTAACAGAAAATGTAATCATTTACAGGTTGGATAAAAAAATAAGGATTTAATGATCTGCATAACGATCTAAATAAATTAATTATACATGCAGTGTATTGCAAAACTATTTCACGTACTCATTTATTAGGAGATACTAATTCTGTTTTTACACGGTAAATGGTTCTAGGAAATTCCGCGTAAAAAAACTGTGTAAAAAAGGCATTGATCGTATGCAAAATAGGTGATTGGTTCCTTATTATTCAGGTTTATAATATTAAATCACGTACAAATGTATACAATGTTTTTACACAAGCATAGTTATTAAAGAAAAAAAGATATGCACTCTACGCTACAAGTAATGTAAAAAAATGTATGACAACTTGTCATTGACAAGTTTATTTGATTGTATGCTCTAAAATGGATTTCCTCTAAATTTGTGCTATTTACAATAGTTCTGAGCAGTAAATTTGCTTGTATCCACAAAAAGGTAATTCGACTAAATTTGTGATACGAACATATTTCGCAAAAATTAAATTTAACAAAACAAAATTTAAGCCCAAACAATTTTGAATCGTGCTAAATGGAATAAAATCGTGTAAAAACAGAATTAGGTGTATTTATTTTTCATTCATACATAAAATTGTAAAAAAGATTGAAAAAAAAGGCTGCACAGTTCCCTCTCAAAATAAAATTATTATTGTAAACAAATAAAAAAAAAAGTCGTTGCCACTCAAGGAAAGGGGGAAATAATATTTTTTGTAATTATTATTAAATGTACTTAATTTGTATTAATATAAAAAAATTTTATAATATAAGGAAAACTGTATTACATATATTAAGTTTTATTCCGCATTATTATTCCCAAGTAATGACTTTGTAATGCTTTGTCTGTATTTAGTTATCGTGTCAATAATCTTAAGTAAATACAAACATTTTTCGGTGGTGGGCTTTTTACAGGAATGGATAAATTATAGGCTTATGGGTCGCCTACGGATGGCAATCGAACTTCAGTGGAGTTCACAGTTGCCAAAAACAATTCAACTGGCAACCGTCAGCTGTTAACTTCAGTTGCCGAACATTGCAAACGAGAATTTGTGGTTGTTTTGATTTTATTTTAAGTGATAAATTTTAAATGTTAGTAATTTTGTTGTTAAATTATTTATATTTTTTAACAAATAAATGTTGGTTTTCTACTCGAAAATTCGAAAAGAGATTAAAAACGAAAGTTGCGTTACACAATAAGAACTTGCATGTCAGTTGTGTTGCCTATTAGCAATCCATCTCCAGTTTGGTTGCTATACATAATCGTCCCATTGTTATTATTCCGAGAGGACTGTTATTTCGATGGACAAATATGGATAGAACTGCTTCTATAACTAAAAAAAAAAATCAGATAAAAATTTAAAAATATCGTAAAACTGTTTGGTATTTACACCATCTTGATACATCCCGCTGGTATTCTGACCCTTTCAATACGATTTTTTTAATTTTAGTATCAATTTCACAAAATGTTTAAAACAAATAAAAGTAAACAAAAAAACTCAAATTTTAAAAGTATAGTATATGACAGTAAGATTCACGTAGAAAGTTAATATGGCTACATTCAACGATTTTGGACAATCATTCCGTGGTAAATTTTAAATGCTTCCGCGACTATAGACCAATTTATGAAATTGCTATATCTTCATACAAAATTGTTACAAATAACAATTAAAAGTACATGGCACGTATCCTCTAAAAAACCTTAAAAAATTCCAAGAACAATTCGACAGCTCAATTCCAAAACATGCTAAGTCGAAAAATTGAGTTTTGCAGGTAAAGCTTCTAAAGCTTACAAGCGATATCTAAAAAACCATATGAGGTAGAACTTTGTTGTTTATAACTAGTGTTAAAAAACAAGCTAAGTCGACATAGCATGGTTTGGAATTGAACTGTCGAATTATGAAAAACAACAAAAACCCAACAAAATTTCCAAATGCAAATTACTTTTATGACCTGCAATTTGTGATGCAAATTAATAAAATGCAATAACTAAACAAAAAAATTACACAATGTCTACTATTAACTGCAAAAACGAAAAAAAAATATTTTTATCTGTTTTTTACAATTTTATGTTTGAATGAAAAACAAATTTGTCTTGATAATGAGTAAGCAATATAGTTGTGTGACACATTGTATGTATATTATAAACTAGCCTTTTTCAGTAACATGGACAAACATATGTTTAAAAAAATTTTAGAATTATTTCTTTAACTAAGTGATTTTCATAAACATTTATTTTAGATTAAAGGCCTGAAAAATCTGAGTTATTTTCATAAGAATTCCACCAAGCCTCAAATTAACATTTTTATACCCGTCAGTCCGTCCACTGGCTGGCTGGCTTTCCATGTAAAGCTTGTGGGCCAAATCAGATCTACAAATTTTGTGCAGATCGGTCCATAATTTATCATAGCTCCCATATAATGCCCACTCCCGAAAATCACTTTAAAGAGCATAACTCACTTAAAAATGTCGTTATCCAAATAATATTGAACACAAAAAATATGTTTCTTATATATAAAAATAATATGGTACAAGTTTCATATATACAGAAACGATGACACCTAATTTTATAATGGTCGGTCCATAATTAGCCGAAACTTCTATATAAGAGACCGTAATTTACTTTAACCTCCATAAATCTTTTAAAAGTATTTATATATATATATATTTATATAGTATAACAATCATAATATTTATATTCACAGAAATCATGACACTAACTTTTTGGATGATCGGTCCATGATAGGATATATCTCCCATATAGCGCCCATTTCTGAAAAACTTTTTATACATACATATACTGGGTCGGGCTTGACCAACAATACTTTATTAATTTTTTAAGATAAAACCCCACTACGTTAATTACTTTTATAAAATTGTATATTTATTTTTAATAATATATGTATGTATGTATGTAAGTATATTTTATTTTATCTACGAGAAAATGAAAGAACAAATAATTATAAATTAAAATAACGAAAAAGAAAATGACAATCAATTGCAATATTGTCCCAGTTATCATACGCTAACGTTTTCCCATTCAATTTGTCTGATTTGTACCCGACATACTCATCTGTAATTTCTTTTCACATACTTTTTTAATGTGTATCTGGTTCGTAGCTTCGGCCTGTCGCAATATCTTGCGTATATCCGACAAGCGTTTATATTTATTTGCCAGCAAATAGGCCGATTTCAATTGTCCGATAAATATGTGTGATGATATTCTTAACTCAACACTATTTATCTTTTTGGTTAAATTATCGAGAGCCGCTTTCACGTCGGGTTCATGATTATTGGTAGCCGAATTAATGGCTACACTAAGGATTTCATCAATGTCGCGTGTACTAACGTCATTATTGCTGTTAATGCTATTCAAAAGTTTATCCACATCATGGAGACGTTGATTGCGCGCTAGAACCTTGGCGGTGGCAGTAAATATTTTAATCGGTGGTAGTTTATAATCTTGTATAATTCTGTAAATGGAATTAAAGTGGAAAATTTAATATTATAAATCATTGAGAATTTAGTTTGAAATATATGTATGTATGTATGTACTTTACCTGTAAGCTAAACCGAAACCTTCATCAATGTTTTTGCCACATAAAAGTATTAAAATGCAAATTTGTATTTTCTCCTGGACTTTATCGAACAGTGTTGGCAATGTTTTGTTGGAATCTATGCGTAACTACAAAAAAATAAAATAAAAAAAGTCAAAGTGACGAATGTTCATACAAATGTTTATGGGAAAATCTAGTTCAACCAACATACGGGCATCGTTTACTTTACTTTAGACAGACACAAATGAATATTAAAAATTACAAACGGAATGAAAAACTTATAACCAGGTTTTCAACAAGTTCTTTGTTTTTCAACAGTGCACATTGGAATAACATGAAAGTTTTAACACTTGACTACTTTTTTGCGGGGCTATGTTAAAGATAGAGTCTATACAGAGCCGATTTAATCGATTACATCCTTAAACTTACATGCTTAAACGAAATGGACTCGCCATTCTGCCAAAATATGATTGAAAATTTTGATAAACGAATCGATATGATATCGTGATGGATATCTGTCTGAAATCATTTTTCATTTATAAATTCTTTGTTTTATTTGGTTTGAAAAGGAAAGTTTTTGTTGAAAACTCTTCGATAAACTCTTGACACTAATAGTGAAATCAGACTGAGGCCAAGACTGGGATGTATAAATCTAGAAGACCAAAAAGAATGCTCGGCTAGATTGTCCTTAAACGTCAATGACAACAACACTGTAGTTGTTTATCAACTACATACATAACTTTGTTTTGATCATAATGAAAACGAAGATTAACATTCAAACTGCCGTGATGTAAAGTCCTCAATAGTTCAAAGTGGTCAAATGTTTAAAACTATTTTTTTTTGTCTCTAAGGGAGATAACTTAGAAATGTATTTTTGTTTATGCTAGTGAATTTAAAAACATTGCACATTTCTAAAATAAAAATTCCGTAAGTATAGCTATGAATACATATTGTTTTAAAATTCATTATTTACAAATACATAACCACCTACCTGCTTTAAATATGTCTCCGTTATCAAAACCTCATTGCTACTATTTTCCACCTCACATTTCGCCAAAAACTTCGCCACATCCAACTGTTTCAATATCGTGTTTATATGGGCATTTAGCGAGCGTGCATCCATTTGCATTTGCAAATTTCCACCACCCATAGTGGGAGAAATGCTGGCAGTACTTGATCTACGACTTGTTGTATTGCCGTTCTTTTGCATAGATGATTTACTTGCATTAAAGCTAATATTCTCCCATTTCGAAATCTCCAGTTCAGTTTGCAAGTGTAGATGGGCATTATGTAAGTGCTGGGAATTTGTATGTTGTTGCTGGAAATTATCACAATTCATAGTGTAAAATTTGACACATGTCATAGAGGCTCTAATGGGATCATTTAATAGCAATTGTAATTGATAGAGAGAGTTTAAGTGATTTTGTGTCTCTAAATAACGGCAGGACTGTAGCAGTGCCGTACGCCACAGTAACAAGCGACTGTCAAACTCTTGCAAATGGCTAACAAGTTGAGGCAATTTCCCCTTCTTCAATTGCTCGAGTAAGATGTGATGTATAAAAAGATCTGGTTCAAGTTTTTGCAATATGAAATATTTCAAAGTGGCCATTATTTCATTGTGTTGCATAAGGAATTTTATAACATCAGCATGAGATCCGTATGTTAAAACATAATAAACACATTCCTCAAAGCCGCGAGTTTTACGGAATAATATTTTACGTTTCACTGGGGTATCACTGCTTGCACTAATGCGTTTTAAAGAAGCCAGAGTATTTAAAATATTTATGGCCGGTTCATGCATTCGCTTCACATAGGTTTCTTTACGTCTAGAGAGCAATGATACTAAAGAAGTATTTGAGCTTCGTATAACGGAAGCACGTTGCAAGGTTTCTGGTTGGGTTTTATTTAATGGTAAAGATTCGATTAATTTTAAAATTTCCTGCAATAGTGGAGGACCGTGTTGGGGTCTGCGTATCAAGGTGATGTCATGATTATTAGTCAGACCCAAAATATTGTCAAAATTGCCATTTGTTGAGGGTATTAGTTTGGTGTTGAAAATTACTTTACATATGGCGGTATTTGTGGTTTCATTAGTTAGTTTGGGCATACAGTGGTAAAATTTTTCACGGGCTGAACAAATTTTTACGATTGAATAAACGAATTAAATGTTTTAAATTTTGAATTTGAATAAATTTCATTAAATATTTACCCGTGTCATAACATCCTACACGCAAACAGGACAAACCATGAGCGACCATAACACCCGCTGTTGAATATCCATATTTAAGATGAACTTCTAAAGCCAAATCCCAACGTTCAGCTTGTACCAATGAGTCGGCTAATTTACGTAAACCATGATTATTTAGAGGATCCGGTGGTATAAGAGATTCACAGCCATTTTGTACCACTGATATTATAATTTCGGAATCTTCTCTTATAGTTTCAACTTCTGCCGATGCACCGCGTACCTTTCGTAAGAAAAATTTACAAAATCTGTTACTAAGATATCTTGTTTTAATTATCGTTAGGAATTGTATTGCAAAGTACAGAATATCATTATCCAAAGTTGAAAAAAGTTTAAAATTTTAACATATTTTAAGTTTTACTTTACTTGTGCCTGCAATTACTCCAATCTTATTTACCGGATTAAGTACAACGATTACATAATAAGAAGAAAAGATAAGATCTGGCGTTCCAAAAGGAAGTGAACAAGGACCTTCTCTCTATCAACACTCGACTAAAAGAATTTATCTTTAAAGTAAAATTACAATGTCTCTAATATTCGCCTAGATACATTTCAAATTAGTTTTGAAAACATGATTAAATTGTAGTCATCTTGCCGTGATGTGGATGCTTTAGTGTGTCGTCACACGAGGCCGTACTGGCAAGGCCACCCATACCAGAGGGGTTAATGGCGAGCACGATACTAAGAACTACCCCACCCTGTTTGGTAGTGTCTGTATATTCCCTTTCAATGAGATTGGATATTTTTGCAGAACAGTCCGTCGGATCATATGGATCCCCGCCCACAACTCCAAACGGGCAACAAACTCCCCTCGAGACACATCACCCTCTCACGAATTACCTTAATACACCGCGAAAATCATCGCGCGCATCGGGCTTATGCAACACTGATAGGCATTCCAGGTGGTCGAAAATGGAATATAGTAGCAATGATCGCTTGTCACTGTCTGACCGGAGGTTACATCTCCCCTACAATGACTTCTGTAGAAGTTGTCATGATGAAACATAGGACGAGACTGTGCGGCATCTCCTCTGTCAATGTCCAGCCCTTGCAAACCAAAGATTGGATAGTTTGGCCGAATTTTGCAAGCACGACTTGACGGATCTATCGAAAATAGACGTCCGAAGGCTATATGACTTTACACGTGTATTAGGATGGTTTGGTTAAATACTTTTTGTCTTAAAGTTCGTCAATTTTGAGTTTCTTCCTGCTCTCGGACCTTCTCTTTACAGCAGAGGTGGGCAATATATTTGTGTTAGTTAATCAGCAAATAGCTTTCTGTATTAAGAGAGAAGATGTTCTAGTTCTGTTCTAGTTCTGTTCTAGTTCTGTTCTAGTTCTGTTCTAGTTCTGTTCTAGTTCTGTTTTAGTTCTATTTTTGTTTTACATTTAAAAAAATGTGTAGCGAGACCTTGCTTGTACAAGTGCTAACCAGCAACTGATTTGTGTTTGATCTCTGAGATCACAACAAAGCAAAAAACTGCTTTACAGGTATCACAACGGAATCCATGGGAACAATTTAACATCGTAATTGACTGTCTTTTTTAACGTAACCTACCCTATGACTTAAAAATTGAGAATTTGGCTTTTTAAAACAATATAAAGTGAATATTTGAAAATTTTTCGTATATCCCTATAGTTACCTTTGCAGCCAACGCCAGACAATTCATCATTTTTGCCACCAATTCATAGTCCACCTCTGGGTTGGGAACAATCAACTTTTCCAATTTACGACAATGAAACAGCAACAAATCCACACACTTTTGCTTGTCGAAATGATACTCTAAGATCGATAGACATAACGCCACACTGGGTGCATGTTCATAGCAAAATTCTTCGCGTAATAGCTTATCATGTGTTATATTACCGCTCAATTTCCACTTGAAACGTTCTCCTAGCTTGGTACGAGATTTAACAGGAATATTCTCAACATCTTCCGCTTGAGTTGTTAAAGAGTCACGATATGATTTACGCAGCATATAATCCTCAGACAAACGATGACAATCATTGCAAATGCGTACATCAACATCTTCGTAGAGTTCGGGAATACGCATACGATGGGTAGAACAGGCAAAGCAAACGACTCGCCCACAACGACGACAATGATGACGTCGCATTAGCATAGTGAAAGCAGCACGACGACAGCACATACAGTGTGTGGCCTCCTCATCCCTGGTCCATTCGAATCGCTTAGGTGCCTGCAGGGGCATTTGGAAAGCGCCACACAAAGAATCTAGTGATTGTTGCGTGTCACAAGTACTTTGAGAACAGGGTTCCGAGGTCGAAGAACTATAAGATATTTGATAGTCCAAAGCTTTAGTAGCATAGATGCGCAACAAAAGATCTATGCAATCATTAGTAATGAAATGATCTTTTTGATAAAGATTAAAATTAAGCAAAATAAAAGCAGAAGCGTTTGTACTTTCCATCGAACCCAATTGAAAACGTGTTTTTGAAGGAGTATCGTTTTTGGCATGCAAATCATAGATATTGCCATTTTTATCAAAGCAAAATGGGCATAATTTTTGCGAGTCATGCAACTCACAAGACATCAACTCTCTGTTCAATTCTTTGCGCACTGCCTGAAAAACTTTAGTTAGTATCTCAAATTTGGCATTCATTATTAACTGTTCTATGATCAGCAGGGGCAATTTCAATAAATTCCAAAATTGTTTGCGTATACTTGGTGTTAATTGTTCAAAAATTATAATAGAAATTTTATAATTTTTGTACATATCTTTATCGCCAGACTTTGCTGAGCTTTCCAGGAAACCTATTGAATAATTTAACAAAGCCATTGACCGAAACTTGTCCTTGTTCGTGTCTAAGAAAGCAATACAATCGATTTCCGGAAATGTTTCCAAAATGTGCAGTAAGTATTCGTACGTATTTAAATGTATATCGTGTGATTGTTGCTCATCGCTCATATCGGTCAGGGCGTTTAGTAGTATATTTAAGAAGTGTTTGCGTTGAGACTTAAAATTGTCTGCCAATTTAACGACATTACACCATTCATAACATAGTTTATAGAGATGTAATTGCAGCAGACGTTCAAATATGGTACTGGGTGTTTTCAGACCAAAATCATATGCCTGTGGCCAAGTTTCGAATTGCATTACTTCTGAAACTTTAGCGTAGATGGTAATATCGATTAATGTTGCTTCCAGTTGTTGCCGTAAACTCATAGGAATTTTCTGTACTGCTTCTCGATGTTGCAATGTTGTTTTGATTAGTTCCTTGGCTAAACGCGTTGTGGCTATTTTCGTGAAATTTTTATGTATTAAATTCGCTCTAACACCAATG
This sequence comes from Bellardia pandia, assembly GCA_916048285.2. Lineage (NCBI taxonomy): Eukaryota > Metazoa > Arthropoda > Insecta > Diptera > Calliphoridae > Bellardia > Bellardia pandia. The sequence continues at coordinate 116,466,550 of OU696529.1, read as the reverse complement.
TCGTGAATTTTCGGTGCTAAATAAATATTTTTGGAATCTTCTTGTATGAGATCCATGATCAAACAGTCTATACGTTTCGATTTAATAAGTTTAGGTTCTTTAAAAAAGAGAAAAAACAGATTGTATATTAAATTGTATTGGTGTCTCAAAAACGCTCATAGTATTTTTTCTTAAGTTTTAAGTAATTTACTCACCTTGTATTCCAATATCAAATTGCAATAACTCCAATTGTTCCTTTTTCGATTCAATCTTTTCCAATAGCTTCATGTTGACATTATCACAACGCAAAGTAGCTATTATCTTATTACCACCATACAATGAAGACAATCTATCAATTTCACTCATACACAAAATACGTTCCAAATATGTGGAATCTATATTGCTATCATCTTTTGTAAAATGATCCTTATTGTTAATGCCCTTTAGCAAATACACCAACAGATGATTATAATTGGCAATGTAATTGAAAATTGTATCTTGTTTTTGAGCAGTGAGTTGGCGTTTTTTCAAATCACATTTACCCACAATTTCCGGGCATATATTTAAAGCTATAACATGTACCATATTTAAATTAAGAGCCGTAACAATGGCTTCAATTTCCAAAGGTGTCATGTCACATGTGAATATCAATTCACCCACCACATCACACGGGTCAATTTTTAAGAGTTGTTCTGTATGGTATTCACAATTAGGATCTCTGAGATGAACCAGCTTGGTCAGATGATGTACATAGTTGCAGAATCTTTGATAGTAATTACATTTTGATTCAAGATTCTGAAATTGTGGTAGTAAAGACTTTAAATCGTCACAACGACTCAATTCGGCGGATTTTTTATAGAATATCTCTTTGAATATTTTTTCACGTGCCAATTCTACTGCCAATTTTTGAGGTCTTAAGGAGTAGGTGTTGTCACATAATAAATCTCTAACAGATTTACCATCCAATAAACGCATGCAATCATTTAGGTTTTCCAATAAACTGAGTGGCCCTATATTTTTCGGTAATTGGGATTTTTCCATAGTTTCGGCTTCCTTAAATGAGGACTGTATCGATTGATGCCGTTTTATAACCATTAAAACACTGGTGATTATATCACGATTTAAGGGTAGATTTAATATTAAATCACAAATGATTACAGCATTTAAGTTGCCTTCTTCGAATTGTGTTAAAAAGCGATATTGAGGATTTTGTTTATGTTTTTGTATTAATTCCTTGACAGCCTCTGTTTGTTTAATACGTTGAGACTGTGCGAAATTATCAATGACACTTATAATTTTCGAAACTTCAAATCCTTTAGCGGCCACATTTCGAATTTGTTCTACAGTGGCTAACGGTTCATTTGAGTTGCGTGTTTGTTTCTCTTGTTGTTGGTAATTATCGTAGATTATCGATAATCTTTGCTTGATATTTTGTTGTTGTTCAACGTATTTTAATTCGGTGTTTACTTGGGAATTTTGTAAATTGAAATTCTGAAAAGATAATATTGGATACTGTTTATTGCTTAAATTCGAAAAATATTTATTATTGTTACAGCCACTTTTAGTTCAACTGATATGGTTTACCACATTTCTGATGTTCGTTTTTGGAAAGAAGTTGTGGGATGAACCAAAAGCAGTGCATTATCATTACTATGAAAACTTTATATTATTGGAAGATAAATAGAATAGAACATGTATGCTATTATATGAATTTCATTTAATTATATTCTTAATTTATTTATATAAATTATTTCATAATTGTTTTCAATAAATAACTATTTTTATAATATAATAATTTTTAAATATAACTAATTCATATATAACTTAATCGTTTACCTTACGTGTAAATAAACCTGTTTCAATGAACAAAATCGTGAGATTTACTGTTTTTTGAAACCACTCGAGCGAGCGATATTTGTAAATATTTGAAACAGAAACTTTTACTTACCCTTATCTTAATAAATCTGTCGTTTACGATCCGGATGTTGAAGGTGATCCAAGCAAACCTTCACCACTCTAGAACAGCTTCTGCTGTTCTTCTCCACATGGCAGATCATGGGGAGGATATAGCGTTAGTCCAGGAGCCGTGGATATACAATGGCGACATTCTTGGACTAAACGCAAAGGAATACAAAATCCTGTACATTAAAAGCGCAGGTAAAATAAGATCATGCATTTTGGCTAGAAACCATTTAAATATCTTCATTCTATCTGAATATAGTCATGGAGACGCAATAACCGCCGCATAGGAGTCAGAGACAGCTAAGATGTGGCTGATCTCCTGTTATATGGCACATGACCAGGTAGGACCACCACCTAACAACCTGGTAAAAACTGCGGTGCGTGCAGTCAACGCAAATAGGATTCCGATCATACTAGGAGCAGATGCTAACGCTCATCATACTATCTGGGGAAGTACCGACACATACGATAGAGGTGAGTGTATTTTAGACTTTGTTATAGAGCTAAATATGATGATAGTCAATAAAGGTTCAGAACCTACATTTCTAGTGGCGAATAGAGAGGAGGTTCTGGACATTACGCTTGTAAGTGTGAGTCACGAGCATTTATTAAGAAACTGGAAAGTTTCGGAAGATTTCTCTTTCTCAGATCACAGATATCTGACATTGTAACGTGCCGTTCCAAATATATATACATACATAAGAATAAAACTTAATATATAACACTAGAAGCACTAGTTGTATGTAATAATAGAACACACACACGCACACACACAAACTCAGTAGCTGAGAGTAATACGTACAAACTGGTTACAGTTGGATGTATGTTGATATAATTCCCAAGTAGTTTATTTTTATTTCTAGATAAGTATTCAGAGTTGTATGGTAAAAGAGGGAGATCTCTCTTGTAGTTTGCCGATTGTAAGAACTTCCGAATCTTTCTTACATTCATACTAACATACCGTAGAATTATTGTAGCCGATCGTAAGAGCTCCCGAATTCTTCTTACAATCGTATTTATCCGTAGCAGAACCCAAGAGCTTCCGAATTCTTCTTGGCTTCGTTATAGTTTGCACCGATCGTAAGAGCCCCCGAATTCTTCTTACAATCGTATTTTTGCATCCGTAGTTAGCCGATCGTAAGAGCTCCCGAATTCTTCTTACAATCGTATTTTTGCATCCGTAGTTAGCCGATCGTAAGAGCTCCCGAATTCTTCTTGCAATCGTATTTATTCGTAGCCCAACCCAAGAGCTTCCGAATTCTTCTTGACTTCGTTATAGTTTGTACCGATCGTAAGAGCTCGGGGGCTCGTATTTATCCGTAGCCGAACCCAGTACCGATCGTAAGAGCCCCCGAATTCTTCTTACAACCGTATTTTTGCATCCGTAGTTAGCCGATCGTAAGAGCTCCCGAATTCTTCTTACAATCGTATTTATCCGTAGCCGAACCCAAGAGCTTCCGAATACTTCTTGACTTCGTTATAGTTTGTACCGGTCGTAAGAGCCCCCGAATTCTTCTTACAATCGTATTTTTGCATCCGTAGTTAGCCGATCGTAAGAGCTCCCGAATTCTTCTTACAATCGTATTTATTCGTAGCCGAACCCAAGAGCTTCCGAATTCTTCGTGACTTCGTTATAGTTTGTACCGATCGTAAGAGCCCCCGAATTCCTCTTACCATCGTATAAATTTCTACCGTCCCGCTGCTACTACGTTTCATCATCGTATAAATTTCTACCGCCCCGCTGCTACTACGTTTCATCATCGTATAAGTTTCTACCATCCCGCCGCTACTACGATTCATCATTTCAACGGATTCGAATTCCTGAATACCTTCGTAGATTTAAGTATTTAATAAGTAGATTAAGGTTTCGTTAATAAAAGCTTTGTTTTGAATATTTTTTATATAACACCCAAAAATATTCGTGTTTTAATTCAAAGGAAGCAGACCTCTGAACCGAACCTTGGACAGACTGAGACATACCTCAGCTGGAAAAATAAACTGCATTACAACATACTCAATAAACTTGAAACTAGAAAGGAAAACTCCTTTTCTGAATAGGAAGAGAACCAAATGGATTGACCCCAATCAAATCCTACATGAAATTCTCCCACTACTTCCCGAAATAGAGGATATAAGGGATATTTAACTAGCAGTAGATATGCTTACGCGCTCTTTAAATGAGGCAACGATACGAACATGCACCCCCTAAATCTGCAGAGGGAAAGAAAAACCACCGTGGTGGTCCATGGATATAGCGAACTACAGACGAAGTTGTCGTAAACTCTTCAACGAGGCGAAAAGAACAGAAAACTGGTCGACATATAAGTCAGCGTTCAACAAATTTAAGAATCAGGTTAAAAGCGCAAAGCGTAGGTCTTGGAGAAACTTTTGCAGTGGTGTCGAAGGTACATCCAAAACCAGTCGCTTGCGTAAAATCCTATCGAAAACACCAACAACCCAGGGTTATATTCAAAAACCAGACGGTAGTTGAACAAAAGATGGACGTGAGACACTGGAAGTGCTCATGGACACTCACTTTGCTGATAATCTGTTGTATATCCCGATAACTGCACCCCGACCGTTTAATCGGATAACCTCCTCAATAGATATTAGTGAGGACAAAATCAAATGGGCTATTAAAACCTTCGATTACTTTAAGTCTTCGGGCCCTGATGGTAACATACCAGCTGATCTACAATATAACATAGATCTAGACACTCCTTGGCTTATGAACATATAACTAGCTTGTTTTTCGTGGTCATATATACCCTCTGGCTGAACTGAATGCAATGTATCATTCATCCCAAAAGGAGGAAAAACCTCTCATACAAAAGTAAATGACTTCAGACCAATCAGTCTATCATCATTCCTTTTGATAACATTGGAGAGAATCATAGATATTCACATAAGGAGTTCAATTGATCAAACACTATTATCGCCATCTCAGCATGCCTATTTGAAGGTTAAATCTCTTGAAACGGCACTTCATGAATCAATCAGTCACATAGAAAAATCTCTAGAATTTGGCAATTTTACAATGGTAGTCTTTCTGGACATAGAAGGTGCTTTCAATAATGTAAAATCTGGGGCAATAATTTCTGCTTTACATGACTTAGGTATTGACGAGCCGATAACTAGATTTATAAAGAATCTACTTGACATAGAACCATAGGTTCCAAAATCGGTGCAACTAAAATCACAAGATTTCCCCGAAGAGGCACTCCTCAAGGAGGCGTGTTATCTCCACTCTTGTGGAACATAGCCATAAATAGTATGCTGTCGCTTACGCGGACGACGTGGCAGTTGCAGTCTCAGGATTCCATTTGAACACTATTTCGCTAAGAATGAAAGATGCCCTAAGAACACTAAGTAAATGGAGTACTGATAGTGGTTTAAGTGTGAATCCAGGCAAAACGTAACTCGTATTATTCACTAGAAAATATAAAATTCCCACTTTTAAGCTTCCTAGATTGAATGGTATGGAACTAACAATCTCTGATAACGCAAAATTCTTGACAGTAAATTATCTTGGAAACCAAATATATTAGCAAGATCATCTAAGGAAATGTCGGCTTTGTATGTCTGCAAAAAGGCTATAGGTAGGAATTGGGGTATTAAACCTCAATACTTAAATTGGCTCTTTGAAGCGGTTATATTATTTTACGAGGTCTCGGTCTGGTTAAAGCACTTAACAAAACCTCGAACTGTGTACTATTTGGTAGGATATTAAGGAGGACTGATTACTGGAGCAATAGGTACAACTTCGACTAACTCACTTTTTACGATAAGTTGATTAGACGGCCAGAAAACTGGCTCTAAACACTGCCGTAAGGCTAAATACAATAGGCACTAGGAAGCATGTACATAATGGGCATGCTAGCATAATTGAAAAAGTAAACTGTCTTCCTGATAAAATTGATTACTGCACTCCTAGACCCTTCTTCTCCATTTCGGATAATTCGGTATCAGAAGAAGGCCTACCCCTCAACACTACGAGCTTATCTGTCTATACGGATGGCTCCAAAAAAGGGGAGAGAGTTGGCGACGGTGTCTACATTTAACAATTTGGAATAAGAATGATGTTTAGAATTTTAAATGCAGCATTCTACAGTGCGAGATATCGGCTATAAAAAGAGCAGCTAACTGGACCAGTTACCACCTTCTTGGGACAACCGTCCTTTAATAATCTAACTGAAGTATCAGACTTAAAATTAGAGCGTATTAATGCCTTCATTAGGAATAGCAATTGGCTATCATGATTTCAGACCCAATCCCTTTACTTGCAGTGGAACTACTGGTTATTAGGTGGCTCGGAGTATTTTACTCCATATTTTCTTCTAACCTTCCGGACCCGACATCTTCATCTTCTCTTGACATTTTCTTCTCCTACCTATCCACATCTACTCTCTATCTGTCTCTACAACATCTATCCCCCTTCTGCTTTCTCTTATTCATTTCTTTTCAGGCAACACAAAAGGACCAACGAATGGACCTAAGTGGGCTGTACTAAATACGGCTGACTGCTGACCTAACCTAACCTAACTTATCTTAATTAATAAATCATGTATTAACCACTTACCTCAATTATTTGTTTGGCATCATTAAAACTTTTCAAAGACAAAGCTAATTCTGCTAAACGTTGCGGAGATTCCAATAACTTTAGTACGATACTACGTTCTTCAGTAACATCTTTTTTACTTTTACAACTATCCAAACGTTTTAAAGGGTCGATATTTGAAACTGAATTAGCTAAAGCATTAGCCCGGACACGACACTGTTGCAGAGACATGTCTTCTGTAGGCCTTACAATCCCACCACTGATAGTAGCACGTCTACGTTTTTTGGCTGCCTTGCGACGCCATAAGCTTGTATAGTGACTATGATAATTTGTTTGTTTCTCCTCGTCATCACTTGAAAGGCGATCTAATGCATCAACGTGATAGCAAACGAAATGTGGTAAATACTCTGGATCCAAATAAACCTCAACATTATTTATTTTTGTTTGATTTTGTGACGTCTCAAGTTTCTCCAATAACGAATATTTCCACAATATATCGGTTATATAGTCGACACTATCTTGAAAACGATGCTGATTATCCGTAAAGGCATTTTTAAAGTCAGCCGAGTGTAGTTTTTTGGTAACAAACGTTTTCAGAAAGTTGTATAAATGAGCAAAAGCTTTAGATCTGCATATAAAACCAGTTTTATAGTACAATTTTGTTTTGATTTTCGTTTTACTTGTAGATTCAGGCAATACATCGTCATCGGTATACGGTGAATCTGAAGAAACCATTAATATACTGGAAATTTTACCACCCTCAGTATTCTTTTGCAAATGTTCCCAGCGCAGATATGTTAACTTGAGAGTATCCTCTAAAATTTGACATAGTAATTCGAAATTTTTTATTTGTCTTAGCAAAGAATTTAATGATTGTAATTTTTGCGTATAAAACTCTTCAGATGCCTCAGAGGAAGGTGTTACAATTATCGTAAACACAGAGGCTAAAATAAAGTAGTGGCACACCGTTTCCAATTCATAATCTTTAATGGAGTTTGTTAATGAATTTTGCCACATATAATAAGAATCTATAAACGTTTTGGTTTCCTCGTAGTTATTCAAAAGTTTATATTTATTTATAACTTCCAAATTTGACGATTTTAATAATATATCCTGCACGGTAATGCAGGAGTTCATGTCTTTAAATTTCTGCACATAATTTAAAACTACAGTTAAACGTTTAAAATCTCTGTAGAAATAATTATAAACTGGACGTAAGTCTTCTGTCGGGGTTTCCATATCAAAATATTCCAAACATTGTTGTATGTTGGGCAATTGACTGAGTAGTTGTGTAGTCATGGAGAATTCTTGTACTAATTTTAAAATAATTAAATTATTTCTCAATTGAACATCTTCAATTAGTTTAAAATTTGTTATTTGATTGGGTATTAAGGTTAAAAAATGTGCCTTATTGTCTAGAGCCTGATATAGTGTGTATTCTTTCGTACCCAAAGGATTTTCAAAATACTGCCATTGTATCTCTTTGAGTAATTCCAAAATATCATGCATGGATTGTGTTGTTTCTCGACCAATCAGCGTTAAATAAAATTCCCGATTCAGTTTGGCATCTTGCAAACATTTTCGCAGCGACTCTCTCAGTGGACCTTCTATACTGTTTTGTAGAATTTCTTCGGGGATTTTATTAAGAAATTTCAGTATTTTGCCGTTGAAACCATCAGTCGGAACACGATTTAGTAATTCTTCGAAAACTTTTAGGAGTACAGGTTTAATTTGATATTTAAATTTCGTCCATTTCATTAGTAAAATGTCCAAAACTGGATAGGGTTTATTGAGCAAGAGATCACATATTTGTTTCTGATAACGGTTTATAGAGCTTTTTTCCAGGTGTAAACTTTCAAAATAAAGCTGAAATAAGATATTTATGAAAATATTTAATATTAGTTTATTGTAAGAGAAGATAATAAAATTGTTTTTTAAAGGATGTGGATATTGTGAAATAAATTTATATTTTATATTTAGTTACCCAATAAACCCAAGCCGTTTAAAATTAAACATCGGTCATTTATATTATTTTTTTCATCAAGAATTTTGTTCTTTCAAACACAATAAAACAAAAAATCTATTACCCCTATCGTGAATAAAAATTCCCCATGAAATTTGTCCCCTTTTCACATTTTTCCTATTAAAATTCAATGTTAAAAAAATAAAATGGAACAAATTTCATGTGGAATAATCGAAAGAGTAGGTTAGGTTAGCAAAGAAAATTATAAATGAAAAATTATATCGGAACGATATATACCTAGGCCACGCATGTACATAGATTTAAATTCATACATTTTATCGAATAATACAATCACATTTTGATAAAATGGCGGGTCTATTTCGTAAGTGAGTAATCGATTCGATGCGTTTAGACTATAGGTATATTTTACATAGTCCCATAGAAAATAATCCAGTGATGTTTAATCGCATGATCGGGGAGACCAACAACTGTATTTCGTGAAATTATGCGATCGGAAAATTTGGTTAGCAATAAATTCATTGCTCCGACCACATACGACGACTAAATTTTTAATAGCAGTCTCAAAAGGACGATTATGTTGACCGAAAATATCTAGAATTTGAACTCATTGTGATAATTGTCAACACTTCTAAATTTACACAATTTGTCATGTTATCACGCACTATGCCCCTGTAAGTTAGTAGTAAACTGATAGTACCTTTTCAAAAAGAAAATAAACTTTTTAATATCCCATAAGTTGATAATAATATGTGTAAGTCACACAGTAATTACAGTATGAAAAGATTTTAATTACATTTCATCAACACCTAAAGAGCAGATTGTTAATAGAACTTAACTCGAATTGTTTTGTAAAGGAACACACATACATATACTATACACACATAGGTAAATTAAGAATGTTTCATGTTTTCTAATGCAAACCTATTGTCCAAACAACTAAATTAAGAACAATTTTAATATTTTTGGTATATTAATGAAAGGTAATGAGATACCACAAACAAAAGTTTTATGTTTTGTTTGCTGGGTAATAATTGTGGCTGTACATTTTCCGAGTTATCGATAACACAATTTTTTTTTAATTACATACATACAAGTTATAGCTGATAAATTGTATACAAATTTCCAAATCAATTTAACTCTAAAAACGTTTATACAGTACAAAGTCCCCGTATATATTTCACTAAAGACCAACATTAAGACGACCCTGAATATTCGATTATTTGATAAACCGACCTGTATAAATGCCTGTTCCTCCTTGGACAGCAATAACGTGTAGTGTCTCTCCAAATTTTCCATGTTGTCTAAATTAATTCGTGGATGAGTATATAATTTACTTTGCAATAATATTAAATTTGAGATAAGCCAACCAACCCACTTTACATCAAAACAAAGGAACGTAGGTATTTGAAAAGTTTATAACACATTTCCCTTTACAGTCTCAAAATGTTCTTTATTTCACTTATTTACACATTTCTTGTTAATTGTGTGGAACTGTATTGGTTAGTTAATAAATTAGATTAAAATCACGGATAAAAACAAAAAAAAAACGCAAAAATATATCTTTTCAATGTAATATCTCTCTTCATGAAAATAACAAAAAACATCACTCCTGCAACTTGCAGTTGTTGATTCTTTTTGTGCAGACATCAGCTGTGCTTTGTTATTACTGTAATGGGGTTGTTGTATTTTTTGTTTACATTCATTTGAATATAGAAACCTACCAGACTGTTTATAGCAATGTGACAGTCGCTATTTTGTTAACGATTAGCAAAACTCATTAAAATTACTTTTTCTAACTGGCTATTTTAAGCTAAAATGCAATATTAAAAGTTTACATAATTTTAAAACTGCTTTTTAAGCTATGCTTTCCAGTATTAATATTAAATAAAGATATTGAAAATAAACTTGTCATATGTATTTTTTTAATTACAGTGGCAATACTGTACACTAGTCAGCCTACCAAATACTTCTGCAAAGTTGTTAGAAGAATTCAAGAGAATTTTCATTTAATTTTTAATTCTACTTTTGAAAACTAGTTAAAACAAAGTGCATATATTATAATTTTCATAAAATTCTTTTTGCTTTATTAAGTAAAAAAGTTTAAAATGCACCAGGCATATCAGGTACATTCAATATTGAAGCAGGGGGTTCACATTGAATCAATAGCCGCCTATGGTAAGTTTTTTTGGAATGAAGAGATATTTTTATTCTAATTTAATTATTTTTTTAGATGACAATGTGATTTTGGGCACCCGTAGTGGTCAATTGATAATGTATTCTGTGGATAAATATGGTGCCGTCGATATGGTTATGTTCAGCAAAAATTTTAGCAAAAAGTCCATAGTTCAAATGGAGGTGATTGCTGAAGAGAATCTTCTATTTGTGTTGACCGATGGCATGATACATGTTTGCGATATAAGTCGCACGGAAAATAACTTCACTTTTATACATAGTTCTCAGTTAACAAAAGGATGTAGTTTGTTTACATTGGATGCACAGGTGAGATCCATTACTAGGTTTGGCTGTTCTAAAGTTGTTCTTTTTTCGATACCAATATTAAATACATGTAATTTTTAATTCCGATAAATCTAATTTGAAATTTGCATATCCTCACGCTACATATATAACAATATTTGTTGTAATCATTCGAATATTGTTTAAAGCTACTGTAGTTTTTCCAAAATATGTTTAGAAATATTCCATATACAGGGTTTTTCTTCGTGAACTTTGCATTTTAAAACAATATAAAACATAAGGTTTTGATCATTATAAATGACAGATATCATTTAGGATCATTACATACAAATGTCGATTCTCTTTAAAAAAAATTCGCTATGTAATCTTTGCGTGATGCGGCTCAATGAATCAACCTGTAAAACACGCGTTGTTGTTGACAAATAATGCAGAGACATTCGACTTAAATTTATTTATTAATTTAAAAAATTTTTGAAGCATCTACTACTGAAATACCCCTGTTGAAAAACAAAGTTCTTCTTGTAAAACTAGTTATTAGAATTTAATTTGATGCTTACTTATCATAACTGCGAAGTGTTTTAATAATTTTCCAGGGAATATTTCAAATGAAAAAAAAATAATAATTCTTATCCATAACTTCAACACCAACACTTCAATATTCGAAATTTAGTTACATTTATGATTGATGAAATCGAGATATAATAAAAAATGTTGTCATTTGATAAAGGATTTTACTAACTTAAACATAATTCTAGAAAATTATTCAGTTTTAAAAATTTTAGATTATTTTCTTACTAATATTTTTTGATTTTAGACCACTAAAACTATAACTGGAAAACCAGAAACTGTTATTCGCGTGTGCTGTGCTATTAAGAGACGTTTGCAATTCTTTTATTGGAAATTGAATATATTGGCTTCACCGGAATTTTTCATTGACCTTAAAGATGTACCCAAGGCTTTGTGTTGGGTACAAGATCTCATTTGTATTGGCTATAAGGATGAATATGTCATATACAATGTAAGCAATAAAAAACCGTATCATATATGCATTTTATTACAAAACAATAAACTAAACATTTCTTTACAGATAAAATTCAATAAAACTGAAAAACATGATCTCATTGTGACATCTTCGTCACATAATTTGGAACCCTCTATATGCTTGCTTAAAAATGATATTTTGTGTATTTCTAAGGATGAATATCTAGTAGCAATTAATCTTCAAAACTATAAAGAGCGTAAAGATGACAAAAAAAAAGTTCAAGGTTCCTTGGAAGCAACTGGGAGTAAAGGTAAAATCGTTCTGAAACCCATGATGTGGGGCAGTCCCCTGTTGGGTTTAGTTTGGGATGAGCCATTTGTTGTTGGTCGAGTGGCTAGCGGTATTGAAGTGCGTTGTTTAGATGCACATGGTATAGACAAAGATACTCTGGTACAGTCTATACCAGAGCTGAATAAAACCAAACATCTAGTGCGTTCAGCAAAAGGTACCATATTTGCTGCGGCAATTTCCGAATTATGGTGCATAAGACTGGTGGATATAAACACGCAAAGGCAACAGTTGTTACAGCAAAAAAGATATCAATTGGCCATTGAATTAACGGTAATAAATTACAAATATTTGTTTTAAAATCAACAGATTTAATAATTTTTACTTTTTTTGGCAGAATATATCCGATGAACCAGAATTGTCCAAGGCTGAAACAATACGTCAGATACATATGCGTTATGCCAAAGAGTTATTTGCCCTGAAGCAATTTTCAGCGGCCATGACTGAATTTGAAAATGCCCAAGCAAACCCTTATGATGTCATACGCCTGTTCCCCAATTTACTGCAGGATCAATCTAAATCCCTTACCACAGATAGCTTCGATACATCTGTTCCTACAGCAGCCATGCTTCAGTTGGAAGATAAAGATTTAGAAAATGCTCTGTTGGCCTTAATCGAGTTCTTGGCTTTGGCTCGTCAAAAAGAGGTGGTAAAACTACGTGACACCAAAAGCACTTCGAAGTCATTGCTATCCATAATTGACACCACCTTATTAAAATGCTACCTACAAACTAATGACTCTTTAATAGCTCCATTGCTGCGACTAAATCAATGTCATTTAGAGGAATCGGAGAAGACTTTACTAAAGCATGATAAAATCTCCGAACTAATTATACTATATCAAACAAATGGCAAACACAAGAAGGCTTTAGAACTCTTGCAATCTCAAGCCACTAAGGAAGGTTCTAGTCTGTATGGTTATGAAAGAACCATACGTTATTTACAGCAACTGGGTGCGTCACATTGGTCCTTGATAATGGAGTTTTCAGATTGGGTCTTAAAAGCCAATCCCGAACAAGGTTTGAGAATTTTTACCGAAGATTTTATTGAAGTGGAAAATTTGCCTCGCGCTGCTGTATTAGATTTTCTCTTAACTCATCACAAGACAATGGTTATACCATATTTAGAACATGTTATTAATGTATGGCAAGATACAAACACGTTTATACATAATATCCTCATTAAGCAGTATCGTGAGAAGTTGGAAAACGTAATGAAAGATTTGGCAAAAGAAGGTTCCAATCAGAAAAAAGAATTAAACGAAGAACTCCAAGAATTCCGTAAAAAATTATATGATTTATTACAAAATTCTACCAACTATTCACCAGATGTTGTACTAAAAGACTTCCCCACTAATATCTTGTTGGAAGAGCGA